>CM060247.1:66805970-67530970 GCA_030684275.1 Acipenser oxyrinchus oxyrinchus | reverse complement strand
AGTGGCCAAGAGTTGCGTCACACAGTGAAGAACTTATCTGAAGCAGCAGAGAGGAGCAGCAACTGGCTGTGGTTGAGACAGAAAGATTCTGGTTGGGGATCTCAAGCACAATAGAAAGAAAGAAATGCTGATGTACAGGTAAGTAAGCTGGGCTGAGTTGTGTAGGGGACGGAGGGGGGTGATGCTGGGACGCCAGAATCACCTTCGAGCCCTCTTGAGGTGTTGTGGGCTAGTCGACGAAACACCGAGGATGGAAGGTGCCCACTTGAAGACCCCAGAGATGTACCCTACTTAGCTCAATCAAGATGGTTGTGATGCTGATGCGCTGGGAAGACCGCACAGTGATTGATCCCCAGAGCCAGCATCGCAGCCGTTGTGTGTGCTGATGCGCTAGGGAGGCAAAATAAGCTGATCCCTGGAGCCAGCAATACACTTCAACCATCAACACCAGGCACAAGGATATCTACATCATCATATGGAAGGAAATGCAAATGGATGGAGACATAGATGGATCACATTATTTTAGTGTAAAGCTATGTCTTTGTTGGTGCTTATCTTGTTTTAACATCTACTCTCATGTAATGGAAATCAATCCTTGGGATAACAAAATACTGAACTCAAAGTCATGTGATTTCATAAAAACGCCAGGTGCTCAGGGTTTGGTATTTGAGTGGAGTTAAAACTGCCAAAATGAGTTGATTAAGAATCTGTATGAATAGCCATTCGAAAAGACATTATTATTATTATTATTTATTTCTTAGCAGACGCCCTTATCCAGGGCGACTTACAATCGTAAGCAAATACATTTCAAGTGTTACAGTACAAGTAATAATACAATAAGAGCAAGATAAATACAATGACTAGTTCAAGCAAGTACAAGTGTGACAAAATACAATTCAATAATACAGCAGATAAAAGTGACCGTGATAGTTACATCAAGATGTGATTAAATACCAAATACTACAGATTAAACACTTGGCAGAGTACAGTACTCTGAAGTACAGGATTAAATGCAGTAAAATAGGGGGCAGATAAGAGCAAGTAAAGCACATTTAAGGAAGGGTGAAAGGGTCCCAGGGGAGAAACAGAGGAGTTCTACAGGTGCTGTCTGAAGAGGTGAGTCTTAAGGAGGCACCGGAATGTGGTCAGGGACTGGGCGGTCCTGACATCTGTAGGTAGGTCATTCCACCACTGCGGAGCGAGGGTGAAGAAGGAGCGGGCTCTGGAGGCAGGGGAGCGTAGCGGAGGTAGAGCCAGTCTTCTAGTGCAGGCGGAGCGGAGAGGTTGAGTGGGGGTGTAGGGAGAGATGAGGGTCTGGAGGTAGCTGGGTGCAGTCTGGTCAAGGCATCTGTAGTCTAGTACAAGAGTCCTGAACTGGATGCGAGCTGTGATCGGTAGCCAGTGGAGTGAGCAGAGCAGTGGAGTTGCGTTGGAGAAGCGAGGCAGAGAGAACACCAGGCGGGCAGCGGAGTTCTGGATGAGCTGGAGCGGACGGAGTGCGGACGCAGGGAGGCCAGCCAGGAGGGAGTTGCAGTAGTCTTGGCGGGAGAGTACCAAGGCCTGGACCAGGAGCTGGGTGGCGTAGTTGGTGAGGAAGGGTCGGATTCTTCTGATGTTGCTCAGGAAGAATCGGCAAGTGCGTGCCAGAGTGGAGATGTGCTGGGAATAAGAGAGGCAGGGGTCCAGGGTGACACCGAGGTTCTTAGCGGAGGAAGAGGGAGAGAGTGTGGAAGATTCAAGAGGAACAGAGATAGAGAGATCAGAGGAGGGGGAGGAGGGAAAGAAAAGGAGGTCAGATTTAGAGAGGTTGAGTTTGAGGTGATGCGAGTGCATCCAGGAGGAAATAGCAGACAGACAGGTAGAGATCACGGGAGGAGATGGTGGAGTCAGAGGTGGGGAAGGAGAGGAAAATCTGAGCATCATCAGCATAGAAATGGTATGAGAAACCATAGGATGCGATGAGGGGGCCCAGGGAGGCGGGTGTAGAGAGAACAGGAGAGGACCCAAGACTGACCCTTGGGGACTCCTGTTAAGAGAGGGTGAGATGTGGAGGTTGCTCCACGCCAGGTTACCTGGTAAGTGCGGTTGGAGAGGTAGGAGGAGAACCAGGCCAGAGCAGTGCCAGAGATCCCCAGGTCAGCAAGAGATGATAGTAGAATAGAGTGATCAACAGTGTCAAAGGCAGCAGAGAGGTCAAGGAGAATTAGGACAGAGGAGAGAGAGGCAGCTCGGGCAGACTTAAGTGAGTTGGTGACAGACAGGAGTGCGGTTTCAGTGGAGTGAGCAGAGCGGAAGCCAGATTGGAGAGGGTCGAGCAGAGAGTGGTTGGACAGGAAAGCAGAGAGCTGGCGGTATACAGTCCGCTCGAGGGTTTTGGAGAGGAAGGGTAGGAGGGAGACAGGACGGTAGCTCCGGAGGGAGGTGGGGTCGAGGGTAGGTTTTTTGAGGATGGGAGTGATAGAGGCTTTTTGAAGGCAGAGGGAAAGAGACCAGAAAGTAGAGAGGTGTTGAGAAGGGAGGAGATGAAGGGAAGTAGAGCAGGAGCAGCAGCTTGAAAGAGGTGAGTGGGGAGGGGTCCAGGGCACACGTGGTGGGTTTGTGACCCTGGAGCAGGGAGGAGAGGTCAGAGTCTGAGAGGGGCAAGAAGGTGGAGAAGGAGGGGTGAGTTAGTAGGGGATGCAGTGGGTGTAGGGGTTGGAGCAGGAGGGGTGCGGGGAGGGAGAGGTGTTAAAGAGTTTGCGGATATCTGAGATTTTAGAAGAGAAGAAGGAGGCAAAGTCATCAGGGGAGATAGAGGAGGGAGGAGGAGGGGGGGAGGGTTTAGGAGGGAGGAGAAGGTAGAGAATAGTTTACGTGGGTTGTTAGTGGAGGCTTGGATTACATGATTTTAATTAATGCAAGAACAGCGAAAGATACGACCATGCCTCACTTGAGTAATGAAGATCGCCTGTTTGCTATCAGTATGATTGAAGGCGGCTTGTCTGTGAGAGAAGTTGGCTGGAGAATGACATGTTCTGCTTCAACAATTAGCAGACTAGTCCAGAGAAACCAGGAAACCGTCTCTGTGAGGGACAGGCCACGTCCTGGAAGGCAGAGGGTCACCACACCAGCCCACCACGTCATGGTGAGCGTTATGCTGACTGTTGTGTTGAAGTGTGATGATGTGGGGAGGAATCTCCTTTAACAAAAGAACACCTTTGGTGCAGAATGACAGCAACCTTACTGCTCAGCGATACAGTAACGAAGTCCTTGAGGCAACAGTTTTTCCATTCCTGCAAGCCAATCCGGAAGTGTCAATTTTCCAGACGGACAATGCAAGACCACACAGTACTAGGATTACAATTGCATGACTTCAAGAAAAGATGTCGAGATCTTGCCATGGTCAGCTTTTTCTCCTGACCCGAGTCCAATATAACATCTGTGGGACCAAATCGCCAATGCCATCCACAAGAGACAACCGCGACCAACCAACCTTCGCCACCTGGCTGCAGCTGCACAGGAAGAGTGGAGGATCATCCCACAGCAGTCTATCCAGAGGCTGATCAGCTCTATGCGTCAACGCTGCCAAAATTGTGTTAATGCTCAGGGAGGTCATACCCGACACTAATGTTTTCATTTCGACAGTGTGTTATGTTTCATACTGAAAACATCATGATTTCTGTGATTTTGTTTGATATCTATGTTTAAAATATTTAATTCAATTTATTAGATCTGAGTGTTGCATTACTTTTGTGCAGCAATGTATCTCTATCTATCTATCTATCTATCTATCTATCTATCTATCTATCTATCTATCTATCTATCTATCTATACAGTGCCGTGAAAAAGTATTTGCCCCCTGTCTGATTTTCTGCATTTTTGCACATTTTTCACATTGTATTTGGTCAGATTTTTTTGTGGGTTGTAGTAGTATATAGAGGGAGTCTGAGAGAAAAAATGACACCAAAGTTTGGTGCTTCTTTCATTTGTTTGGTGTGCAAGGTAATCAAACATGAAATCTTCAGGTGTGAAAAAGTTATTGCCCCCTCTCACAGTTAACTCAACCCAATGAAAGGGATAATTAGGGTCAGCTGTTTGAGTACTTTGGTTAACAACCAGGCCTGATTTGGGCCAGCCCTGCCCAATATAAATCTGAATAACTTTGGCCCTTACCATCAGAGTGAAGTTGTCAGCACACAGGTTCTAGAGGCACATCATGCCATGAACTGTTGATGCCTATCAGTCTGGAAAGGGTTACAAAGCCATTTCTAAGGCTCTGGGGCTCCACTGAACCACAGTCGGAGCCATGTTGTCCAAATGGAGAAAGTTTGAGACAGTAGTGAATCTTCCCAGGAGTGGCCGTCCTGCCGAAATCTCTCCAAGAGCAAGGCGTAAAATTGTCCAGGAAGTCACAAAGAACCCTAGAACAACATCCAGGGATCTGCAGGCCTCTCTCGCCTCGGCTAAGGTCAGTGCTCATGACTCCACCATCAGAAAGACACTGGGCAAAAATGGGATTCAAGGCAGAGTAGCAAGGCGGACACCATTGCTCACTAAGAAGAATGTGAATGCTTGTCTCAAGTTTGCCAAAAAGCACCTGGATGATCTCTGGAACAATGTTGTATGGACAGATGAGTCAAAAGTGGGACTTTTTGGCCGACATGGGCCCTGTTACGTCTGGCGAAAACGAAACACTGCATTGCACAGTAAGAACCTCATACCAACGGTCAAGCATGGTGGCGGTAGTGTCATGGTTTGGTGATGTTTTACTGCATCAGGACCTGGACGCCTTGCCATCATTGAAGGAACCATGAATTCTGCTCTGTATCAGAGAATTCTACAGGAGAATGTCAGGCTATCCGTCCGTGAGCTGAAGCTGAAGTGCAGCTGGGTCATGCAGCAAGACAATGATCCGAAACACACAAGCAAGTCTACATTAGAATGGTTGAAGAACAAGAAATTTAAAGTTCTGGAATGGCCTAGTCAAAGTCCAGACCTAAACCCCATTGAGATGTTGTGGCAGGACCTGAAACGAGCAGTTCATGCTCGAAAACCGACAAATGTCACTGATTTGAAGCAGTTCTGCATGGAGGAGTGGGCCAAAATTCCTCCATGGTGCTGTGAGAGACTAATCAATAACTACAGGAAGCGTTTGGTTGCTGTTATTGCTGCTAAAGGTGGCGTAACCAGTTATTGAGTCTAAGGGGGCGATTACTTTTTCACACGGGGGTATTGGGTGTTTCTTTAATAAATAAATGAAATATGTATCAAATTTTTGTGTTATTTGTTCACTCAGGGTCCCTTTTATCTAATATTAGGTTTTGGCTGAAGATCTGATAACATTCAGTGTCAAAAATATGCAAAAATGCTGAAAATCAGACAGGGAGCAAATACTTTTCCATGGCACTGTATATATATATATATATATATATATATATATATATATATATATATATATATATATATATATATATATATATAATGAGAGAGTGGACTCTCATATCAAGCATTAGGAGGCTTAAGGACCCTGGGGGTTAGGAGAGGACACTCCATCTTAGTAGAGCTGAAGTTACCAGGCGGCCATCTTGGTAAAGGCTTCAGAAATTGAATAATATGTTGATTAATTAAGGATAATGATAAAATGCTAATCAGCCAAGACACAGTTGGCGTGTGGAGTGTGAGCAAAGGAAAAAGAGGTGAAATAAAACCAAGAGCGTTGTTTTGTTTGGAGACTGGTAAACGGCTTAGCCATCCGGTAAGCTCCAGAGAGGAGTTAGATTTTGTTTTGTTTATTTTGTTATGGCTGTTTTTTTAAATGTAGTACTAAAACAATTACATCCCAAAAGAAGACAAATCTAAATCTAAAACAAAATGGCCAAAATGGTTAAATAGATCAATTAAAAAAAATATTCAGCGAAAAAAGGCACTTTACAGAGCGTTTAAAAGGGACCAAAAACAAAGTACACAGAAAGAGTACTTGGAACTGCAAACACAAGTCAAAAAGGAAGTTAGAAAGGCCAAGAGATAGATAGAAATCAATATTGCTAAGGGGGCTAAAACCAATTCCAAAATGTTTTTCCAATATTATAACAGCAAGACAACATTCAAAAAGGAGGTTAAATGTCTAAGAAACACAAATGGCAAAATCATAGATGAAGAAAACAAAATAGCAAATATATTAAATGATTACTTTTAACAGGTTTTTACAAAGGAGGACACAGACAACATGCCCCAAATGTCAACCTGATCCTACCCAATTTTAAATAACTTTAGCATAACAGAGGCAGAAGTGTTAAAGGGACTAGGAGCTCTTAAAATAACAAATCCCCTGGGCCGGATGAGATCCTCCCAATAGTACTCAAAGAAATGAAAGAAGCTATTTACAAACCGCTAACCAAGATCATGCAACACTCTTGACACAGGGGTTGTACCGACAGACTGGAAAATAGCAAACGTAATACCGATCTACAAAAAGGGAGACAAAACCGAACCAGGTAACTACAGACCAATAAGCCTGACTTCAATTATATGTAAACTTATGGAAACTATAATACGATCTAAAATGGAAAATTACCTATACTCTCTCCTCTGCTAATTGTACTTATTTCCAATCTGTAATCCAAGCCTCCACTAACAATCCATGTAAACTATTCTCTACCTTCTCCTCCCTCTAAAACCCTCCCCCCCTCCTCCTCCCTCCTCTATCTCTCCTGATGACTTTGCCTCCTTCTCTTCTAAAATCTCAGATATCCGCAAATTCTTTAACACCTCTCCCTCCCCCGCACCCCCTCCTGCTCCAACCCCTACACCCACTGCATCCTCTACTAACTCACCCTCCTTCTCCACCTTCTCGCCCCTCTCAGACTCTGACCTCTCCTCCCTGCTCCAGGGTCACAAACCCACCACGTGTGCCCTGGACCCCTCCCCACCCACCTCTTTCAAGCTGCTGCTCCTGCTCTACTTCCCTTCATCTCCTCCCTTCTCAACACCTCTCTCCTTTCTGGTCTCTTTCCCTCTGCCTTCAAAAAGCCTCTATCACTCCCCTCCTCAAAAATCTACCCTCGACCCCACCTCCCTCCAGAGCTACCGTCCTGTCTCCCTCCTACCCTTCCTCTCCAAAACCCTCGAGCGGACTGTATACCGCCAGCTCTCTGCTTTCCTGTCCAACCACTCTCTGCTCGACCCTCTCCAATCTGGCTTCCGCTCTGCTCACTCCACTGAAACCGCCCTCCTGTCTGTCACCAACTCACTAAAGTCTGCCCGAGCTGCCTAATCTCCTCTGTCCTAATTCTCCTCGACCTCTCTGCTGGCTTTGACACTGTCGATCACTCTATTCTACTATCCTCTCTCGCTGACCTGGGAATCTCTGGCACTGCTCTGGCCTGGTTCTCCTCCTACCTCTCCAACCGCACTTACCAGGTAACCTGGTGAGGTGCAACCTCCACACCTCGCCCTCTCTCAACAGGAGTCCCCCAAGGGTCAGTCTTGGGTCCTCTCCTGTTCTCTCTCTACACCCGCTCCCTAGGCCCCCTCATCGCATCCTATGGTTTCTCATACCATTTCTATGCTGATGATGCTCAGATTTTCCTCTCCTTCCCCACCTCTGACTCCACCATCCCCTCCCATATCTCTACCTGTCAGTCTGCTATCTCCTCCTGGATGCACTCGCATCACCTCAAACTCAACCTCTCTAAATCTGACCTCCTTTTCTTTCCCTCCTCCTCCTCCCCCTCCTCTGATCTCTCTATCTCTGTTCCTCTGGAATCTACCACACTCTCTCCCTCTTCCTCTGCTAAGAACCTCGGAGTCACCCTGGACCCCTGCCTCTCTTATTCCCAGCACATCTCCATTCTGGCACGCACTTGCCGATTCTTCCTGAGCAACATCCAAAGAATCCGACCCTTCCTCACCAACTACGCCACCCAGCTCCTGGTCCAGGCCTTGGTACTCTCCTGCCTAGACTACTGCAGCTCCCTCCTGGCTGGCCTCCCTGCGTCCGCACTCCGTCCGCTCCAGCTCATCCAGAACTCCGCTGCCCGCCTGGTGTTCTCTCTGCCTTGCTTCTCCAACGCAACTCCACTACTCCGCTCACTCCACTGGCTACCGATCACAGCTCGCATCCAGTTCAAGACTCTTGTACTAGCCTACAGATGCCTTGACCAGACTGCACCCAGCTACCTCCATACCCTCATCTCTCCCTACACCCCCACTCGACCTCTCTGCTCTGCCTGCACTAGAAGACATGCTCTACCTCCTCTACGCTCCCCTGCCTCCAGAGCCCGCTCCTTTTCCACCCTCGCCCCGCAGTGGTGGAATGACCTTCCTACAGATGTCAGGACTGCCCAGTCCCTGACCACATTCCGGCGCCTCCTCAAGACTCACCTCTTCAAAAAGCACCTGTAGAACTCCTCTGTTCTTCCCCTGGGACACTTATCACCCTTCCTTAAATGCCATTTACTTGCTCTTATCTGCCCCCTATTTTAATGCATTTAATCCTGTACTTCAGAGTACTGTAATCTGCCAAGTGTTTAATCTGTAGTATTTTGTATTTAGTCATATCCTGATGTAACTATCATTGACACTTATCTGCTGTATTATTGAATTGTATTTTGTCACACTTGTACTTGCTTGAACCAAAGTCATTGTATTTATCTTGCTCTTAATTGTATTATTACTTGTACTATGATACTTGAAATGTATTTGCTTACGATTGTAAGTTGCCCTCGATAAGGGCGTCTGCTAAGAAATAAATAATAATAATAATAATAATAATGTCCATTGTAATACGTTCAAAAGGAGTGGAAATAACCGGCAGTGGAACCAAAGGGGCGGGGCACTCGACCCGGTGCTACTCGCTGGCACTCTGGGCATTTGGCTACATATTTCGACACATCAGTATGAAGACCTACCCAGTAGAATCAAGCCAATATCCGCTCCCTTGTCTTGTCAGCTCCAAGGTGCCTTGCAAAAGGGATATCATGCACCAGCCTCATGACCTCGGTCCGACAAGACGGGGGAACCAATAATTGTGTTACAGGCTGTCCTGTGCCCGCGGCTAGATTTACCCTATATAGTAAATGCCCCTTGATACTGAAGTGTGGATTTACTGGCGCCCCAGCGCCATCAACATCCTTACCTTCAAAAGACCGGACCTGCCCCCAAGCGTGTGGTGGATCATTATGTTGGCCCCACACTATGTCCGCGCTTGAATACCACATGTCCGGTATATTGAGAGGGGCCAGAGTAGCATCTGCCCTAGATGGCCCAGAAAGCTCGCCCTCTTGGTCACACTGCATTCCGACTCCTTTTGACTGGCATTTGTCACCATTCAAGCACTCTCCCACCAGACCCCAGCCTTGTCTCAGTGATGCTCCCTCCCATTTTGCTTTCTTTCTCTATTTGTTTTTCTAGGACGGAAAATAGGAGAAAACATTTCGGCTTGAAAAGGAATTTCTTTCTTTTTCTTTTTTTCTGCCACGTTTACATGTGCGGCTGAGACTGCCATTATTTGCATTAATTCTTTAAATTTTGGCCAGACTCGGCCCAGAATAACTGGATGCGGCAACCTTTCCGCCACCCCTACTACCAGGTGACGTTTTATCAGTCCTACCGATAAATATACTTTTAGTGTGTGGTATGCCGCCGTGTCTCCATGGATACAGGAGATGGCTACCTGACCTTGTGGCCGCCACGACACACCGCCCAAGACAGCTGTTCTAATTAAGGTTTGCTCACATCCTGTGTCCACTAATGCGTGGGTTTCCACATTGCCTAAAACCACATCAATCATACAAGGCCCGTCCCGACCATTTTCCCCGTGCTTGCCTATCCCAGGTGCCCAATTACACAAGACCACGTCACATTCCATGGCAGCGGGGCTTGCCCAGTACATCCTGGGCCATGACGCGGTGGTAGCCAGCTGCTCAAAAGTGACCAGGTAAGCCTCGTGTCGTCCTCCGCCGTCATTTTCAGTACACTCGCCTTCGGGGCCATCATCACGGGTGCTGTTGGTACTGTGGTCTGGATCGCCAGACCGATTTCCTCCACCAACGCTGTGTACCGCTCTCTCTGTCTCTCTGTAGCCTCGCGTCTGCTGTCCAGTGCTTCCAGCAGTGCTGTAAGTGCTGCGTGATCCATAATCCTGTGTTCTGACACCATGTGTGGCAAAGTGGCTGCTGATTAAGACCAGATGCAGAGGTGATGCAGTGCAAAAATAATCACAAGTGAAAACTGTAATCCAATTTGGAAATGTTATTTTTATTTTTACACAAATCCTGGTCTGGCGACCAAACAATAATCCTCTGACAATACACCCCTGGTGTAAAACTCGGCAGGAAAATAATAATAATGATTTGTAAACAAAACAAATAATAACACGTTATCCGCTCCCACAATACTACGAACACAAATCACCAGTCCGGGTGTGTGCAGTAGTGCTCAAGGTTGGTGATAACAAATAACAGTGACTGTGGTGTTGTTGTTCCGGGTAGTGCTGGCCCAAGGCGACAGCTCTGGAGACGTGTTAGCCATCTAGTGAATTTACAAACAAAAGACAATTACTAACAGTGCTACAAACAAACAAAACACTCACAAATACTTTTCGTTTCTTTTTGGGAACTCTCCCTGTCCTTCCAGTTCCGTGCGTCTCTGAACCCAAGCGAAGGAAAAGATTTACAATTCTCCAGCCCCCTTTATGCAATCATGCATGACCCCTTGGTAAATGATTACAGCTCTCTATTGCCTGCAGCTGCTACCTCGTTTACCTTCCGGGTCAATGCGTTCCTGCATCGGAGCCTTGTCTTTTTCCAGGCTGACTGACATCCCGACCCAGGAAATGAACTATCAGGCCTACCCGTCCAAAGCCTTTCCCTTTCGCTAGTTAGCGCCCTCACAAGTCGGGAGGGAGATTTACAACGAGAACTCATATTTCCGTCACACCAACCTGTAATTAAATTGCCTCCCAACCCAGTACAGTAGAGTGCAGAAGAATCAGAAAATGAAGAGGTGGCTGGATGTTCATGCACTAGCTCAGTTCATGATGAAATTAAAACACTGCACATAAAAGATTCACACTAGGCAGAGCAATCTTGGCCACAGAGAGCCAGGTATTTATTTTTTCATCACTTTTATTTTTTGTAGAAAGGCTTCAAGTTTTAAAAGACCACAGTTTTAATTGAATTGTATTTTCCCATGTATTAGGTAGCCATTATTGTTTCTATTTTCCCCAAATTGTAATGACTATGGGAAGTTTTGTAATGCAGAGGCTATAGAGTGTTTTTCAACTTTTAATGATATTCTCCTATTTCAGCTCAGGATTTGACATCAGACTGCCAGATCATCAGTATCGGACAGGCTTTTCAATTTCCTCAGTTGGTGCACTGGTATAGCAGATGAACCAGTGATAGATGGGTGTGCTCAGGTGACTGATACAAAATAAAAGAAAGTGCTTTCCATTGCACAGGACATTCTCAATACTGCTCTAAAGGTAAAATAGAACTGCCAAAACACCGGAGTCTGTCAATGACTAGGCATCCACTGGATGGAAAGAACGGCAGCTTGTCAGGATATGTCATAAATAGTTCACTGTGGATGTAGAAAATCAACGTGTGATGGCAAGAGCAGCTTTTCTTGTAGAAGAACTAATCTTCCATGCACAGACATGTGTGGTTGCTCAATGGGTACTAATTGACCCAAACAGAAAAAATGGTGGCAGACAGGGGAAGTGACAGTGATGAAGATTAATATTGCATTATATGAGAAAGATTTTAACACAGAAGTAAGGCTTGAAAATTGCAAGTGTCAAAAATATGATCCCTTGTATCTCAGTAACCCTTTAATGACCGTGATGGTGTGTATACGATCTTACCGAAGTGTCTTGGGCCTGTGATCAGGTAAACATGATCATACTGAAGTGTATTTCTGGGTCTATGATCAGGTAAACACGATAAACGCACTCCATTTCACTGACTTAACACCATACTTTGCTGTACAGGTTGGAAACGCATATCATTGGATAGGAGAGGGATTGAATTTCACTCCCTGATAGTTTTTTTTGAGAGGGGCTGTGATGGGGTACTCCCCACCCCTGTGCTTATTTCGTATTTGTATTTATTGTATTATTATTATTATTTAAATGTACTGTTTTGTATGTAAAAACACATTATTTTATTGTTCATTGTTTTGCTTTAAACTTCCCCATCCATGCTAAACTCATGCAGAATGTGTCCATTTCCAGATGGATTGATTAATTTATTACTAATTTGAAGATGGCCACGTGTATATAAACCCGCAGCTTTGGCTGATCGAAATTAGTGTGTTCAGAGGCAGAACGAGACATGCGTGAAAGAGAAACTAAAAAGAAGTCATAAACAATTGCTACTCGTGCTGGCTTGACACCAGCACAATACTTGTTTGTTCTGTGTCTGTTTGTTTTGTCTGTTTTGGCCACTGTGCCGTTTTGTTTCTGTAGAGTGTTTTGTTTTGTTCAAAACTTTTATGTATTTTACAATAAACCAGTGCACCAGCGCATTCATTCATATCCCAGCACTGTTGTCTATTCCACTTGCTTCCGGCCTGACGTCACTGGGATACAGAGTGGCAGCTGGGACGCCCACATCCGAGCTCTGTGGGCAAGTTGGGGCCTGATCGGCAAGGAAGGGGAGCCCGAGCGTCCAGCGCCCAAGAAGATGGAGCCCGAGCGTCCATCGGCCAAGAGAATGGAGCATGAGCGTCCCGCGCCCAAAGAGGGTGAGCCACACCTGTTCCCCACAACCAAGGGAGATCCACACCAGTCTCCAGTGACGAGGGAGAGCCACATCAGTTAGTCTCCACATCAAGTAGTCTCCTTCTATCTCTGGAGACTACCTGCTGCTCCCGCCTCCACAGTTAGAGGGAGACTACCTACTGCTCCCGCCTCCACCATGAGAGGAGCTGGAGCTACCTCCACCACCAGAGGGAGAGGAGCTGCAGCGACTTAAGCACCGCCTAAGGCTTCCCTGCCTGCATCATCTAGGGCTGCTGAGCCTGCAATGCCCGGGGAGGCCTGCTCGCCATCGTCTGGGGAGGCTAGTTCACCATCACCTGGGGAGGCTAGTTCGCCATCGCCTGTTGTATCCAGCTGCAGTATTTACCCTGCTGGAAATTCTGCGGCTGGAGCCCAAGAAAAGGGAACGACTGGCTATGGCCAAGGGGGAGAGGTGAGGAGACCACCTCCACCCACAATAGTTGCACTGCCGCTGCCACTGCTGGAGTGTGCCGCGCTGAGGGCAGCCTTACCGCTGCCAGCGCCAGTGCCACCACCATCGCCCGGGGAGGCCTGTTCGTCACCGCCTGGGGGATGTTTGCTGCTGACCCCCCGAGGATTTGCTATGGCCTGTCTGAGTATTTCACACCACTGTCAGCCTTTCTGTTACCAGTGGCAGCATGTTCACTGCAACAGCTGCCTTTGCTGGAGGAGCCAGCGTTGGCGCTGTCAGCATTGCCGCTGACAGCATCGCCGCTGTTAGCATTGCCGCAGCCAGCATTGCCATTGGCAGTATTTCTGCAACATATATTACAACACAGTCCCGAATAGAAGCAGCAGTTTGGTGAAACAATAGTTCCAATATATTCACCTGGGTCTGTAGTAGGGTTGACACCTGTCCGGGTTTGACCCGGACAGTCTGGGAATTGACATCTCTGTCCGGGTGGCAGGAATTAACAAACCCGGACACCCTAATGTCTGGTTTTAAGTGAAACACATAAGAAACACCAACCTTCCTTTAATATTGTCTTTGACATACCGTATAATGGGACATTTTGGAGTGGAATTTATTTTGGCTTTATTGTCGGTTTGGATTGGATCACCACTAATACTTCCACCATTCAGAGTGTGGCATACAGTGTGCGATCCTGCCCTCTGACAGTCTGGTGGTATGCAGCACAGGTTAAAGAAGCGGGCGCTGGACAAGGGAAAGAATTGTCGTATGTCAAAGTGAATATGAGAATGACAGTGAGTGATGAAGCCAATTTGCTTAAATTAAAAGCAGACCGGACATTTCCATCAATGGATTTAGGAAATCTGGAATTTATGATGTGATCAGAAACTCTGAGGCTGTGTAAACTCCACCTTCTACTGTGGCTAAGTTTTAAAACTGAGCGTTAGCAAATGCCTATCGTTAAAGTGTACTGCAGTTAGTAATCCTTTCCAATTACTGATATCTTAAAATTGAAGGGCCATATAAGAACGATAAATATTGTAACTCATTTTTAGAAGGCCTTTGTTGTTCTCCAAGTTGCTGCAGTGACATTGTAGATGCTATAATTAGTTACTATAAATTAGATACTGTTTTAGCAGACACATTTCATTAAGTAAACATGTATTTGGATGTTTTTGAAATTAAAAGTAAGAATACAAAACTGACTTTTCTTTCTACCTAGGTAGCAAATCTGCAAATGTAATACCAGCCAAAATTTCCAGTTATACGGTACATTAGTTACTTAAAGGATTTCCACTATCTTATTAGAAATGTACTGTTTAACACTGATCTGTACATTCTGCTGTGCCCTCAGCATTTGAATAATGCGTTACATTACACTGGTCTGCGTGTGATTAAATTCATAACCTTTACAGTAAAATATGGGTTCCCTTTCAATTTGAAGACGACCCCCAACGACTTTATGGATGGGATATGCCTGCCCATTAGGTAAGTAATTTACTGAGCTCTCTATACCAGAGCTGCCGATAGGCCCCTTCCTGGGATGACACACTAGGTACCATCCACCGAGGGATTAAAACTGTTATTCTGAAGAAGCCATTTCTCTTTTTCCTTCTCAAGACGGGACAGTAAGACCTCTGTGTTGAGCTGAGTGTTGATAGAAAAGAGTTTCTCGAGTCGATTGTATTTCACTTGCATTCGTGCTGAATGCTGTCTCGCCACTTTCCCGGAATGAACGACTCTGAAAAAGACAGAGTCTTTCGCCTCTCTGTCTTTCAGCGGCCTCCTTGCTTGCATGGTAGGCTGCTCTTTGTTATCTGACTGTCGTGTGTGAGCGATTGCCTGTGCAGTTACCCTTGTGAGTGGTTGTCTATTTCCTTCTTTAGAGTGCACAGTTCCTCCACGGGGCTAGGCCTTGCCGCATCCCCGCTGTCGAGTGACTCCTCCAGCCATGCTCTCCTCCACGGGGCTAGGCCTTGCCGCATCCCCGCTGTCGAGTAGACCTTGTCGGCTGCGTAAGCCCGCCCACCTCGGTGAGTGGAGCCTTGTAAACAAACAGTGTGCTCTCCCCTATCTATTTCTACCGTGGTTTTTGCTGTCCGCTTCCGACTCGCCAGGCGCGGCTTCGGCCCTTGTGTCTCTCTGGTGTATGCTACGTGCTGACCAGGTGTGTGATCGCGCGGTCAGTGTAGGCCCAGTTGCATAGCTGCCCCCCGGTGCTTCATTACTGCGGTATCTCGGTGCACAAGTTGCTCATTGCACACGGCACACGGTGCCCAGCACTACAGCATCAGTGCACAGACACAGAGTTGCACGGTACACGGTACACATAGTGCTCTCTGTACTCGGTGCACTTGGTGCACATGATGCTTGGTACCCACTGGTACGCACAGTGATCGGCCAATTGCGACAGTGTCAGTGCATGGACATGGTGCATGTAGTGCTCACATTACTCGGTGCGCACAGTGCTCGGTCCTGGTGCGCATTTTCTGACGACCCGGTTTCTCAAGGGAGCTTGGAGGTTACGCCCTCCTAGGAGGACTGTCCTCCCTGAGTGGAACCTTGATGTTGTACTGGAGGCTCTCACGAAGGCCCCATTTGTGCCTATTCACTCCACAGAGTTGAAGCATCTGTCTATAAAGACAGCCTTCCTCTTGGCTATCAACTCCGCTAAGCAAGTCAGTGAGTTACAGGGGCTGTCGGTGCACAGCTCCTGTATGTGTATTTGGAACAATGGCAGCAGAGTGTCACTGCATACAAATCCTGTTTTCCTCCCCAAGGTGATCACAGCCTTCCACATTAATCAGTCTGTGGAACTGTAGTCCTTCCATCCACCCCCATTTTCTTCGGAGGAGGATAGATTGAATTTCCTCTGCCCAGTGTGGGCATTGAGATGCTACGTAGATAGGACAAGAGCTCTGCATCATTCTGACCAGCTCTTTGTCTGTCTCGGGATACGGACCCTAGGACAGCCCCTCTCAAAGCAGCGTCTGTCACATTGGATTGTGGACACAGTCTCGACTGCGTATGATGGTGCTGGCTCGTCCCCACCTAGAGGGTTAGCTACATCTTGGGCCCTCTTTGGAGGGGCCTCGCTGTCCAATATTTGTACTGCGGCTAGCTGGGCTACGCCGCGTACTTTCTCCAGGTTCTACCGCCTTAATGTGGTAGATCCTGCCCTGCCTTCATTAGGCACGAGGGTCCTTGAGGGTGTAGGCTCACACCGCTAACCCCTGGGTTATGCGGTGCTGATGCATCCCTCATATGTAGGGCCACGGAAAATTCACGATTTCACAGAAATCGTGTATTTAACTGCCTACCGTGAAAAACTTTTTTTTTTTACATTACTCTTCACCAGCTTTTAGCCTGTAGAAACCATAGACAACCACATAGAAATGTCTACAACAATAATAAAACTTCGACTAATAATAGATTTTATATTTATCATGGTTTCAGTCTTGGGTGTCACATCTTTGCCACTGGATGCAATCCCTGATTTCACAAGCTGTAGAGATGAAATTGAATCTTACAAGCACCATGCTGCTGAAAGTGACAAAAATGTCAATATTGTTGATTTCTGGGTGAGGTCTGAAATCAGATTCCCAAACATGGCAAAAATTGCACACTGGATGCAGAAAGAGCAGTTTCCGCATATGGGCAGGTTTTTACACCACAAAGACAAACCATGAGTGTTGAAATTGGAACAAGATGCACGATGCTGGCCTACAACAAATAACTAGTTTTCTGCTCACGGGCCAGATAATTATTTTGTGTGTGTGTGTGTGTGTGTGTGTGTGTGCACAACACGCTTCAGATTATTTTGTATAGGTTGATTCGCTCAAGCAGCACGATGTTATGTGGTTTTAAAACGTCATATATAATTTAGTGCGTGTAAAGAAAAACACAAAGTTTTGGTTTTGTCACTTGCACTTAACCCTGTTTTTAACATTTTTGTTTTTCAAAGTCAGAATAACGCTGTATAACACAGTTCCTTCTCCCTCGCAACGGCTCTGGTATACATTATCAATGTCATTGGTGGTCATCTTTAACCCTGTGTGGAAGGGTGGTGGGCATGTTTTCTTTTGGCTTTATTTTCTTTAGCCCACAGAGGGCGCTGTTGTCTGTGGCCTGAATACTGACAATGGTAGTCAGGTCCACAGTAATACCAATACAGGTACTGGCAGGCGCACTCACAGGTGCTCAAAAATAATAAAACAAAGTAATAAAACTACAAAACAAAAGTGCTGCTTACGCAGTGCCTCCACTGCCGCTAAGCCGGTCAGTACAGGTCTCCGACCTACGCTCAGCTATTTTCTATACACTGGAGTGGCCAGAGTTCCCCGTATAACTACACACGTCCCCTCGGGTACGTAATTATTTATTTTACTTCTTGGTTTATTTTAAGGCAGTCTGTCTCCCTCAGCCGTGCTTGCCTGGTCTTTGTTTACATTGACGTCTTCCGCCAGCATCACTGGGTATCCTTTCTCCGGCCACCAGAATGCATAACCAAGCACAGTACTTATGGGCCAAGCAATCCCCCAAGGCCCACCTCTCAGCCACTCGGAGAAAGGGAAAGCCAACACACCCTCTTCCCCACCTCTCCGTTCATTGCCATGACTGACAGGCAGATCTTACGAGGCTGCTGCCCTCTTCCTGCAGACCCACCGGGTATGGTTTAGGGAGTACCGAAGATCCCCGGAGACACGCCCTAGTGTGGTTGCAGAAAGGTTGTGTGACCACATGGTACACTGGCTGACCCCCGAGAAGAAAACCAAGCTGCAAATGGGGGAAACAGTGGTTGTGGAGCAATTTTGCCATGTGGTTGGCGCTGCTACCCAAGATTGGATACGGCGCCACAACCCCAATACCATGGAAGAGGATTTTGAGGACTCCCTAGTCTCCGCCCGGACCGGGATACTGTCGGTTCCCACCCTTCGGAGCAGCCGAGCCACTCCTCACCTGGTAGTAGGGGTGGAGGAAAGGTTGTGTAACAGAGCAAGGGCTCTGCATGTAAATAAAGTCTGGGTGATTGTGTGTGTTTTGGTGGTGGTTGCCAAAAACATGCGAGAATGTGGCTGTTCCCAAACAAGGTAATTGGTGTTAATTGGGAATAGCCACAGACTGTAAAAAGAGAGCTTCCAGCTCCATTAAGGGGAGATCACCAGAGAGCTGGTGTAAGGAGAGTTTGGCTGTTTAAAGAGAGGTAAACTGTTTTGTTAAGGTGTTTGTTGACAGGTAAACGGCTTAGCCAGCCTGTATGTGAGTCAGGGACCTGTGTAAGTGAAGTTAGGCTCTATGTTGAGCTATGCTTTTGTTTTGTTTATTTGTTTTGTATTGTGAAAATTAAAGTGCACAGTAGCACTCAAAAATCAAGTTAAAAGGCATGTCATATGCAGACAGGCTAAAAGAATTGAATCTATTCAGTCTTGAACAAAGAAGACTATGTGGTGATCTGATTCAAGCATTCAAAATCCTAAAAGGTATAGACAATGTCGCCCAGGGACTTTTTGACCTGAAAAGAAACAAGGACCAGGGGTCACAAATGGAGATTAGATAAAGGGGCATTCAGAAGAGAAAATAGGAGGCACTTTTTTACACAGAGAATTGTGAGGGTCTGGAACCAACTCCCCAGTAATGTTGTTGAAGCTGACACCCTGGGATCCTTCAAGAAGCTGCTTGATGAGATTCTGGGATCAATAAGCTACTAACAACCAAACAAGCAGGATGGGCCGAATGGCCTCCTCTCATTTGTAAACTTTCTTATGTTCTTAACCATCACTAGTGCACGCTTGGGGGTAGGGCATGTCTATTGAAGGTAAGGATGTTGATGGCGCTAGGGCGCTAGTATATCCACACTTCAGTATCAAGGGGCAATTACTGTATAGGGTAAACCCTGCCCCGGGCACAGGACAGCCTGTAACACAGTTGATGGTTCCTCCGTCCTGTAGGCCCGAGGTCATGAGGCTGGCGCATGACACCCCCTTTGCAGGACACTTGGGAGCCGACAAGATGAGGAAACGCATATTGGCTCGATTTTATTGGGTAGGGCTTCATAGCGAAGTGTCGAAATATGTAGCCACATACCCAGACTGCCAGCGAGTACCGCTGGGTCGAGTGCGCCCCGCCCCTTTGGTCCCACTGCCAATAATTTCCACTCCCTTTGAGCGCATTGCAATGGACAGTTACCTTCTGACTCCAGTTACCTTCTGACTCCTGGTGGATTATGCAATGCAATACCCGGAGGCAGTTCCTTTGAGGTCCACTAGTGCAGCTGCAATAGCCAAAGAACTAGTGCAGATTATGTCGAGAGTATGGATCCCCAAAGAGATACTGACTGATCATGGAACTAACTTTTTGTCTCGAACGCTACAGCATATAAAATGTTAAAAATAAGTCCCATCCAGACATCTGTTTGTCATCCACAGTCGGACGGTTTGGTGGAACGTTTTAACCAAACATTAAAGCAGATGCTGAGACGATTTGTGAATCAGGAGCAGAAACATTGGGCATCGCTTCTACCTCCTTTTTGCAGTGAGAGAGGTGCCGCAGAGTTCGACAGGGTTCTCCCCCTTTGAGCTCTTGTACGGCCGACAGCCTCGAGGCATCCTCGATCTGTTGAGAGAGGGGTGGGACGAGCATAAAGGCTCGTCCAAAAACGTAGTGCAGCATGTGTTCCTACTCCGTGATCGCCTGGATTTGGTCGGTCGTTTGGCCCAGGACAATCTAAAATCGGCTCAGCACCGGCAACAGCAGCATTACAACCAAAATGCACAGATTCGGACCTTTCGGCCAGGAGACAAGGTAATGCTGCTTCTTCCCACGTCGGAATCCAAGCTATATGCTAAATGGCAGGGGCCATATGAGGTGATTCGGGCTATAGGGAAAGTCAATTATGAAATTCGGCAGCCCGATCGTCACAAAGAATGGGAAATTCACCATGTCAATTTATTAAAGCCCTGGCAGGCAAGGGAAGCCTTATTTATAGCCCCAGGCGAGGTAGAGGATGATTTTGGATCCTCTATAGAGGCTCTCTATCTCCCTCCCGACCTGTGAGGGCGGTAAGTAACGGGAACAGAGTACCCTGTACTGTTTGGCCTGACACTTCGTTCCTAGGGTTAAAAGGAAGTCGTCATTTAGAAAAGGGGTGGAGCTTCGGTACGTTAACTCATCGACCCGAAAGGGAAATGATGTGGCAGCCACGGATTGGAGGAGGGCTGGAAATCATTTACCAAGGGGTCATGAGCGACGGTATAAAGTAGGGGACGAAGCAAAGTAATCCTTCAGTTATGGAACGACCCGGAAGGACCAGTGTTTTGAAATATATCGTGAGTGTTTTGTTTGTTTTGTCTTGTCTAAAAAATACTGTTTGTTATTGTTTAGACGGCTAACACGATCCGGAGATGTCGCCAAAGGCCAACATCACTGAATTTTGTTTCATTAAGGACTGTATATTCATTACGAGCACTCACTGTGGACTTGTGTTTGTGTTTGTATTACGTATGGGTGAATAAGAACATGACTGTTTATTATTTGGGAACCAACAGTGGATTTAAACAGAGCAATACACGCCACTGTATTGCCTGTTAACATTGTTTATTATTTACTGTTGTTACACCATCAGGCAATCGGATTACAAACCATTAAACAACATTGCACCTGGATTATAATGGTCTGTCTGTTTTTTGATCATCTGCACCTGCACACTGTTAAACACTTTGCCACACAATCATCCTCCACCATCATCTTTTGCGCCCTCGCCTCTGGGGCCGTCATCACAGGTCCTGCTGGTGCTGTGGACGGTAGCACCAGCCCGACCCTCTCGATCAGTGCCGTGTACCGCTCTTCACTCTGTCTTTCCGCAACCTCCCGTCTGCTGTCCAGTGCTTCCAGCAGCGCTAAAAGTGATGCGTGATCCATCCCACTCTAACACCACGTGTGACAAAGTGGTTAGCAGTGTGCAGGTGATCAATAAACAGACAGACAATTATAATCCAGGTGCAATGTTGTCCAATGGCCTGATGGCAAACAGCAGTAAACAATAAACAATGTCAATGAGAAGCAATACAGCAGCGTGTTGCTTATTTATAACCCACGGGTTGGCCCCAAAATAATAACAATCCTGTTTTATTTCACCCACATGTAACACATACACAAACACCCATCAACAGTGCGTGCTCTATTATTATTATTATTTATTCTTAGCAGACGCCCTTATCCAGGGTGACTTACAATTGTTACAAGATATCACACTATTTTTACATACAATTACATTATTTTTTACACACAATTACCCATTTATACAGTTGGGTTTTTACTGGAGCAATCTAGGTAAAGCACCTTGCTCAAGGGTACAGCAGCAATGTCCCCCACCTGGGATTGAACCCACAACCCTCCGGTCAAGAGTCCAGAGCCTTAACCAGTACTCCACACTGCTGCCCTGCTCTAGTGCTCATAATGGTGACACAAAGTGCAGTGGTGTCCAGGTTCGTGCTGGCCTTTAGCGACAGCTCCTGGATCATGTTTAGCCGTTTAAATAATAACAAACAAGCATAATTTAGCAACGACAATAAACAAAACAAACACTCATGGTATCCCAACAGAGTTTCTCCTTTCAGGTATGTTAATTAACCATTTACAAAGAAGCAGATCAGATCACTACGTCCCCTTAAATACCGTCAACCGTGACCCCTTGGTTAACAAGCATATCTGCTCCTCCAATCCGCAGATGCCACACCGTTTCCTGTCCGGGTCATTGATTTAGTGTACCGTAGCTCTGTCCCCTTTCTAGATGGCCAATTTCCACCTAACCCTGGGAATGAATTGTCGGGCCAACCAGTCCAGAGTACTCTGTTCCCTTTATGCAGTTGCCTTGCAGGTCGGAAGGGAGATCTAACACCAAGAATCATTCGATCTCTGTCACAGGTGACATAGAAAATATTTTTCTTGACTTAGTGGAGCTTGAAGGGGGCTCAACCGCAGAGGCAGTATACACATCTTTAAAAGAATGTCTTCACAAATCAGGTTTGGATGATAAATATTTGAAAAAAATACCTGATTAGTATTGCCTGGCTTTTGCAACCAGTCTCATCCTCATTTAGTTTCCTGAAACCAAAGTCAGTTAAATTTGGCTGCTTTCTTTTCGACAATTTCAGGATGTATCAACTGCTCACTGCATGCCATGCACATTCATTTCCGTTAGACTGCGTCGATAAAAACTGCTGAGATAGGCTCAATGAATGCAGTTTAAACTCTAAAAAGCCCCATGCATGGTGCCGCTGATCATTAACATTTACTTACTGGCTTATCGAATTGAATGATTTGCTTATCAATTGAATGAGATACAATAAGGAGCCCCTCCCCAGGTTATGATTTTTAACTTAAAGGGGGGCTCTCGTCTCTTATGGGATATGTTTTTATATATTTGACTGTGGCGGAGTGTCCCGACCCTTTGTGTATTATTTATTTTATATTATGATTTATGTTTATACTACGGCGAAGCGCCGCGTAGTTGTTATTGTTTTGCATTTTAAAAACCTCGTGAGGATGCGCGACTGATCAGCTACTGATTATTTAACTAGCTGACAGTCACGCATCCTTACTAAACGCGATGCAGACTGTGGCGAGGGTATTATTAATTATTTATTAGCAGACACCCTTATCCAGGGCGACTTACAATTGTTACAAGATATCACATTATTTTTACATACAATTACCCATTTATACAGTTGGGTTTTTTTTAACTGGAGCAATCTAGGTAAAGTACCTTGCTCAAGTGTACAACAGCAGTGTCCCCTAACTGGGATTGAACCTACAACCCTCTGGTCAAGAGTCCAGAGCCCTAACCACTACTCCACACTGCTGCCCAGGGGTAATAATTAATTAACAGCTAGTTAACCCCTCGCCAGAATATGAAAGACCCACTCTGTCGACTAGACGGAGTGTGTCAGAGGCGAGACGGGTTTTCTGGATAGAGAGAAAGTAAGAACAACTGCTAAGAGTGCTGGTTTTTACACCAGCACGATACTTATTTGTTTATTTGTTTGGCCAACGCACCTTTTGGTTTTGTTGTTTGTTTAAATCTTTTGTTTGTTTTATTATTTAATAAAATAGCTAAGCACCGTAGCGCTCAGTTTCACCACCGCCATTCATTGCCTTTGTTTACTTCCTGGTCCGTGACTTCACCACCCACACGCCACTCAACAACAGCTCGGTCACATTGACCCATAATATTAATGTTATAGTTAGGGGTCTACTTAAATCGCGGTAAATTTACGTATTTTTCACAGGTATGTTGCGGAATAAAATTAGGATTTCGCTGACATTTCTCAGACATGTTTAAACATTAAATAAACCTAAATAGACAGTATTTCAGAACACTATAAAGCTTAAAAATAGTGGTACTTGCTTCCTTACTAAAACAGAGTGCTGTCATTTGTTAATAAAGGCAAGCATGCAGCATCCCCCTGCAGGTGACTTGCCCATACATTGAGACTGCACGCTCTGCATCCACTGAATTGGTTGGAAGTTAAGGCAAAGCTTTGCCAAGTTATACAGATGTGGAAATTGATTAGAAACAGCCCCAAAACTCGGTTACACAAGGGCATCTGGCATACTTTAATAAAGGCAATGTATGCAGCACGTTTGTTGTCATGTTATTTGTCCCATTCAATAATTTATTTATTAGTACCGAGTCAAAACAAAGAAAACGTGGGTCTAAAATTCCAACTGCGAAAAAGTAAGCAGCAGGTTGAAGCGAGGTGGCTGTGCTACTCGTTTTAGTACTGATTTAACTTGCAGACAGGAATACTTCTTGTCTGGGCTGACTTAACAGTTTGGTTTCTGAAAGCTGTTTATTTTACGTTCTGTTCAGCAGCCTCTGTAGTAGCCTTTTGTTTAATGTGTGATTCTGAAGCTAAATAGCGATCGATTGTATTTTCTCCGAAGACACATTAAGATATGGAAAACAATTACCCCAGTCTGCATGTACAGTTTCTTTGGGAAATATCTTGAAACAATCATCAGCTGAAAATATACTTTGCTTTTTTGTCGTCCATTTCTACTATTTTACCTCCATCTTTGTCCCACCCCTACTGCACAGTACAGGTCACATAAAAGCAGTAAAGACGCACTGATAGGCTGATTAAAACTTTGTCATTTGAATAGTAAACAAGAACGTTAACTTCTTTGGAGAATTTCTTTTGTAAATGTTACTTGTGGACGTTTTTTGTTTGTTTGTTTTTGTTTAAGTGCAATGCACACGGGACGGCGAAGGAATCACATAGTTACGTAGTTTGCATCGCTTGCGTTGTGCAGCAGTTCATTTAAACGTGGTTTCTTTTTTTTCCTTTCCGTACTTGTTTGTATGCATTGGCCCCTAAGAGGTGAATTTCGTGGTGCCCCCTCAATTTCACGATTTCCGCAAAATCGCAATTTAGGTAGACCCCTAGTCATATGATGTAACTGTTGCTTGGAACTTTTTGTCGAAACAAAATCACCACAATGCACAAACAGCGTCCCCACATCACTGTGCTAAAATCTGAATGTGTCGGAGTCTGTCTGCCTCACAAAATTCCGCCTTAACTAAAGGATGGTCAAAATTCAGACATTAAAAAAAAAAGAAAAAAAAATACTGGCTTTTAGGATATTATTTTGTTAAGTTTGTTCATATTATGATGTTTTCGCTGGGTCTAGGTTTTGTCAAGCTGTAGTAGGGCGGAAGAACGCCCTGTACATGTATTGTTTATTTATTTTTAGAACGGGGTCTCCCCCTCCGCCCGTGTCTCATTTGTGTTATTTTGTATTTGTTTTATGATTTATGTGTTTATTATATAGGACGAGCAAGGTGCCGTCCTTCAGGGTTTTGTATTTGTTATGTGGAAATTATTATTATTGTTATGGTTTATTGTTTTGTAAATTTGAAGGCGTAGCCGAATGTTTTGTTTTATTTTGTATTATTTTGTATTGTTTAATAGCGTGGATGGGAAGCCCCATCCACAGTAATTAAGTAACAGTAATTGAAACCTTGTGCAGATTGTGGCCGAGGGGTAACAGAATAATTACTAGCCAGTTAAACCCCTAGGCCATGATATATAAACCTGCAGCTCTCTGCACTTGTGGTGGGTGTACAGAGGAGAGCAGGGAGAGCGAGGGGAGAGATTAAAACGAAACCTAGAAATACAGGATCAGTGACAGTAATTGTATTGTTTGTTGTGTTTGTGATTTGTTTTGTTTATCTTTTTTATTTTGCTCTGTGAGCAGTGTTTTGTTTGAACCTTTTATTTATTTTTGTATTCTTTAAATAAAAGGCGCACGCCGGGTCTTTTTGCACTGCAGTACCTGGTCTTTGTTTTTGTTGCTGGTGCTGGCCTGACGTCACCACAACGCCATCCCTGTCACACGTGGTGTCATCGTGGGAGGAAGGTGGGGGCTCCTTTTTGCAGCACCTGTGGCGAGTTTGGGCACGTCCGGGAGGACTGTCCCTATGGAGACCCTCAGTATGAGGAGGCCTGTAACCAGGGCCTGGTTGGGGATGCGGCAGAGTGGTTCTGGATGAGAGAACAGACCCAGCCAACACCCAAGAGGGAGGAGCCTGAACAGCCACAGCCCAAGCCGGCACCCGCAGGGGAAGTGTGTCTGCTGGCCCCACCACAGCCACCAGCGGAGATCAGCTGGGAGGCCTTCCTCCACACTGTAGAGGTGTCCTGCTGGTGCCCCATCTGCAGGGAGCAGGAGCATTCCCCACTCAACTGCCCCCTCCTACCAGAGGGGCGCTTGCTGTGCCCAGTCCCACCAGCAGAGGGAGAGTGCCTGCTGGTCCAGCCTCCACCACCCACAGCAGAGAAGGTGGACCTGCTGTGCCCGCCTCCACCAGCAGAAGGAGAATGCCTGCTGGTTCCTTCTCCACCAGCAGAGGGAGCATGCCTGCTGGTTCCTTCTCCACCGGCAGAAGGAGAATGCCTGCTGTTCCCCCCGCTGCAGCCAGAAGGGGAGGAGCCCCTGCCGCCTTCGCAGCCAGAAGGGGAGGAGCCCCTGCTGCCTTTACCATCAAGAGGAGAGGAGCAGGAGCTATCTCTGCCTCCATCACCACCATTGGGAGAAGTCGGGCTCCTGCTGCCACCTTCATGCTCCTGCTGCCACCTTCACCTCCCATCGTCGCCTCCCGAGGGTCCGCTGTCGCCGTCACCTCCCGAGGGGCCGCCGCTGCCCTGTCGTGCATCACCTGGGGGTGCCTGCCTTGCACCACCCAGGGATGCCTGCCTTGCACCGCCCAAGGATGCCTGCCTTGCACCGCTCAGGGATGCCACGCCCGCTCCGCTCAGGGATGCCACGTCTGGATCGCCTGTGGTTGCCTGCTGCTCCGCATCGCCTGTGGTTGCCTCCTGTTCCTCATCACCTGGGGTTGCTGTGGCATTTATTTCTCCTAGAGTTGCTGCCGATCCTGCTTAGCCTAGTGTTGCTGAGGGTCCTGCTTCACCTGGGGTCGCTGCCGGCTCTGCTTCGCCTGGGGTCACTGCCGGCTCTGCTTCACCTGGGGTCGCTGCCGGCTCTGCTTTGCCTGGGGTCGCTGCCGGCTCTGCCATGCAGCAGGAAGTAAGGTGGCCAGAGCCCCACGCAGGGGAACTGAGATTTCCTTGGCCAGAGAAGCCGGCCTGTGCGTGGCCCACCAGGACGCTAGTGCTGTTTGGGTGGGAGGAGGACCTCCCACCATGGCCGCCACCATGGACACCTGGCTTCCCCTCTTCTAGGACTTTAAGACTGAGGGGGAGGTGGCCGTTGGGGCCAAGTGTGCGTTACACAAGGGGGGGGGGGGGATATATAGCAGGGCGGTAGAAAGCTCGGTACATGTATTCAAATTCAAATTCAAACCTTTAATTTAACCAGGTTGAGAACAAGTTCTCATTTAAAATGCCGACCTGGCCAAGAGGCAACATAAATACAACAAACAACAATACATAGACAGTTAGAGACATTACAGCAATACGAAAAAGAAAAAAAAAAACTAATAAAATCAGTGTCTGCTTTGACAAGCACATGAAACAGGGAAAAGAGCTTCAAGTCTAGAAAAAAGATAAAACCAGGGAGTTTAAGCCTTGATTGTAACTCATTCCAATCATGAGCAGCTGCATATTGGAATGAGTTATGCCCAACAGCAGTAAAAACACGAGGGACAATTAAACTAATCAAATTGCTGAATCGAAGGTTGTAATAGGAGACCGATATAGTCAACTTGGGTTGTCAAAAATACCGATACTTACTATCGCGATACCAAATTTCAAAAACGGTTCTGAGCTTCATTAATTATGCACTCGGTAACACTGAAACATAGAAAGTATCGGAGCACTCTGTACTTGTATAATGAAAATTGCGTGTTTGCGTCCTTCATGTAAAAGACGGAGTCGTACTAAAAAAAAAAGCTTCCCTTTATGTCCCAGACAGGGACACCATACACTCCAGGTGGAAACAACGACAACGAGACAGCCAGGATTCAGGAGTAAAAGGTTAAGATGGAAGGCACACAAGCCCAGCGGCCCGCGCGCTTAGAAAAAGAGAACAGCAGGAGTGCTGTGTGGAAATATTTCGTTTATGAATCGAATGAGCAGGACAAAGCAAAAGCTCCATCCAAGCCCATATGCAAACGGTGCTATAAGACGGTACAAACAAAAGGAGGCAACACCTCAAATTTAGCGAAGCATTTGGCGGAAAGGCACGCTGACCTCTTCAAATAATTCAGACAGGTTAGCGACAGCGTAGATTATTGAATGAATGCATCACATATATACGTTAAAAAATACATGTCCTCAAAGAAAACGATGAGGAAATGTGAAATTAAGAAAGCAAGCTAGCTAATTTAGCGCTAATGTGTACGGTGTTGTGCTCTACGTTGGAGTGATAGCTAGTATTTGTGATAGTATAACATTAATGTTACAAATAACGACTCTAATTATCTGTCAATGTATCAAACACACTTCACAGATTTCTCTCTGAGGTTAGTCTAGCTTTATTGCGGTCGCCCCCGGGCTCGGCCTTCTAAGACGTAGTACACGAGAGCGGTATATCATAGGCGCATATGGCTGTCACTCTTGGAAAGGGGCGGACTGTGGCTTTCTAATTATACCCAACATGGTCATCTACGTTGGTGAGAATCTGACTGACTGTTTCACACTGTGTGAGAGAGCACAGGATGGAGCAGACGCGCAGGATAGCAAAGAAAACATTCCAAAACAAAATAAAACAAAAAAGATTGCGTTTCCCTTGTTTTTGATAATTTTCTTCTTTTATATATTATTTTGCATTTCTTGCGTTTTCTATAATTTCGTTATAAATAGCTGTAACTTTTGTTCTGGTGTTCCAATTTTAATTCTTTCATTTTAGACATGTTCCCAAGACCTTGAAGTTTGATTGGACATACATTTTTTTTCTACTCAGAGCACTGAAAAAAATATGAGACAACAAATGTTCTTTTTTTCTAAAAAACATTTTATTTTCATCCTGCCATTCGTTAGTTTTTTGTTTATTATTATTTATTTCTTAGCAGACGCCCTTATCCAGAGTGACTTACAATTGTTACAAGTTATAATTATTTTTTACATACAATTACCCATTTATACAGTTGGGTTTTTACTGGAACAGTCTAGGTAAAGTACCTTGCTCAAGGGTAGAGCAGCAGTGTCCCCCACCGGGGATTGAACACACGCCCCTCCTGTCAAGGGTCCAGAGCCCTAACCACTACTCCACACTGCTGCCCCGAGAGATGGATATGTGAATTATCTGTTCCCTTAGCAATATCATTAATATAAATGTTATTTAGTAACTCACTTTAGCCCTCCTAACAGCTTGCGTGCACTTATTTCTAACCTGTCTAAAGAACAGCCAATCAGTGGGGTCCTTAGAAGCTCTAGCCTTCCACCAAACAAGATTCTTTTGCTGTAATAAGACAGTTAAATCAGGACTAAACCAAAGGCAGTTACGATTCTTAATCCTGACACTTCAGAGGAGCACGTTTATTAATAATAGTAAGAAAACTATCCTTAAAAAAGGCCCATGAATTAAGGCTAAGTCGTATAAAAAAGCCTGGTCACTGAAATTCCTAATAGTGTTCTGCGATACCTCATTTAGGCTACCTCGATACGACACCCTGTATTAGATCACGATATTCGATATTATTACGATTCTTTGGATTTTATGTCCATTACATGTTAAATGGCTGTCAAATAAAAATGTTCGCAAATACAAAGTGTGGTATAAAAAGAGAACTGTTAATGCAGGGATGAGTGTAAAGAAAAACACCCAGTCCGACTGGTGTTTCAAAACTTACAATACTGTAAAACAAAATAACACATACTTTTCTCAAAGCATGCTTTTCATTACTAGGTCAGATGTTTATATACAAGGGTGTCTTAGAAGTGCTCTAAGGAATGAAAAAATGAAACTTTTTATCAAGAGAGAGAGAATGTTTACTTAAAATTAATTTTATAAAATAAGTTCAGCTGATGAAAAATGTATTTCTGGCAAAGAACTTCTGATACTGTAGTACTGAAAACACTGATATATTAGAACATAATACTATGTTTCATCTTATTCAAGCCAAACGTCTAAAACAAGGTTGCAGTGCACTTAAATATAAACATAGGAAATGTTACGCAATTTTATTCAGACCATCATGCGAGCGTGGATGTTAATTTTGCTAAGAAAATAAATTAGACAAAAGACTTTTACAACTATATATTAGAGGAGATAGTTTACCTGCTGAACCGCGTATGCATGCCTTGAACTACATATGGAAAAAAAAACTATGCAGCCTATGTATGTACTGTATGTTTTTGTGCTGAACCTGCAACAGTCAGACGTCCGTTTCCAGCATGAACGTTAATTGTTTTACACACAAAAAAATAGTTTACCTCAAAATCCAAGGAATATATAGTGTTAACATTTTTTAACATGGAGTCGTTTAATGACGCGTCTGCAAAATATATTTTTGGATCTAATGATGCGTCTGTAAAATATATTTTTGGATCTTGGTGAAGTAACGAACGGCATTTTGATCAGCTTTTAGAGCGTTCCTATCGTGTTATCTTTACACAGTGCTTTTTTTTTATAGTGTTGTACAAAATTGTACTATTTCAACACACAAACATACAGTACTGTGCAAAAGTTTTAGGCAGGTGTGAAAAAATGCTGTAAAGTAAGAATGCTTTCAAAAATAGACATGTTAATAGTTTATATTTATCAATTAACAAAATGCAAAGTGAGTGAACAGAAGAAAAATCTACATCAAATCAATATTTGGTGTGACCACCCTTTGCCTTCAAAACAGCATCAATTCTTCTAGGTACACTTGCACACAGTTTTTGAAGGAACTCGGCAGGTAGGTTGGCCCAAACATCTTGGAGAACTAACCACAGTTCTTCTGTGGATTTAGGCAGCCTCAGTTGCTTCTCTCTCTTCATGTAATCCCAGACAGACTCGATGATGTTGAGATCAGGGCTCTGTGGGGGCCATACCATCACTTCCAGGACTCCTTGTTCTTCTTTACGCTGAACCATTTTTTTTAACCATGTTTCAGAAATAATTAACACATCAGGAAAAGAACCAGAAACCCATACTTTAAGTTGGTCAATTTTAGGAAGAAGGCTCTGTATGTTTATATGAAGGAATCCTAGCCCTTTTACGAGCACAAAAATCAGTAAAAGGCAAGAGGAATTCGGAACAAAATTATCAGTCAAGGGACCCGGATTTGGATGGATGTTACCAGAAGAAATTAACAGTAAAATCATCAAAATTCGCGAGCGATATGAGCCCGACATCAAGCATATTTTGATATCAGGGTTATTTTTTAACATCAATAGGCAAACGGAATAAAGTTTGGTTAAATTTCATAATAAAACATAAATACAATTCTGGGAAATCACTCCTCCTAAGTAAAAGCGATCTGTATGCCTGACGATAAAGAGCGAATCGTCATACAGTGATATTTGGAATGATCTAGCAGTTAAACAATCGGGAATAATAATAAACGAAGCTGAAAAGACCTGGGCATTGTATTCCGAGCAAGCCAGAAAGCTGAGTAAAATATATAAAATTAACATATTGACAACAGTGCCAGACAGACAGGTTTCAGAAAGCTTCAACTCTCCTTACTGCACTCACCCGTTAGTCAACAACTGCAGGCAAATAGGTTTATAATAATTAAAATACAAATAACTAATACAAAAAACTCAGTCAACAAACAAAACTGTAAACACTAGCCATCTTGGATAAATTACATAGATAAAAAGTACAACTATACATAGACAAACACTGACAAGCACTGACAAGCTCTGCACCTGACGTGCTGCGCTTGCCTGCTCCGGTGTAAAAGTAGTCTTTATCACTCTCGCGAGATCCCAACTGCCACCAGAGACTTGCAGAGTAAAGCACAGTTCACGGTTTTAAACCGCCAGAGTTGCAGACGAGGGAAAACGATTGTTTTGCACAGTCCAGCACACAAAAGAACAAGTACTTGATTGCTCTTGCCTGCTCCGGTGTAAAGGTAGTCTTAGTCACTCTCGCGAGATCTCAGCTGCCAACAGAGACTTGCAGAGTAAAGCACAGTTCACGGTTGGTATTGTTTATTTATTTTTAGAATGGGGTCTCCCCCTCCGCCCCTGTGTCTCATTTGTGTTATTTTGTATTTGCATTCTGATTTATGTATTTATTATATAGGACGAGCGAGGTGCCGTCCTTCGTGGTTTTGTCTGTGTTTTGTGGTAATTATTATTATTGTTATGGTTTATTGTTTTGTAAATTTGATGGCGTAGCCGAATGTTTTGTTTTGGTTTTGGTTTAGCGTGGATGGGAAGCCCCGTCCACAGTAATTAAAAACCTTGTGCAGATTGTGGCCGAGGGGTAATAGAATAATTACTAGCCAGTTAAACCCCTCGGCCATGATATATAAACCTGCAGCTCTCTGCACTCGTGGTGGGTGTACAGAGGAGAGTACGGGAGAGCGAGGGGAGAGATTAAAACGAAACCTAGAAATACAGGATCAGTGACAGCAATTGTATTAATTGTATGTTGTGTTCGAGGTTTGTTTTGTTTATCTTTTTTATTTTGCTCTGTGAGCAGTGTTTTGTTTGAACCTTTTATTTATTTTTGTATTATTTAAATAAACAGCGCACACTGCGTCTTTTTGCAAATTTGGATTCGAACCTGCGATCTCCAGGCTATGGGACGCATCCTGCACTCCACGTGGAACGCTTTTACTGGATGCGCCACTCAGGAGCACCCAAGAGATTTTAACCCTAACTCTGCATTCCCTCCCACAACCTTACAAGCAGTGGAAGGGGCAAGGCAATAAAAGCAACCACAGACAGACATCATCAGTTAAGACAAACAACATACAACTCTGCAGATAACACAAGAGACATCCATCATCATGGTCCAGCGCTCACCCTCTCTGCGTCTTACAAATACTCGGCAGTTGGACCCAAATATTTCAAATTTTGACTAATCGGTCCATAAGACCAACTTCCACTCCTCAAACGTCCAGTTTCTGTGTTTTTTGGCCCAGGCAAGTCTCTTTCTCTTATTCTGCACTCTTAACAATGGTTTCTTTGCAGCAATTCTTTCAGTTAGGCCAGCTTCACGCAATCTCCTCTGAACAGTTGATGTTGAAACATCTGTACTTCTAGTAGTATTTAGCTGAGCTTGTATTTCAGGGGCAGTTAATCGCCGGTTTTGCAGACTTGTGACTCAAATGAACTTGTTCTCTGATTCTGAGGTCACCCTTGGCCTGCCTGACCTTGTTCGGTCCTCATGAGTGCCAGTTTTTTCAAATCGTTTGATGGTCTTGGCCACAGCAGTTACAGACACTTGCAAAGTTCTTGCGATTTGTCTTAAAGATTGACCTTCATTTCTTAAAGTAATTACAGGCTTAACTGAGCGTATTTTGCCATTTTCTGCTCCCTTACATTCAGGAATGACAAACTTGTGCCTATGCTACCTATATTTATAGTAATCATGGACCCTCACCTGTTAACAATAATTGGTGACAAAAGGTTAATAAGGTAACATGCTAGTTAACTCGGAGAACATCTAACAGACACTTTTATACTTAGGCCAGTGTTCTAACACCGTGTTATACACATTTCAGACTTTTAACTGACTTGGGCTTCAGACTGAAATCCCCTTGCTTTGGGTGACCATTTCATTGAAATTGACAAGATTTACATTTTCATTTAAAAATAAAATTTTTGAATGCAATTCACTTATGATTATCAGCTTATATAAATAAGTACACGTATCATATAATTAAATATTAAGTGTTTATAGACAAGTTTATACAGTTAAAAGCATAGATAATCATGAAAACCTGGTTTCAAGCAGGTGAACTCAAACTTTGACTGGTACTGTGTGTATATATATATATATATATATATATATATATATATATATATATATATATATATATATATATATATATATATATATATATAATGTTATGGGTCATGCCATAATGCCCAGGCAGTTGGCGAAGTGCTCACAGTCACCCGGGCTGATGGCAAACTTTGAACAGGATGGCTGCAGGGGTGACGTCAGACCAGAAAGGAACACACACAAGCAGGTACTGGCGGGGCAAAACTGAAACTCTACGGCATTCAGTTATTTTATTTCAATAATAAACAAAAGATTTAAACAAAACAAAACACTTTTGAAACAAAAGGCACGTTGGCAAAACACAAACAATAACAAGTATCGTGCTGGTTTATTAACCAGCACGTTTAGCAATTGTTATTTCTCTGTGTTTACTTTATTACCTGTTCTCCACTCTGAACCCCCTTCACCAAGTGCAGCCAAACAGCAGATCTTTTATAATTTGAGCACAAGGAGGTTAAGTGAGTTGCTTAGGGTCACACAATGAGTCAGTGGCTGAGGTGAGATTTGGACCGGGGACCTCCTGGTTACAAGCCCTTTTCGTTAACCACTGGACCACACAGCCTCCTACCGCTGGACCACACAGCCTAGTGGCGGGATATTCTGCCACACGAAGAAATACACAACTTGCCGTAATGCCTGGGCAGTTGGCGAAATGCCACCTGGGCTGATGGAGAAGAAAGATTTTAGTGCGCCCTGTTGCAGCAAATGAAAGGCTAATGGAAAGTAACACAGCAGTGTTCATCCTCTGGGCATCTACTGTAGTTCTCAATAATAGCTCGTCAGTCGAATAACTTTATTTAATCATTAGACCGACTGAATCGTTTATATTTATTTTTATTTATTTATTTTAATGAAATGCTGAGGCAAATGTCTAATTGTCTGAGAACTAATGTCAACTAATGTTATACATGAAATAATATTGATTGAGAATGTGTCATAAATATTTTCTACAGAACGAAAACTAAACTTTTTATAAGAGTCCAATTTTCGTTCATATTTCTAAATAAGAAAAATACAAACTTTATGCTGTTGATTAATGATTAATTAATATTGCTATGATAAATTAGTTTTGGCACTGCGTTTTTCAGGTAACTATATTTAACTGGGTGGCTTTTACAAGTTTAAGTTTGTTTTGTTCCATTGCTATAGCATTGTCAGAAAGTATTTAAGTTATTTAAATAAACATTGCAACGGGTGGTTTGGTGGCGGTGCACTTTTGAGCTTAAAGGCAACAAAGGTATTTCACTCTCTATTTGTATTATACTGTATCTGTTAAAAAAATGTCTTTGCCCGGGTGGCTGTGGGCAGTTGACCAGCCAGGGCAGATGCCGAAATTACATAAAATTCGAAGCTAATTCGGCATCTGCCCGCTGCAGCTGGGCACTTCGCCAACTGCCCAGGATTTATGGCAACTGCCTGATTTCAGCAACGGTCCATAACATACCAATATATATATACTGCGCAGACATAGTTAAGGTTTGAACGAAGGTTCTGTTTAAAGCCGATTTTACAACCAGCTCAAATGGGTGTAAATCCCCATCAATATGCATGAAAATTGGTGTGTGTGGTTGGATTGATAGGCTCAACAAACCCTGTGAATGGGGTAATATTTGGTGAAATACTTTTTGAGATACAGTGTGGCGATAGAAACAGCTGTTTAAAAAAAAAAAAGAAAAATTAAGACGCTTTTGTATACACCTGTATCTCAAAAAGAACTGTCAATTAAGGAACCACATTTGGCATACACATAGTCCTGGGAGTGTAGATGTGCATCGGTGTATTTATATTTTCGGGGGGGGGGGGTCCTGGTTTTACCGAAATTGAACCAAAAAAGATAACGGTCTGACGTCACTTCTGTCTGACGTCAGTGCTTGGCAGCGTTGCTTTCGACCGTTCCATTTCACTGAATAGGGAGACATTGTTCAGCACACACGAGTCAGACCTGTGTTTCTGTCTGGATAAAACTGGTAATCATTGATAATAATTAGTGTTTGTGCCTTCAGTACTGGGGAAACTAATAATAATTTGTTCATTTACGAAATACGTTTTTCTCTCTCCCCCCACTTTATGATACGGTCTGGAGTTCATCTAAACTATCAGTGTTCCATTCCACACACACACACACACAATATCAGCGGTCAGAGAAACGAACAAGTGAAACAGAGAATGCAGTGGCACTTTACAGTATTACCCTGTATGCTGGGTTGTATTGTTGCTCAGGGATGGCGGGGCTCCAGCGATAATTTAATTTAAAATTAAAGTCTGTACGTTGCTGCTGCTTAAATAGAGTGAACGTACAAAAAACCCCCCCAAAAAAAACAACACACATTTCAGAGCGAAAAAAAAAAAAGAAAACGTTCATAACTAAAGGGGGAAACCAAGAGGTGCCGTGGCGCAGCCCTGGAGAGCCCTGGCACAAATTAAGCACTAGTTAAATAATAAAATGTAAGCCTCGGATAAAGGCGTCTACCAAATGGATAAAAAATAATAAAGACTACAATGTATTTGTTATGACACCTCCTATTTTAAACTCCAATTGTGTTTTGTTTATTGAAGATCGTTGTTACTGGGTTTGTGATTATTTGTTTCTATCAAAGTTGTAATTTGCTTTGTTAAACTAATAATCTGACTGACAGCTTTACATGGCCCGGCTTGAACAAAACTCTTGTTCGTCGAGGAACACATCGATTCACATAAAATAAATACATACTGCCTGCTGGATACGAAAAAAGAAAGAAGTCTGTCAATACTTCTAAACGCAATACTGTAAATGGTTATGATCTTGTATAGCGTAGGTTCCAAAAAAAAAGTGAGAAGATAATGTTTTGCCAAATAACATAAAATACAAATGCATACTATTGTATGCATGTGTGTTATATATTCCATATTTAAGCACATACATTAAACACTTTCTGCTATTTGTTTACTGTATATCGCTGCCAAAGGAAGTTTGAGATTTTTTAAATTAACAGCGCGCGCTCGTCCACGAAGTTGTTCTTCAGCTTCTACAGAATGTTTTTCTTGAAAGAGACCTTCTTCACAACGTGAATTAATTTACTGACAGGTGGGTAAAAGCTATTATTAATCATTTGTGTTGATTTAAGAAACACCTGAAATAAGGATGTATCAGACAGCAGTAGAACATCCATGAGTAAAATAAAAAGTTATTTAACTTTTGTTAATGAAATGGGTCAATAACAATATATTTTTTAGAAAGTATAAGACATGACTGATGACGATAAACAATTGGCCTGAATACTCGCAGCGAGTAGTCTAAAGCCGGTAAAACAAAAAACATTACAATATTACAATATTACAACTTTAGTAATATTCGTATTGTAATTGTTTATGTGTACAACTCGTCAAGACAGTACAGTTCAGAATTCTATTTATTACATTTCGAGTAAACTTTTAGGTAATTCAATTTAGAAATGCATGTAACCTGTTATTGTTATTATTTCATTTTTAATAAATACTCTTAGTATATCACAGATTATTATGTACATTTTCAGATATCCAAATCATTATACAGAATTCTATTTATTACATTTCAGAAACCTTTTTTTTCCTTCGGTGGTTGATCCAAATATCTCCTATCTAATTCAGGTAAGAACTGACAAGACTTGAAAGATGCACTTGACAGATAGAAGTGAGAAGAAGCGACAGCAAATCCAATATAGCATCAAGACCTTAAATTGCACACAACGCATCCGTCTGCCTAAAAACCTGCAGGATTCTTAAATGATCTTTCTAGAGAGAGTGGATAGAGCCACACAACATGAAGAATAATTATTCCCCGGCAGTACTGTTCAAATAATGTCACCAGCTCTTCAGCCTCAGGTCAGCCTGAGGAGGCTGTATGGCTCTGTGGTTAAAGAAAAGGGCTTGTAACCATAAGGTCCCCGGTTCAAATCCTACCTCAGCCACTGACTCATTGTGCGACCCTGAGCAAGTCACTTAACCTCCTTGTGCTCCGTCTTTCAGGTGAGACGTAATTGTAAGTGACTCTGCAGCTGATGCATAGTTCACACACCCTAGTCTCTGTAAGTCGCCTTGGATAAAGGCATCTACTAAATAAAATAAATAAATAAATACAGCCCTTGCTTTCCCCACCTTTCCAGCCTCAGATAGAGCCATTGCTGTCCCCACCTCTCCAACCTCAGATACAGTCCTTGCTGTTGCCATATCTGCAACCTCCAAGGCAGTCGTTGCTGTCCCGACCTCTCCACCCTCAAGTACAGTCATTGCTGTTGCCACATCTGCAGCCTCAGGTACAGCCGTTGCTGTTGCCACATCTCCAGCCTCAGGTACAGACGTTACTGTCCCCTCCTCTCCAGCCTCCAAGGCAGCCATTGCTGTCCCCACCTCTGTAGCCTCCAGGGCAGCCGTTGCTGTCCCCACCTCAGCCATTGCTGTCCCCACCTCTCCAACCTCAGATACAGTCCTTGCTATCCCACCTCTCCAGCCTCAGGTACAGTCCTTGCTGTCCCCACCTCTCTAGCCTTCAGGGACAGTCATTGTTTTCCCCCCCTCCTCTAGCCTCAGGGGCAGGGATTAACAACATTTGACTTTGCCTCAATAAACCTGGCTTTAAAAAAAAAAATCTTTACATACTTGTTGTTGGTTGTTTGATTTTCCAAGATGCCTTCTGCAAAACTATGGAAATTCAATGACAAAACTTTGTTAAAGTAACGTTAAGGTTTGTTTTCAAATGTCCATAAGGTTAGGAAATTGCAAATTAAGGTAGCCACGCAACCTTAACTCTGCACCCTTATGTGTATGTTTCCTGCCACACTTGACATCACATATGACATCATCAATGACATGGGCAATGACATCACTAAGCACATGACAAATTCTCCCTGAAGACTGGCCATACGGAAGTCATTGTGATTGGTAACATGTTCAGTAAATGCATTATATTTGCTGTTGAAATGTGCTTTAACCAACAACAGATTTCCATGTACTCAGAAATGTGTAATTCATGTTGAGGTATGTAGTGATGAGTATTTGATGTTTGGAAAGGAGTGCCTGAAAATGGATGGGACATGCAATATGTGAAACCCTACATGTAAGATAACACTCTCCATTAAATTAAATTAAATTTCACTCAGAAGGCGCCAGTGAAATAGAAAAGGAATCTTCTGTAGTACTGTATGGTACACTGCTGCTCCATGTATACTGTGGTACACAAAGCGGTGTTTTATGTTTCTTGGAAGCATAAAATCCACGCATTACAGTCCACTTCTGCTTTATGTACTTCATTGAACTGCAGACATCTGCAATTGTACCTAAACATTTCAATGTCATAATTGGCTTCCAGCCATAAGATTATGTTAGCAAGAATTCTTACTGAACTGTAAAGTTTGAAAGATGAATGGGTAACAGTGCAAAAATAAAATGAATAATAATACTGTAGAAAATGCAGTGACTCCTTTTGCCATGTGAAACAGTGTAGTTCATACAAGAAAGCCATTGTTGTGGATTCCAGTATTAAAGTTTGGAGGAGTATAGCTTGTGGAAGGTCCCAACTAATTAATGAGCTCTACTGTATTCTGAGTTAATTGGTTTTATTTAGAACACTGGTGAAATAATGAGCTTGACTGCAATGATTGTTGGAATGCAGTTACTGAACGTGTTACCAATCACAATGACTTCCGTATGGCCAGTCTTCGGGGAGAATACACATAACGGTACAGAGTTAAGGTTGTGTGGCTACCTTAACTTGCAATTTCCTAACCTTTTGGACATTTGCAAACAAACCTTAACGTTACTTTAACAAAGTTTTTATATGTGTGAAGGGATTGGTTAAAGAAAACTAACAAAATGTGAAAGGACAACATAAACAAACTGGTTGGTGAACAAAGTAATTGTTGTGTTTGGTTGTGCTGTGTTTGTTACTGTTCATGATGTGTGTGTGGGTGTCGTGCAGTGTGGATTGTTGGTGTTGCCGTAGGTAAGTGGGCGTGCTGGTTTTACGGCAGTGAGATACGATGCTGGAGTTAGAAAACACACAATAAAGTGCCCTGTTGGTTTACTGAAACACGTTGTTGGAGTCGTTTGTTTTTACAATACAACAGTAATCAAATAATGTAAAGTTTTGGGACCAAAACTAAGAAGAAGGGTTAATGGAATACATTTGTAAATGATAATTGTGTGTTAAGGGAAATTAAAAACAAATGAGTTTAGTTTAAAATAAATATTATCGTGCAGGAGTAATGGGGCCTTAGGACCTTGTGGAGATTACTGGAGTCGGTTGACTCCAGTCTGAGTTAATTGTCTGTTTTAATGTTTTGGTAATTGTTTAATGATGTAATTGGTTATTCTTTAAAAGACATGTGTATGAGGGGGTTTGGCGAGGGAGTGTTGTAGGAGTTTGGTTGGAGAGTTGGAGAGCAAGCGAGTGGAAGATGTATTACTGTGAAAAATGGAAAATGAAAAAAACATTGGAAAAGGTATTTGGACAAATGGATTGTGATTTGGTTTTGGAAATTAAGTGACAGGCTTAGCCTGCCTCGTCATTCGATAAGAATATTTTCTGTTTAGGTAGGACCCGAGACGGGGTTAGGTTTTGTTTTGTTACTGTAAACAGTAAACTGGCATCCTGGTGTCAAATCGTTTATTTTAAGTAGAAAAACTTGTGACAAAGAGCCAATCCGTAAATATATCTATCTATCTATCTATCTATCTATATATATATATATATATATATATATATATATATATATATATATATATATATATATATATAAATAGTCCCTAGTCCTGTACGGACATTAACTAACTCACTTCTTCATCCCTCTCTGTTCTAGAGCTGTAAACATACGATTCCCAGCTTCGTCTCAGCGTTCTTCCGCCGGCTGGGAATGATCACCTCTCTTGATCCTGTGACTGGGTAGCACAGGTAGGTTGGGGAATTGTCGCCCCCTTCAGTAACAGTAGGGCACAGGTAAGTAGGGGAAATATCTCCCCCTTCAGGAACAGTAGGGCACAGGTAAGTTGGGGAAATGGCTCCCCCTCCAGGGACAGTGGAGTACAGGTAAGTCGGGAAAGGGCTCCCCTCCAGGGACAGTGGAGTACAGGTAAGTCGGGGAAAGGGCTCTCCCTCCAGGAACAGTGGAGCACAGGTAAGTCGGGGAAAGGGCTCCCCCTCCAGGAACAGTGGAGCACAGGTAAGTCGGGGAAAGGGCTCCCCCTCCAGGAACAGTGGAGCACAGGTAAGTCGGGGAAAGGGCTCCCCCTCCAGGAACAGTGGAGCACAGGTAAGTTGGAGAAAGGGCTCCCCCTCCAGGAACAGTGGAGCACAGGTAAGTTGGGGAATTGGCTTCCCCTCCAGGAACAGTGAAGCACAGGTAAGTTGGAGAAAGGGCTCCCCCTCCAGGAACAATGAAGCACAGGTAAGTTGGAGAAAGGGCTCCCCCTCCAGGAACAGTGGAGCACAGGTAAGTTGGGGAATTGGCTTCCCCTCCAGGAACAGTGAAGCACAGGTAAGTTGGAGAAAGGGCTCCCCCTCCAGGAACAGTGGAGCACAGGTAAGTTGGAGAAAGGGCTCCCCCTCCAGGAACAGTGGAGCACAGGTAAGTTGGGGAATTGGCTTCCCCTCCAGGAACAGTGAAGCACAGGTAAGTTGGAGAATTGGCTTCCCCTCCAGGAACAGTGGAGCACAGGTAAGTTGGAGAAAGGGCTCCCCCTCCAGGAACAGTGGAGCACAGGTAAGTTGGGGAATTGGCTTCCCCTCCAGGAACAGTGGAGCACAGGTAAGTTGGGGAATTGGCTTCCCCTCCAGGAACAGTGGAGCACAGGTAAGTTGGGGAATTGGCTTCCCCTCCAGTAACAGTGAAGGATGGCCCTGCTGCGCTTTGACAACCATCTCAGCACAGTCCGGTATCGTTTGATACAAAGATTCCTTCTTCCGAAGTGTCCGTTTGTAAACAACAATAAAAGATTATAACACCCAATGGTCCCCTTTCTTGCTTGTCTATCTGCAAACCGGGAGTATACTGTTGTTACATATTATACCTAGCAGTGATTATACCCACCCACTGCATCACGATAAACAGCACACTTCTTACACAAACTTTTAATATTAAACACACCATGATCGGTCATCTAAAAAAAAAACATCTAAAAAAAGCTCTGCAAATGTCTCTTATTATTCTCTGAGCGCTGGATGCGGAAGCAGCTATCTTGTTTGTTTATGTCCGTGTTATCTATGTGGTGCCGGGGGTATCTATATTCATGAGATAAGCCCCTTTTTTTTCGGCTTCTCTCGGCTCCTATCGATCTCACTCGGCCATTGAATGGTTTTCTTGGCTTTTTCTGGAGAAAAAACGACTAGAGACCTGTTTTTTGCGTCTTTTTGATGATGTCGGACAGGGTCTGACATTGGACCGGAAATGGAAAATTGCAATGTTGGACCAGGTCTGACATAGGACCGCAAAGGGTTAAGTGACTTTACATTGGTGTTTCCATGTTTTTGTCTACTACCTGTGTGTGTGTGTGTGTGTGTGTGTGTGTGTGTGTATATATATATATATATATATATATATATATATATATATATTGTGAGAAACTGTAGTCCTGGGAAGCAAAGGACTACACCTCCCAGAAGAACACAGGCTGAAAAGCTGTAATTGTTTAATTGTTAATAATTAGTAATTATCCCCTGCACCTGGCTATCATTGTTAATTAGAACCAGGTGCAGGGTATTTAAGGAAAGCAGCCATTCTGTTAGGGGCTGCTGTGTAGAGAGCCTGCTTGCTAGTGTGTGCAAGCGTATGAAGAGTAAGGTACTGTGTGGAAACCTGTTGTTTGTGATTTGTGTTATTTGTTTAAAAACCTGTGTGTTTTGTTTTTGTTTGATTTTTGTTTTGGCAGGTAAACAGCTTAGCTGTCCTGTTTTATAGTTTAGTTTGTTCCTGTGTGTTTTAATTAGTGCTCGTGAGAGCTAGGTGTTTATTTGTGTTTTTGTTTATTTGTGTTATAATAAAAGTGCGCAATTGCGCTAAAACTGCAAGTTCCTGTATCCTGGGTCTATTTTTAAAGGGGCAAAGAACCAGAATTGTGCAAGCTCGGTTACTATATACAGTGTATGTGTGTGTATGTGTGTGTATATATATATATATATATATATATATATATATATATATATATATACTGCTGTACAATAGTCTTAGACTGTGACAGGGTGGCTGGGCGGTGACGTCAGGACAGAAGCAGGAAGGTAAACAAACTGACACCAACAGTACTGTAGTTAAAGGTGGCGCTGTTTTATTTAAATACAAAAATAAATCAAAGGTTTAAACAAAAAGAATCTTGCTCACAGAGCGAAAATAAAACAGGTAAACAAAACAAATCTCGAACACAAAACAACACAGGCTGGGCAGTAGCCTTCACTGTTCCTGTATTATTATTATTTAGTTCCGTTTTCTCTCTCGTTTTGTTTTCTCTCTCTCCTCGCTCTCTCTCCGCTCCTCTCATACACCCACCACCCTGAGTGCAGCGAGCTGCAGGCTTTTATGCAGGTGACCATCTCCCGATTAGCAACAAATTAATCACTTAATTAACTCGGGAGATGGCCACCTTCTGCACAAGGTTTTTAATTTATTCCTGGCAGAGGACAAGCACCAATCTCGCCTCTGCCAGAACATGTTTAAAAATAAACAAAAACAATAACAAACAGGGCGCATGGCTCTCGCCGTCATATTTAAACATAACGATAACAACAATACAACAAAAGAAATACAAAATAAACTGCACAGGGGCGGAGGGGGAGACCCCGTTCTAAAACTAAACATAATCCATGTACAGGGCTTCTTGCCCTGTTACATAGACACATTCAGGAGTTACAATATATGTTGATGTTATGAGCATAAGCAATTTACTAAAAGCTTCAACTAGTGTTTTCCACTATTATAACAACTTTGACTGTTACATACAGCTTGGTTTGGGTGAGAAGAAACCAAGCTTGTCATTTAACAAGCTTCAATTCACATTGATCAGAATTTTCAAAAACTTGTGATCACAACTCAAAGTAAACTATACATGAGCAGCTAATATGAAGTGTTGTAGTAGCTAATCCGTCACATTTACCCAGTGGTTCTGTCTGTCATTACTTTAATCAGTTCATACGTCAGGAAATGGTTAGGAGTTCCACACTGCCTCAGCAGAGTGGGACTGTATGGTAAAGGGATACTGCAGCTACCAGTCTCAGCTCTAACCGAGGAGTTTAAGTGCGCCAAGGTTCAATTGGAAATTACATTGGTAGAGTCACACGACGAATGTGTGAGGGAGGCAGAAACTGTGTTGGAAGTGGGCAGCAAAAGAAGCTGTAGAAGATGCAAAGGCTGCCCTTCATATCAGTGATATCATGGAGCAAGTACAGCATGGAAAAGGAGGCCTTGGTCTCAGTTCAGCTCCTCCTACATGACACAAAGCAGCCCCAGCTCAACAGAGGAAGATGGTAGTCAACAAGGTGCAAAAGCAGGAGGAGAGGATGAAGTGCATAAAGGCAGTTTCCCAGGCCAAGCAAGGAGAATGGACGACACTGGAGAGTGTGGAACAATGCAAGATAGGCTGGCGAGATCTAGGGACAACGGAACAGAGCAGGATCAGTTTCCTCATCAGGTCAACATATGATAATCTCCCATCACCACAGAACCTTAATCTATTGGTAGGAGAGGATCTGTTGAGTTCTAGCCAGTTGAGGTGGGTTGTTCAGGATTTGTGGCACACTCAACAACCCAGTTTCTCAGAAATATCGGATTCAGTGGTCAAGAGTTGCAACGCATAGTGAAGAACTTATCTGAAGCAGCAGAGAGAAGGAGCACCTGACTGATTGAGACGAAAAGATTCTGGTTGGGGTCCTCAAGCATAGTAGAAAGAAAGCAACATCGATGTAAAGGAAGGTAAGTAAGCTGGGCTTAGCTGAGTAAGGGACGGAGGGGGGTGTTGCTGGGATGCCAGAATCACTGTCGAGCACTCTTAAGGTGGTGTGGGCTAGTCGACGAAACACCAAGGATGGAAGGTGCCCACTTGAAGACCCAAGAGAAGTACCCTACTCAGCTCAGTCCAGACGGTTGTCATGCTGATGTGCTAGGGAGGCTGCACTGTGGTTGATCCCTGGAGCCAGCATTGCAGCTGTTGTGTGTGCTGTTGCATCAGGGAGGCAAAATAGGCTGATCCCTGGAGCCAGCATTACACTTCAGCCATCAACACCAGACAGAAGAATATCTACATCATCAGATGGAAGGAAACGCAGATGGATCACATTAGTTTACAGTAAAATAAGCTATGTCTTAGTTGGTGCTTATCTTGGCAAGAACTGAGTCCAATATCAGCATAAAGTTTTAACACCTACTCACATGTAATGGAAATCATGATGTTTATACATCATCACTAGAAGTGGACTGATGAAAAATGGAGACAGCCTTTTCAGTGTGTAGAAAGAGGCCATGACTAGATACTGATTATGCAAAATGCCTCACTTGTCAGCAGGGCATTGAAGTTGGTTCACTGCAGAGATTGACTGAGCAGGGATATCGGGCAATGTTAAATGCCATTCAAAACTGGCATGATGATGTCTCTGTTCGACTTGAGTTGATTTCAAAAGAGGAATTTCTGGCCAAACTTCCTCTGTGTCATGCAAAGTGCCAAACAGTTACACAAATAGAAAAATTGTTGAACAAAAAAAATACATGTTTGCAAAACACAAAGATAGTGCACTAAAGCAAATATTGGCTCAGATTCAAACATTGTTAGAATGTCTTCAATGGAGCATGCTGTTAACTATAAGAAACAATGGTTTGTGGAAAAATCATGTAATAAAAAGTGAGAGAAAAAGCTTTTGTTAATTGCCACTATTCATTGACAAAATTCAGTGTGGGAAAAAAGCAAATAAGCTAGGCGATTAAATCAAGATACATAAATTACAAGGTTATGATAGTGCATTCATATGAGAGCAAATGACTTTCAGTACCATCATTCTTGTCTGAGTGCTTGCATGATAGAAAATCAGTAGTGAAAATCTGTATGATAATGGATTTTCCCAGATTGATGGGCCATTGTTTAAGGATGGAAGTGTCTTATATATCACAAAACTTCTTGACCAATGTCGTCACTGGTTAGTTGAGCATGATGTAGAAAATGGCCATTCTTACAGGTCATCTAGTCTGAAAAAAGCTGAATAAAAATCTAAATGATTCTGAATACTGTGAAGAAAGTGAGGGGGAAATGCCTAGTGACAGACAACCGACAGACAACAGAAACCACCCATTAGAAATTGAATTGAAATTAAACAAACAACAAACAAAAAGGCGCATTGGCCAAACAAATAAACAAATAAGAATCATGCTGGTGTAAACCAGCACGCTTAGCAGTTATTTTTAAGTTTCATTTTCTCTCTCCTCGCTCTCTCCGCTCTCACTCCTAATACACTCCCCGAGGGTAGAGAGCTGCAGGTTTATATACAGTGACCATCTCCCGATTAGCAACAATTAATCAATGAATTAACTCGGGAGATGGTCATCGTCTGCACGAGTTTAAAAAGGATGCGTGACTGTCAGCTAGTTAAATAAATCACTAGCTGATCAGTCATGCATCCTCACAAGGTTTTTAAAATATAAAAACAATAACAAATACGCTGTGCTTTTATCCGTGCCGCAAACAGTAAATACAAATTACAAAACAGTGCACAAATACAGTACTGTGCAAAAGTTTTAGGCAGGTGTGAAAAAATGCTGTAAAGTAAGAATGCTTTCAAAAATAGACATGTTAATAGATTATATTTATCAATTAACTAAATGCAAAGTGAGTGAACAGAAGAAAAATCTAAATCAAATCCATATTTGGTGTGACCACCCTTTGCCTTCAAAACAGCATCAATTCTTCTAGGTACACTTGCACAAAGTCAGGGATTTTGTAGGCATATAGTCAGGTGTATGATTAAACAATTATACCAAACAGGTGCTAATGATCATCAATTCAATATGTAGGTTGAAACACAATCATTAACTGAAACAGAAACAGCTGTGTAGGAGGAATAAAACTGGGTGAGGAACAGCCAAACTCAGCTAACAAGGTGAGGTTGCTGAACACAGTTTACTGTCAAAAGTCATACACCATGGCAAGACTGAGCACAGCAACAAGACACAAGGTAGTTATACTGCATCAGCAAGGTCTCTCCCAGGCAGAAATTTCAAGGCAGACAGGGGTTTCCAGATGTGCTGTCCAAGCTCTTTGAAGAAGCACAAAGAAACGGGCAACGTTGAGGACCGAGACGCAGTGGTCGGCCAAGGAAACTTACTGCAGCAGATGAAAGACACATCATGCTTACTTCCCTTCGCAATCGTAAGATGTCCGGCAGTGCCATCAGCTCAGAACTGGCAGAAAACAGTGGGACCCTGGTACACCCATCTACTGTCCGGAGAAGTCTGGTCAGAAGTGGCCTTCATGGAAGACTTGCGGCCATAAAGCCATACCTCCGACGTGGAAACAAGGCCAAGCGACTCAACTATGCACGAAAACACAGGAACTGGGGTGCAGAAAAATAGCAGCAGGTGCTCTGGACTGATGAGTCAAAATTTGAAATATTTAGCTGTAGAAGAAGGCAGTTTGTTCGTCGAAGGGCTGGAGAGCGCATACTAATGAGTGTCTGCAGGCAACAGTGAAGCATGGTAGAGGTTCCTTGCAAGTTTGGGGCTGCATTTCTGCAAATGGAGTTGGGATTTGGTCAGAATTAATGGTCTCCTCAATGCTGAGAAGTACAGGCAGATACTTATCCATCATGCAATACCATCAGGGAGGCATCTGATTGGCCCCAGATTTATTCTGCAGTATGACAACGACCCCAAACATACAGCAAAAGTCATTAAGAACTATCTTCAGCGTAAAGAAGAACAAGGAGTCCTGGAAGTGATGGTATGGCCCCCACAGAGCCCTGATCTCAACATCATCGAGTCTGTCTGGGATTACATGAAGAGAGAGAAGCAACTGAGGCTGCCTAAATCCACAGAAGAACTGTGGTTAGTTCTCCAAGATGTTTGGGCCAACCTACCTGCCGAGTTCCTTCAAAAACTGTGTGCAATTGTACCTAGAAGAATTGATGCTTGATGCTGTTTTGAAGGCAAAGGGTGGTCACACCAAATATGGATTTGATTTAGATGTTTCTTCTGTTCACTCACTTTGCATTTAGTTAATTGATAAATATAATCTATTAACATGTCTATTTTTGAAAGCATTCTTACTTTACAGCATTTTTTCACACCTGCCTAAAACTTTTGCACAGTACTGTATATATAGGGGCGGGACACTCCGCCACAATTGGTCCACGGGGTATGTAGCACGGGTGATTTGAAATGTATATTTGTATTTTGGCACGGGTGTTTCAGAACTAGTTCACGTGCAGACTGTGCCTGAATGATTGATTAGCAATCGAGTCCCAGCACAGCTGCATAAAACAGGCACAAAACTCGCACCCTGGGTCTGAGTGTTCAGAAGTGGAGAACGGGAGAGAGTAGGAGAGAAATAAATTTAAAAAGAAAACAATTGCTACTCGTGCTGGGAGGACCAGCACCGTACTTGTGTTTGTTTGCTTTATTGTTTGTCAGTTTTGTTTTGGCCAACATGCCGTTTTGTTTACAACGTGTTTTGTCGTGTTAAATCATTTTTGTTTATAATAAATCCGTGCAGCAGCGCATCACTCGCAGTACTGTTACCTGTCTCTTCTGGTCTGACGTCACCCATCAGCCATCCTTACCACAAGTTATTATTAAGTTATTAATCTTGCGCAAGATATCTGTGCAGCCGTTTCATGTATCTGAACTCCAAAGTATGTAGGCATTACACTTCACATACTAAAAACCACTAGAAGAAAGGAAACAATCACAGTCCTGAATATTTGACAAAAACGTTATTTATCAAGATGCAGAGAGATATGCAACAACGGTGACAACTGCAATTGATGACCAAGTCTCTCAAGATGGGTTCTTCATACCAAGACATTTGAAGCCAGGTAGATGTACGTGCTGTGCCATTGATAACTTAGATTTTCATGAGTGACCAAAAGATGGCAGATCAATGCATAGCATTACACATATAATCTACACATCAGAACTTGAATAAAGATGAAGATATACAATCTGTGGCTAGCATACCTCTGTTCAAAACCTGTGAGACCTCTATCAAAAATCTAAAAGCATCACCAAGAGGCTAAACAGCACAAGAAAACATGTGAGCGACATCATCTCAGCTGTCTGTAGAACCTGTTACAGATCTGTTCCACCATTCTTCTGGATGTAACAGAATATGAATACATGGTTCCTAACCTGGAGTGCATTTCAGGATTTCTTGATCTTGGAGGATATTCAAGTGACTGAGATAGGATATGGACCTTTCTTCCCCATCACCTGCCAATCCTGATGTTGAAATGTCTATTCAGTATTGCATTAATGTCACCAGAAAAATGGACCAAGAATTCACCATTGTGATGGATCAGGCCATATATGGCAATTGCCCTCGGTTTACAAAAAAAATAACCAGAGAAGCACAACAAAGTGATACTTCATATGGGTGGCTTTCATGCCCTAAACTTTATGGGTGCCGTTGGATACTTCATGAGTACAACTTGAATTGAAGACATACTTGTGGAAGGTGATGGAAGGAACAGCAAATCAGATCATGGAAGGCAGAGATTAATATGCAATGCTGTGGGCACTGTAATGTAGAAAAATAGAATTTATGTTTGCTTTAAATTATAATATGCTGTGGCAAAGTGGTTGTTGATTATGTACAGGTGCAGAGGTGATGCAGTGCAGGAATAAACGGAGAGAGATTTGTAATCAGGTATGGAAAAAAATGTGTTTTATTTTAGTTATAATCCAGGTCTGGTGACCAAATAATAAACTCTGGTTATACAGAGTGATGTGTAAAACACAGAGAACAGTAACAGGGTTTGCAGCCCTAAACAATAAACACAGTATCTCTCCCACAATATACAACCACGGTCACCAGTCCTGGGTGCGTGCTGTAGTGCTCGTGGTGGGTGATACAGTTTAAAGAGTGACAAATAGTGCAGTGCTGTTCCGGGTTCAGTGCTGGCCCTTAGCAACAGCTCCGGAACGTGTTAGCCGTCTATAAAACACACAAGTAACAATTATAGACAAGACAAACAAAACAAACACTCACGATACTTTTAATACACAGTGCACAGGTCCTTCCGGGTCTATTTCGAAACCAAAAGCGAAGGAAAAGATTTACAATTCTCCAGCCCCTTTTACGTGGTTATGCATGACCCCTTGGTAAACGATTGCAGCTGATTCTATTGCCTGCAGCTGCTACCTCGTTTACCGTCCAGGTCAATACATTCCCGCACTGGAGTCTTGTCTTTTTCCACGCTGATTGACTTCCCGACCCAGGAAATGAACTGTTAGGACAACCTGTCCAAAGCCTTTCCCTTTCGCTACTTCGTACCCTCACAGGTCGAGAGGGGGATTTACAACCAGAACTCATTATATTTCCGTCACATATGCCCATTGAATTTATTCCTAAAATGACTCTGACAAGAGATTTTGACAAACTGTCATCTAAAGCCAGAGAAACATTTGTTTAGAGAGAATCCTTGCTGTGGGGATCTGCCAGGCATAGACTTTGTTAAACAAATACAGGTCTTTATCAGAACTGAGTACCGAGCTTCAAAGTTTTTCACACCTGGGGCAATAAAGATTACGACAGACAATGCCTGCATACCATGTATTCTAAACAGATCTGGTCAAAAATGGTGTCATACTGCCCTCTGGTGGACGATGGAGATGGTTCAGTCTGGAATTAAAGTAATTTAAGTTAAAGTTATAAGTTATAAAACAAGTTATAAAACAATGTTCTTGTGAATTTGTAAATTTACAAGCATTGAAAATGTAGTATATTAAAAGTCTTACTTAAATCATTGAAAATTAACTAATTTTTCATTCAGGAAATTGATTAAAATGTAATTAATTCATTACAATGATAAAATTGGACTTTTATGATTTAATTTGGTACTGGGTCAGGAAAATATAAATGTGATTATCAAGTAAAAATTCATAACTTGGGGAAAGTTATTTCACAGAAAACTATTTTTAACTGAATGCATTTTGTAAAATTTATGATGCTTTGTTTGAATGAAGATGGGATGTTATCTTGCTTACAAATCAGCCAATCATTGAAATGATGATGAGAAATATGCTAATAAGAACTCTTCTGTGATTGGATAATTTGACTGTGTCTGGCCCAGTTGCAATGTTCATTTAAACACTTCCAAGATGGAAAATTAGTCTCTTAAAGAAATGACTCTCTGATTCTACACAGATTCAACTTAAGAGCAATCTAACTGAATCGCTGCCAAGATAACTCTGTGCTTGCTTACTGGTATCTGTATAAATGTTTTAGCGAATGGAGATTGGTTGAAGCAGTAAGTATGTATAGTACACAAATGTTTTTTTGGTTTGCTTACAATATAGACAATTGAAACAAGTGCAAAGTTGTGCCCTATTAAGAGTTATGTTAATAATTTATAGCAAGTGAATATGAGGTGCCAGTGTAAAAAAAAAGCACACCTATTTTACCAGGTGTTTTTTTCCGGATTTAATTTATAGTATAGTATTTTTTTTACTACATTTAAACAAAAATGTCACCCCCCAGATTTAGCTTTATACATACATTTTTAATAAAAAAAACATTATTAAAAGTCTTGAAATCTGTACTTTCAGCTATAATTTATAAATATTGAAAATGCTTGTCACAAATTCAACATTTAAAATCAATTTGACAATTAAATCTGGAAAAATAAATCTGGGTTTTGTCAAAATAAATATTTATTTTGCAAGCTAAATCAGATTTAACAGGGCTGGTGGTCAGATGGACGGGGATCATTTGCATGTTGGCATCAGATTTAAGCTTGCAAAATAAATATTTATTTTTACAAAACCCAGATGTATTGTTTCAGATTTAATTACTAAAATCAAAGATTTATTTTGGATGTATCTGTCTGCTAAATGTTGACTGATCAATGGTGTAAAAATCAGATTAAAGTTGAATGTATTTTTTCACTGATTTATTTGTTAGATTCCCAGATTTAACATGTCAGCTAAATGTTGACTCACAGAGTGTACAAGAAAAACCAGAAAGTGATTTCTATAATTGTTCTATTGAAATATATCAATTAAAGCAAAGATTCAGCTTTATAATAAAACTGAAATAACATGCTGTGGCAGGGAAGAAGCCCTGCTACTGTAAATAATATATAATGTAATGCTTTTGTAAATAATATTTGTATATTATTTTAATAATGCATGTGAATGGTGTTTGTTTTGACTGTGTTTGGCAGAGATGGGGTTAAAACCTGTCCTGCCAAACGTGTGTAATGTGACCAGGTTAATTGTTTGATTGTTGAATAGCTCTGGCCACATACTATAAAAGCATTTTGATATTTTGCAGCATTCATTTATCCTTCTACAATACAAAGGTCGCCAGTGCCTGTGGAAGAAAAGCAAGCCCATACCATCACACAGCCTCCACCATGTCTAACACTGGGCATGAACTCTTTCTCCAAAAATATTGTTGTTTTCTTGGTGAAAAAAAGTTATACTTTGGATTCGTCTGATCATTTTATATTTTGAAATTTTCGAATAAAATACTGTACATATTTTCAATTTTACTGTACTTAATATTTTTGTCTAAAGAAATTCATTGTAACTTCATAATGTGACTGGATTTGTTGTTACACTGTAATGTTGTGTCTATATAGTATATTGTATTTTAATGTTTGAAAAACACTGTAAGTAGCCTTGGATAAAGGCCTTTGCCAAATAACTAAATAATAATAATAATAATATGTTCCATTTCCTATGTATCTTACAATTACATTTCTATTAAAATCTACTATAATCTACTAAAATGATACATGATTACATTTCTTTCTCTATTCCCTTACATAAAATCTCTATTTGTAACAGATGGGAACATTTTAAAGTTATGTTACTTATTATCAAGCTGCACAGATAAGGTCCCCCAAGGTGAAGTGGTAGGTCAAACACGAAGATGAGGATGAGGATGATGAGGAGGAGGATTTTAAAGATGATGACCAATGGGATGACCAGTGTATTTCCTCCCTATAGAGTCAAGACACTAAATTTTTCCAGTCTTTCCAATTCTTATTAAAATTATAATGTAAATGTTCTATCAATTTGCAGTTTGCTAGTGTTGCCTTTTCCTTTGTTTTATTAATCTGTGCAATACCTAATTTAATCTGTACAGGTTTGTCATATAGCTTATGTAAAGTTACTCTGTTAACTTGTGCAATTTTACATCAGGACAAATACACTTGACGTGTAGATTTTAATGTTATGTTCTTTCAGCAGAAAAAAGTGAAGGGTATTAAACGTGTCAAGGAAAAGTTACAGAAAAAATGCTTAATGTTGTAATTGTTAGTGTATGCAAGATAACACTATTTTCATATCATACCTTTCTGTACCTTAAATGTTCTTATTAAATTTCCTAGTATTTTTTTAAGATACAGCTCTCAGAATATTTAGCCCCATCATTTCCAATGTAAAGTTCCACAAATGTTGAGGCGGTTATATCCCAGGTGGGGGACACTGCTGCTGTACCCTTGAGCAAGGCACTTTACCCAGATTGATCCAGTAAAAACCCAACTGTATAAATAGGTACCTGAATTTGTATGTACAAATAATTAATTGTACCCCTGTAAGTCGCTTTGGATAAAAGCGTCAGGCAAATAAATAAATTAGTATTATTATTATAAGGTAATATAACTTCTTACTTTTTGGAAACACGCTGTATTAGTAGTTATCATAGACCCCATTCACACTTGCAATTTAAGGCGGCCCAGGTCCGCCTCAGGGCTGGCCTTTACATATAAAGCAGACTTAGGCCACTTTTTTGTATCACATTACCAATTTGATTTTCTATGATAACATGGAAAAACACGGATTTTCTATGTCGGAGATTTTTTTGTTTTACATTTGGGGAGGGGCAAAAAACATGGAAGGCTTTTTTTGTTTGTTTGATAATAACCAAATCAATACATGTATCATTGTGGGAGGGTAGTGGGCGGAGCTTAGGGAAAGAAAAGAAACCACAGCACACAAACAAACAAGAAAGCCACCTGGAATACCAGCAATGGTAAACTCAGGTTTTAAATAAAAAGAGTAAACAAAAACATTGCGGTTACAAAAACAACAACAAAGAAAGCACCAGGTTTCTCTGTGCTACTGCACTGGATTTCCTCTCACCACCTCTTGGCTCCCTTCCAAGGAATAACGACTCATCCTGGGTTTTTCCCTACCGCGGTAATTCACCAAAGTTTTCCAAAGTTTCAGGTTTCTGTGAATTACAGCAGGTTGGTAAAAACAACAAAGTACCGCGCGTCTCTTCAATGTTTTCAGTTCAGGACAGGGAAACCGAATGGCAAAACCACGCTGCCTAAATACTGCCAAGTCCCGCCCCTGCAATCAGCGCGCTGCCCCACGTCAGCCAATCAATGAGCACAGCACAGCTGATTGCAATGATGGGACTCGACGGCCGCATGGTTCCACCTTGGGCGCTGCCGGTGGTTGGGAGGGCGAATTACGACAGGGACTCCTTTCAATCCTGTCACAATCATATATAAACATTAACACAGGCAACTTTGTTTTACATTTATGTAAACATACCTGCCTAATAAAACTGCTTCCGGTATTCAAGCTCAGTATTGAATGAGGCTTCAGTTTACTTCAGTATCCAGAGCTGTTCAAAGATGCCGAAAACAATAACAATCACCCCTAAAGATCGGACCAATGAGTTTGGCAAGGACAAATTTCAAGTCACTGGTAATGTACTGTTCTGTACTTCATGCAGCAAGGCTGTAGATTACTTGTAGGCAGACCATTGTAGAACACATGGGAAGCGCTAAAAATAAATGGAATGAAAGGTAACGTAAGCAGCAAACTTGGGATTGGGATTCTTTTCTGAGCTCAAAGCCAGCGTCTCACGACAATATCTGAAGTAAAAAAAAAAAAAAAGTTTGTTTGTTTTACAGCTTGTAACTTGCTTAGAATTTGAAAGTGTAACAATTTATATTTTCACTGTACTATTTCAATGCCTGTTATTGTGATTAATATTGTTAATTTTATTCTACTTGCGATAGAGCCGTGGTTTGTTATGTATCATGCATGTTGTTGACAGTGTATTGTTGTATTTAGATTAAGGCGCTTTCCTTAATGAAGGTTTTGTTATAATGAGGGTTTTGTTATAGCCTATGTTCAGTAATCGTCCTAGAGAAGGGGTAATGCTGATGTTCAGTCTTTACTGGTAATGGTTAGGGACTAAAGAATAATAATGACAATCATGGGGTTTCCATGAGAGTTTTTTTTTAACTCGAGACATTTACATGAGAAAAAACGTCTTGTGTAAAATGCTTTTTTGGGTTCCATTCGCTCAGTTTAGTTTACTCGAGTAAACCGGACTTTTCACCCGGCGTCATGCAAATGAATGGGAAAGGTGGGGGTTGATAAGTAAATTAGCTATGCATAAAGTACTTGTGCTGTTTTTAAAGATTACTAGTGAAATTTTGTGAAAATGTGGTTTCCATGCGCAGAGAACTGATACACAAGTGAATCTAAGCTGCTATAATAAAGCAAAATACCTCGTGCCTGGTTGGTTAATAATGTGTTTTACTGCTCTTGCCCAAATTGTTTTCCAAATGTCATTAGTAGGGTGACAGGTTGCTAGTAGTGAATAGTGTTTCAACTAATTTATTGTACGACTCATTAATTAAAAATAAACTCGGAGGTATAAAATTAAACTGACCACTTTCAGCCAGATCACCATGGCTGAAAACCAGCGGAGACGTTATATATATATTTCCTTTTCATTCAGGCAATACAGCATATAGGGGATCACAGTAACAACTGACCTGATCCTTTGCAGTATTTATAGTTGAGGATAAACACGCTCATTAACATTTACACGTGAAATGCGGGTTTCCATGCGAAACTGGGCGTGGTTTTCCCGTGTGTTTCGTCATTTACACGAGTAAATGAGATTTACCCTATCACTCTCTTTGGCCGTTTTTTTCGGCCACAAACCTGATTTACCCGAGTAATTCTCCCAAACGTGCACGCGCATCGCCATTTCACGTGTAAATTGTCCTGCATGGAAACCCAACGAATGACAATAATAATGAGTAAACAATAGAATAGTTTAACAATCGTGTTTGTAAACAAATACGGTATTCATGCATGTTAAACAAATATGTATAAATGAGAAAAAATGTGTAATGTAAATATATATGAATGTTTATTGTTAATGGAATGAATGTTAAATAATAGTTTATTCTTGTATAAAATGATTCCAGGTGTAACCGGTTATTGAATAATTAATCCTGTTAGGAGTAGGCGTGGCTGGGGATTATTTAATGCTGTGTTTTTCCTTAGGAGGGAGCAGTAGTATTAGGTGGTCAGTCGTGAGCTTGTCTTGTGAATGTCAGGCATTGTATGTACAACCTGTTAGTCATTTGCAATCTGAGTGAAATATCCATTACGAAAATAGATATGTATACCTGTTATATTTATAAATGTTTCTGCGTTCTAAATATCTCTAGGTTCTTGAGAGAATAATATGATTGTGGGTGGGGGTAAACTCGGACAGTCACCCCGTTACACACCATAACATTAAGTCAAAACAGTCAATTATATGCTTTTTTTTTAAATATATACCATAAAATTGCTACTGTGCTGCATTGAAAAAGTATATATTAATAAGAAACATCTGCTACAAATCAAGGATTACTGTATATCCCGGTAGCTCTTCCATTCTGAGTGCAGGCTATCATTCCATTAAAAAAAAAAAAAAGCTATTCGCCACATTTAGGCCTGCTTTTCAGTCACATATCAGAACACGCAAAGGTGATTTAAACCGCAAGTGTGAACTGGGTTGCAGACCAAAATATGCGGCGGCCATGGGCCAGCACAATGTGAACGAGCTCAGTCAGTCAGTCACTGGCGCTGTAGTGTGCCAGTGTCACCTAGTGGACACTTATACAAAGGACATATGTTAGTGGGAAGCTGATATGAGGTTTTGGGGTAGGAATACATTTAGATAGTGTGTGAGATATAACTATGAAAGCACTGTACCAACGAGAGAGCAAAATAAAGCACGTTTAAAACACTTCCGAGTCCGAAGTACATTACAGGAGCTATGTTTTAGCGCGAGAGGTCCCGGGTTCGCCCTCGCCCTGTGTGATGCGCCTGCCTGAGGGAACTGAGATCGCTACAATATATATATATATATATATATAGAGAGAGAGAGAGAGAGAGAGAGAGAGAGAGAGAGAGAGAGAGAGAGAGAGAGAGAGAGAGAGAGAGAGAGCGCTATGGTAGTTATACTTCATTACAGTAGTTATGGTAGTTATACTTCATTACAAATTACTGGTATTCATGCCCATTAAAAAAACAAAAACAAAAAACAAAAACAAACCAAAAAACGTCAATCAGGAGGGTAGCGTTTAAATAATCGGGTGTATTTATGTATGTATGTACAGTAGGTATGTATTTTATTTTATTTATTAATATGACAATATCAAAAAGCCTAAGAAAGAAAAAAGTCCGCCTCCGCTGTCTGACCTGACCTTCTCTATATATCATTCTGGGTTTTAACGATCTAAAAGCACATCCGTTGTAAATATATATTTTCAAGTAATATTTGTGATTTTAATGTATTACTGCAACAAGTCAAAGTTTAAGCAACAACTAAACACCTCTCTATCTCATCTCCTATCTGTTACCTTTGGGAATGCAGTTCCTTGCCTTGGCAATATGGCCGTCCGGTTTACATACTGCAGCTAGCAGAGTTTCCATGGGCGTGTCCGATCTAATCCTTCTGTATATGCATTGAACTCATGTCCGGAGACTGCATTGGTTCTATTGGTCAGTTCGGTGCCGGGAAACGGAAGAGGCGTCACAGAGGCAAATTCAAACTTTTACCGTGTAGATCTTTGCCATATCTGCTCAGAGATTTATATTTTTTGAGTTTGGTGATGTAAATATTGCTACATATCTCATATAAATGAACTTAAGTCCTGTGGCATTGAATACTCGGATAACACAGTGACTTGCGTTAAGTTTAAAATATCCAAGCGTTTTTCTTAAACTCAAATCTCCAGCGGTTTAGTTAAGTGTTTGTGTCCTCATTGCCCACAATCTCAAAGTGTGTGTCTTCAGTTCATTCATGTAAAGCAAGTGACGGAACCTTGAGGCTTGAGAGAAAACAGAAAACTGAAAAAGTGAGTACGCTATTTTTCTGTCCGTGTTTATTAACAACTAAACGTGCTTATTAACGAGTAAAAAGCACACAACTGCGTCAGGACACGGACTGAGAGTAAAATTCAATAATGGAGATTGTTTGTCAGAATAAGATTAGACTAACTACCGACACTACGTCAGTAGGCTATGGTCGTGGTTGTTTTATTTGGCAGAACTTTGTGTTTTTCAGTGTGTGAGTTAAGTGTACCGTTTTTTGCATTAGGTGAATTTACGAACAGCTACAGACGTCATTAATAGTCGTTACCGATTATTGCTTCTCCCGTGCATATCTGACTTACAGTTGTGTTTTTTATTGTAAAAATATAAATTTGTCATGAAAAAAGCTAACTTACAAATAATTTAAATTCAGCATGACTGTCGTTTTAGATTAGTGTTTAGTGCCAGAGATACAGTAAAAAGAAAGTAATTATGACATTATTAATCATGTACAAGCACCTGTGAATGTGCTACAATAAAGCATATGTTGGGTCAGTGCTTTGGCAGGCTGGTTAGTTATGTTAGAAGTAGTGCCCACGGGAGGTATTGTATAGTCTTAAAGCTAATATGGTGACCCTAACTTTTACTGCCCCAGTAAACCACGTTGGGCCGGGCTAAATACAGGTGTAGCTTGCAGAGGGGGTGCCCCTCGCTAGGCAGCTGCAGAGAAATCGGTGGCCAAACGTGATTTAACCAGTTAAATTCAAGGCTACTTCTTCAATGTAGACAAATACATTTATGCATTAAAAGCCTGCGAATAAGAAGCCAACTTCAGCCTCGTTAATAAGAGTCTTCTGGCTGTGACGGTGGGGAAGGTGAAAATGGAGGGATACTAATTCTAGTATGAGCACATCAATCAAGACATGGCTTGTTATGCACTGGGGCAGTGAGCAATATACATTATATAGGCCTAAGCATTGTAATAGTAGTCCATTACCAACATGGATTAAAAGGCTGACAAAAGGGCTGCAGGTGGCCTGATGGTCTGCTGTCAGCTGCAAGCAAAGATCCTGGAAGTTAAAATCATCAATGTAGCACTGAGTCCTCAAGTCTCTCTTTTTTAATCACTAACAACCCGGTTTCTGCATCCAATGAGGCAAAAACGGGGCACGTTAATAGACAATACTGTTCAAATGATACTGCAACTTACTATACCTCAAGTAAGTTTATACAGTACCTTATTTTAAAACATTAGCACTTTAAAATGTCATTAAAAAGGCTTGTACAATAGCCTAACCTATCCTGCTGCCCGTATTTAGTGCTCAGAAAGTGGTGAAGTGCCATTTGTGGTCTACTAGAATGATAACTTTGCAAGATGGCACATTCAAGCCTGATGTACCAAACCAATCTGTGCTTTATTTGGAAGGGTCAGAACGTCTTACTTTATGCACTGCTGTATATTTACAACTACAAAGACCCTGTTTTGAACAGTCGTTATAATTGTATTTTTGACAGAATAAACAGAATGGAGAATCATTTCACAATGATAGTATGTGCTATATGTGCTTTTTAATAACTATAGACTATCGTGTTACCAAAAAATGTTGCAAGGTATATTTTAAGTCCAACACAGTTCTAAGTATTTCAATTAAATATTGTATGTTAAAAAGTGGAATCAGAGGTTCAATGTCAATGTAAATAATTGTAATTAAAATATACAAATTCAAATGTCACTTAATAATATATTTAAAATCCCTTTTTGGTTTAAATATGCTAATATTAGTAATTTTACTTGACAAAATGAAAACAAACACTTTTTGAAAAGTAAAACAAAATTACTTTGTTTATTCAGAAGTTAAATTCAATAAAAAATAGGAGCATTATCAGAACACATTTCATCAAACATTTAAACAAAATCAATGCATCGTTAACTTCAATAAATTTGAGTCGGTCCCAGTGTAGTTTAGACGAAAACAATGATGTGATGACCAAATTAATTTCTACCAAATCTGAAGAATAGCTGTTTTAAATAATTTAGCTTGAAGAAAGATGTCCGAAGTACTTTGTCTTCCAGCAGATAAATTATTCAATTTTCCAGTAATTACTGGTTTAGTTACCAGTTTTTAAGTCGTGATTTTTAGCAAGGTCTTACAATTACCCAAACTTTTACCTCAGACCTGCTATTAAACATAATAAAGCAGATCGAACTTGCATCAAAAACACAAGCCAAGTTAGGAGAAACAATTGGTGCAACCTTGACCCCCACCGCTTTTACAGTTGTACCTATTTGCTTTGTGCTGGGCAATGTTGTCCCAATGGTTTCTTGAAACTTGGCTTGTTTTTTTGAGATCTCCACTTTAAATGGCTGGGCACTTTTGATAACTTGGTGTTTTTTCACATTTCCAATGTGTTTTTGTTTCAGATATCACTTATTTTTTCACTTAATGGATAATAACGCACACACATTGCAGGAATAGCAAAATTGTTTTCAGTGACTTACGGAAAATAATTCCATCTAGTAGTTTATAAACTGTCACAGAAACCCGAGATGGAATTATTTTCCTTTAACTCACTGAGCCCATCTATTTTTTATAATACATGGATAAAAAAAGACATTGAACAGGTGTAAATATCTTTATATATATATATCTTATTTTTTTATATAGCGCCTTTCATAGTGGACCACCATCACAAAGCGCTTTACAGAGGTAGGCTTTGAACTGTGCATTATATGCAAAGTCACTTAGAATAGGACATTGATTTAACATCTCATCTGCAGGATGGAGCACAAGGATGTTAAGTGACTTGCTCAGGGTCACGTAGTGAGTCAGTTAGTGGCAGAGGTGGGATTTGAACCGGTGACCTTCTGGTTACAAACCCTGGACTTTGACCACTGGACCACACTGCCTCAAGGTTCAAATTGCAAGTGAATTTAATGAATAATAATAACGTACATTAAGTCAATATTAAAGAATCTTAAATCTAATGGTGAATTAAACTGTGGAGATAATGAACTGCAAAAAACAATGTATTTTTAAGGAAATTGTTTCAATGGGGTATGCTTTTTTAAATTTATTTTATAAAGTCAAAGATTTGTGTCGCTCGCTTGGTTGGTGCTCCTGTTGGTTAAGGATGATTGTAAATCTTCACAGAGACAGATTTGTTAAAAGTGCCTAAAAAACACGAATTGTGGGTGTTGTCGAATGATCGAAAATTTGAAAGTCATTGACTGGAATGTTTTTAATTTCCTGTTCCTCTCCAGTTTCTCTGAGATACGAATGTAACATGTTCTCATTTTGTTGCTCATTAATGAACATTTCTCTACTGTGGGTGTGAAAACAAGACATTTTGTGTTTGAATTGAAAGTGGTCTTGGAGTCACGTTCAAGTATATTTTCCTCTAGACTCTAGAATAAAATATACTTGAACTTTGACTCCTCGAGACCACTTTCAGTTCAAACACATAAAAAGGCATAATAGCACAGTAGTGACATCAAAATGTCATAATTCCTCTAGAGCAGGGGTGTCAAACACAGTTCTTGGAGGGCCACAGTGCATTCTGGCTTTCGTTCCACCCAAGCGCTCAATTACTTAATTGGTCTAATTATTTGATTAATTGGACACATTTAACACTTCTCTTCAGCCCTCAGAATGTTTCATAGGTTGTGTATCTTGAATCAAGTACATTTTTTAAATCAACTATAAAAGGCCTTGAAAAATGTTTACATATGTGCAATTGAACAAATAATTAGATCAATTAAGTTAATTGAGAGATTAAGTTGGAATGAAAACCAGAAGACCCTGCGGCCCTCGAGGACTGGAGTTTGACACCCCTGCTCTAGAGGAATAATGACGTTTTGATATCACTACTGTGCTATTATGCCTTTTTTTTAATGGCTCAGGATGCAAATATAGGCTTCATCCGTGTGTGTTATATATATATATATATATATATATATATATATATATATATATATATATATATATATATACACACACACACACACAGTTGCCTTATTGGATACAATGGAAATGTATAATTTCTAGAAATTTCTCAAACAAAGAATGATGTCTACAATTATTTATTTCAGCTATTTCTTTGCAAAAAAATGTTGTGAAGTATTCATACCCTTTGATGCTATGATAGTATTGGCTACATGGTGCTTGAAATTAATATGAGAATGCAGAACCTATTTCTAAAAAAGTCTAGAGAATGCTGGATTGTAGGTGAACATTACTTTTTTTTAGTAGTCACCAATTATTTTTTGTATTTTCTCCCAATTTAGAATATCCAATTATTTTTAGACTTAGCTCACCGCTGCCACCCCCGCGCTGACTCGGGAGCGGCAAACATGAACACACGCTGTCCTCCGAAGTGTGTGCCATCAGCTGATCGCTTCTTTTCACACTGCAGACTCACCATGCAGCCACCTTGGAGCTACAGCGTCGGAGGACAACGCAGCTCTGGGCAGCTTGCAGGCAAGCCCGCAGGTGCCCGACCAGACTACAGGGGTCGCTGGTGTGCGGTGAGCTGAGGACACCCTGTGCCAATTGCATTTCAATTAAAAAACAAGTAAAATTAATTCAAACAGCAGCAAGTCAGAGCAATTCAGCGCTTGTCAGACGGGTAGCCGTGCAGCGAGAGGCAGCGAGATCCCTCACCGGGAAATTAAACCTCCCCACTGGCAATGTGGCCAATTGCACAAACAGCAGCCGAGATTCAAGCTTGCGAGCATGTAGCTTCCTGTGCTGAAGGCATTGGCTTTGACCGCTACGCCATGGGACTATTTTGTTAAATTATTAGCATCTATTCTACAGTTTAACATAAGCTAAACACAGAAATATGCTTCCCGTGTGTACATACAAAATGCTGGAGTGCTGTGTTGCATTTATGGATGAATTGAAAAAACATGAACTTTCCTTTTGTCATAAGATGAACAAATAATGATAATAAACACAAATACAACAATGTAGAAAAGTATTTCCTACCGTATTGGTTTCGGTCTGGGAAAAATAAGGAAATAAAAATAGAGGGATAACAGCAATTTAACCATATTTAAGTTAGTTACAGTGAATTAGCATTGTTTGTTTTTTTAAAACCTGAAAGTAAACCAATTGTAAGTATCTTAAACATTTCTATAGTACTGACCTGAAAAATGATCAAGTTTTGCACATTTTCCGCAGATTGTGTAAGGCCACCTACTTCTTTTTTGTGGAATAATTAGACGTGTTAGAAATCCATGTGCTTGAAAGAGGAGTGTTTGTTAATTTTGTTCCCCACTGCTGTTGTGACTTAACCATGCAAATAACGTAATCATGTTGTTATTTGGGTCCAAACACTTTCTTATTTGGTATGTACAGCAGGGGTGTGCAATTCATATCACCCGACGCCCAGGAACAAGATTTGTGTGAGGGACAACAAGTTTTACCGTTATACTCGTTGGACAATACTTCATTTAAATAAATAAGTAAATAAAAACTAAACTAAACCTCAAAGCAAAAATATACACAGAGTACACAAATACAGATATCCTTTTAATTCACAAACTCTGTCACACACAGTAACAAACACATTTAAATGAATGCAACAATACTATTAAATTGCCTTTGTCTGCAGTAGGAGCCCAGTAAAGTTTGACCGCCAGAATATAGGAAACCCAAATGTATTGTAGCGATTTCGGTTAACACAGGCAGGCGCCTCGCAGAGCGAGGCAATCCACACACAGTCGAAGGGTGGGTGCGAACCCGGGACCTCTCGCACTAAAGTATAGCGCCGTACAAAACATATAGCATATATCGGGCTTATGTCTTGGTGTGTGATTGCGTCACCTACCAGCCCTGCTGCTTCCTTCCCCTGTGCACGCTACAGTATTAAACAAGTGTCATTGCTGTTCTTCTGGGTAATGTAGTTTACAAACCAATCCTTTAACCCTTCCACTCCCGTGAACATTCAGCATGTTTGATGTCTGTCTGACATAATGTGACTTTCGGCTTGTGTATCAGGACAGATATAGACAGAAAGTATACCTTTCTAAACAGCTGAAAATCTGAAGATTATAAAGAGAATAACATGTTCACTCTATGATGAAATATACACTACGAATGTAAAAATACATTTTAAAATGTACTCAAATTAATTTTCTCCAGAAATATGTAATTTTGTGATCTCTGTCCTAAAAGTCTGACGTAGTTTGAATCTTTTTTGTTTAATTATTATTTTTGTTTGGGTCATGTACAAGAGTTACATTGGCTCAGTTTTGTTTGGACTGAATTGTTTTCTGTATTTGATTTTCTCAAGCAAAAACTATTATTAATCACTAATTGATTGTGTTCATTCTTTAATAAAAGCAAAATCCTAAAAGTGATATTGTATCATTTCTATTTTAGCATTTTGTCCCTTGGAAAGAAGTTTTTTTTTTTTTAATTTTTCCAATTGCGCCCTGGTTGGGCCTCTCTAGTTGCTGTAGCGGAAAGGGCACTGTGGCCATAATTGCCGTGAAGACACAATATATACAGTACTGTGCAAAAGTTTTAGGCAGGTGTGGAAAAATGCTGTAAAGTAAGAATGCTTTCAAAAATAGGCATGTTAATAGATTATATTTATCAATTAACTAAATGCAAAGTGAGTGAACAGAAGAAAAATCTAAATCAAATCCATATTTGGTGTGACTACCCTTTGCCTTCAAAACAGCATCAAGCATCAATTCTTCTAGGTACACTTGCACACAGTTTTTGAAGGAACTCGGCAGGTAGGTTGGCCCAAACATCTTGGAGAACTAACCATAGTTCTTCTGTGGATTTAGGCAGCCTCAGTTGCTTCTCTTTCTTCATGTAATCCCAGACAGACTCGATGATGTTGAGATCAGGGCTCTGTGGGGGCCATACCATCACTTCCAGGACTCCTTGTTCTTCTTTACGCTGAAGATAGTTCTTAATGACTTTCGCTGTATGTTTGGGGTCGTTGTCATGCTGCAGAATAAATTTGGGGCCAATCAGATGCCTCCCTGATGGTATTGCATGATGGATAAGTATCTGCCTGTACTTCTCAGCATTGAGGAGACCATTAATTCTGACCAAATCCCCAACTCCATTTGCAGAAATGCAGCCCCAAACTTGCAAGGAACCTCCACCATGCTTCACTGTTGCCTGCAGACACTCATTCGTGTACGCTCTCCAGCCCTTCGGCGAACAAACTGCCTTCTGCTACAGCCGATAAATATAATCTATTAACATGTCTATTTTTGAAAGCATTCTTACTTTACAGCATTTTTTCACACCTGCCTAAAACTTTTGCACAGTACTGTATGTGTGTGTGTGTGTATATATATATATATATATATATATATATATATATATATATATATATATATATATATATATATATATATATATATATATATATATATATATATATATATATATATATATATATATATATATATATATATATATATATATATATATATATATATATATATATATATATATATATATATATATATATATATATATATATATATATATATATATATATATATATATATATATATATATATATATATATTATATTATATTATATGATGGGCATTGCGGCAATTGCCACATAGCCAGTGTTCATTTCGAGCACTGCGGTTGTAAACAAACCATTTGTCTGTTTACAGGACCTCAAAAAAGATTCCCAAATAATTTGTTTCATGAACTTAAGTTTTAAAATGAATAAACCAAATCCAAAGTAAATATAGTTTTTATATCACATTCTGGTGTAACAGTTTCTAACCCCTAAATGTTGCTAACCCCCTTGTCTTTGTTGTTTTTCAGCATTTCAAATTGGTGTTCTGAATCATTGCACTTTGTGACACAACGCCCTTGAACCATGGCTTTGGATGCTTCTGGGGAACTTCTTAAGTATTATGAATTGTATGACACGATAGGCACAGGTATGTTGTAACAGGAGTTTGGCAAGTGAGACTAATATTTTGCAGTTAACCCAACCAAATGTAAAACTCATTTTTAAACCTAGATCACCATTCAGTGTAAAGGTTTCAAAGTAACTGCATTCTCAAAGTGAATGTGAAATCAGAGTGCATAGAAAAGTAATGCAGTACAGGTGCCATGCACAACCACTGTTTTTTAAAAACCGAAAATGTATTGGAGATTTGCAGTCCCTACAGGGAATGAACAAAATATGCATTGGTTCATTAGTCCTATGTACTATGAAAACTTTTATGCCACTAATAAAATAAAATTGTTGTTACTGTGTTTGTAATATTTGATTGTATTTTGATACTGTAGTAATAAGTAACTCACTACTTGATTACAGTTGCTGCAAATAAATTAATTAATAAATTATTTTCTTATTTAACTAGGAGGTTTTGCAAAAGTAAAGCTTGCAAGACACATCCTTACAGGGGAAAAGGTTGCTATTAAAATTATGATCAAGAAAGACCTTGGGGTAAGTACACATATCAAAGAACGTATATCCTACTTAATTGCCCAACTTCAGAAATGTTGGGTTACAGAAAAAAAAATAATAATAATAATGGTTGGCACCAACTACTGTTCTATAGCTTAAACAAATTTAACTGGAAGTAAAACATAAAAATATTTCCAGGAACAAAATGTCTTTTTCGTACAACTTGATTGTTGACCGGTAAATTAAAACATATAGGGCTGTATTCTGATCACAGAGCAAATGCGCGTGCAAGTGCAAATGGTGCGTGCCCCTGATTCTGTGGTGCAAAAATGGAGTGGAGACGAAAAAAAAACCACTTTGCAGAAATGGTATTCTGAAGACCTGTCCTGCACCGTTACATAACACCTGCCCCATCGCCACATGACGGCATAAATTTTGAGGTGTGGTATCATTTAACATATTCGCCAAAGAGATTCTGACAATTGAGCACTGTGTTAAGACCAGCTGAAACCAGGTTTATTTAGAGGTGCAATCAGAAACTTTAACAATTGAACACACTGTAAAAAGTAGTCGTAAGTAGCAACTCATGCACTTGGTCTGACATAAAAAGAGGAAATCAAAGAAAGAAAAGAAAAAAGAACTTAAGTCGAAAAAACGACAACACGTAAGAAACTAACAATATTATTTGTAAATTAATAATAAACAAATTTATGAATTAAAAAATAATAATAATAATTTGCCGATACAGTGGAGTACAACATTTATTTTCGAGAACTGCAGCAATTTATTTTCATGGCAAATTATTTTTCAAACTGTTTAAAATCTCTGTTCCAAATCAATCTGCCTGAAAATACATGAATACAGTATTAGTGTATTTTACTTGTCCGCTTGTTGAAAGAAAGTCTCCGTTCTTGTAGTGCACACGCCCTCTGAATGTTGTCTGTCAATGTAAAATATTCTTTTCCTCGCTGTCCTATCTTTTTAATATATGAATTTAGTATAGCTAATAAAGATAAAAATAAAAAAAATAATCAAAAGTGTTTGCTGTCCGTGGCAATACAGTAACCACAATACTATAGCAAGTAGTCTCCGTTTTGAATGATGAGCTGAAGTCAAACAACTGCACGCAGTCTGATTAGTTTCAGCAGCTTTATTTCAGCACATCACAGTAACAACACAGGCACGTTGCGTCTATTCTAAAGCCACACATTTTCTTTTCTTTGTATAGGACGATTTGCCTCGTGTCAAGACAGAAATCGAAGCCATGAAGAATCTAAGTCATCAGCATGTTTGCCGTTTGTATCATGTTATTGAGACGGCTCAGAAAATATTCATGATTCTAGAGGTAAATCTGGCACTGCAGCAACATTTTGTTCTACAGTGCATCATACAAAGTTAACATATCTAGCTGATAGAAGGTAATATACATTTTTTTTCTTAAATTGATTATAAATAGGGCTTCTGTTTTTCGGGTTATACTGTGTTTTTCGGTGCTTATTTTTTAGCTATTTTCGAGTTTTATGTAAATCGGGTTTTTTTGGGGGCTTTGGTATTTGATATACTGTATGAAATTAGTGTTTTTGGTTACTTTCCAAAATGCTTGAGAGTTTGGTTTTATTTTGGGTTTTTTTTTGGTCAAAAGATGTGTAGTAGTAACTCGACAGTACTTGCACACTTAAGTTGTACCTTCTTTCCTTTGCTGTCTAACACAATGAAATCCTTATGGTCACAGGCACATTCTTCTGGGGTTTTTGTGTGTAGGCATTTTTGTACATTTCGCCACAATTCTATTTAAAATCCTCTGTATCTTAACTGTAATACAGCTTTAAATCCCGCTAATTGCAGTTAAACATAAGTTTTCTTAACTTTGACATATCTTAACTTTGTCTGTACAACCCTAATAAGCAGAGCTATTTCAAAGTGTGCAAAAAGAAGAAAGTACAGCCTTAGTTGCAATGAAACATATGAGCTGGCACTTTCTAAACAGACAATGCTGTTAAAGAGTGATACTGGTGTTTAAGATGCGATGAAACATTTTGTGAATTATTTCTTTGTCTTTCACAGTACTGTCCTGGGGGAGAGCTGTTTGATTACATTATTGCTAAAGATCGTTTATCTGAAGATGAAGCTCGAATATTTTTCCGACAGATTGTATCAGCAATTGCTTATGTTCACAGCCAAGGCTATGCTCACCGGGACCTCAAACCTGTAAGCTAATTTAATTTAGAATCCTTTCAACACCACATTTAAAGGGATACTTTATATCATCTTAATTATACTAATTTCTTACCTGTTTAGTATCCTATTTTGTGTGTTGCGTCTTATTTTTTATTGTTTCCTCTTTGATCATTATTTGCTATGCTTACTTACTGTACCATCAAATTGCATTTGAAAAGATTATTCAAGGTTAATTGTAAGGAGTTCAGCTGTGCACTGAAGTCTGTGCAGGTTTAGTATGCTTTTCTGCCTTGAGGAAACCTTTCAGATGCAATTTTTAAAGACTAGTTAGTAAGCATGGCAAACCATGCTGTAAGCGGAAACACTAGGGAATCACAAAACACGTATAAGATATAACCAATTAAGAAATACATTTTTTGCAAAATGTTGACATAAGAGATTGCTGTAAAGGGATTCATTTAGCTTTTACTCTTCATACTAATGCAACAAAATATGCTTTTTAGTTTATAGTAGATGGTTTAAGTATAAACTGTTACAGACCAGTACAGGGATGGAAATAAGACTCCTATAGCATAGCAGTTTGATCCATTCCTGGTTTTACCACAAGTTTAATAAGACACCTGAGGTTGTTGCTTATACACTGTGGCTAATCAAGCTCTTATTAACACCTGGAATGTGAAACTTCTATGCAATAGGAGTATTGTTTCCAACCCTGCAGTATTAATCTGCATCAGAGATTAGCAACAGAAATTGTTGAAAAGGGATTTTAACCATTTACAAATTGTAGGAATTGTACATGTGGGAATGTAGCAGCTTGACAAATTTACAAAATATTTTATAAAGGGTCTAGAATCCTGATTTCAATTCCTTGTTTGCCGCCTCTTCAAAAAAAATACTACAGTCAGCACTCACATATCCGACCCTATAAATTTGACTTCAGTGACGGTTAAATGTGTGTGACGCATATCTGATTATTTCATCTGATTTTGACGTATGTATGTTAGCAGGTTGTAACCTGCCCCCTACCACACAAACAACCCCCTGCTCTGCACGCACACACACACACACACACACACACACACACACATTACGTACAAAGAAAAATATGACTTGCATTTGAGGAACTATACAGGTTGATTCTTTCATTGAAATTAGTTAGCGCACGAGTTGGGGGAATAACACAGCAGTAAAAGACAAAAAAACAATCAGGGAACACAAAGATACAATGTCAAAAATACGTAGCTGAAAGGACTGTTTTAAAACAAGTAGGCTTCCATTTAGATGTACTGTAGTTAGTTTTGTTGGTACAGTACTATAGTATCAACAGAAGTAGTATTGTAATTCAGGACGATACGATTCTGAAATATCACTTGACTGGATACGTGAACTGTAATCCAGTACATACTTTTAAATCCGGTACGTATTGTAGCAGTATGTAAAACTCCCCATTAACGACCCAACAGCAAAATGAAATCAAAATGTTACCCATGCACAGAACTGCATAAAACGTAAACGCAATGCAATTTAGCAAAAGATTAAAAAATAACAACAGTCTCCAGAGTTAAAACCCTATCCAAAGTCTGTATTCAAAATTGCAGAATATAGTGTTCGATAAGGCCATAATGTCACAGTTCACTTGAAATGAAAATACACAAAAACAACTAAAGATCACAGTTTTAAATAAAATGCACCACAGTATCTAAAACTGTTTAATGATTTAACTTTTACATTACCCGTGCCTTGTCTTGTTAGTTTTGTTTTTGGAGGCAGCATTGCATAACTGCAGTGCAAAATAAAGAAACTGATTTGCCAACCCAGAAAAAAAACAAAAAAATGCAGACTTTGATGGATATTAAAATAAATTGTAACACTGAAGACATGGGGTTTGTATAAGAAAACTGGTGACGTAAATCACGTGTGATGGGCAAGTGCATTGATTTGTTACATATACAGTGCCTTGCATAAGTATTCACCCCCCTTAGACTTTTCCACATTTTGTAGTGTTACAACCTGGAATTAAAATGGATTTAATTGGGATTTTTACCATTTGATTTACACAACATACTTAACACTTTGAAGGTGCAAAATATGTTTTATTGTGACACAAAAGTTAATTAAACAAAAAAAAAGACATTTGATGGTTGCATAAGTATTCACCCCCCAGAGTCAATACTTGGTAGAAACACCTTTGGCAGCAATTACAGCTGTGAGTCTTTTTGGGTAAGTCTCTACCAGCTTTGCACATCTGGATACTGCAATTTTTGCCCATTCTTCTTGGCAAAATTGCTCAAGCTCTGTCAAGTTGGATGGGGACCATTGGTGAACAGCCATTTTCAAGTCTTGCCACAGATTCTCAATCGGATTGAGGTCTGGGCTTTGACTGGGCCATTCTAAGACATCCAGGTTTTTGTTTTTAAACCACTCCAGTGTAGCTTTGGCTGTGTGTTTAGGGTCATTGTCCTGCTGGAAGGTGAACCTCCGCCCCAGTCCCAGGTCTCTTGCAGACTGAAACAGGTTTTCCTCTAGAATTTCCCTGTATTTGGCTCCATCCATCTTGCCCTCAATCCTGACCAGTTTCCCAGTCCCTGCTGATGAAAAGCATCCCCATAACATGATGCTGCCACCACCATGCTTCACCGCGGGGATGGTGTTCTCAGGGTGATGAGCAGTGTTGGCTTTGCGCCACACACAGCGTTTTGCGCTAAGGCCAAAAAGTTCAATTTTGGTCTCATCAGACCAGAGAACCTTTTTCCACATGTTTGCTGTGTCTCCCACATGCCTTTTGACAAAATCCAAACAGGATTTGATATGGGTTTTTTTCAGCAATGGCTTTCTTCTCGCCACTCTTCCATAAAGCCCAGCTTTGTGGAGCGTCCGGGTTATAGTTGTCTCATGGACGGTTTCTCCCATCTCATCTGTGGATCTCTCCAGCTCCTTCAGAGTTACCATTGGCCTCTTGGTTGCTTCTCTAACTAATGCCCTCCTTACCTGGTCACTGAGTTTTGGTGGACGGCCTTCTCTAGGCAGAGTCGCGGTTGTGCCATATTCTTTCCATTTTTTAAGAATGGATTTAACGGTGCTCCGGGGGATGTTCAAAGTTTGGGATATTTTTTTATAACCCAACCCTGATTGGTGCTTCTCCAGAACTTTATCCCAGACTTGTTTTGATAGCTCCTTGGTCTTCATGATGCTGTTTGTTTAGATATGCTCTCTAACAAATTCTGGGGCCTTCCAGAAACAGGTGTATTTAATCTGAGATCATGTGACACTTTAATTGCACACAGGTGGACTCCATTCAATGAATTGTGACTTCTGAAGGCAATTGGTTGCACCAGAGCTTATTTAGGGGTGTCACAGCAAAGGGGGTGAATACTTATGCAATCAAGACTTTTCAGTTTTTTATTTGTAAATAATTTTGAAAAATATGTAGATTTTTTTTGCCCACTTTGACATTATGGACTATTTTGTGTAGATCAGTGACAAAAAATCCTAATTAAATCCATTTTAATTCCAGGTTGTAACACTACAAAATGTGGAAAAGTCCAAGGGGGGTGAATACTTATGCAAGGCACTGTATATAATGGGGATTGATTTTATTTTTAATACAAGGACAGTTAAACACGACTGACGTGCATCTGAGTGTCGTATATCCGAGTGCTGACTGTATGCAGTCGGCTGTTGCTTTCAGTTCATTTGTCTTTTTTTTTTTTTTTTCTCTACAGGAAAATTTGCTTATTGACGAAGATCATAATCTAAAACTTATTGATTTTGGTCTGTGTGCAAAGCCAAAGGTAAGTTTTCAGCTTGTATAATGCTTTCTGGAAGGTCATTCTGTGCTATTGACAGAAAGCATAAAGTCCAGCAAGTGATAACCAAGGCTTCAAAATAAAACTTCTTGCCTCTTATTAGATTAGGTAACATTATCATTGTTTCCCTATTTGTGATAAATATCATCTTTGCTTGTTTTGACTTTAATTGGGGATGTTATGTTTAGTAAAACATACCTTGAGTTTTAAAAATAAAGGAGCTTTTGTAAACTGAAATCTTAAGCCCATTTCACACTGGCACAATCCTGTGTAGTGTGAAACAACGCACCTGGGTCGTACCCAGGTTGACCTGGGTCGACACGCTTTGATCCGGGTTGAGCGAGATAAAATGCATGACAACCATTCGTGAGCCGACGAAATAACAAAAAGCTGCGCCTGTGTGAAGGCTTCACTTCCGCAAGGAACATTTGTTTATTCTGTTCAGCCATATTTTTGTTGTCTGAGACACATCATGAGGCAAATTGCAGCAGGGATGAAGAAACATTTGCTGTAATCAACAATTGGGCCGATGGTTAAATCCAGAGAAGCTTGGATGGAAGTGTTCTTAACAAGCTGCTTCCGGGGCATTGATACGCACATAGTGTACTTGCGTCTGTCAGCCAGATCAACCCCGTGTAGCCGATCCACATGACACCGGGTCCTGACCCGGGTAGAGCATGCCAGTGTGAATGGCAGAGATGGAGTCTCGAGGCCACATTTTTAAGGTCTGGGTCTCGGCACGTCGGGACCTGGTCTGGGTCTCGGTCTCGGTCTGGGTCTCGGTCTCGGTCTCGGCACGTCGGGTCTGGGTCTCGGTCTCGGTCTCGGCACGTCGGGTCTGGGTCTCGGTCTTGGTCTCGGCACGTCGGGTCTGGGTCTCGGCACGTCAGGTCTTGATAGCAGGCAGCACACAGATTGGTCTCATTCATAAGCATTCTCAAGATTATTTTATTTCCTCTTATCATATATCCTTTTTTATCCTTCAAAATTCACTCACTTTTATACATTGACAGCTATTAAATACAAAATAATGTAGCCATTGTACTCGAGCAGCATTTAAATTACTAAATTTAACGCATCAGACTTCGTGCTGCTACAGCGTCTCTCAGCCTCCCCCATGAAGCAAACTTTCCTCCATGCCATAGCAGACCAACCCAGCATAAGTGCACATGCTGTCGCCCACCGCCTGGATTTGCCCAATTCAACTGTTCATAAGGCTCTTTGTTCAACTCTGCGGATGTTTCCATACAAGCTGCATCATGTTGAAGCATTGAAGGAGACAGATTTCATCAGACGTGTCAATTTTGTGTGATAAACACTACAGTCTTCATGCAGGATGGTGCCCCTCCACATACCGGTAACCAGGTGACATGCATCTTGCAGGAGCGCTTTCAGGACAGAATCATTTCACGTTACTTTCCTTGTGAATGGCCACCTTGTTCATTGTACCTTACACCATTAGAGTTCTGGTTATGGGGTTACCTGAAGTCACACATATACCGAGGTAACCCTTTCACAATTTCGGACCTCAAGCATGCATTGTCCGGGAGGTGGCCAACATATCTTATGAGATGCGTAATGCTGTCGTAATGTCTGTTGTCACACAAATGCAATTCCTTCTGGATCATGGAGGAGCATATATTGAACACTTGTGATTATCAGAGGTAGGTTATTATGGTGCCCCCTAGTGATAAATATTAATAACTGGCATTTGTGTCCCCCATGGTTCCCTTAACAACCATATGCAATTTCACCTATTTCACCTTCCTGTGCCCTACCATTTGTGAAATATGATGCGTTGATGTGGTAAACGTACTTTCTAATCACCCTGTGTGTGTGTGTGTGTGTGTGTGTGTGTGTATATATATATATATATATATATATATATATATATATATATATGTGTGTGTGTGTATATATATATATATATATATATATATATATATATATATATATATATATATATATATATATATATATATATATATATATATATATATATATATATATATATATATATATATATATATATATATATATATATATATATATATATATATATATATATATATATATATATATATATATATATATATATATATATATATATATATATATATGTATATATATATATATATATATATGTATATATATATATATATATATATATATATATATATATATATATATATATATATATATATGTGTGTGTATTTATATATAGTGCCTTGCAAAAGTATTCAGACCCCTGACCAATTCTCTCATATTACTGAATTACAAATGGTACATTGAAATTTCGTTCTGTCTTATTTTAAAACACTGATACTCAAAATCAATTATTGTAAGGTGACATTGGTTTTATGTTGGGAAATATTAAGAAATAAAAAACTGAAATGCTTGCAATTGGTCAGGGGTCTGAATACTTTTGCTAGGCACTGTATGTGTAATATATATATATATATATATATATATATATATAACACAAGTTGTTTTGCTGTACCATTTCAGTTAAATAGGAAAAGTTAAAATGCATGTAGACTGTTAGACAAGTCAGTGTAATGACATTAGTAACTACCACAGCTACGGTGAGTTAAAAAATGTAAACTTTTTTTGTTGTTGACATCTCAAGTGTATACAAATTTGAGAGCAGGGGTCTTTAAACTACATGCCACTTATGTTTGCTTCTCATTGGCTAGTTTCCCTAGTTAAGGTGTGTGCAGCTCCAGGATCGGGTCAAGATTATTTATCAGTGAAGCCAGATCCAGATCCGCTTACTAAAACACCTGTGCATGATCTGGTGATCCCATGAACCCTTTAGTGCAACCCAGCAAGTCACAGGATCAAGATCGGAGCCTGGATCCAGGACTGGATCCCTTTAGTACAACTGGCCCCTGAAGCAAAAATGTGTGTACAGTTAGCAATAAATAAGTAATAATAATCAGCAAATTGCAACAATTCATATCCTTTTCTGTAAGCCTTCTGTTGGTAGATGGCAAAGTTTTGAATTCCCATTTATCTGTTTTGATTTAGTCCTTATCCATTAATAAATCACTCAATTTGTTAAATCTACCAGACCAGGTAGAACTGACGGGTGTTTTAAATATCACACTACTTTGTAGACCACATCAGTGTTTGTTGTCTCACAGGGTGGAATGGACTGCAAGCTAATGACTTGTTGTGGAAGCCCAGCCTATGCTGCACCAGAATTAATCCAAGGCAAAGCCTATATTGGATCAGAGGTAACTGAATTTGCTGCATTCACTTTGTCCCATAGTTGACTTTGTGCTGTCTCACTTTCTCACGATATTTAGATTCATTGTAGCTGGTGCTTTGAGAGTTCAGTAAGAGTAATGTTGCCAGCTAGGGTGTGTGAGAATAAATATTGTTTTGGTTGCATTCCAAGCATTACAATCTATATACCATAGTTTTCTATTGAAATTCATAATCATTTTTAGATTTTTTTTTTTATATAACATTTTGGAAGGGTTATATTTTAAAGTCATTATAGGTATCTTCCATGCCATGCACTTTCATTCTGTTTTATATAGGTCCTAACTGTGCAATTATGAAAGAAACGTGTTCTAGTAAACATGGAATTTTGTTGAAAAACATGATATCTGGTACTACATTTGTCCCCACCCTTCATCAGCTTCCTTCCTGTCAGTAGCCAACCAGTTGCTTCCCCTACTGACTAAAATGCTTTCAACCAGTAACTTTCTTTAACCTAATGTTGTACCAGATATTGTGTTTTATACTGAAAATACATTCTTTCATGACTGCACATTTGAGACCTGTGTGGATAATGAAAGAGCAGAACAGGAAGGGTTTATGGAATTAGCTTTGGTCAGTACAACCACCAGAAAAAAGCACTATAACCATAGTGTCATATTTATTTTGTATTGTGTGGTCTGTAGAGATTTGACTTTCTCCTGAATTCTTTTAGGCTGATATATGGAGTATGGGAGTGCTGCTCTATGCGCTGCTGTGTGGGTATCTCCCTTTTGATGATGACAACGTTATGATTCTCTACAAGAAAATATCTGTAAGCTCTAAAGCATTTTTACAGCCTATACTGTGTCTTTGGCTATATTAAAAGTCATGGTTTGAAACCTGTACCAGAGTAAACATCAGATGTATCTAATTTTGCAGAGTTTTGAGTGCATAATGCATTACTACATTGTTTTCATTTTTTAAGCCCAATTGTTTGGTTTCAGGTCTTCTACTTGGTTGGCCTGTAGCCTGACTCTTACAGTACATGTCTATGTGTTTTGAAGCATGTGTGAACTGGCATTCTAGAAGTTTCTTATTCTTATGAAATATTTTTCTGTTAGAGAGGTGAATATGACAACCCCAACTGGCTTTCTCCAGGCACTGTTCTACTGCTGAGTCAAATGATGCAGGTAATTTGCTATTCTATTCCAAACTACATTAATCAATCTGACATGTTTGTAATGCTGTTCCTCCCTAGCTGTTTATAAACCATGACTCAAAATTTGTAAAATAGAGACAAAGCCTCTGAATAAAATGGTAACTTAAAATGAACAACCAATGTACCAAGAGATTAGCAGAAGACTAAGGTGGGAAGATGTGGGGTTGCTGACATGATATCAGTTCAAATATGAGGTAAGAAAATAGATTTTAAAGCATTAGTAGTAACTCTCTAAACTTCTGAATTACCAATTATTTTTTACTAAGCTCAATTATTTCTTGCAATACTAAAATTGTTTGTTACCATCCCTGAAAGATACAACTGTTTAAATGTATTAGCTTTAATTTTCACTAGGTGGAACCAAAGAGGCGCATTACAGTCAAATATCTTCTTAGCCATCCATGGCTTATGCAGGGGTACACAACCCCAGCTGAGTGGCATACCAAACACCCGGTAAGTTTGCTTGTATCCACTGTCATTCAAAATTCAGATTTTTCTAAAGAGATCATTTCTTATGGGTTTTGTTAGTGGAATTAATTTGTTAAACTGGTTTAATTATTATTTTTGTTTGCCTTTTACATTTTGGTAGCAGCCATGTAAATACTATCCCAAATAAGTCCAAAAAGATGTAAAAATATTGCTGTTTTTTACAGTATAACTTTAAGCCAATGTTATTTATTTAAGAGTCAGTGTATACGTGTTTGACCTTAGATATTGGATGCAAATTCCAGGCAATAATGTCTAGTAGAAAAAATAATGTTCTTAATTATTGCCTTTTCCAGGCCATTTGTTGAATATAAAATCTGTTCAGGGTACTGCATTAGTATTTTTCATTTGTTACAGGGCTCCAACAGCCTTGCAGCCTTGTTGTTACCGGGTGTGTGTGTATATATATATATATATATATATATATATATATATATATATATATATATATATATATATATATATATATATATATATATATATATATATATATATATATATATAGTGCCATGAAAAAGTATTTGCCCTATCTGATTTTCTGCATATTTTTGACACTGAATGTTATCAGATCTTCAACCAAAACCTAATATTAGATAAAAGGGACCCTGAGTGAACAAATAACACAAAAAATTGATACATATTTCATTTATTTATTAAAGAAAGTTATGCAACACCCAATGCCCCCGTGTGAAAAAGTAATTGCCCCCTTAGACTCAATAACTGGTTACGCCACCTTTAGCAGCAATAACTGTAACCAATCGCTTCCTGTAGTCATTGATTAGTCTCTCGTTGCACCGTGGAGGAATTTTGGCCCACTCCTCCATGCAGAACTGCTCCAACTTAGTCACATTTGTGGGTTTTCGATCATGAACTTCTCGTTTCTGGTCCTGCCACAACATCTCAATGGGGTTTAGGTCTGGACTTTTGACTTTTTCCAAAACTTTAAATTTCTTGTTCTTCAACCATTCTGATGTAGACTTGCTTGTGTGTTTTGGACTATTGTCTTGCTGCATGACCCAGCTGCGCTTCAGCTTCAGCTCACTGACAGATGGCCTGACATTCTCCTGTAGAATTCTCTGATACAGAGCAGAATTCATGGTTCCTTCAATGATGGCAAGGCGCCCAGGTCCTAATGCAGCAAAGCATCCCCAAACCATGACACTACCGCCACCATGCTTGACCGTTGGTTTGATGTTCTTAGTGTGGAATGCAGTGTTTGGTTTTCGCCGGACATAACTGGGCCCATGTCGGCCAAAAAGTTCCACTTTTGACTCATCTGTCCATAGAACATTGTTCCAGAGATCATCCAGGTGCTTTTTGGCAAACTTGAGACAAGCATTCACATTCTTCTTAGTGAGCAATGGTTTCTGCCTTGCTACTTTGCCATGAATCCCATTTTTGCCCAGTGTCTTTCTGACGGTGGAGTCATGAACACTGACCTTAGCCGAGGAGAGAGAGGCCTGCAGATCCCTGGATGTTGTTCTAGGGTTCTTTGTGACTTCCTGGACGATTTTACACCTTGCTCTTGGAGAGATTTTGGCAGGATGGCCACTCCTGGGAAGATTCACTACTGTCCCAAACTTTCTCCATTTGGACAATATGGCTGTGACTGTGGTTCGGTGGAGCCCCAGAGCCTCAGAAATGGCTTTGTAACCCTTTCCAGACTAATAGTCATCAACTTTTTTCAGGAGGTCTTCAGGAATTTCTTTTGTTCGTGGCATAATGTGCCTCTAGAACCTGTGTGCTGACAACTTCACTCTGATGGTAAGGGCCAAAGTTAGTCAGATTTATATTGGGCAGGGCTGGCCCAAATCAGGCCTGGTTTTTAACCAAAGTACTCAAACAGCTGACCTAATTATCCCTTTAATTGGGTTGAGTTAACTAGGGGGGGGCAATAATATTTTCACACCTGAAGATTGCATGCTTGATTACCTTGCACACCAAACAAATGAAAGAAGCACCAAATTTGGGGGTCATTTTTTTTTCTCAGACTCCCTCTATATACTACTACAACCCACAAAAAAATCTGACCAAATACAATGTGAAACATGTGCAAAAATGCAGAAAATCAGACAGGGGGCAAATACTTTTTCACGGCACACACACATATATATATATATATATATATATATATATATATATATATATATATATATATATATATATATATATATTATTATAAAATCTCTCTATCTATATCTATCTATATAAAATATCTATATTTGCCAGTAAATTGAAAATCTTACACATAAAAAGTGCTAAACATATGTGCATGCCCATAATTCGTTTTATTCTGAATAATGCCAGACCACATCTGTTAGGCATAACCAATTTACACTGTAGGTTACTGAGGTTAAAACAAAGCCCCAAATTAGCATGTTTGTCAGCTGCTTATTTGTGCTGTAAATTGTTTTTACATTGTAACTTTTTCCTATTCAAAGATTGGTCATATTGATGAGGACTGTATTACAGAGATGGCAGTTTGTTACAAACGATCCAAACAGAGCATGGTGAACCTAGTTTCAGAGGTACCCTGAAATAATTTGTGTTTTTTGGGCTTTAAGAATCTTACATTAAGCATGTTCTTTTTGTATAGTAATTTGGCCTGCCTGATGCCCTTAGTGTAATAATTTTGTTGTCAAAAAAATTGTTATTTTAATGAACATAACCTTTTACCAGGGTTATATTGCTCTAATTTGAGTCTTTTCATTTTATTACAAGTTTTAGTTGCAGTGACTCATAACCATTTGATGGCGCTATTGCACAAAATATGTAGATATTTGTGTAAAATCTCGCTTTGCATTAAAAATGTCAGTGTTACTGTACATGTATTGCATTCAGAATGTTAGTAAGCTGGCTATTGTAACGTTTGTCCTAAACACCTATGCAACATGCAGTCTATAGCTACATTTGTATCCTAGCCATGGTTTTAGGGGGTACTGTTGGTATTTTATTCTAATTTGAATGGGTATCTATTTATTTTTCAGATTTTCAATAATAATAATAATAATAATAATAATAATAATAATAATAATCATCATCCTCCAGTTTATCAATGGTTGTTTTAAAATTAGGACACCTGTCCACTAGGGACTCAACCAAGACACCCACTCCAGGTAATGTTATTACCATTGAAGCCATTGACTTAAGGGCTTTTTTATGTCAATCCAGAGACGTCTATCCCCAGAAATGTTTTTTAGTAGTTGTTCATTATCTTACCCTTTTTTTCCTTGTCTTTCTAAGTGGAAGTATGACCAGACTACAGCAACATACCTGCTGCTTTTGGCTAAAAAGAGACGTGGAAAGCCGATTCGACTGAGATCCTTTTTTCCTGTTGATCCACCAGTCTTTACACCAATCCAAGAATTTAAGGTTGGAGACCAGTACTGTTTTATGTTTTTAATTACATTGAAAAGATTAGGACAATGGATGGAAGTGGGGTTGTAAACACATTGCAAATCCTTCTTTAGTAGGCTTTAGAAACAAATCCTAGCATAGAGGAACACACTTTCACATCACCTGGTTTATTATTATTATTATTATTATTATTATTATTATTATTATTATTATTATTATTATTATTTATTTCTTAGCAGACGCCCTTATCCAGGGCAGCTTACAATTGTTACAAGATATCACATTATTTCTACATACAATTACATTATTTGTATACATAGTACTGGTGCGTCACAGCATTCTTCGTAGCATGATGGTGCTCAGATCTGAATGTTGTCAGTTAACCATGCTGGGGCTGTGTGTGGTGTGACTGGTTGCAGTGTTCTTGTCGGAAAAGTACAATGGCATTCACAGAAGATTTCCAGGGATGAGGCGCATAAAATTATACCAGGGGCTTTAAAATGCTGAGGTGCATGTCTTCTTTATATATTTGTAGTGCTAGGACAGGAGTTTTCATGTATTGCACATTATTTTAAAATACAGTTAAACATTTATAGTGGTCTTTCATTGGCTGGAACTAATTTACTTGTTGCTTGCTTGCAGTAAGTTATTGGTGCTAGAGTTTATCCAGTCTCTAAATAATGATTGATATAGTTGCAGACAAAAGTATTGACACCCGACATGTAATATAAGAAAATTCAAGAAAACATGTTAAATACAAGCATTTAGTGAACATTAGTCACTAATTAATACACAAATTCAGTTAAGCAGTTTCAAATATTTGTTCAAAACAAAAATATTGGCACCTTTACGTTAAGTCTTTAAAAATGTAATAGAAATAATATTCATTGATTGAAAACCATTACACAGTAAATAAACTGCATTTTAAAGTCAATAGCCAGAAAAAGAAGTAATTATTTCAAATATCTGTTGAAGAAGAATGCTTTGGCAACACAGCAGATGATGGTCAATACATAGGAGTTGGATTCACGTTTTGAGAAAAGCACTTGTAGCAAACTTGAACAAAGGAAATGGCTATCGAACAGTATCAAAGAAATATGGAATACCACAATCCGCAATAATCAAGAAGTACCACTGAATAAATTCAACTGAAACACTTGAAAGAAGTGGACATCCAAAGAAAATTATGGGTAGAGCAGGTAGGAGAATTGTCCGAGCAGCTGAAAAAAAAAATCCAAGATTAACAACCAAGGACTTAAGACAGATTTAGAAGCATCAGGCATAATAGTGCACGAAAGAACTGTTCAAAGGCACCTGAACACAGAAGAGTTGCATGCATGTAGATCTCGCCACAAAACACACAATTCATATAATTCACAATTCATTAAATAAACCATCTAAAATTTGAATCTGAAGCATTATTCAACAAAATTCTCGGATCCATTAAGACCAAGATATAACTTTTCCGCAAAAATGGACGGCAGTATGTTTGGAGAAAACAAAAAAGGAAAGCCTTCAGTGAAGAAAACCTTGTACTTACACATGTAGGAGGTTCGATCATGATATGGGGGTGTAGCAGTTCACGTACTGGAGACATCTGGGTGATTTTGAAGATCAAATGAATGCAGCCATGTAACAAAACATTCTACAAAGTACAAAAACACCATCTTAGGGGTGTAGAATCTTTGGAAACAAAATATTGTCCAATGGACAAAATGCAAGACAAATCTTCTTGCCCTCTCCCTGTCGCACAAAATACCCAAAACATTGAATATAACTTGTTGGATTTTGCTTTTAACCGTGAACACAATCAATCAATCAAGCCAAGAGCTTCTGAGAACAGCGTGGGACGCTGTAAACATGGATCTCTGTTTTGCATTGGAAAGGTGGATAAATTTGGGGATACCATCTACGCATATGGAAGCGAGAGGTTTGGAGTTGAAAAAAGAAAGGAGAAAGTACAAACTATTCCTATGAAGTCTAGACGGCAGCAGGAGATTGAGCGCTTAGTTAGAGAAAGGAGGCAACTGAGGATGCAATGGAGGAGAGCAGAACAAAGTCAGAAGGAGGGACTCGGTCTTTTACAAAGGTTCATAAAAGATAAGCTTGCAACATTGCGCAGAGCTGAATGCCTATGGAAACGCTACAAAAAGGAGCGTGCAAGAACTAACTTTTATAAAGACCCATTCAAATTTGCAAAGAAGTTATTCACCAGGGAGAAAAATGGCACACTAAAAGCAACTAAGTCTGAGCTGGAGAGATATCTCGAGGAAATGCACACAGATTCAAAAAGGCAGGAGCCTATGTTGATTCCTTCAGACATCCTACTTATCAATCCACCACAATACCAAATGCACCTAAGTGGATAGAAGTAGAGCAAGCTGTGAAAAATGGCAAGGGCATCATCATCTCCTGGGCCTATTGGAGTTCCGTACAGAGTGTACAAGTGTGCCCCTGGTGTTCTGCGAATCCTGTGGAAATTGAGAATTGTAGCATGGGAAAAACAGGTTGTACCAAGAGCATGGCGCTGAGCAGGTGGGGTCTTTTATAACCAAAGATTCTACGAGTAAAACGTGGAAGGCAAGGATTTCTTCAGCATTGTTGCTTAGAGATTGTCAGCTTACCTATTGACACTTCAATACCAAAAGCTGGTATTCCAGGTTTCCCAGGATGCTTGGAGCACATCAATGTGATCTTGTAGCAAATTTAAATGGCTAAAAAGGAGAGGAAGGAACTCCATGTGACATTCCTGGATTTAGCTAATGCATATAGCTCAGTCCCACGAGTTTCTTTGGGCAGCGTTTATTTTTTCAGTGTACCGAGGACAGTAACAAACTTAATGAAAGACTACAACAGTAGCCTGCTCTAATTGGTTATTGGGCAAACTAATCAATAACATTGAATGGGCATGAAATGCAATTCAAGCCCACTAAGTCAAGGAGCATCTCTATAATTAGAGGTTAAGATAAGAGGTTCTACATTAACAGTGAGGCAATACCAACAGTATCTGAGAAGCCTGTGAAAAGTTATGGGAGATGGTATGATGAGGACCTAAAGGACACAGTTCATTTGGGAGAAGTGAGACAACAAGCAGTGCCAGGGTTGAAGGGCATAGATAGCTTTACCGGGCAAACTTAAACTCTGGGGCTTTCATTTTAGTCTACTGCCAAGACTTCTCTGGCCACTCACTGTGTACGAGGTTTCCTTGACAACAGTAGAGAAGCTGAAAGCGTTAATCAGTTCATATGTCGGAAAATGGTTAGGCGTTCCAGACTGCCTCAGCAGAGTGGGACTGTATGGTAAAGGGATACTGCAGCTGCCAGTCTCAGCTCTAACCGAGGAGTTTAAGTGCACCAAGGTTTGTTTGGAAATGACATTGTTAGTCACATGATGAATGTGTGAGCACCTGTGTTGAAAACTGGAAGAAAGTGTGCGGCAAAGGAAGCTGTGGAAGATGCAAAGGCTGACCTTCGTATTGGTGATATCATGGGGCAAGTACAGCATGGAAGAGGAGGCCTTGGTCTCAGTTCAGCTCCTCCTACATGACACAAAGCAGCCCCAGCTCAATGGAGGAAGCTGGTAGTCAGCAAGGAGCAAAAGCAGGAGGAGCAGATGAGGTGCATAAAGGCAGTTTCCCAGGCCAAGCAAGGAGAATGGACGAGATGAGAGAGTGTGGAACAACGCAAGATCAGCTGGTAAGATCTATAGACAATGGAACAGAGCAGAATCAGTTTCCTCATCGGGTCAACATATGATGTTTTCCCATCACCACAGAACCTTAATCTATGGGTAGAAGAGGATCTGTGGTGTCCTTTTTGTTCATCGCCAGCTACATTAACCCTTTGCGGTCCTATGTCGGACCTGGTCCGACATTGCAATTTTCCCTTTCCGGTCCAATGTCCGACATCAAAAGACGAAAAACAGGTCTCTAGTCGTTTTTCTCAGGAAATAGCCGAGAAAACCATTCAATGGCCGAGTGAGATCAATAGGCGCCAAGAGAAGCCGGAAAAAAAAGGGGCGTATCTCATGAATACAGATAGCCCTGGCACCACATAGGTAAGATAGCTGCTTCTGCATCCAGCGCGCGAATAATATCACAGACATTTGCAGAGCTTTTTGTAGATGTTTTAGTAATAAAATAATGACTTGGATCACATTATTGAGGAATTTGGTGATAAAACAAGTGATCAGGAGATGATTTATCGGTATGCACTACTATCAAGAGGTATGTGAAAAATATAGAAAATGAGGGTGGGCGGGCTGGAGATGCAGCACTGAGTGTCCTGTTGATATGCAGTGCCTTTTAAACCTGTTTTACTGTGTGAAAAAAAAATTTTGAACAGCGCGTCTAAAATAAACTGCGCGTGTGAAAATAAATTGGACCTGACGCGCTGAATAAATGGACCGCAAAGGGTTAAGACACATTTTGACAGGATGTAAGGTCGGTCTTAGCTAAGGACAGTTTACTTGACGTCATGACCAGGTGCTGCGATGTTTGACCTTAGCATTGGAAGACAAGCACAGCATGACCAACAGGTTGCCACCAATGCCAGCAATATATGACATACGAAGAACAACATTCTTCCGTCCAAGGGAGCAACCTCCAAGAAAAGGTATTGAAACCAAAATTTGTCTAGGACGACTGGAAAATGCTGGACAACGGCTTATTTTCCCACCGGACTGCCACCACTAACCTTCGACCTGATACTGTCTTGTGGTCTGGATCAGCATGCCTTGTTCACCTGGTAAAGTTAACAGTGCCATGGAAGGATGCTATGGATGAGGCGTACGAAAGGAAGAAACTTTGGTACGCTCAACTAGCTGTTGAAGCGGAACAGCAAGGATGGAGAGTCCAGGTTTACCCAGTGGAGATGGGTTGTCTAGGATTTGTAATAATAAATACAAAACACAATGAGGGGAAAAACAGCTACAAAACAAAAGGTGGCAGAGAACTGCTCCCACTAAAAGGGAGGTCCCACATCAGGAACCTTAGCATAAACTAAATAAACTGGTGTGGGATTAAAGTCCACCAAATGAATCCCTTTTCTATAGTATGTTATCCCGGTCTACACACAGTGATACCCCCTGTAGCTCATCCTGGTGGAACCCACATATGCTCATTCACCTCCAGGCTTGCAGAAGACGGAACCAACAAAAGAAGATCCAAGAAATTGGCTTTTTTTTATTTATTTTTTTTATATAAAAGGCATGAGATACACAATTAGTCAATTAACATCCGACCACCTGCTGCACATCGAGGTTCAATTAGGCTGGGAGGAAAGTTAATCACCCAGCCCTGCCATAGCTAGCACACTGGATATTACAAAAATATATATATTTTAAACCAAACAAAACCATATTTTCTTTACAAGTCCTGACAAATGTATATTATTTGTGTCAATTACACAATTGTGACAATTGTTTGCACAATTTCTATGAATTTAAATCTAAAATATGTATTATATCTAAGGTAAATGCAGATGGCACACAAAGGTACTCTAACTCAGATGCAGAGTGTTGTTTTTTTTTAAGGTTAGTTAAATGACAATACGTCTGTAAAAGAGAGTTAAAAACACCATAAACTGTGCGAGACCTGAAGAAAATATCGCACAAGACATAATGGATGCATCTAAAAACTACTGCATTCCAAAGAAAAATGTAGTATTTGAGCGCTACCAATTCTGGTAAAATCCGATGTCTGATGTGATAGAAATTGACAGCTATATCAGAGTTGAAGCAAATAACAAAAAACTGAGTTTAGAAATGGTGAAAGTGATATGATACCTGATAAAATCATCTTTAGCATAACCGATAGTTGGCTGAAAGAGAGATTGCTACGTGAGGCAGATCTCCCTGTAATAAGTCACAGAAATGTCAGACGGCTGAAGCAACTGGCCTGAAAAGCCAGTGCAAGCAATAAGCATGAATTAAGAAGAAAATGGATGCCTGTACCAGAAACAGGCTAATTGGCAGACGGTTTATCAACGACCCAAAGCATATGGCTAAGTCAACTCTGGAGTTCTTGAGAAAACTAAGATAAAAGTTCTGGAATGGCCTTCGCAATCAATCACCAGATCTCAATCCAATAGAAATGCTTTGTACTGTTCTGAAAAAAGCTGTAGCCAAGCATTGTGTATTCAATGTGTCTGAGCTGAAGGAAATATGCAAGACATTGGGCCCAGATTTCATCAACAAGATATAACCTACTGGTTAAGAATTATCATCAACACCTGAAAGCCATAATAAAAGCAAAAGGTGGACACACAATACAAGTTTGTTTTTTGTGAACGATCATTTGTTAAATTACTAGAAAATGGTATAATGTGTAGATGCCAATATTTTTGTCTGCGACTGTGTGTGCAATAAAATTTTCGCTTTGTGTAATTTATTTCATTAATTATGTATCCGATGAATGTGTAGTGCTGTATGTGGCAGAATTTAGGGAGAGGTCGTATTTTGCAACAAATCTGTTTTCAAAATAAACAAGCTTGTAATCCACATTTAAACAAATGGTGCTACCTTGTGGGTTTAATTCTAAATTGATCTCGCTAGTCTTTCAGGACCAATTTTGAAATGCAAAAGGTGCATGTTATTTTGGTAAATGTAATAATTCAAACACAACTTTTGCCTCAATGTATTATAATATAAATGGATGCTACCAATGATTTAGATGGTGCATATTATTGTTTGTGTTGATTTGAGTTCTAACTTATTTTAAATCTGTTTTTACCAGTCTAAAAAAACCTTGAACTTCGTTGATGAACCAGACAGCATGGAAGTACCGCTAGTGTTTTGCTCCATGGAGTTTCCTGATGAAAACATTTTTATCAAGGACTCTGTCTTTATGCCTTTGACTCCAAGACAGCAGCAGGTTAGTTCAAAGAATAAGTCATCTGGGGAATATTGTGTGGCATTCTTAAAAAAAAAAAATAATATATATATATATACAGTACTGTGCAAAAGTTTTAGGCAGGTGTGAAAAAATGCTGTAAAGTAAGAATGCTTTCAAAAAGACATGTTAATAGATTATATTTATCAATTAACTAAATGCAAAGTGAGTGAACAGAAGAAAAATCTAAATCAAATCCATATTTGGTGTGACCACCCTTTGCCTTCAAAACAGCATCAAGCATCAATTCTTCTAGGTACACTTGCACAAAGTTTTTGAAGGAACTCGGCAGGTAGGTTGGCCCAAACATCTTGGAGAACTAACCACAGTTCTTCTGTGGATTTAGGCAGCCTCAGTTGCTTCTCTCTCTTCATGTAATCCCAGACAGACTCGATGATGTTGAGATCAGGGCTCTGTGGGGGCCATACCATCACTTCCAGGACTCCTTGTTCTTCTTTACGCTGAAGATAGTTCTTAATGACTTTTGCTGTATGTTTGGGGTCGTTGTCATGCTGCAGAATAAATTTGGGGCCAATCAGATGCCTCCCTGATGGTATTGCATGATGGATAAGTATCTGCCTGTACTTCTCAGCATTGAGGAGACCATTAATTCTGACCAAATCCCCAACTCCATTTGCAGAAATGCAGCCCCAAACTTGCAAGGAACCTCCACCATGCTTCACTGTTGCCTGCAGACACTCATTCGTGTACACTCTCCAGCCCTTTGGCGAACAAACTGCCTTCTGCTACAGCCAAATATTTCAAATTTTGACTCATCAGTCCAGAGCACCTGCTGCCATTTTCTGCACCCCAGTTCCTATGTTTTCGTGCATAGTTGAGTCGCTTGGCCTTGTTTCCACGTCGGAGGTATGGCTTTTTGGCCGCAAGTCTTCCATGAAGGCCACTTCTGACCAGACTTCTCCGGACAGTAGATGGGTGTACCAGGGTCCCACTGTTTTCTGCCAGTTCTGAGCTTATGGCACTGCTGGACATCTTCCGATTGTGAAGGGAAGTAAGCATGATTTGTCTTTCATCTGCTGCAGTAAGTTTCCTTGGCCGACCACTGCATCTACGGTCCTCAACGTTGCCCGTTTCTTTGTGCTTCTTCAAAAGAGCTTGGACAGCACATCTAGAAACCCCTGTCTGCCTTGAAATTTCTGCCTGGGAGAGACCTTGCTGATGCAGTATAACTACCTTGTGTCTTGTTGCTGTGCTCAGTCTTGCCATGGTGTATGACTTTTGACAGTAAACTGTCTTCAGCAACCTCACCTTGTTAGCTGAGTTTGGCTGTTCCTCATCCAGTTTTATTCCTCCTACACAGCTGTTTCTGTTTCAGTTAATGATTGTGTTTCAACCTACATATTGAATTGATGATCATTAGCACCTGTTTGGTATAATTGTTTAATCATACACCTGACTATATGCCTACAAAATCCCTGACTTTGTGCAAGTGTACCTAGAAGAATTGATGCTGTTTTGAAGGCAAAGGGTTGTCACACCAAATATGGATTTGATTTAGATTTTTCTTCTGTTCACTCACGTTGCATTTAGTTAATTGATAAATATAATCTATTAACATGTCTATTTTGAAAGCATTCTTACTTTACAGCATTTTTTCACACCTGCCTAAAACTTTTGCACAGTACTGTGTATATATATATATATATATATATATATATATATATATATATATATATATATATATATATATATATAAAATGTGTGTGTATACATAAATAATTAATTACACGGTGCCTATAGAAAGTCTACACCCCCTTGAACTTTTTCCACATTTTGTTGTGTCAGTGCCTCAGTGTTTCATGCATTTTTAAATGAGGATTTTTTCCCACCTATGTACACACCATACTCCACACTGTTAAGGGGGAAAAAGTTATATATTAAATACAAAACTGAAAGATCATAATTGGATAAGTCTCCACCCCCCTGAATTAATACTTGGTGGAAGCACCTTTCGCAGCAATTACAGCTGTGAGTCTGTTGGGATAGGTCTCTACCAACTTTGCACACCTAGATTTGGCAATATTTGACCATTCTTTATAAAACTGTTCAAGCTCTGTCAAGTTCCTTGGGGAGCATTGATGGACAGCAATCTTCAAGTCTTGCCACAGATTTTCGATTGGATTTAGGTCGAGGCTCTGACTGGGCCACTCGAGGGCATTTACCTTTTTGTTCCTGTGCTTTGGGTTGTTGTCATGCTGAAAGGTGAACTTCTGTCCCAGTTTCAGCTTTCTTGCAGAGGGCAGCAGGTTTTCCTCAAGGACTTCTCTGTACTTTGCACCATTCATTTTCCCTTCTATCCTGACAAGTGCCCCAATCCCTGCTGATGAGAAACATCCCCATAATATTCAAGGCCTTTGATATTTTTTTATACCCATCCCCTGATCTGTGCCTGTCAACGACTTTGTCCTGGAGTTCTTTTGAAAGCGCCTTGAGTCTTTGCTTTGAAATGCACTACCAAACAGAGGGAACCTACAGGAACTGCTGGATTTATCCTGAAATCCTGTGAATTAGTACAATTTAACACAGGTGGAGGCCACTTAACTTGGTGTGTGATTTTGAAGGCGATTGGTTACACCTGAGCTAATTTAGGATTGCTATTACAAGGGGGGTGGACACTTATCCAACCAAGCTATTTCAGTTTTTATTTTTAATTCATTTTCTACAGATCTCAAGAATATTTTTTCACTTGAAAGTTGTGGGGTAGGATGTGTAGATAAATTGAAAAAAAAAAAAACTCTTTTAATGCATCTTAATTCCAGGCTATAAGGCAACAAGAGGTGAACATTTTGAAAGGGGGTGTAGACTTTCTATGGGCTCTATGTGTGTAAAAAAGTACTTGCCCCCTGTCTGATTTTCTGCATTTTTGCATATTTTTTAAACTGAATGTTATCAGATCTTGTGAACAGCTTTAATTTCATTTTAAACGGACACACTGCTTCAAACAAATCAAAAATGAGATGCTGACTTCCCTGTAACTTTCGGTTGAAATCATTTAAATATCCTGTGATATCAGTCAAAAAAGCCAGATTGGCAATCCAGTCTCTTTCTTCCATGACAGACGTCTCTCTTCCCTTCTCTTGCAGAAAATGTTTTATTTCTTTTCGCAGTGAAAAGAACCTCTTTAGGACGTTGCCCCGGCTAAGCCATCTCACTTCAGTGTGATAAATCAGGTCACCGTAAGTGGCGCTGATATTCTCCAAAAAAGACTGAAATTCATGGTGATTCAAAGATCGCGAACGAATATAGTTAACTGTGGATACAACAAAGTCCATAATTTCTTTAAACGTGGTCAGGTAGTTTGCACACAAGGCCTCCATCTAATATATATGTGGTTGATGGGTCCCCCTTAACGTTACCCAACCTTTTACTCAAAAACAGTTTGTGCTACAGGCTTGTGAGAGGTGTCATTTTATTGGAAGTAAAACCTGGCAAGAGCGACCACTCATGGGAATAAGCAATAGCGGGTCCAGAGCATGCCAAGGAGGCACTGGTTAGTCGCAGCTTCTACAGATTTTGTGCTTCTTTCTCCAAGCGCATGCTTAAAGCCGGGCTTACACTGCACGATTTTTGCAATCGGCACTCACACTAACCGATTGAGCTACGATTTCTCACTGTAGATCAGGGGATTGCAAGCTACACACACTACACGAGACATCTTGTCACGGACGGCGCCTATTTTCATTGCAGAATCGTAGACATCATTCGGGAGAATCATGAACTCAAGCGAGGAGGCGACCGCTGTTGTCTGTGCATTGTTTTGCACAAAAAAAGAAGAAAACGCGGAGAAGATCCATTTGGACGCGCAGTTGGCTTATGGAGAGTTTTATAATGTTCAATATTGCGATAAAACCAAACAAACAAAAAACGTTTATAACAGTTATAACATTATAGTAATGTCAATATTTATTTCCTTGACGTCTGTGCTCTGAACTGAGTCGAGGTGCATCCAAAATAACAAAATCGAATCTGTTCAAAAAGCGCAACACTCGCTCGTAGTACAAAATATTTATTAGATTAAAAGATTGCCGTGGGAGATTGGCCGTCAAACGATTTTCATCAGAATACCAAATTCTGATGAATAATTTGAAGACTTTTATAAATATTTTGTACTATGAGTGTTGCGCTTTTGAACAGACTATACAACTTTAATAGTGGCTACTACAAGTTTGTTAAGGTTTAACTATGCAACAACGTAATCTAATTTCTCTCTATTTCACCACACAGGCCAAGCACCCCTCCTCCTTGTATTTGATTAGATTAGCAATACAAGGATACAGCAGGGGTTTGAAAGGGATATTGAGTGACTGTAGAAATGGATTGCAATGAGAGCACACACTACCACACACAGTATCTGCTTCGGCGTTTAACAAGTTATAACAATTATTTACTTAGGTACCTGAAGTTCCAAAGCAATTTCCCTCCATCTTTGCTCCTTCAATGAGCGATCATGATAAGAAATGTCACTTATGTCAAAGAGACACGGGTGTTCCTGCCACATCTCCACCATCCTTTCCTCTATTTTGAAGCTCCACACCTCGGGGCACAGCCTTTCTCTTCGTCGTCATTGCTGCTAGCTTGTCCTATTGGCTACTGGCAGCATTCGTCAAGAAATCGGCCCGTAGCCCCTCACACATTTCATGAATTGCTTTGTCGGGGACTAAAGTTTTCTGACATGTTAGAAATTTGTTGAGACGTCGTAAGAGCGCCGGGAGATCGCAGACGCCGTTATCGGGGCATCGTAGACCCTCTCACACTTATCGACCGTTTTGTCCCCGACAACGTCATTTTGTCCCAGATTTTAAGAAATTAGTCGCCAACTCCTCAGCTCGTCTGCGATCAGCAAAAATCGTGTAGTGTAAGCCCGGCTTAAGAGGTTATCCCGCAGCTCGAAGGAACGTTCTGCATCCCTTACTCCTGCTCAGCACTCTCCCATCATCCTCTACTGAAGAGGTTGCTGCATACTAGGGAGAGCTGGAAAGTAGCCCAGACTGGAAACCGTCTTCACAGTCTTCCTCCTTGAGCTCTCGCTTTGACTAACATCATGTTAAATTGCTATCATTTCCCTCCTAACAATATTTACAGTTTTGTGTCCCTTGACCCACCATTTCAGATGCAGAGGCCAGTTTCTGGATCGCGTCGGCGGTCGAGGTGAACTGGCTCCTGTCTCGTGACTTAATGGAGTTGAACCCCAAATTAATTGCTTCAAACCAGCCTGCTACATCATCAAGGAGACCCCGTTTGGTCCTTGAACCTGCGTTGGCCCTGTAATAATTCTCTTCCCTTTCAGTGTATTTAAAGTTTTTTGCAGTTTTTGGAATTTGGGGCACCAGGCATAGTATTGTCTAGCTGTGCTATCCAGGTCCAATTTTACCAGTGTTTTATGTCATGTTATCCCTGTGTATAATGTTTCAGTGGACCCAATGGGAACTAGCCCGTCCTAGGGGCCAGGCCATATGTCAGCATTCTGATTTGGGCAAATTAATTTTGGGTCCTAAGTATATGTCGCCTGTGTACACTCCTCCTCTGTGGCACGTTAATTCAAACAAAATACGCGCTGTCTCATTCAAGGGTGAGCTAGACAAACATTTCCATAATCTATAGTTATTTATTTGTGTAATGTCTCCCTTTGGAATAGTCCCCCAGCTCCCATACCAACATCCATACTGCCATCCACTCTGTATAGTTCCTTCATATGGTAATTTGTGGATAGTCCACCCCTCGTTATGGTGTCATCTTTCGTCACGTTTGGTCCCTTAGGGCGCTGATCATTTGTTATGGACGAAGCTAAGTTGTACCTAGCATCACCAATTCTTCCCTGTATGTGTTGGATCCTTCTGCTCCACAGGGCCAATCTATTCCACTAGCATTTCCTGGCTGTCTAATGAACCACCTACAGTAGTTCCAATCTATGAAATCATTGTTCCCAGGACATTCATTATTACATGTTTGTCGTCCTGCGAAGGGGCCCGGGGTCTCGACCCTGCGATACCGGCAACAAGATGAGTTAGTGCTGCTGCTTTCCTTAAATTCTGTGAAGACAAAAATATAGTTATCTAATTTTGTTGCGGGAACTCGGCAAAGGTGAATTCAGTTGTGTCTACTGGTTTATATGGTTTAGTCTGAGACCAGTGAACCCATTTGACTCTGTGTGGTAACTTTACTGCTACGCTTGTGTCTGTGGTCATGAGTACCATGCTTGTGTGTGTGGTCCGTGCCACCGTGCTGTCATTTCTCCACAATCTTGTTTGTGGGATGCCCACACCCCAGGCACCGACTTACAAATTTGATCCCACCCCTCATCGAGCCTTTCCCAATTATACAGCTTAATAGGGCTAACACGAGTAGACTGTTTTGCCCCGAGGCGAAGCAAGGTTACCTGCCCCCTTCAGTGCATCTCATTTCTCCTTTTTTCCACTCTATTATAGCCCCTGTTTGTCCTAGGATTGTTCCTTCACTTGTGTTGCATACATAAAACTCTGTAACTATATACATGCATCCGATGTCCAGTAATGTTGGTTTAGATTTAAAGTGCATTTTGTACCACCACCCATACCTTCAATAATTACATAATCCCTGGTAACAAGAATAGACAGGTTAGTTATCGAATCGACAGCTCCAGTATCTCCCAATCTCTCTATCTACCTGACCTGCACTCACTCTGTCTGTGTCCCTGCTTGCCACACCCATGGCAATTGCCTGCGAAGCGCACATTAGACACAGAGGCTTTATTCTTTTCCTTTGCTTTTTTTCATTCAGCCTGTTTTCTATGTTCCCTGCCCAATTCATAATATCATCATATGTCTTCCCTGGATTAACTCCAACCTCTAATGCCTTTTGCAAATGTGTTCCGAGACCGCTCAAAACTGTCTGCACAAATACCTGGTCCTCCTGTTTTGGCCCAGAGAGGCCAGAATGATCCCTGTATGCTTTCCACTTGCGTATCTCACAGTCCGGTGCTGAGTCTCCTTCTTTCTGTCTAAACCCCATTGCGTTTCTCCATTGTTCCATTAAAGTGATTATACTCTTATGGGTGCATTATAATCCTCAAGGTTTACACTGTAAACCGCTACCAGTACTTATGATAATAGTTTTACACTTGCTATTCGCCTCACAACAACACAGTTGTTGCTACCACACAAAACAACAAATAAACGATACGAGTTACTACACACCACTCTGGGAAAATCCCTTTATTGAACCCGATTTGGTTATTGAGATATGGGGAATCTGTATGCCACTGGCCTAGCGATGTCCGGACTCAATCCAACATAACATTCAATAAGAGTCTATTCAGTCAATGTTTAATTGGTTTGGTAAATATGCCATTTAGCCAAATAATGTTACCAATGCATTGACCTCATTAGACTACTGATTCATATACAACCAGTATCATAGACAAACAACAAATAACACACACGATTTCACATAAATACTTAGTTCAGTGGTCAATCTCGATCTCTCTATATGTCTTAAATAAGCACTCACTAGACTTAACTGGATGTCAACACATCACAGATAACACACATCAACAGATAATATTAGTATACCCCGATACCAATATCTTCTCAACAGCGACGTTGTGGATGACCCTGCACAATAACCAAGAAAAAAGTTGTTGATGCCTATCATTCTGGAAAGGGTTACAAAGCCATTTCTAAGGCTCTGGGGCGCCACCGAACCAGAGTCAGAGCCATGTTGTCCAAATGGAGAAAGTCTGGGACAGTAGTGAATCTTCCCAGGAGTGGCCGTACTGCCAAAATCTCTCCAAGAGCAAGGCGTAAAATCGTCCAGGAAGTCACAAAGAACCCTAGAACAACATCCAGGGATCTGCAGGCCTCTCTCGCCTCAGCTAAGGTCAGTGTTCATGACTCCACCGTCAGAAAGACACTGGGCAAAAATGGGATTCATGGCATAGTAGCAAGGCAGAAACCATTGCTCACTAAGAACAACATGAATGCTCGTCTCAAGTTTGCCAAAAAGCACCTGGATGATCCTCAAGAGTTCTGGAACAATGTTCTATGGACAGATGAGTCAAAAGTGGAACTTTTTGGCTGACATGGGCCCCGTTATGTCTGGCAAAAACCAAACACTGCATTTCACAGTAAGAGCCTCATACCAACGGTCAAGCATGGTGGTGGTAGTGTCATGGTTTGGGGATGCTTTGCTGCATCAGGACCTGGACGCCTTGCCATCATTGAAGGAACCATGAATTCTGCTCTGTATCAGAGAATTCTACAGGAGAATGTCAGGCCATCTGTCAGTGAGCTGAAGCTGAAGCGCAGCTGGGTCATGCAGCAAGACAATGGTCCAAAACACACAAGCAAGTCTACATCAGAATGGTTGAAGAACAAGAAATTTATAGTTTTGGAATGGCCTAGTCAAAGTCCAGACCTAAACCCCATTGAGATGTTGTGGCACGACCTGAAACGAGCAGTTCATGCTCGAAAAACCCACAAATGTCACGGAGTTGAATCAGTTCTGCATGGAGGAGTGGGCCAAAATTCCTCCACGGCGCTGTAGAAGACTAATCAATAACTGGTTGCAGTTATTGCTGCTAAAGGTGGCGTAACCAGTTATTGAGTAAGGGAGCGATTTACTTTTTCACACAGGGGCATTGGGTGTTGCATAACTTTCTTTAATAAATAAATGAAATATGTATCACATTTTTGTGTTATTTGTTCACTCAGGGTCCCTTTTATCTAATATTAGGTTTTGGTTGAAGATCTGATAACATTCAGTGTCAATAATATGCAAAAATGCAGAAAATCAGACGGGGCAAATACTTTTTCATAGATTTTAGCATTTGTGCTACTTCCATATTCAGTTATTTAATTCATACTTCCTACTTGATCAAGGCCGTTAACCTAAAGTTAACGCTGCGTGCCTGTGGTAATCACTAATCACCCTACTGTTAAACCCTTTCCCTGGATTTACAGGCCGAAACTACTACCGAACCCGAAAGAGTCCAAACCTACTCACCGTGCGGCAAAATACCCTGATATTACCTTTATCCTGGTCTCAAAACAATTTCATGCAGTTCTTTTAATCCTAATACACATATGGCATTGAAGTCAATCTCAGTCTGTTAACATTCTAGCCTCTAAATACGGAGGGTGGTTTTATGCAGTTTAAAACGTATTCACCCTTCCAGGTAGACTGGTATCAGACACCAGAAAAACAACCAAAGCATATTGAGGACCTTGCTCGCAGCGCCAAAATCTGTAGTGGATTTTTTCTCCGCTATCCAAAGACTCAGGATTCAGGTTGATTATCAGCTCTAGATATTTTATTCAATGTATACAAGGGAAGAGTCTAGGAAAGACTGCTGACACAAATGGAGTTACAGTAGATATTTATACAGGATTTTTACAAGCTTGAAGATAGGGTGTGTCTGGTGCATTTTACAACTGTGCTACCAGAAAGTTCAAGATAGCCCAAGATAAGATCAAAAAAGAGCTATTCTTATCAGAGGTGATGGCCTAGGCGTGGCGTGTAATGTTGTTCAGAAGCTTCAAGATTAGATCAAAAAAGAGCTATTCTTATCAGAGGTGATGGTCTAGACGTGGCATGTAATGTTGTTCAGAAGCTTGAGGGTTAACTGTTACCCTTAGCTGATGTAATCACTGTCTGCTATAAACTGAAAGGCATTTCATATTCAGTTAAATATATATAATCAGAATTCAGTTATTTTCCTCTTCAAAAGCTATATGAAAAGACTGAATCCCAAATTTCTTTTTATTTTGCAATATTTGCAAGTACAGTTGGATTTCATCATCCCCCCTAATATGAACTTATTATTATTATTATTATTACTACACATGTGTTTGTAATGTTTAACCTTTGCGGTCCTTTGTCGGACTGGGTCCGACATTGCAATTATTCCCATCAGGTCCTTTGTCGGACCCTGTCCAACATCATTTTAAAACACGAAAAACGAAAAAGTCGGTTTTTCAACGGAAAAAGCCGAGAAAACCATTCAATGGCCGAGTGGGAACGAAAGGAGCCAAGACAAGCCGATTATAAAAAAAAAAATAATAAAAAAAAAAAAAAAAAAGGCGCATCTCATGAATAGTCATACTAGCCCCGATCATCAGATGGGGCGGTCATATGGAAACAAGCTGGGAGTTACAGTATCAGCGCACAGAGACTATCACGGACATTTGCAGAGCTTTTTTGAGATGTTATAGCAATAAAATAATGACTTGAATTGCATTATTGAGGAGTTTGGTGATAAAACGAGTCATCAGGAGACGACTGATCGGTATGTACGACTATTATTATTATTATTATTTTTTATTTGGTAGCATATGTGAAAGCGATAGCAAACGAAAGGGTGGGGCGGGGCTGGAGATCCCTAGTGAGTGCTTTGTTGATATGCAGGGCCATTTAAACCCGTCTGTGGGGGAAAAAAATACTTTTAAACAGCGCGTCTAAAATTAACTGCGCATGTGAAAATAAATTGGACCTGACGCGCCTGACGCAGAATTAATAAATGGACCGTAAAGGGTTAAAGTAAAATGGTACCTTTTGTTTTATATTATTGATTGATGACACTGGTGAGCTTGTAATGTCCTTTGAATTTGAAAGTGTGCCAATAAATACTTCCTGTGTTTACTGTTATTCAATAGTACCGTTTGTGGACGACGACTCAATTTTAGCCTTTTATGTTAATTGCGGAATAACGCATCCTTTTTTTTTTAATTGGAGAATTTCGGGGTTTTTTTATTGCGGAAAACTAGGATCCCTGCTGATGACAGAAGTCAGCTAGAGGTAGAAACTGATTGGCTGATGGTACTGAATAGTTTTCTAATGCATGTTTGTCAGGTTAGCAATCTTTTACCTTTGTTCATTCACATAAATATTTTAACTTAATTATTTATAATAATAAAACCAACCAAAACCTGTATTGGTTAGTGTAGTAAAAAAAAAAAACTCACAAATGTCATAAAATATAGCAAAATCAATAAATTTCCCCATTTACACAGTACATTCCTAACAGAAATTGCCATGTACATTTTTATAAACAACTATTAATATCTTAGTCTTAATGGTTTACACTCAATACTTCTAGCACATAACATGCATATCTAATGAAAACTGTATGAAATATACATTTAAGTCAGTGCTGATTTGAAAGGGGAAGTATTAAATAATTACAGCCAAGGCTGTTTTATTCAATTACAGATACTCTTTGGCACACTAGACTAAATTAGCAGAGATTTAAACAGATAGTTTACGACAATTTCGTACGATAGCATTACACATACAGTTCAGCAGACATCCGTATCAGCAAGTTAATTAGTGTCACTGTCGACAGCAAAATGTTAGCTTTTGTACATTATTTTAGATCCGCATTCCTCATATGTCCCGCGGGCCAAAAGTGGCCCTCCAGCTGCCTCTGTATAATCCCACCATGTTTTGTACATCTTTATTATATTACAGTACTTTTTATTTTAGTACGTACTTGTGTATTTTTCATTCCGTTTTCAGCAGCTCCACTGCCGCTTTAACCCGCCTACTTTTTTTGTTATTCAGCCAATCACAAAATCTAAATCCATAAATCCTACTCCTCTTATTGGTTGTTGCTTGAGAACCGCGTGACCACACGTCAGTTCCCGCCAGCATCAATACAGTGGTGATAGCTACTGAGGTTTCAATTTGAAAAGGGATTGAAAGCAGCCATAAAAAATTGAGTGTTTTTTAATTCGCAAAAAAGCGAACAAGATATGAAAATGAAGAGCTTTCTACTGAAGCCACCGATACTGCTCCCAGTCAAAGTACAACAAGCAAGTCCCCAGCGCGCTCTGATTCTGAAGACGTTTCATGCCAGGCAGCAAGTCCTCACATTCAATCAACACAAGTAAGGCACACATGTGAGGAGTAGGCCTAATAAAAATGAGTCTCTTAAATACAGAAAATTTAACACTGTCTGGAAAGACGAGTTTTTCTTTATCGAGTTAGAAAATAAACCCTCTGTCTGATTTGTCAGAAATCCGTGTCAGTCATGAAACGGAGCAATCTGGAAAGGTATTTTAAAACAATGCACAGCGATTGTTCAGTCTGCTTTCCGATGGGATCTAGAATTAGGAAAGAGCAGGTAAAGAAACTGAAAACATCCCTGAATTACCAGGAGCAGTTGTTAACTCGGGCAACTGGGTAGGAATCGGTAGTTACTGAAACGTCTTCTCGAATTATTAAATGGATTTTAGTCAAACGCAAGAAAGCCCTGAGTGATGCGGAAATCATAAAGGAGTGCTTCATTGAATCTGCTCAAATTCTTTATGCTAACTTTCCAAACAAAGAAAAAATACTGAAAGAGATCCGTCTCTTGCAGCTATTGGACAGTACAGCTACAAGGTGATGCGAAGTTCTTGGTTCTGATGTATTTGAACAGTTGATAACTGACTTGAACGAGGCGCTTTGCTTCAGTATAGCACTGGATGAAACAACCGATGTCCGAAATATTGCACAGCTACTTGTATGGGTACGTTTTCCAAAACAGTCAGATGGTGTGTTTCGGGAGGAGATGCTCTGTTTACTGCCTCTTGAAGGCCACACTCGGGTGCAAGATGTATGTGAGAAGCTGACAGATTTCTTTGAAGATTTCCCAGTAGTAGGATTTTTTAACCAAGCAAGACAAAAACGAAGAAAAGTTTTCTGACCCTAACTGGATATTAAAACTAGCTTTTCTCACAGATATCACTGGGCATTTAAACACCCTGAATCTCCCTGCAAGGAAAATGTAAAATGGTGAGTGACATGCTGCAGTGTGTGCTTTCCTTCCAAAGCAAAGTGGGGCTTTTGATAAGCAACTTGCAAAGCGTCTGTTTATCACCACTGAACGACCTGAGCTGAAGGATCACTACAGACCTGACATTTGTGACGTACATGACTCAACTGAGGGAGAGGTTTGAAGCGCGATTTGGTGACTTTTGCAATTGTTCCATTTTTTACAAAACCCTTTTGTTGTACCGGTGAGAGCCACCTCTACTGAACTGGCACACATGGGGGCAGCAAATGCCAATTCAGACTCTGAACTTTTGGAACTGCAAGCTGACCTTGACATGCAAGCGATACATTTGACATGCTCCGTGCCAGAATTCTGGTTTAAAGTTCCTCAAGAAAAATACCCCACATTGGTATCCTGTGCTTTTAAGGGACTGTCCGTGTTTGGTAGCACATATGTGTGTGAAGCCAGCTTTTCAGCAATGAACTCAATAAAGAACAAGCACCGTAACAGACTGAGGCACGACCACCTGCAACATTGTTTGTGCGCCGCAACCACCTCCTACGAACCACGTTATCAGAATATTGCAAGCAAATTCACTTGTTTCCGAAGTTCCAATGAGTAAAGGTAAGTTAAAAACGTATTCCATTTTTAATGTTTGGGGATAAGGGGGTTATGATATGTGGCCCGCCAATGATCGCAGAGTTACTTATGTGGCCCTCCACAATATTTTAGTGGGGAACGCTGTTTTATATGTTTAATTTATACAGGCACACCAAAGTTCCAAGACTAAATTGAGAGATAATGTTGGATTTTGGAATTTTTATAATACTGTGTTCTAATTTGGGGGCTGATGATTTAAATGAACTGCGCATGCCCAGATTTCAGAAATGGAACCCTGGTAAGGCCTTTCTCCTGCCGTTAAATGTCCCGAGCAAAAGACGAGGGCATTTAACATAACGAAAAGGTACTTCTCAGATGGTATGAGGGTTATATTGCTATTAGAAAATAGATTCTTTTTTGTTTTTTGTGTGTTGCTTGATTTTAGGCAGAACTAGTTTTTGTTGTAAATGAATACAAACGTTTTCCTTAAATATACCAGCGGTGGACTTTGTTGTGTCTTGGGTATTTCTAGTAGTGTAAATAGTAACTTGGATGGAGCTGTTCAGTTCAGGTACCTACACAAAAAAAGCCAACATGGTTTGCGAACAGCTTGTAAAGTACCTTTTTTTTTTAGTGCAGGTGCGTGTATTTGTGCAAGTTTTGGTATTTAAGCTTCCATTAGGTCCTAAAATATATTAGCAAAAATATATAAGCATTTTTAGTAACTAAAAATATCTAGAAGTCTACATGTTTTAATGCTGATCGTGCTATTTGTACAATACCTTGTGCATAGTGTGAAAAGCTTATTTAAAGCCTCCTTCCTGGCTTTGTTAGAAAGAGAGAACATGGTCTTGAGCAGGTCCCGGTAGAACAACAGCTGTCGGTCGAAGCCCATGTTGTGCAGCTTCTCTTCATACACACTCTGCTCGAGTTGGTCCCCGCGAGCCAGGCGGCTCTCCAGATCAAGTTGCTCCCTTTCCAGCTGCTCAATCCATGAGTCCCGCCACCTGCTCGCGCCTCTCGTGTAATCCTCACAGAAGATTTTGATCTGCACTTTCCCCACGTCCCACCACTGCTTCCACATTGGAAATCGAGATTGAGACTGAGCAAAGCACTTGTCCTCCAAGGTGTTGTTAAAGTGCCAGTAGGCAGGGGCGTGCCCAGCTGGCACTAGGGGCACCTTCATGGCTACCAGGTTGTGGTCTGTGAACGGCGCTGGCCTTATGTTGGAGGAGGGAATGCAATGAGCATGGTTCTGTGAGACGTAGAACCTGTCGATCCAGGACTGCAACACCCGCCCTGCCCTCACCCTGATGAAGGTGAAGGCCGAGGCGTCCAGAGGTTGCCATCGCTAGATGTCAACCAGAGAGAGAGCTGAGAAGTCAGCCCCCTCAAAGATGCCGACGAGAGGGGGTATTGTTCTTTCCCCGTCCTGTCCGCGGTCCCCCTCAAAGACCACATGCACTCTTTGGCGCTGATGGTACTCCTGTAGGCCAACATCCAGCGATAAAACTGGACTCTCTCTGGATTGACCTGTGGACGGAGCGTAGATTTTCAACAGGTGAACGATAGCGTCCCCGTCCTGGATCCGGTGGTGCAACAGACAGCCTGGCACGACCTTGTTTACGTTGATCACTTCCAGTCAAAAGGACCGGGAGAAGAGCGACGCCACCCCACAAGATTGGTCAGTGAGGTGGCTGAAAGACGCTCCCCCAGCCCCCCACTCCAGTAGCCAGTTGGCTTCGGCCTCCGGAGTGGTGTGCATTTCCTGCAGGAAGCACAGAGAGTAACCCCCATTTTTCAGGTAGGAGATTACCTGGGCCCTGTGGAAACTGTCCTTACACCCATTTGGTGTTTTAATGTACCGATATGAAACGTCCTCTTCTGTCAGGATAAGTTGGTGACGCTCAAAGGAGACCCTGAGATCTCCCGAATCTCACCAACTGGTTGTGAAACACTCGGGCCCGAATGTGCATGGTCGAGCCCAAAGTTTTCTCGGTGTGGCCGACCTCGAGGAAGAACCTCACACATCCTATGGTCGTGGGGAGGTCCCTCCATTTATCCAGGGCCAGCTCCACCTTCTTCCTGCTGTGGACCGTGGCCTCCAGGAGCTCCTCAGCAGGAATTGCTGCGGGAGAAGAGGACAGCCTCGGAGTCCACGCTATAGACGGCCTCTGCGTCTTATAAGGCCCCAGGGGGAGGTGGACTCTGAGGGGCACAATGCTTATGCAGATGTTTTGACGCCCTGCTTGAGCTTAGGGCACCTCTTTTTCTGGTGCCTCAGCTCCTTGCCATGGTAGCACCGCACCTCCTCCGTGAAATAAAGAAAATTACATATTCGTCTCCTCGAAGGGGACCACGAAACTCCCATCAACCACGAGTCCTGCCCTGCCAGGTGGATGGTAACCTGGCGTCGGAAGGACAGGATGTGATGGAGGGGCTGGTCCTTGCAGCCCAAGGGGGATGGGGTGGATGGTTGTTTTTATATCCCCCAGGGCCTGAAAGTGTGGCCTGACTGACTTTAGGAAAAAAACGGCCTTCCTGTACATTTTGGAGGCCGCCATGATGGCCGATGGCCCCACCACGTTGGCCATGGCCTTAACTAAGCCCTCGATTTGAGAGGGTATTGTTTTAAACAAAAACTGAAAAGAAAATTATTGTGTTTTTTAATAAAAAATAAATTAAAAAGCAAAGAAATTAAAATTGTTTAAATTAAGAAATTAAAATAGAAACAAACACAGAAAACAAAGGCAAAATGGTCCCCCTCCAGTGCAAGTGCAGGGAGAACAAAGAAAAAAGAAACAAACTTGTTTTTTAAAAGAATAAAAGAACAGTAAAATCAAATCATTAACAAAAAAGGTACACCACTACTTTAGAAAGGAAATTATAAAAAGATTTGAAAGAGTTTAAATAACTGTTTTTTATATATTTTTATTGCACTACTGGAGGAACTCAAATGTGCGACCTCTTATTATTATTATTATTATTATTATTATTATTATTATTATTATTATAACAACCTGGTTTCGCTTTGACTGTGTAGCCTATATTGTATATTTGAGTAAAGGCGAAAAGAAAGTCTAAAGTTATTTATCGTGTTTATATATCATGTACAATTTGCAATGAACCGTATGAAAACACGTTATTTTATGTTTGCGGCAAAGTGTGCAGGTGAAGGTAATGCAGCAGTGATCAAGAAACAGACAGACAACGATAATCCAGGTGCAATGTTATATAATTTGTAATCCAATTGCCTGATGGCATGACAACAATAAATAATCAACAATGTGAACAGGCAATACAGCTGTGTGTTGTTCTGTTTAACACTAGCACCGCCATAGACGCTTTTCGAAAGGCTTTTGCAATTCAAATTTAAATATCTCTGCGTATGTGAATATCTCATGCATGTCCATTCTTAAGTGTTACTAAATATTTGAATTAAATACCCATACCGTGTTTCAGCTTCAGAATCGTAAAAATGAATAAGTTATAAGCACTTGCTGCTTCAACCGCCAGACCCGCAGTTTATGCAGCATATTGAAATCAATACAATATAGCCGACAATTTAGTCTGTGCTTTGTAATAAAATCGTCATTGTGAAGTAACGTATTGTAATCGTATTGAAAGTCGTTCTACATATCATATATTAATATTATTTACACTACATTTCTCAGGCAGAACGATTGAGCCACCGTGAGTGTGATGGTGCAAACATTTTTTAAAACATGTGCGTATTCTAAGCTCTGCACAGATCAGTGACCATCGAGATTAATGCTAAACGAAAGCCAGAGACATTTTGCAACGCAATGAAGTACGGTGTGGATATACTGGATCAAATGACACGTCTGTATTCTGTCAAAGGTGGTACTCGCAGGTGGCCTGTGTCTGTTTTTTATAATGTTTTGGACCTGGCAGCCATCAACGCTTCGGTTTTGTACAAGGAGTGCACTGGCAACACAGTCACTTGGAGGGACTTCATTTTGCAGCTAGCCCTGGAGCTACGGCAGAAACATTTTGATAAACACGAAAGCCGGCGGGCAAATGCCCCTCAACCTTCAGCCAGCGCTGCGCCCACCTGCACATGGAATAAGACAATGCCAGGTTGCTAAATGCCATATTTTTGTGGTGCAATGTAACTGTGATTAAAATATAACCCCAGATCAACTAACCGTAGTTTAGCACTAAACTGAGATTTATTTAATCCACATTGGTGCAATCGAACCTTAGTGTTTTAATCAGTACAGTAATGGTACAGTGTAGGACAATTTATTTAATATTCACTATTTTTTCACTGTCTTTTCTATTTACAATGTTTTGCACATGTTGCAGACTGTAATCTATTAAATAGTGATGGTTGGCACATATAATGGCTTTTCTGATTAGGTTACAAACATTGACAATATGATAAAGTTTAAACATGTTTAATAGTACAGTTTAAGCCCCTATTTCAGATAAGTTATGATGTACTCTGTAATTTTATTTTACAATGTAGCGGTCCAAAACTCGATCAGTGCCTGACGATGGGGATGATGAGTTCCTGTCTCCCAGCAAAGAGAGGGGTTGGTCCAGGAACTTTGAAAATAAGGAGAACGTTCACCATTCAAAACCCAACCAAAAGACTGGCAATGCTTTTGTGCTGCCTGCTCCAAGGACTCCATCCAGCATGAACAAATCGGCTGTTCTAACAACTCCAAATCGTAACCGCACTGCCAATTCCATGGGTGAGTATGGAAAAAAGAACTCGAGTGTGAATTAATTTGTAAGCACAAATAAAAAGTCCATTCTGATTTTTATTTATTTCTCCAATCAAATGCAAAGTTAAATAAAAACGAAAAACATAATAGATATATCATCAGCATTTGAGAATGCAGTACAGCTAAAACAGGAAGATTAATTAAAGCAGCCACTTCATTATCCAAAAGTCCGATTTTATATGAAACTCCTAAATGCAACTTTGAGTCTTTGAAAACATGACCCTATTACTCGGAACAAAATGAGTAGTGAGGAATTTGGATAACTGAAAATATATTGCCCCTTAAAAGTGGTTTACTCTGCCATGGCCAAATCTAAGTAAATATTGAGACTGGAAACATCTCTTTGGAATTTCTAAATCCTTAAAGATTACCCTTTATTAAAAACATGTTACTTTGAACAGGGCATGTACAATTAGTAGTGGATACACACCTATTTATTGATAGGTTTACAGGATGTCCTCTGTGGTATTTGATCGTATCTTTTTGTTTATTTAAGTGAACAATGCGATGGTAAAAAGGGTGCAACCTGTGATTTTTTCAAAAAGCATATGCATTAGGAGTTACAGAATGGGTGAATGTTTTCTGTCAAAATGGCTTCTTCCAGGTCTATTACTGATGTGTACAAATGCAAAAAACAATCTGGGGAGGGGGGGTCTGGTGTTGACACAGAGCAAATCCTCCTACGTTCGAAGCTCCATCACTGATGACACAGGAGTGCTGCTATTTACGACATCTGATTTTAAGAGGTAGTTCACGTGAGCTGTGCTTTCACTTTGTGGATGTCGCGGAGATGCTGTACATCTCACCTCTATAACAAGTGTGTTCCCTTTCAAGTACGAAATGTAACCGTTACCGAATGGGTTTTTACCTCCTAAGACCTGAAACCTGAATATGATATAACAAAGCTGCTTTGATGCAGACATGCCCGTCCCCGAGAGTATAAAGGACTGCTTGCACAGGTCTCAGAGCCATTTTTCCTTTCAGAAACTGACGTGACAGGAGAGCCTATTCAATAAGTACTTCTTACTTTTTCTGCTATAGATTTTCATATTTATTGTATTTTTATACAAATTATATGCGATATTAAAAATAATCGCTGTATTAGTTTTTACTAATTACGTGTATTTGTGCACTACATTACATCCTGCTGTGGCCTTCTGACCAGCGTGAAGCAAACGGCTTGAGTCGCTCCTTCCCAGGGATCAAGCAGCGTATGTCAGCTGACTTTGTTCTCTCCCCTAGGCTGCAATAGCTCCTGCTGGAGTTACTTTATGCTCATTTTGGCTTTGGCCAAAATTACGAGACGGTTTGTATAATTAAAGTAATTGTTACTGTATTTTGTTGAGATTTCTTTTCTCATTCTGTTATATTTTCAGAGACTAAGTGCAGGCCTGTCTGCAATGCGTGCTGCGGCACACATGTAGTGATAGCAGCTGCTGGGTTCAGCAGCACTGTGCAGGACCAAGAGGCTGCTTCGATTGTGATTGCTTGCAATCTCTGCCACAGCATCTCGATGCCGATTTGGCGACAGCTTTTGCATCACCATTATGAGGCCTATTATTTCATTCTAACAAGCAGGCTTCCCTCAGTCTTGTGTGAGTACTGACTGAGTAGTTTAGCTAGTAGCTTGCACAGGTTTGCATCCCTGTACAGTGCTACCTGCAGTAACTGCAAACCAGTGAACCTGTACTGTACCGTTACTGAGGTCACCGACCAGCTCCGTTCCTGACCCGGTACTGAACAGGGACCTAGGTTACCGCACCCAATTCCAACAGAGCTGTTAGTTCACTCTAACAAGCAGGCTTCCCTCAGTCTCGTGAGTATTGACTGAGTAGCTTTGCCAGTAGCTTGCACAGGTGGGCATCCCTGTACAGTGCTACCGACAGTAACTGCGAACTGGTGGGTCTGTACTGTACCGTGCGACCCTCTCTGTTCCCGGCACCGTACCACACTGAACCGGGGCCGAGATTACAGCTCCAGTACTGGTACCGTACCGACCCAGTGCTAAAGTCACTGAACCGCCCTTGTACTGTCCCGGTTCCGACCTGCTACCAACTAGGGCTTACATCCCCAATCCTGTCCAGTACCAAGCCGGGCTTGTTCAGGTCTTGGAATAGTCCCGTTGCTGTCCTTTTGTGTAGCACTGGATGAGATGCTACAGCATTCTCATCGCACACGGGAGTCCACAAAGGGGCTGATGAGTCTCCTTCCCAAGCGCTCAAACCAGCAGCAAACTGGTGCCCAAGGCCCCAACAGCCTCATAGACCGGCACGTCCGGCTGCAACTACAGCCAGAGGTGTTTTTCATAACTGGCTAAGCCACAAGCCCAGCAGCAACCCTAGGAGCTTGCTGCCTTTTCAGGGAGCCACCTGGAGTATTGGTGTCAGTGCACCATGGACTACTGTTCAGACCAGCTATTCTCTGCAATTCAGGCACGGTCCCCCTCACTTTCAGGGCGTGACTACAACGTTGGTCATGGACCCGCTAGACGCCGTGGTGTTGTCTCAGAGGGTGACAGCCCTGCTACAAAAGCGGGCTATTTGCACGATACATCCTCTTCATTTGGAAGAAGGTTTCAGGGTTCGAAATTAACACCCGCCAAATGCGGGTTAATTTGGTCTGTGGCAGGTAAATTTCACATATACGCCACAGTGGCAGGTACGTTTTTGTACACTTTAACATTGCTCGACTGTCGTTTAAGAGCAAGGCGACTTGCAATCATCGCTGTCGTGTTGCCGTGCAGTTTATACTTTCTACCGGCAATCGCCCTGCTCAAACTGCAGTCGCTGACAGTTCAAATCAACTGAACTTTGACCTTGTCGCTGACTAAGTTGCTATGGTTATTACAACGCCAAAATGGATGACCAGTTGTTTGTCGAGAAGCTGCTCAATGTTTATCCCTGCGTATATGCAGTCGATAGAGCTGATTATAAAGATCAGATAAAAAAGGAGAACACATGGGTATCAATTGCTGAACAAATGCAATCAACTTGTGAGTATTTTAACCACCCTGAAAGTGTAACCGGTGAAGTTTTAATTAATACAGCGACTGCTGTTTTAAACACATTGGGCTGATTTTCTGGTCACAGCGCAAATGCGAGTGAAAGCACAAACGGTGCTTGTCCCCAATTTTGCAGTGCAAAAATGGAGCGGAGACATAAAAAAAACCCATTGCGCTGAAATTATATTCTGTAGACATGTCCTGCTCCGTTATATAGCGCCTGCCCCATCGCCACATGTCGGCATAAATTGCGGGGTGTGGTATCATTAACATATTCGCCAAAGCGATTCTGATGACGGTGCAATGGGGACCCAAATAGACAATTGAGCACTGCGTTAAGACCCGCTGAAACCAGGTTTATTTAGTGGAGCAATCAGGAACTTTAAGAATTGAACACACTATTCAAAGCAAAGTAGTCCCAAGTAGCAACTACGTGCGCAATTGAAAATAAATATTCACTTTCTCTAAAACTAAACATTGCTAAACAAAATAGATTGCAGTTGAACGTATTTATTTCCTGCAAACTGTAGATAAAACAAGAGGTTTATCTGTTTCTGGTCTTTTTTTCTGATTCTTTGACGCCTCATTTTTTGAACACGGTGCTGCCTGTGTGATTTGACCTTTCAACTCTGTTTTTTTGTTTGTTTTTATGTTTGAAGGGGCAGTGCTCTGTAGGCTACTCAAACAGCCAATTTAAATGTCTTGTTCTTATTATTGAAGAAAAAATATATACCATTTCATTTTGAACACGTTAATGAAAACAATTTCACATGCTGATTTTGTATATACATACTGTGCCTATAGTAAGTATTCACCCCCAGACGTTTTCACAGTTTGTTGTGTTACAACCTGAAATCTTGATGCATTTAAATGGGATTTTTTTTTCCTTTGATTTACACAACCTACTCAACACTTTGAAGAGGCAAGAGAATTTTTATTGTGAAACAACAGTTAATGAAAAATAAAAAAACTGAAATGTCTTGGTTAGATAAGTATTCAACCCCCTGAGTCTATACTTGGTAGAACCACCTTTGGCAGCAATTACAGCTGTGACTCTTTTGGGGTAAGTCTCTACCAGGTTTGCACATCTGGATTGTGCAATATTCGCCCATTCTTGGCAAAATTGTTCAAGCTCTGTCAAGTTGGATGGGGATCGCTAGTAGACAGCAATCTTCAAGTCTCAATTGGATTCAAGTCCGGGCTTTGACTGGGCCACTCGAGGACATTCACTTTCTTGTTTCTAAGCCACTCCAGTGTCACTTTGGCTGTGTGTTTGGGGTCATTATCCTGCTGGAAGGTGAATCTCCATCCCAGTCTTAGGTCTTTTGCAGACTGAAGCAGGTTTTCCACAAGGATTTGCCTGTATTTAGCTCCATCCATTTTGCCCTCTACCCTGACAAGCTTCCCAGTCCCTGCTGATGAAAAGCATCCCCATAGCATGATGCTGCCACCACCATGCTTCACAGTAGGGATGGTGTTACCTGGGTGATGTGCTGTGTTGGGTTTGCGCCAGACATAACACTTTGCATTTAGGCCAAATAGTTCAATTTTTGTTTAATCGGACCGCAGAATCTTTTGCCGCATCTTTTCAGAGTCTCCCTCATGCCTTTTTTCAAATTCCAAGCAGGATTTTACATGGGCTTTTTTCAGAAATGGCTTCCTTCTTGCCACTCTTTCATACAGGATATTATTATTATTATTATTATTATTATTTATTTATTTCTTAGCAGACACCCTTATCCAGGGCGACTTACAATTGTAAGCAAATACATTTCAAGTGTTACAGTACAGGTAATACAATAAGAGCAAGATAAATACAATGACAAGTTCAAGCAAGTACAAGTGTGACAAAATACAATTCAATACAGCAGATAAGTGACAGTGATAGTTACATCAAGATATGATTAAATACCAAATACTACAGTTTAAACATATGGCAGGTTACAGTACTCTGAAGTACAGGATTAAATGCAGTAAAGTAGGGGCAGGTAAGAGTAAGTAAAGCAAATTTAAGGAAGGGGTGAAAGTGTCCCAGGGGAAACAGGAGTTCTACAGGTGCTGTCTGAAGAGGTGAGTCTTAAGGAGGCGAATGTGGTCAGGGACTGGGCGGTCCTGACATCTGTAGGTAGGTCATTCCACCACTGCGGGCGAGGGTGGAGAAGGCGGGCTCTGGAGGCAGGGGAGCGTAGAGGAGGTAGAGCCAGTCTTCTAGTGCGGTGAGGCGGAGAGGTCAGTGGGGGTGTAGGAGAGATGAGGGGTCTGGAGGTAGCTGGGTGCAGTCTGGTCAAGGCATCTGTAGGCTAGTACAAGAGTCTTGAACTGGATGCGGGCGGTGATCGGTAGCCAGTGGAGTGGCGGAGTAGTGGAGTTAGCGTGGGAGAAGCGAGGCAGAGAGACACCAGGCGGGCAGCAGAGTTCTGGATGAGCTGGAGCGGACGGGTGGCGGCCGCAGGAGGCCAGCCAGGAGGGAGTTGCAGTAGTCTAGGCGGGAGAGTACCAAGGCCTGGACCAGGAGCTGGGTGGCGTAGTTGGTGAGGAAGGGTGGGATTCTTCGGATGTTGCTCAGGAAGAATCGGCAGAGTGCGTGCCAGAGTGGAGATGTGCTGGGAATAAGAGAGGCAGGGGTCCAGGGTGACTCGAGGTTCTTAAGCGGAGGAAGAGGGAGAGAGTGTGGTAGATTCCAGAGGAACAGAGATAGAGAGATCAGAGGAGGGAGGAAGAGGGAAAGAAAAAGGAGGTCAGATTTAGAGAGGTTAAGTTTGAGGTGATGCGAGTGCATCCAGGAGGAAATAGCAGACAGACAGGTAGAGATACGGGAGGAGATGGTGGAGTCAGAGGAGGGGAAGGAGAGGAAAATCTGAGCATCATCAGCATAGAAATGGTATGAGAAACCATAGGATGCGATGAGGGGGCCCAGGGAGCGGGTGTAGAGAAATTTGTGGAGTACCTCAGCTATTGTTGACACCTGGACAGTTTCTTCCATCTCAGCCATGGAACACTGTAGGTCTTTCAGAGTTGTCATTGGTCTCTTGCTGGCTTCTCTGACCAATGCCCTTCTTACCCGGCTGCTCAGTTTGGGAGGACAGCCTGCTTTAAGCAGATTCTGGGTGCTGCCGTATACCTTCCACTTAATGATCGACTTGACTGTGCTCCAAGGGATAGTCAATGCCTTTGAAATCTTTTTATAGCCCTCCCCTGATCTGTGCCTTTTCCACAACTTTATCCCGGAGTTGTTTTGAAAGCTCTTTGGTCTTCATGGTAGTATCTTTGCTTTGAATGCACTACCCAACAATTGGACCTTACAGAGACACGTTTATTTAATCTGAAATCATGTGAACCACTTTTATTGCACACAGATGTACTCCATTTAAATTATTGTGTGAATTCTGAAGGCAATTGGTTGCACCTGAGCATATTTAGGAGTGTCAAAGGAAAGGGTGTGAATACTTATCTAATGAAGACTTTTCAGGTTTTTATTTTTAATTGATTTGTTTTTTCACCCCCCCATTTGTTCACACATTGAAAGTGTTGAGTAGGTTGTGTAAATCAAACTAAGATTTAAACTTGCCAGCAGTAAAAAACAATAGGCTTTATATTATTGGTTTTTGTGTACAATTGAAAAGCTCTTGAGTATGTTGATGTAGCTAAACCTACATTATTTGGTGACATTTCCATGACATTTTCGTGAATTCTTGTTTTTTTCCGCAACTCGCCTGTGAAATGTACTAAAAATCACTGTGACAAAATCGTATCCTTAACGATGAATTTACTATTTACTGGAATCAATTTTGTCTTGAACTGACTTGTTTAAAGCTTGAAAAACATAGTAAGTTAATGTTTAGTAGATCCTCAGTCAGAAAGTGTGACAAAAGAAAATAGCATTTTTTTTTTTAATTTAAATTATTTTTAATAATATAGTGTTGATGAACAGAATGGGCTAAATCTAGGAAGTACTTACAGGTAGGGTTGTCAAAAATACCGATACTTTGATACTACCGCGATACCAAATTTCAAAACCGGTTCTGATCTTCATTAATTATGCACTCGGTAACACTGAAAAACAGAAAGTATCGGAGCACTCTGTACTTGTATAATGAAAATTGCGTGTTTCGTCCTTCATGTAAAAAGACTGACTCGATTTTACTAAAAAAAAAACTTCCCTTTCTGTCTGCTTGAGGGACACCATACACTCCAGGTGGAAACAACGACAACGAAACAGCCAGAATTCAGGAGTGAAAGGTTAAGATGGGAGGCACACAAGTTTAGCGTCCCGCGCTCTTAGAAAAAGAGAACAGCAGAAGTATTTCGCTTATGAAGCGAATGAGCAGAACAGCATAAAGATCCACCCAAGCCCACATGCAAGCAGTGCTTTAAGACGGTACAAACAAAAGGAGGCAACACCTCAAATTTAGCGAAGCATTTGGCGGACAGACACCCTGACCTCTTCAAATAATTCAGACAGGTTAGCGACAGCGTAGATTGTTGAATGAATGCATCACATATCTAAGTTAAAAATACATGTCCTCAATGAAAACGATGGGGAAATGTGAAATTAAGAAAGCAAGCTAGCTAACTTAGCACTAATGTGTACGGTGTTGTGCTCTACGTTGGAGTGATTAGATAGTATTTGTCTGCTTTCACATTAATGTTACAGATAACCAGCGAGCAAGCAAGTTAGCTAAGCTAATACATCGGAGCTTTGCTAGTTAGCTCATTTCTTTAAACAAACAAAATATATATGTATATTTTTTTTAAAAATTACATTGAAATGACACAATGTTTGTATGACAAGAGGCTTGAAGAAACAGAAAATACTTTTTCATGGGGCGCATGAAAAAGTGTTTTTGCACCTCTAAGCCACCATGCAGGCACAGGATTTCAACTGTAAAACAGCGCTGCCACTGCACTTGCTATCTGCTGTTAGCCTGGGGGGAAACGACCAGTGTTGCCAATTCCTATTGGGTGAAAGTCACTAGGCAGCCTTAAAAATTCGCTAAAATGTTGGTAGCGTTGAGTGAGTATTTAATTCCAACCCTAATACACCACATCAACAATAGACGGTGTAACAATCCACACAGCACCTGAGTGCTGGAAACAACTTCAAAACACCAAAATAAATAATAATAAAATGATATGTCCCTCTACAAAACGCAGGGCAGCACACAGCATACATTTTTTAAATATGTAAAATATAACATCATCCTACCTCACAATAGAGCCTGGATGACATCCTCGTCTAAGGGGGGCTCTTCTTCTTCAGGATTTGCCTGCTTGCTTTCTGAGGAGTAGGATTCCATTGTGCCAATTATTCTGAGCATGCTGGAAGGCAGGGAGTACTGGTAGCATTTCTTGCCTGCAGTTTGAAGTCCGTATCGGATGTGCAAAATTGAGTTCACAGTTAGTTAGGAGCGACAGACGATTTCATAATTTTAGTTTTAACTACATTTAATTGACTGAATACGCGCTCCACTTGTGCGTTGCTGTGTGGCAGAGTAAGGATGGTCAGTGCCAGATTACAAAGTTCTTTGAATGGTTTGGTTTGTCACCTGTAGCATCTCTGTAGGATTCTACTTCACACCAGAATTTCTCAGTGTTATCCACATGTTCCCACTGGATGTGATGTATGTTACGCCACTGAATCTCAATTTGGTTGATTTCTTCAGGGGATGTAATGAACATTTCTGCCAGCTCTGTTATGGGTTTCTTTGTATGGCGAAGTGCTTCACCTACAGATAATGCAGACATCTGCAGCAATATTTCTATATTGTCGGGCAGACGATTGCGGATCTCCTCCAGCAGTTTCACTGTGAAATCAACACAGCGCCCTCGTATCCCCGCTTTCGCTGCTTCTGGCACAGCATCTTCCCTGATAGCCTTCTCGGCCTCGTATCCAAGTTGGGGACGAGGATCCAGGTGTTGGCGGATATCACCTTTGAGGTAATCAACCTGTGCAGTTGGAAGTGTTACACTGCACCCAAGTGATGTTACAAGCCTGATTAGTCCGTCAATTAACTTTGTTGGATCAACGTTTGTTTCCCTGGAATGTTTTGTTGACAGCCTGCACCTGCGATAGCACATTTTTCACAAATATCAAGAATGCACGACTTTGTGGATCACAGTACAGGCGGTAGAGTTGGTCTGCCATGTAACAGCGCTCATTCTCTCGTGCAACGGCAAACAGAGTTTTCAGTTCAAGCCACTGTTGAAGGATTCGCCTTACTGCTGGCTCTACAGAGATCCACCTGGTGGCGCACACCCGCAATATCTTCTGTGGCTCTTCTCCGTCATTAATTGCAGCGAATAGTTTCTTGTAGGTTATTTGCCTTCCTGCACTTTGAGAGAACCAGTTGTAAGTTTCCTTCACTATGAAATCCAAAAACTTAGGGAGGGATTGTTCATAAGCTCGCGACACTGCCAGAATCAAACTGTGACACACACAACGCACAAGAACAAGGTGAGGAATTTCAGATTTTAGTTTTGTATATACACCATTGTTTCTCCCTATCATTACCGATGCATTGTCTGTACCAATTCCAGTGAGTTTTTTGAGGTCTAGCCCCATTGTTGCAATGCAATCCTTCAGAGCGGAAACTATTCCGTCTGCCGTGAAATCTTCAAGTTCCACAGCACTGAGAAATCGTGAAACAATTTGCTTTCGTTTCAAACTGAAGTATCTTATGACAATGCCAAGCACCTTGATCACAGAAATGTCGTTAGATTCATCTATGAGCAAACTGAATGGGCTCTCACCAACGTCTGCCACTAGCTCACTAACAAAATGAGGCCCTAATACATTATTAATGATAGCCATACACTTAGACCTGTGCAGCTTCAGTGCAGGTGCATGAGAATCTTTAAACCGAGCTCTGCACAACTCGGTTAAATGGTCGACACTTTGCACTGCGCTATGTTCTGCAATATATAGAGCCAAAAATGCTTCTGTTTCTGCAACTACATTCTTCGGCGAAGATGAAGCAAATGAATCCATACGAACCTGCCTGGTATCCGTGAAGGGTTTTGTGCATTCAATGTGCTTTGCAGTATTTGCGTGTTTAATCAGGTCCGACTTTTTTGCATTCAGTGTAGTTTTACAAAGCTTACAGTAAGCTTTGATGCCATCCCAGGAACAGACTTCAGCCAAAGTTTGAAATCATCCTCCTTTAACCATGTCTCTCGGAAATGTTGTTCATATTTTTTAGACAATTTATCCGCCATTTCTAACAACTGAACTCGCCTCGAAAAGAAATAACCGCCGAGGTAGAGCAAGCACGGCACGAGCTGTTACGTATATTGTCAATCGTTAAGATAACTAGCTTTGATTTGTTGAACTCGGGAGTAAGGGGAGGGGGTAGGTAAAGTCTATGCATCAAAATACTAAATGACAGTCACTATAACCTATAGGAACAGCAGGGAGTTGGGGGGATAGGCGGGATCTAGGTCATTAGCTGCAAATTGACAGTTGCTATAACCTATAGAAACAGAAGGAAGTTGTATGGCGTTATCTTTATTCAAGTATTATGTTTTAGATAAGTATATTCTGTTTGAAACAGAAAGTCGCTAGATTATCACCAGATTTTATTTAAAGTAGCTAAATTAGCTCTCTGTCGCATTCACATTAATAATATCGCCGTCATGTCTAAAAAGTCGCCAAATCTAGCGACAAATTCGCTAAATTGGCAACACTGGAAACGACTCAGTTATCTGTCAATGCATCAAACACACTTAACAGATTTCTCCCTGAGGTTAGTCTAGCTTTATTGCGGTCGCCCCCGGGCTCAACCCTCGACGACGTAGCACACGAGAGCGGTATATCGTAGGTGCATATGGCTGTCACTCTTGGAAAAGGGCGGACTGTGGCTTTCTAATTATACCAAATATGGGCATCTACGTCGGTGAGAATCTGACCTGACTGCTCACGCTGTGTGAGAGAGCACTGGATGGAGCAGATGCGCAGGATAGCAAAGAAAACATTGCAAAATAAAATAAGATTGCGTTTCCCTTGTTTTTGATCATTTTCTTTACTTTTATACATTATTTTGCATTTCTTGCGTTTTCTATAGTTTTGTTATAAATGGCTGTAACTTTTGTTCTGGTATTCCAATTTTAATTATTTCATTTTAGACATGTACCCAAGACCTTGAAGTTTGATTGTAAAATACATTTTTTTCAACTCAGAGCACTGAAAAAAATATTTATTGACAACAAATGTTCGTTTTTTTCTCAAAAACATATTTTATTTTCATCCTGCCATTCATTAGTTTTTTCTTTATTATTTATTTCTTAGCAGACGACTTACAATTATTAGAAGATATCATTATTTTTACATACAATTACCCATTTATACAGTTGGGTTTTTACTGGATCAATCTTGGTAAAGTACCTTGCTCAAGGTTACAGCAGCAGTGCCCCCCGCCTGGGATTGAACCCACGACCCTCAGGTTAAGAGTCCAGAGCCCTAACCACTACTCCACACTGCTGCCCTACATTTCTGTACTAAATTTAGTGGGTATAAAATCAAACAATGGATTTTTTTATTTTCTGAACCCCCAGTTTGTGCTGATTTATTCCACATATGGTACTTACCTGAAACCCCTGTAGTCACAGTTATAAGCACAAATATAATAACAGTAAAAACTGAGAACTTTTCTCGTCAGTAATGTACACAGCACTCGCCTGAATCACTTCATAAAAATCTCAAATTCATCCACTTTGTAGTTTTACTTCATCCTCTTTATTTCACTACCAAAAACAAGCAGAACTATTAAAGGGCCAGTCAATCATAGTCATACACAAAGCATTTTCTTAAGTGATAATATGCAAATTACGTTTACTGAACCTGCACCATTTGACCTAGAGTCAAGATTGTTTACTTTTATTAAAGGAATGTTCTCTTATTTTGCGTGTTCAGATGTTTTTTTTTTTGTTTTTTTTTTTGCCGTGGTATTGAAGAGGTATCGAGTATTGTGAAACTGAACTGGTATCGTATCGAAGTTCAAAATTCTGGTATCGTGACAACCCTACTTACAGGAATGACAAACAAGTAAGAGTATGTATGCACTACATTGCTGAGGTAGAAAGAAGGCAGCTGCTAGAGAAAATAAAAAGTGCAAAGTTTCTGTCAGTCAGTACATTTACATGGCAAAGTGAAAACTGATTTTCTTAAAACGTCACTTTTCTGTGTTTACATGATTAACGATAGAAAATCTAATTAGTATTCAACTGTATGGATTGAAGTTTTCGGAAAACGCAGGATATTTTCGCATTCAAAGTACTATAGTAGCCCAAGTACGATTTGAAGACCGGACATTTCTGCGATAGAAGAGAGACCAATCCAATATAGTGCTTTATCGAAGTGTCAGGTCTTAAATTCAAAGATTACTTTCCTATACCTCTATTCAGTTTCCCCACAATGTGCAATCAGCCTTTCCAACAGCTCATCCCGTTCTATATTACCAGTTTCTTTTGCAGACATCATTTTAAAGCTGGAAAACATTTGCTACTTCAGTATGGGCTATTAACAATTACATACAGACTTTAACAAATGTATTACTTTATCCCTAACTAGACAAATGGATGCATGCAAACTGACTACAGATTATTATTTTCTCTGTTTTCTAAAACCATGTGCAGGAATGAAGGTCAAAGTTTGCACATGTGCAGTACGCTATCGGAATAAGTTTTCCCGAAAAGTGTGTTTACATAATCTAAGTTTTATTAGTTTTCAGAATTTAATTGGAAATTTCTAGGTGCTGTTTTATGAAAACTGACTTTTGGAATATTCTGATACATTTTCTAAACCACTGTGTTTACATGACTTTTGATATCGGAATTAGTTTTCCGAAAAATATCGGAATTCTTATGCTCATATGAACACACTGAATGATGTCAGATGGCTCAACCGATAGCACTGTCATAGAAGAGGAGCTAGTATATGTATGATTCTGCCAGAAAGGGCTGGTGAGTGCAGTTTGTGTGCATGCAGTCTGTGGAGAGGGCAGATGCCCAGCGCATCTCAGAGGCTAAATCTTCACTCATGAGGCAGATTTTTTCAGACCCTGCTGAGACTGCTCATAAACATTGCTTGTTTTTGCATTTTTTTTGTCTCCGTCACCCCCCCCCGGAACGATGTTGGTCGGTAAAATGTCTGTGTGGCCGGTGGATTTTTCTATCCACTAGCCATGGTGGTTTCTACTCCAGGTACTTCCTGGTGCTCAAGCGGGGTGGTGGCCTCGAATTCTCGACCACAGACAGGTCAACCATGCAACAGCTGTTGCTGTTAATCAGGCCAGACGGCTGGTTCACCACGGTGGACCTCAAAGACGCGTATTTTCACATCCCCATAACACCGTACAGCGTACGAGTTCCGTGTTCTACCATTTGGCCTCTCTCTAGCTCCCTGTGTCTCTTCAATGTGCATGGAAGCTATCCTGGCCCCACTGAGACTCAGGCATCAGAGTGCTCAATTACTTGACTGGCTCATTTGTGCCCAGTCTCCAGCACAGGCAGAGGTCCACACAGAGCTTGTAACCGGCCACCTTCATTGTTTGGGCCTGTCGGTGAATCGCGCAAAGAGCCAACTCACACCCTCGCAGATAGCCTCCTATTTGGGAGTGTGCTTGGACTCCAGAGTGGAGAATAACCACATGTTTGGAGCCTTTTCAACTCAATAGAAAGCTTACAGTAATGACGTTCCAGATACTTCTGGGCTTGATGGCAGCAGCTTCCCATACCCTTCCTTTGGGTCTCCTGCATATGCGCCCTCTCCAAGCCTGGTTAAGCAGCAGGGATTTTCAGCCCGCGTTGAACCGTGGCCACCTAGTGACAGTATCTAGCCACTGTCTGAAGGCGCTCTCTTGGTGGACACAGCTTGTCATCTTCGTCTAGGCGTAGCGCTTGGCACTGTCAACAGAAGGGAGGTCATCACCATGGACACGTCCAGCCTCGACTGGGGTGCTGTGTGGAATGGCAGGGGGGCAAGGGGGGTATGGAACCCCTGGCAGGGTCGCCATATATTATTATTATTATTATTATTATTATTATTATTATTATTATTATTATTATTATTATTTATTTCTTAGCAGACGCCCTTATCCAGGCAAATACATTTCAAGTGTTACAGTACAGGTAATAATACAATAAGAGCAAGATAAATACAATATAAATCTTTTGGAGCTGAAGGCAGTTTATCTGGCCTTGCAGAATTTTTTGCAGGTGGTTCAAGGGAGACATGTGCTTGTCCATACGATCAACACTACCACGGTGGCTTATATTAACCACCAGCGCAAGTGCTTGCTCTCGGCACGCTTATATTAACCTCCTCTCACTGCGGGCAGTACACCTGCCCGGGTTGATAAACGGGGTAGCGGACCTCCTCTCAAGGGGAGTTTCCAGGTCCTCCGAGTGGAAGCATCACCCCGAGGTGGTGAGCCTCATTTGGGAGAGTTTCGGGAGAGCACAGATGGATCTCTTTGCCTCCCAGGAATCTACCCACTGTCCGCTTTGGTTATCCATAGCAGGAGCCGGGGAACCGCCGACGATAGATGCCAACTGTTATGTGCCTTCCCACCGCTCGCAATGCTCCTGCTGTGTGGAGAGAATCAGACAGGACCGGGCCAAGGTGCTATTAGTAGCCCCTTATTAGCCCAGGAGATTCTGGTTTTCAGCCCTGATGTAGCTCCTGAGTGGCCAGCCGTGGAGACTGCCCAAGTGCCGCAACCTGCTCTGTCAGGCGTGGGGGACCTCATGGCATCCCGACCCATCGAGCCTACAGCTCTGGGTTTGGCCCCTGATAGCTGCATTTAAGCCGCCTGGGTCTAATAGGGTAATTGCCACCCTGCAAAATGCCAGAGCAGCGTCCACGCATTCCCAGTACTGGTACAAGTGGGATGCCTACCGGGGGTTGACCCCATGGCTTGTCCCCTGGCAGGAGCTCACTTCCTGTCAGGGCAATTTTTAAAAGGAGCTTACCGTTGTGCTCAATGCATTCTTCAGGCCTTCATTTGAGCCCATGCATTCAGCTGAACTGAAATATTTAGCGCTAAGCAACTGTTTGCCAGGACAAATGTACCACTCCTTCCTTTCTCGGCATTCCATTTTAACCAGTCTGGAATTGGAGGCTACCTTCCACCTCCTTTCCAGGCTGACAGGGATCTGCAGCTTTATACGCTCTGCCCAGTGCAGGCCTTGGTGTACTACGTTGACAGGACGAAAAGTTGGAGGCAGTCGGAACAATTTTTTTTGTCTGCTCTGGGACTGTCCCATGGTCAAGCCCTGTCTAAGCAGAGGCTGTCCAAGTGGATAGCAGACACAGTCAGGACTGCCTATGAGCTGGCCAACTTGCCCCCTCTAGAAAGCTCACTGCTCATTCCTCCAGGGGCATAGCAACTTTGTTGACTTTATTCCAGGGTGCATCTGTCAAGGACATTTGCATTGCAGCGGTGGGCTTCTCCCCATACCTTTACCAGGGTCTACAGATTTAGGTTGTTGATCCTCAAATCCTGGTTTTAGAACTAGTGTTAAGGACGGCTTTCGAGTTGACCCTTACAACACAGGCATAGAGGCGAGTTTCTCCATCAATTTTTTAGCCCTAGCTACTTGTAACTAGGTTGCCTAACGGTAACGCACAATGCCGCCTCAGCTTAGGCTTGTAGCATTCCGGTCATGCGGCAATCTTGACCTTGCGATGGCTTGGGTATACTCACCCATTAGGTTATGGTTACATTTCGTATTTGAACAGGAACATTAGGTTATCATTAGGGCTGGGTCGATAGTGTTTTGTTTTACTATTGATGCATAGTTTTCATAAAGATCCGATGCATCGTTTTTTCATAACGCAAAAGAAACGTGTAAATAATAAGTACATATTTTATCATCAAATCTAATCACAAAAAGTAAACGTTTTTCCAGTTGAACTTAAAACTACACATTTCTAATTATGTATATCTAGTCACACTGTCGGTGAGGTTCCCCGCAAAAAGTTAATAAAACATTACAAATATTACTGTCTTACCTTAAGATGTCTTGACAGCAACTGGATTAGAGAAAAAAAAAACAACGGGGAACACAAGAATAACTATTTACATGTCCAACGTAACAAAGTCTGTGCTCTCTCCAGAGCTTATTTTCTGTTTTTATTCAGAAATATTATGGCATCCACATTCTCCGGTTTCAAAGAACGGAGTTTGTTTATAAGCATCCCTGCTTTGCTGAACACACGCTCGCTCTGGATCGATGTTACGGGGATACTTAACATGCTCTTTGCCAATTCCATTGCTTGTTCGGTCTTCGTTTTCTTTTTAACAGGTAAGTCCTCTGTGCTGCACTGACTGCAGGCACGATTTCCGTCATTTTCGAGGTTGTCCTCCACCAGCCTCACTAGTTTGGAAGACAGTGCTTCAGACACAAGGGCTTTGGCCTGTTTGGATAGGTAATCCAGATGGTGAAATTGTGGGGTCAAGAAATGATACAAAAAGCAGTGGCATAACCTCATTACTTTGGGTCATTCAGTTGATGTAAACAAAATTGCTGAGACAAATTACACACTAGCTTATCTCTCAAACTCTGTGTAACTGGAATTAGCAAATCAGTTGAATTTGAAGAAGACGGTGTGTCCCCTTCATCAGGAACTTCAGTCAGTCTGTGTTTTATCCCTGTTGCAAGTGGGTACAAAGAACTAGCCATAATGTTTTTCTCTGCACTCAAAAGTACTGTAGCCAGTTCGAATGGCTGTAGTAGAGGTAGTATCTCAGCCATTAGCTTCTACTGCTCATTCGTGAGATCTAAAGTAGGGGTGTGAGACTTTTTGGTCAAATCTGGGCTTCACAAAACTGCAATAACTGGCCATTTTAATTCAAGAAGGCGTTCAAACAAACCATGTGCCACCTTGTTTGTACGTCCTGTATTAATTGAGTGGTGATTTTTCTGTGTTCAGCATTTCTTTTTGTTTCCTATTTAAAGCACTTGTTGCCATCTCACTCTTTTTAAAATGTGCAACCAGTCTCCTTGCTGCTGCTACTAACGTATGGACTTGTCATACATCCTCCAAGCTTTTCTGAATGCAGAGATTTATATTGTGCCCTGCACAGCTCACTACGCTACCAAAAGTAACACAGCAAGCTCGCTTGCAGAAAACAGACATTTGCTCTGCACACGTTGGCCGCGTTGTCATGAACATAAGCTATTACTTTTGTAGCCACTTCAGACTCTGTGTTTATCTGATTGATCGCTTCTGCTAAATTCACAGCTGTGTGTCTTGTGTAATTTTCATGTCGCTAATACTTTTGACCCGAGTTCCCAGTTTTGCTTAATGTAATGGCAGGTGACTGTTAAACGCTTCTTGTGTCATGCTTGACCATACATCGGTAGTGAGGGACATTGAATTACACTCCTGACTTAAATCCTGTCTAAGCTTTTCCTTTGCACGTTCGTGATCCAGAGTAATGAATTTGGAGATAGTCTTTCAACAGGGATTTTTAAACGCAGCTCCCTCTACTAACAAGTCTGATATCTTGTGTGTGACAACATCCACTATCAGGCCTGTTATTTCTTTTGCTCTGATGCTTACTAAATGATCCCGCAGGTTGGTGTAGATTTAACCCTTTGCAGTCCATTTATTAAGTGCGTGTCAGGCGCGTCAGGTCCAATTTATTTTCACACACGCAGTTAATTTTAGACACGCTGTTTAAAAGTATTTTTTTCCACAGTCAAACGGGTTTAAAAGTCCCTGCATATCAACAAAGCACTCACTAGGCATCTCCAGCCCCGCCCCACCCTTTCGTTCGCTATAGCTTTCACATATGCTAAGAAATAAATAATAATAATAATAGTCGTACATACTGATCAATCATCTCCTGATCACTCGTTTTATCACCAAACTCCTCAATAATGCGATCCAAGTCATTATTTTATTACTATAACATCTCAAAAAAGCTCTGCAAATGTCCGTGATGTTCTCTGTGCGGTGATGCAGTATCAGCCAGCTTATTTCCTTATGACAGCCCCTATCTGATGCCAGGGGCATACGCCTTTTTCCTTTTTTTTTTTTTTTTTTTTATCGGCTTGTCTCGGCTCCTGTCGCTCCCACTCGGCCATTGAATGGTTTTCGGCTTTTCGGAGAAAAACAACTAGAAACCCATTTTTTGCGTTTTTTTGATGATGTCGGACAGGGTCCGACAATGGACCGGATAGGAATAATTGCAATGTCGGACCAGATCCGACATAGGACCGCAAAGGGTTAAATTTTGTCGGTCCTATTAATGAACTGATAGATGTGTTTCTTTTTTTTCCAACCATCAATGCTTATTTTATCCATCGATGGTTATTCCAAAGATTCGATGCAGTGTCCCAGCCCTAGTTGTCATAACCCTGGTTCTATTAACCTTCAAGGTCGCTGCGTCCAGGCTTGAAGGAAAAATTACGCTGAGGTCTATGAGCGCTGTCATTTTGTACCATCAGGGCTGACTGCGTCACAGGCTCTGCTAGCAGCTTTGATATATTTTATTAAGGTTTTAGGTCTTTTGGAGGTAAATACCCATTCGGTAATGGTTACATTTCTATTTCGGGGAATAAGGGCTATGGTAATAGCCTAACGCTATCTTGTCATTTTATAGCAGGAAGCTACAGTTCTAAGGACACTCCCACAAAGAAATATACAGATCAGCTGGACACAGATGAATTGGCAGTTATGTCTTTCAGTCCAGAACGAAGGTATGTCTTTAAAGTATAATATGCAACACTGGATCATGGAGCTGCTCAAAGTGTGGCTTCAGGTTGATCAAGGCAATACCAAAGCAGTACTGTGTGAACTACAGATTTTATTATTGCCTGAGGTTGTTTTAGCAACCCTTATATTATGCACAAGCACTAATTTTAATTTGTAGTTTTTTTTAAAATCCACAGGTCCCGCTCTTTGGAATTAGACATACACCAAGCTCAAATGGACAATACTCAAAAGAAAAAGGGGCCCAAGGTATTCGGAAGTCTCGAAAGAGGTTTGGACAAGATGATCACAATGCTAACTCCAAGCAAAAAGAAAGCATCCACAAAAGAGAGGCCTAGAAAAATCAAGGTACAGTAGGCATGCCTGATCGTTTTTTGTTTGGTCCTAAGTATGTATGTATGAAAACCCCTAGTTACAAATAAACACTTGAAATGATGAGCACTTGGAAAACTGCAATGTAAAAACAAATTAACTTGTTTTTGAATGAGGGTAGAGGAGTAAATCGAATATTTATTTATAAACACTGTTCTAGTACAAAATGTAACCATTACTTTATGGGTATTTACCTCCTAAAAACCTGAATCCTGAATATTGTATACCAAAGCTGCTCTCTAAGCCAGTGATGCACTCATGGCCTGCCCCCGAGGGCACAAAGGACTGCGCTTGCAGATTTCAGTGCCATTTTTCCTTTCAAGACTGACCTGATCGGAGAGCCTTGTTCAGGTAAGTATGTTGTTGCTTGTGTCTTTATATATTTAGCATTTTATTATGTTTTTACACAAATTATGTGATATTTAAACTAATTGCTGTAATAGTTTTTACTAATTACACGTATTGTGTGCACTACAGCTTGTTGCGTCCCGCAGCTGCAGCCTTGTGCCACGTGAAGCCCTGTGTATTTTTACAGATACTACGTGCAGGCCTGTCTGCAAAGTGCTGCTCAGCACACATACAACAAGAGCAGCTGCTGGGCTCAGCAGTACTGTGCAGGACCAAGATACTCGCTTCGGTTGTTTGCAATTCAACCACAATATCTTGATGTTTTGGTGACAGCTTTTTAGCATCACAAGTTCTTTGTCTCCTGTTGGTACTGACTGTGGTTTTGCCAGTGGCTTTTACAGGTGAGCATACCTGTATGTTGCCACCCGCGGTTAATGCAAACCGGTGGACCCATACCGAACCAGTACCGAGGTCACCGACCCGGTACCAAACCAGGACCGAGGTTGCCGCACCGGTACTGGCCCTGTGCTAAAGTCACCGAACCGACCCGATCGATACCTGTAAGCAGATTGAGGCAGTACCTGTACAACTGTATCTGTACACTGCATTTCTTGCTCTTGCATCAGGCACGGATTCTAGCCCTATGAGACATGCAAGGCCAGTCTGCCTATTGAGGACAAGCATGGCAGGTGCTCTTCCTGCATGAGGCCAGAGCATGCCAAGGATGCACTGGTTAATCAGTTTCTGTGAGTTTTGTGTCCCCTTTTCCAAGCGCAGCACTCTGTAAGAAACGCTGTGAATCCCTTAATCCTGCTCAGCGCTATTCCCCATCACCCTCTCTTACAGAGGTGGCTGAGACCTCACTCCATGGCCCTGTGCCACGGGAGAGCAGACAACGCACTCAGGAAAGTAGTCCAGGCAGGAAAGTGGTCTTCCTCATCCTCCTTGAGCTCTGCCTCTCCTTCCCCTCACCCACGGAAGAGGAAGAAGAATCGTCATTCCAGGCGATTGGCAGACTCGGAGCAGATGAAAAAGCTCTGGCCAGCTGTTTCCCACAGAAGGAACCGTTCTCACTGAATTACTGAGGGAATGTTCAGCGCCACCTGCCCTGCATGTACCCTTGAGGCACCATGGGGCTGTGAGTACAGATTGGCCACAGGAGGACATACTGTCCATCGCTGCCTCTGAGGAGGTGGACGAACAGGAGCTGGCGACACATCTCCTGTATTTAAGCTCTCTCTGTCAGCAGAGCTTATACCGCTAATCAAGAGGGCCTCTGCAATCTTGCAAGTGCCCTGGCCTACAGCAGGGGAATAAGGCAGTCTATTTTTGACGATAAGCCTACCACTTCTCCCATATCCACCCCAGTTCACCCAGATTTTCTCTTTGAGATCCCGTCTTCCTGGGTTTATCAGGCAACAGCTCCTGCTATTTCCCAGTCGATGGATGCCCTGTATAGGGTGCATGATGCAGAGATGCTGGGCCTGGCCCATTTTCCGTCGGTTGAGGCTTGGTCCAGGCTCTTAATCTGGCGCTCCTATCAAGCTGTCTCCCACCAGCTGGAGGAAGGGCTCTACTTCAGGTACTTCCTAGTGCCCAAGGGAAATGATTGCCTCAGACCTACCCTTGACCTCAGACAGGTCAACCTGTATCTGACCCAAAGGAGGTTCATAATGTTTACAATGTAACAGCTGTTGCAGTCAGTCAGGCCAGGCGACTGGTTCACCATGGTAGAACTCAAAGACGCATATTTCCACATCCCCATAAAACCAGCACACAGGAAGTAACTGACATTCTTCTTTTAGGGAACAGCGTACGAGTTCCAAGGTCATTGGCTTGCCAGAGCCTAAGAACCTTTTAATTTCTATGGGCTAGCAGCCACTGGCCTTAAATAAATAAATAAAGAATAATAATAATTTGCCTCGGACTCTCTGGACTAAAGGCAAACCTCAAGGTGGTAGCCTCGTTTAGGAGAGGTTCGGGAGAGAAGAGATATATCTCTTGCCTTGCAGGAATCAACCCAGTGTCCCCTCTGGCTCCCCATAATAAGAGGCGGGGACCCACTGCTGGTAGATGCCTTGGCACACCAGTGGCCGAGGCAACGGTTATGTGTCTTCCCACCACTTGCCTTGCTCTCACTGTGTCTATAGAAAATTGGGCAGGACCGGGCCAAGGTGCTCCTAGTAGCCCCTCACTGGCCCAGGAGGTTTAAATGCTGCCTCATGGGTTTGACCCCATGACTTGTCCTATGGCAGTAATACTGCAATTTTTGATGAGAGGAATCCCCTCTACACTAACTGGCAGCCTTTCAGTTTGTCATGTCAAAATTGACTCTGTCTCCCCACGAGCTCCGCTTCCTGGCGGGGCAATTCTTTTTAAAGGGGTTCAGCGGCTTCGGCCGCCTATGGAGGATGTTGTTCCTTGTTGGAGGTTAAACGTGGTGCTCCATTTGAGCCCATTCATCAAGCGACTATTTGCTTGCAATCAGCTCTGCTAAATGGGTGCGTGAGATGCAATCATTTTAAATTGCGAAAGCCTTCTTAATTTTTGCAGAAGCCAGGACAAAGGTTACATTTCATACCAATCCTGCTTTCTTTCTCTGCATTTCACGTCAACCAGTCTGTGGAAAGGAGGCTTTCCATCCACCTCCTTTCCAGTCTGACCGAGAGCAACAGCTTGTTGGAGACCTGTCTAAACAGGCTATCTAACTGGATAGCGGACACAGTCAGGACTGCCTATGAGTGAGCCAACTTGCCTCCTCAAGAAAAGCTCACTGCCCATTCCAACAGAGGCATGGCAACTTTGTGGGCTTTATTTCAGGGTGCATCAGTCAAAGACATTTGCAATGCAGTGGAGTGGGCTTATACCCATACCTTTACAAGTTTCTATAGACTGAACGTCATGGATCCAGCTTTGGTATATCTATTCAGGTTTTGGGTCTTTAGGAGGTAAACACCCATTAGGTAATGGTTACATTTCTATTTCAGGGAACCAGGGTTATGATAATAACTGAACGTTTTCTATTTTGTGTTGTATTTATTCTAAAAAAAAAAAATCAATAAAATAATTTAGTAAATTTTGGATTTCAGTCACCGATCAGTTTATAGGGATCCATTTGTCTTGTTATGGATACATTATTATTATTTTAAATAAAGTAATACTATCTGATTGAAAAGAAAACTCAATTATGATAACTAGTTCACACAGAATTGCCTGTACTGTTGTGGCAGCAAATGAATTGTAGCTAGGTAAAATGCATTTAGAATTTACAATACCGTATGTATGGTACAACTGCACTTTATGAAGAAAGGGATTAGCTGTTGCAAGGAGTGGACAGTTTGCACATGCTGGAGAATTAGAACAAAAGAGTCTTATAGGATAATAATCTGTAGAATACAGTATACGAATATACAAAAGGATTGTATATTTTGTGTATCCTACAAATGTTATTACATTTTTCAAGCACACCCTTCATTTTAATTACACAGTAGACAACTGAATACTCAATCTTTTGTCCTGCAAACACGTACACGCTTGTGATTTCTCAGCACATTGTTTGTTTTCATTTCTTTTAAGTCTCCTAATTACAGCTCTAATGGAATACAGTTTATTGTGTTGCATTGTGTTACCAGTAGCTACTGGTAACACATACCGGCTATTCTATAAATAACATTCCCTGTGTTAAAACTGACCTATCAACTGGAAACAAGTTAAGCTTTTCTAAACAAATTTCCAGTGTGCAACACAGTACATGTGTAAAATATTATATTTGTGGGTACCTTAATTTATAACATGTTAAACTTATTTATCACACTCTTTTTAAAAATACATGTTGATTAATCCCTTCCATTTTAAGGATAAGTGTAAAAAAATATATATAATGTTTATCAATTCAATTTCTGAAACAAGCATATTTTAAATTTCCAGTTTCAGGAAACGTTTTCGAAATTTAATTGATAAAGGGCTATTCACACTAGCATTCACTCAGTGTGTTTTTCGCCTGAAAAACTGAAGCTATACAATTTAATATAACCTTTCAGACTAGCACGTAAACGCTAAAAAAAATTGCCGAAATACACTGCGAAAAAAAATCGAGCTACTGCATGGCTATAGAAGAAAAAGGCAACATAGATCACATTGGGTTCACTGACCCAATAAACAAGCAGCCGGAAACCTTAATTTAGAATAGATACTGCTTATCATATAATAGGCTATTGCTGTACTGTTAGTATGTGGGAGTAGCCCTTTACACAGACAGTACAGTAGCTAATGCAATTGAATTTGATTAGCCAACTCACACTGGGGGGTACGGTGTCCATTTTAGGACATCCTCAGTCGTCACCCCTCCTCGAATCAATCGTCAGACAATAGTCCTCCTCGAGGGTTTTTTCTTTGCGAGGAAGAAGTAATTTTGATATGATGGGATGGCAGTAGTTGCATTTTTTTAATCATGTGTATACGATAATGCTCAATAATATCAATGTATAATGATGCCTTTAACTCACACTCTCTTTGCCTATACCCAGCAAACCAGACAACTCACAAAGAAGAAAGAAAATATATAAATTTTTAAAAGCTACATTTTTTTTTTTAAACACAATTTCCTGATATTTTGGGTAATTGTGTGGGGGGGGGGGGGTTAAAATTAGGTTTTATATAAAAAAATATATATATATACTGTATATATAATGTTTCGCTCTCATTACTTGATTTTTTTTTTTTTACTAAGCTTTGTGTCTTCTGTATAAAAAGGGTTTTCCCTTCCCTTTGCATACATGTGCAACATTTTACACAATGCAACCAATCAGAACTCCCTTCCAACACCACCCCCAAGCCTGGTGTCCATCACATGTACCAAGCAGGCTGCTAAAACGGTGTCGCAAACATAATCCTGGAGGAAAACAATGTCAAACGGAACGTTTTTTTGTAACCCTGTTCTTCCTGATTATTTGCTCGCCAAATATCACAGACAAGATGTGGGAATGTCTAATTATAGCAGTGCAGCAATAGCCTGTTCTTTATGATAAGCAGCACAAGAAATATCTCGATTAAAGAATACAAAGAAATTATGGGAAAATATAAGTGAGGAATTCCAGGTAAGCACTGTTAAAATGTTAAAATAAACACACTGTTTTGACTATAATGTAAAACTGTCTGTGCTGTCTGACGTTACATATGCATTTTACTGGAAAAAAAAACACTTAATATCAGGATGCATCGAAATGGTTGCGCTTGGTAATCATATCTGTACTTTTAACTTTAACACAGAACAGTTTCGTAGCGTGCAATGCTGCCGTAGTTTTATACGCATTTTAATATAGCGTTTAAAAAGACTGCACTGGTAGTTCTAGGTATATACAGTGCCTTGCATAAGTATTCACCCCCCTTGGACTTTTCCACATTTTGTAGTGTTACAACCTGGAATTAAAATGGATTTAATTGGGATTTTTACCATTTGATTTACACAACATACTTAACACTTTGAAGGTGCAAAATATGTTTTATTGTGACACAAAAGTTAATTAAACCCCCCTGAGTCAATACTTGGTAGAAGCACCTTTGGCAGCAATTACAGCTGTGAGTCTTTTTGGGTAAGTCTCTACCAGCTTTGCACATCTGGATCCTGCAATTTTTGCCCATTCTTCTTGGCAAAATTGCTCAAGCTCTGTCAAGTTGGATGGGGACCGTTGGTGAGCAATTTTCAAGTCTTGCCACAGATTCTCAATCGGATTGAGGTCTGGGCTTTGACTGGGCCATTCTAAGACATTCAGGTTCTTGTTTTTAAACCACTCCAGTGTAGTTTTGGCTGTGTGCTTAGGGTCATTGTCCGGCTAGAAGGTGAACCTCCGCCCCAGTCCCAGGTCTCTTGCAGACTGAAACAGGTTTTCCTCTAGAATTTCCCTGTATTTGGCTCCATCCATCTTGCCCTCAATCCTGACCAGTTTCCCAGTCCCTGCCGATGAAAAGCATCCCCATAACATGATGCTGCCACCACCGTGCTTCACCGTGGGGATGAGCAGTGTTGGCTTTGCACCACACATAGCGTTTTGCGCTAAGGCCAAAAAGTTCAATTTTGGTCTCATCAGGCCAGAGAACCTTTTTCCACATGTTTGCTGTGTCTCCCACATGCCTTTTGGCAAAATCCAAACGGGATTTGATATGGTTTTTTTTCAGCAATGGCTTTCTTCTCGCCACTCTTCCATAAAGCCCAGCTTTGTGGAGTGTCCACGTTATAGTTGTCCCATGGATGGTTTCTCCCATCTCAGCTGTGGATCTCTCCAGCTCCTTCAGAGTTACCATTGGCCTCTTGGTTGCTTCTCTAACTAATGCCCTCCTTACCTGGTCACTGAGTTTTGGCTGACGGCCTTCTCTAGGCAGAGTCGCGGTTGTGCCATATTCTTGCCATTTTTTAAGAATGGATTTAACTGTGCTCCGGGGGATGTTCAAAGTTTGGGATATTTTTTTTATAACCCAACCCTGATTGGTGCTTCTCCAGAACTTTATCCCGGACTTGTTTTGATAGCTCCTTGGTCTTCATGATGCTGTTTGTTTAGATATGCTCTCTAACAAATTCTGGGGCATTCCAGAAACAGGTGTATTTAATCTGAGATCATGTGACACTTTAATTGCACAAAGGTGGACTCCATTTAACTAATTATGTGACTTCTGAAGGCAATTGGTTGCACCAGAGCTTATTTAGGGGTGTCACAGCAAAGGGGGTGAATACTTATGCAATCAAGACTTTTCAGTTTTTTATTTGTAAAATAATTTTGAAAAATATGTAGATTTTTTTGCCCACTTTGACATTATGGACTATTTTGTGTAGATCAGTGACAAAAAATCCTAATTTAAATCCATTTTAATTCCATGTTGTAACACTACAAAATGTGGAAAAGTCCAAGGGTGGTGAATACTTATGCAAGGCACTGTATGTATGTCCGGTAGTTCTAGTGTTAAGTGACTTGCTCAAGGTCACACAGTGAGTCAGTGAGTTAGTCGGGATTTGAACCAGGGACCGTCTGGTTTTTTCTTTAACCACCGGACCACACAGCCTCCTATGAAATGAAATTAAATGAAAACACAAAAGGTAATTCAGTAGAAATGGTTAGATATGTTGCACTGGGTCGCACCAAATAAAATGACAAGATTGGGCTAGGGCAAGGGCTTCAAGGCAAATAACATTCAATGGAGTTCTCTAGTTCAAAGCAACATCAGTATTCTATATAACATATATTAATAAGACTTGCATAGTAAAGAGTTATATTGGCATTCATTTTTGTAACCAATACAGTGATAAGTCTATGTGCTGTACATTTTATATTTCATAAAGTATGCACACACATACACACAATTAAAACTAGTTCATTATTTGTCATCATGCCTATTAGTACTGTATAGAATGTCCACTCCTGCATTAGAATGCTCTACACTGTTAAATAAAATCATTCTAAATTAGAAGGTCTTGAGAGGCCTTGCCCAGATGTAAACTGTTTTGGCACCTGCTCATTTTGTAAACTGCTCACAATGGTCTGACAGTACCTGTTAACCGCTGACTTAACATTTCAGATCAATATAGCGGCACCAATCAACTACTGAAGGGGTTTATTGGTTATTCCCTGACAGAACATTAAAGGTTCATTGTAATATTTGAAGAATTTACATTTGCATTCTTTACAGTCTTCATTGTGGTTTTCAATTAATTATAATTTTAAAGCAGATTCAAATTACATTTTTTTTAAGCATCTCTTCTCAGAAATTGTAAACAAAATAATTACATCAAACGTGGCCCCACAATGTTTTTTACTATGGCGTAATGTTTTTTTGAGCCCAAGCCGAGCCACAGTGGTCACGTGCAAATTGACCTCGATCAGGTGGGTGTGCACAACACTGGTACCATAGAGAGATTATTGACAGATAATCATATCCCTTTGGTCATGTAACGGTATTCTGCAGTGCCCGTGTCCTAAAATAACCACTATTAAAATACTAAATCTGTTTATTTTATTAATGTATTTTAACTTTTAATTGTTTGTTATTAAATTAATTAATTGATGGAGACCTGCAGGAACTTGAATTCATGTTTAGTAATTGTAAGATGATGTCATTTTGTTCTGTACTTAGTATTTAGCCTGTAAAACATGCAAAAAGTGATTTATTTTTGTTTAGTTAGTTAATTTGCAAATAATAATTAATATTTGTATTTACATAAGTCTGCCTTCTCTGAGTCTTGCTGCAAGCCATTCAACAGAAGGAATAACTTGTCTTTGATACAAGGTGCCATCAGTTTTCAATTATGTGTAATTGAAGTATTTATTAAAAACAAACAATATATTGTAGATGTAACTTTTCTGAAAAAAGTTAGAGTGAGCATGTACTAGTTGGAGAAATGGGGAGAGCCTACAAAAAGGAACAAATATCAGATGGAGTGAAAGAATGGGTAACAGGTTCTTCATGGAAAACAGGTTGTGAACCAACCTGGACAAACAACATGATCTGCTTTTTTTTGATAAATCAATGCAAAGAAGGTTGGACTATAGAGGAACGTACCATTTAATACAATCTTGGAGCACATTTAAACTAGTGGCACACTGCAGCTTTAAAGAAAAAGAAAAACATTTTGTTTGGTGCCCCCTCCAACAGCAAGCGGGCTTGCCTTCGTACTTCACTGTGTCACAGTAAAACGTGTCTCATAAAAAGAGTTTAGTAAATATCTTTCTTTATTTTACTGAAAATATAAAGTGCATATAATAGTGTTTGATTCCTTTGAACATTTCACATGCAAGTCTATATAATTAAAACAAAATCAGGTTATTTATTATTTTTATTTATTTCTTAGCAGATGCCCTTATGCAGGGCGACTTACAATTGTTACAAGATGTCACATTATTTTTACATACAATTATCCATTTATACATTTGGGTTTTTACTGGAACAATCTAGGTAAAGTACTTTGCGCAAGGGTACAGCATCAGTGTCCCCCACCTGGGATTGAACCAACAACCCTCCGATCAAGAGTCCAGAGCCCTAACCACTACTCCACACTGCTGCCTGTACCCTTGCATGTACAGAGCCAGCATCTTGCATTAACATTTATTAATGCAGCTCTGGTAGTCCTCACCATCAAATTAATTGCTTGCACATCTCAAATAATAAGTTAAAATACATTAATATAATCAGATTTAGTATTTAAGTAATGGCTATTTTAGACACTGGTGCTGCAGAAGGCCTTCACGTGACTGAAGGGATGTTTAGCCCATCTGTCAGTCTGTCAATAATCTATGGTGCTAGAGTTTTGTGCACGCCCACCTGATTGCTAACGGGTCAGTTTGCACATGACCTCGTTGGCTCTGCTTGGGGTCAGGAAAACATTACATCACAGTAAGAGACCTTGCGCAGCCATGTTTGATGGGGATATTTTGTTTACAATTTCTGAGAAGAGATGCTTAAAATAAATTGTGCTAAAATTATACGAGCCTAAAGAAATTAATCAAAGTAACAGGAATATCAAACAAAGGTAAACTCTGTTTTGTTTGCCTTCCACAACTAAATATTCACTGTAATATCACTACAGATGATTGGCAACATAGTTAACTACTACAAAGCAAGCCGATTTAGCAGGTGTTTGTTTTGTTATATTCCAGTGACAAAATCCTGAAGACCAGTAATTCAAGTTTGACTTGGCTTCATTTTGGTTTCAAACGAGTTTTCTTTTAACTATATTTAAATTCTGTTTTAATTCAGGCACAGTATAATGTGACATTAACAAAGATGATTAACGCAGAACAAGTCCTGAATCAGATCATCGGTATCCTTCCTGAAAAGAATGTTGAGTTTGTACAAAAGGGGTAAGTATATTGAAATTATATAGATAGATAGATAGATAGATAGATAGATAGATAGATATACACACTTTAATTGAACTATACAGTAAACAGACAGCAGACCAACATCTTAAACACTTTAATCATGCTCAGACAGCGGAGGCAAACCAATGGCACCATAATTAAAAATAGTTGTGCCACAATAACTGGAGTTAGGGAAAACTGACTTTTTATGGGGCAACTGGACTTGCTTTTTCAAGGCATAAACACATTATCAAGTTTGGTAATTTGTTGAGATGCTCTTCCCCATGCTGTAGGCCATGGTGATTGTATCACCACAGCAGCTGCTGGTTAAGTTTATTGAAGATTCGAATGAAATTATATTACACAAGTAATGCATATTAGTAAAAACTGTGATGTTATCCTCCTACTTTATCTATGCTACAAATGTTTACATAGTTTGGGTTTAAATTTTTTTTTTAATAGAAATCCTTGACGATATTTGTAATTTGTTTAGAAAAACCCTTTATTACACTAATTATCCTAGAATGTATCGATGCCCTACTGTATTGTACTGTATTGGTTAGTTGCTCAGTTCCAGAATACTGATGCACATATAACTATTGTTGAAAAGACTTCCTGTAAAACAAAATAATAATAATTGCTTCTATTCCACACAGATACACACTGAAATGTAAAACCCAGTCTGATTTTGGCAAGGTCACCATGCAGTTTGAGTTGGAGGTGTGTCAACTGAGCAAGCCAGAGGTAGTGGGAATCAGGAGACGGAGGCTTAAGGGTGACGCCTGGGTGTACAAGCATTTAGTGGAAGACATATTAAACAGTTCAAAAGTATGACAAACGAGACACAGTAATATGTGAATCTGCCTTACTCTGGAGCTAATCTATATTTCACCATTACATGAATTAAAATTATGCCTTTATTTTAAAAATAAAATTTAAAAAAGAAGATAATAAAAGGTTTTTGAATTAAGATCTAATGTAACACAAGAATAGACTGTGTGTATGTAATTTTACTGTGTATCATGTACAATTTTTCAATGTTGACTTTAATATGTATGTGTTTGTCTTAGTGCTGGCAAATCTGTACACCTCATTCTTCAGTGGGGTATATCGTCTTGTTTTTCAAAATAAATGTATAGATATATTTGTTGCTGTTTTAGTGTGCATTACATTTGAAGTTGTTGTTGCTGCCAGAGATGATCCCATTTGCAAGCATTGCTTTTTAACCATGTCCAAAGCATTATCCAGTACTATATATTCTCCTCCAAACTGGGTATATTTTCATTTGCATAATTCTCTTCCTGTCTGTGATTTAAGTAGGATTTATTGGGATCATTAAGTAAGCCACAGCTGTGGTTACCAGAGTTAAACTATATGTCCAGTAAAAATAAGGTTGATTAAAATTGCTGTCTTATCTTGCTGTGATCTCATTTACAATTACCTTGCTTGCATCGGTTTCTTCTTTAAATCTAACTTAATTCCGTCACAGCAAAGGAAATACATTTTTCAGGAGGGATTCTGAATATGCTTACATTAGAACACTAATTTAGTGACCTTGATCACTTTGAGTTTTTTGTGTTCCAATATGGGGACCAAATCATAGGAATCTTAGTCCTTGTTTTGGTCATGAAACAGCTTGGATTTACTTGTCAGGGAAAGTGTATAACAACAGATTAATCCAACCCCCATAATATTTATGTATTCCCTACAAGAATAAAGCTTACACGTACTGGTGGTTTACTGTAATTTTATAACAATGTGTTTCTTCTAAATTTGTATTTATAACCATTGCTGTTCCATTTCAAGTACGAAATGTAACCATTATCGTATGGGTATTTACCTCCTAAAGACCCGAAACCTGAATATCAAAGCTGCTTATTACGTCCCACTGTGACCTTGTGCCCAGTGTGAAGCCAGCAGCTTGAGTAAGTTGTCTGACTGTGCTCTCCCCCCAGGCTGCAATAGCTCCGACTGGAGTTATTTATTTCTCGTTTTGGCTCAAGTTAAAATTACGAGACAGTTTGTATATTTTATGTAATTGTTACAATTACTGCATTTTGCTTAAAAATTTCTCATTCTGTTTTTTCTGTTGTCACAGAGACTCAGCGCAGGCCTGTCTGCAACATGGTGCTGCGAGCACACGTGTAGTGACAGCAGCTGCTGGGTTCAGCAGCACTGTGCAGGACCATGATACTTGCTTCGGTTGTGGTTGTTTTACAGTCTCTCCCACAGTACCTTCATACCATTACGAAGGCTGTTCGTTCATTCTGACAAGCAGGCTTCCCTCAGTCTCGTGCGAGTACTGACTGAGTGGTTTTGCCAGTGGCTTGTACAGGGGGGGCGTCTCTGTATAGTGCTACCCGAGGTAACTGCAAACCGGTGGACCCGTACCATACAGTAACAAGGTCACCGACCCGCTCCGTTCCCAAACTGGGCATGAGGTTACCGCACCGGTGCTAAAGTCACCGAACTGTCTTGGTACCATACCGACCCGTTGCTAAAGTCTCCAAACTATCTCAGTTCCGCCCTGTTCTGTATTGACCTGGTGCTAAAGTCACTGAACCTGTACCGTACTGACCCAGTGCTAAAGTCACCGTCGTGGTTCAGACCCGGTACCATACCGTAGTGACCCGGTACTAAAGTCACCGAATAGGAACTGACCAGGTGCCGTCCCCGTACCGATCCAGTCCTACACGGCCCTCTTCTGACTGGTACTCACGGCCCCGGTCCTGTACCAAACTGGTCTTATTCGGGTCTTGGGGGCCCTGGGGCAACGACTAGAGTTTAGCAACAGGAGGACATGCTGTCCATCGCACCTCTTATGAGTTGAGTGAACAGGAGCTGGCGTGTCCTATCCGAGGATGTTGTCAGACAGCACGTCCCCTACGGTTAAGCTCTCCCTGTCAGCAGAGCTTCTGCCGCCGATCGAGGGCGTCTGCAGTCTTGCAAATGCCCTGGCAAGGCAGTCTATCTTTAACCCTTTGCGGTCCATTTATTAATTCTGCGTCAGGCTGGCCAGGTCCAATTTATTTTCACACGCGCAGTTAATTTTAGACGCGCTGTTTAAAAGTATTTTTTTCCACAGTCAAACGGGTTTAAATGGCCCTGCATATCAACAAAGCACTCACTAGGGATCTCCAGCCCCGCCCCACCCTTTCGTTTGCTATCGCTTTCACATATGCTACCAAATAAAAAATAATAGTAATAATAGTCGTACATACCGATCAATCGTCTCCTGATGACTCGCTTTATCATCAAACTCCTCAATAATGCAATCCAAGTCATTATTTTATTGCTATAACATCTCAAAAAGCTCTGCAAATGTCCGTGATAGTCTCTGCGCTGATACTGTAACTCCAAGCTTGTTTCATATGACTGCCCCATCTGATGATCGGGCTAGTATGACTATTCATGAGCTACGCCTTTTTTTTATCGGCTTGTCTCGCTCCTTTTCGCTCCCACTCGCCATTGAATGGTTTTTCGGCTTTTTCCGCTGAAAACCGACTTTTTTGCGTTTTTTGCATTTTTAAAATGATGTCGGACAGGGTCCGACAAAGGACCTGATGGGAATAATTGCAATGTCGGACCCAGTCCGACAAAGGACCGCAAAGGGTTAATGATGAGCCTACCACATCTCCTGTGTGTGTCATACCCCACCCCCCGCTCTACCTGGATTTTCTTTTTGAAATCCAGTTGTCCTGGGATCATTCGGCTACAGCTCCCGCTGTTTCCTGGTCGATTGACACCCTATGCATTATGTGGAGAAGCTGGGCCTGGCCCATTTTCCGCCGGTGGAGGCTTCAATTGCCACTTTGGTACAGATACCTAATTTAGCGCTCCTGTCCAAGGATGCTACATGCCCCAACAAGCAGTGCCGGGTCTTCTGAGGTGGTCCTCAAACATGCCTATTCGGCCAGTGCGTTCGCCACACGGCTGGGCAACTATAATAGTATTATGGTAGCCTGCCAGTCCTATTTGCTGAAGTCGCTTTCCAATAGTCACAGGCGCTCACGACAACAGCTGGAGGAGCTGCGCCCGGTTAATAAGAACCTGCTCTGTGTGTCGAAACTAAACGGGCAGGCTGTAGGCAGGAACCTGGCTGCGCTGATAGCTGCACATAGGCAGCTTTGACTTTCCCAGCACGAGTGCATGACAGGGACACAGCACCGTTGTTGGATGCCCCTATTACACCAGGCCATACATTTGGTCCCACGGTGGACGAGATGCCGCAGCACTCTCAACGTGCGCAGGAATCCGCAAAGGAGCTGGTTCGCTTGCTTCCCAAGCGACCACCCCCAGTGCGCAAACTGGCGCCTTAAGCTCCAGCAGCCTCAAAGACCGGCACAGCTGGCTGCGCCTGCTGCCAGAGGTGGTGTTCAGGACCGGCCCACGGCTGCTCACCACGGAGGCTTTTAATAAGTTCTGCTACCTGGCTCAGACACAGAAGCCTCAGGTCAAACCACAAGTTCTGCAGCAGCCCTAGGAGTTTGCTGCCACAGGCCCAGGGCTCCTTCCATGTTTGGGTATGTGGGTTTTTATAGGAGGCTGTGTGGTCCAGTGGTTTAAGAAAAGGGCTTGTAACAAGGAGGTCCCCGGTTCAAATCCCAGCTGACTCACTGTGTAATCCTGAGCAAGTCACTTAACCTCCTTGTGCTCAGTCTTCTGGGTGAGACGTTGTTGTAAGTGACTCTGCAGCTGATGCATAGTTCACACACCCTAGTCTCTTTTAAGTTGTCTTGGATAAGGACCCACAGGAAGCCGCAGTGGTGTCTAAAGTAGCAGCTGTGCTGCAAACGCAGGCTATTTGCATGATAGACCCCCTCCAGTTGGAGGAAGGGTTCTACTCCAGGTACTTCCTGGTGCCCAAGCGGGATGGTGGCCTCAGACTGATCCTTGACCTCGACAGGTCAACCTTTATCTGAGTCGTAGGAGGTTCAAAATGTTGATGATGCAACAGCTGTTGCAGTCAATCAGAACAGGGGACTGGTTCACTACGGTGACCTCGAAGATGTCAATTTCCACATCCCCATAAAACCAGAGCACAGAAAGTACCTGCAGTTTGCTTTTTCGGAGAACTGCGACGAAGTTCTGTGTCTTGCCATTTGGCCTCTCCTAGCTCCCTGTGCTTTCTCAAGTGCATGGAAGCAGTAGCAGCTCCTGACTGTAAGTGGGGAGGCTAAAATTTTATATATATATATATATATATATATATATATATATATATATATATATATATATATATATATATATATACACACATACAATACCAGTCAAAAGTTTGAGTACACTTGCTGGAACTAGATTTTTTTCATAATTGACAATGTTTTACATTGTATACGTTTCTGTAAATACTTAAAAATGAAAACACATGTTACAATATACAAAACAAAACATAAGGAGTATCAAAGCAATGTTCAAGAAAATTGAAAATTGTCTCTAAATCTTGGATTCCTCAAAATAGCCAGCCTTTGCCTTTAATAACAGCCTCACAAACACGAGGCATTCGGTTAACAAGTTTCAGCAGGAAATCACCAGACATGTCTTCCCAGCTCGTCTGCAGCAATTCCCAGAGATGTAGGGCACTTGTGGGAAGCTTTGCTTTGACTCTTCTGTCCAGTTCGTCCCATACAAGTTCTATGGGATTGAGGTCTGGAGACTGGGCAGGCCAGGTCATTAGATTGAGTTGTCCTTCACTTTCCTTCTTCGCCAGATAGTTCTTGCACAACTTTGAGGTATGTTTCGGGTCATTATCTTGCTGAAGAATGAAGGACTGCCCAACTAGCCGTAATCCTGATGGAATGGCATGCCTCTGAAGTATTCTATGATAGTCATGCTGGTTGAGCTTGCCATGGACTTGGTAAAGATCACCAACTCTGTCACCAGCAAAGCAACCCCAGACCACGACACTGCCTCCTCCATGCTTGACAGTGGGAACCACACATGCAGAACTCACACGCTCACCCTCTCTGCGTCTTACAAATACTCGGCGGTTGGACCCAAATATTTCAAATTTTGACTCATCGGTCCATAAGACCGACTTCCACTCCTCAAACGTCCAGTTTCTGGGTTTTTTGGCCCAGGCAAGTCTCTTCCTCTTATTCTGAACTCTTAACAATGGTTTCTTTGCAGTAATTCTTCCAGTTAGGCCAGCTTCACACAATCTCCTCTGAACAGTTGATGTTGGAACATCTGTACTTCTAGTAGCATTTAGCTGAGCTTGTATTTCAGGGGCAGTTAATCGCCGGTTTCGCAGACTTGTGACTCGAATGAACTTGTTCTCTGATTCTGAGGTCACCCTTGGCCTGCCTGACCTTGTTCGGTCTTCATGAGTGCTGGTTTCTTCAAATCGTTTGATGGTCTTGGCCATAGCAGTTACAGACACTTGGAAAGTTCTTGTGATTTGTCTTAAAGATTGACCTTCATTTCTTAAAGTAATTAGTCTTTTTTCTTTGCTTAACTGAGCGTATTTTGCCATTTTCTGCTTCCTTACATTCAGGAATGACAAACTTGTGCCTATGCTACCTATATTTATAGTAATCATGGACCCTCACCTGTTAACAATAATTGGTGACAAAAGATTAATTAGGTAACATGCTAGTTAACTCGGAGAACATCTAACAAAGACACTTTTATACTTAGGCCAGTGTTCTAACACCGTGTTCTACACATTTCAGACTTTTATGACTTGGGCTTCAGACTGAAATCCCCTTGCTTTGGGTGACCATTTCATTGAAATTGACAAGATTTACATTTTCATCTAAAAATAACATTTTTGAATGCAATTCACTTATGATTATCAGCTTATATAAGTACACATATCATATAATGAAATATTAAGTGTTTATAGACACGTTTATACAGTTAAAAGCATAGATAATCATGAAAAACCTGGTTTCAAGCAGGTGTAATCAAACTTTTGACTGGTACTAATATATATATATATATATATATATATTTTTTTTACAGTGCCTTGCAAAAGTATTCAGACCCCTGACCAATTCTCTCATATTACTGAATTACAAATGGTACATTGAAATTTCATTCTGTTTGATATTTTATTTTAAAACACTGAAACTCAAAATCAATTATTGTAAGATGACATTGGTTTTATGTTGGGAAATATTTTTAAGAAAAATAAAAAACTGAAATATCTTGCTTGCATAAGTATTCAACCCCTGTGCTGTGGAAGCTCCCAGTTTACACCGATGAAAGAAATTGCCCTAACGAGGACACAATTACCTTACCATTGGCCTCCACCTGTGAACCATTAAAGTTGCTGTCACATTTTCTGGATAAAAACCCCACTGTTGAAGGATCATTGATCAGGCTGTGAATCTAAAGGAAAATGAAGACCAAATAGCATTCTACAGAAGTTAGAGATAAAGTAATACAAATGCATAGATTAGGCAAAGGGTACAAAATAATATCCAAGTGTTTGGATATCCCAGTGAGCACAGTTGGATCAATAATCAGGAAGTGGAAGCTGCATCACACCACCCAGGCACTGCCAAGAAAAGGCTGTCCCTCAAAACTCAGCGCTCAAACAAGAAGACTTATGAGAGAAGCCACAGAGAGGCCAACAATCACTTTGAAGGAGCTACAGAGTTCAGTGGCTGGGAGTGGAGTAATGGTGCACAGGTCAACCATATCAAGAGCTCTGCATAACACTGGCCTGTATGGGAGGGTGGCAAGAAAAAAGCCATTACTCAAAAAGTACCATCTGAAAGCATGTCTGGAGTTTGCCAGAAAGCATGAGAGTGACCCGGCTGCGATGTGGGAAAAGGTTTTGTGGTCAGATGAGACCAAGATAGAGCTTTTTGGCCAAAACTCAAAGCGCTATGTGTGGCGCAAACCTAACACTGCCCTTGCCTCAAGACACACCATCCCTACAGTGAAGTATGGTGGTGGCAGCAGCATGCTGTGGGGATGCTTCTCATCAGCAGGGACTGGGCATCTTGTTAAAATTGGTAGAAAAGGAAGAATGGATGGAGCAAAATACAGGGAAATACTGCAAGAGAACCTGCTTCAGTCCTCTAAAAAACTGAAGCTTGGGAGGAAATTCACCTTTCAGCAGGACAATGATCCCAAGCACAAGGCCAATGCAACATTGGAGTGGCTCAAGAACAAAAAGGTGAATGTCCTACAGTGGCCCAGTCAAAGTCCTGATCTCAATCCCATTGAGAATCTGTGGCACTATTTGAAAATTGTGGTCCACAAGCGTCGTCCAACCAACCTGAACAACCTGGAGCAAATCTGCCAAGAAGAATGGGCGAAAATCACTCCAACACTATGTGCAAAGCTGGTACATACTTACCCCAAAAGACTTAAAGCTGTTATTGCAGCGAAAGGTGGCTCTACCAAATATTAATGGGTTGAATACATATGCAAGAAAGATATTTCAGTTTTTTATTTTTCTTAAAAATATTTCCCAAAATAAAACCAATGTCACCTTACAATAATTGATTTTGAGTTTCAGTGTTTTAAAAAAAAAAAATCAAACAGAACGAAATTTCAATGTACCATTTGTAATTCAGTAATATGAGAGAATTGGTCAGGGGTCTGAATACTTTTGCAAGGCACTGTATTTATACATATATATACATTTTATATATATATATATATAAAAGGTACTTCAGAATTTAATATGAAATATAATGCAGTAATATATTATACACAGCACATAAGGCAAGCAACTGAATATAACAAAAACATTGTGGACTTACTTTATTGATGAATCCTGCATGATGTCATTTGTAGAAAAGAATATATGGAAGATGAAGAGCCGGTTTGAAAAACCAAGCTGCAAATACTCAAACCATTTTGTTTTTTCGTACCATGAGCAATTAAAAAAGCAAATTTGTTTTGATCCTCCCTGTTGGTGAAGGTCCAATTTAGGCTTTGGACAACCTTTATTGTTATTTTATATTATTTTTTTTCCTCAATGAAAGCAAGGAAAATGGCATACTAATTAAAGAAAATCTACTGAGTAGCCACATGTGACCCATAACCTGCCTGTCAACAGCTTGCATCGTGTAGCCAATACAAATACAGTAAAACTTGACAGACAGAGTGATTGATGGTGGAATACACACAGAATCCCACCCATTTTTAGGCTACATGTTAGCCAATAGTAATACAGTAGACCTCGGAAAGCATGACATAAGGTAAGCTTTTTTTTTTTTTTTACTTTTGCAAAATTACACATAGGGCTTGTCTTCCGTGGCCTCTTATGACAAGCCGCCACTGATGGAAGCTATCTTGGCCCTATTGAGACTCAAAGGTATCAGAGTACTCAATTATCTGGACGACTGGCTCATTTGTGCCCAGTCTCAAGCACAGGCAGAGGCCCACACGGAATTTGTCACCGGCCACCTTCAATGATTGGGCCTTAGGGTGAATCATGCGAAGAGCCAGCTCACGCCTTCTCAGACAGCCTCTAGCAGTGTGCTTGGACTCCGGGTCCATGCTGTCCACTATGTTAGATGACAGTGCAGAGAATAGCCGCCTGTTTGGAGCTCTTTCAGCAATTTACCTCGCCTTGCCAAATTTTTTCCAAGTGGTTCGAGGGAGATATGTTCTTGTCCGTATAGATAACACACCAGTGGTGGCTTACATCACCCACCAGAGCGGTTGCCCAGTCCATCTTGTGGCCCGCAAGCTGTTGCTCTGGGCACATGGTGACGAACTGGGCGGCAGACCTCCTCTCAAGGGGAGTTCATAGAGCCTCAGAATGGAGGCTTTGCCCCGAGGTGGTGAGCCTCATTTGGAAGAAATTCGGGAGAGCAGAGATAGATTCCTTTGTGTCCCAGGATTCGACCCACTGTCCCCTCTGGTTCTCCATAACAGGAGGCGGGGACCCGCTGGCAACTGTTATCACTCGTCCTGCTCCCGCTGTGTCTGGAGAAGATCAGGTAGCACTGGGCCAAGGTGCTCCTAGTAGCAACTTGTTGGCCCAGGAGACTCTGGTTTTCAACCCTGATGCAGCTCCTGAGCGGCCAGCCATGGAGACTGCCCAAGCGCCACGACCTGCTCAGTCAGGCACAGGGGGACCTTTTGGCATCCCGACCCATCAAGCTTGCTACTCTGGGTTTGGCCCCTGAACTGCTGCATTTGAGCAGTCTGGGGCTTTCTAATAGGGTTATTGACATCCTGCAGAATGCCAGACCACCATCCCCGCGTTCCCAATATGAGCATAAGTGGGGTGTTTTTCAGACGTGGTGTCTGCCTCGTGGGTTTAACCCCACAACCTGTCCTGTGGCAGTTATACTGCAATTTTTGCAGGACCTGTTTGATGATGGGACATCCCCTTCTACAATGAAGGTCTATCTGGCAGCTATTTCAGCTTGCCGTTTCAAAATTGGCTTGGTCTCCCAATTTTTGAAAGGAGCTCAGCAGCTTTGGCCGCCTATGAAGGATGTTGTTCCTCGCTGGAGGCTTAATGTGGTGCAAAGCGGGTGAGTGAGATGCAGGCATTCTCAACTACGAAAGCCTGCTTAGTTTTTGTAGAAGCCAGGACAAAGGTTACACTTTGTATCAATCCTGCTTTGCATTTCATGTCAACTAGTCTGTGGAATAGGAGGCTTTCCATCCACCTCCTTTCTAGTCTGACAAAGTGGCAACTCCATACGCTTTGTCCTGTGCAGGCACTAGTGTATTATGTTGACAGGATGAAAAGTTTGAGGCAGTCCGAGCAGTTTGTCTGGTATGGGGCGAAGTCCCATAGTCAAGCCCTGTCTAAACAGAGGCTGTCCAAATGGATAGCAGACACAGTCAGGACTGCCTATGAGCGAACCAACTTGCCCCCTCCAGAAAAGCTCACTGACCATTCCATCAGGGGCATGGCAACTTCATGGGCTTTATTCCAGGGTGCATCTGTCAGCCGTGTGGGCTACTCCCCATACCTTCACTAGGTTCTACAGACTAAAAAACTATCAAAATTCACTTAGCAAGATACCTTTTCCCATGCAATACATCCAGACTGAGTGTGCATGCATGATGATCATATGAAGGCATTAAATTCCTTCTGTTTAACAACTTTATTAATTAGTGTGTTTTAAAACCCATTCATTTTTATTCAAAACTCAAAATGATTTTGCTAAAACAAATAGCACAACTGTTGCTTCAAGGGAAGAATGGGAAGAGGGCAAAAATAATATATTTTATATGACTTTATAAAATGCAACATCTACAGTTCCATGAATGAGATACTGCATTAATCTTGAACAGTGTTAGTTTGTAAAACATAGCATTACACTTGTCTACCTGAGGTTACTCAATGTGGAAACAATACAATTGTGCAATAATACAGCAAGTCAACCATTTCCATGGGGATTGTATTTGGAAGGGAGAAGGTAATAAAATCAATCCAAATTAAACTTCTTGATGCAGAACTAACAATAATCACGTGAAAGAAACAGTTTGTGATCTATAATCTCAAAGTTAACATATACCAGAAAATCTGTTCTACAGTAGTTTTCTACAGTAAAATGTGTGCCATTTATTTCAGAAGTCATTTATGCTTTTTTTTTTTGCATGATATCTGTTTGATGCAGTCGTTCATTAATTATTTTATAGGAACGAACACAAACATTGAAATTTTAGTCTCCCAATTCTGGTATATATAGCATTTGTCTCAGAAGTACTATGCACACCTTTGTACAGCATTGGGTAATAATACAAATCCACCAACTCCTTTACCCCTACTTTTATATGGATTTTTTTCTTGCTCAATGAAACTTTTTTATTTCACTGCTTCTCAGTCCCATATATTCCAGTAGCTTTTTCTAGAACATGGCCTCATATGGCTTCCTGTCTTGAGAGGAGTGATGGCAGTACAGCTGGTTTTCATTGTGCACCAATTTGCAGGGACCTCTTGTCTTTTCCTTGCGAGCCATCACAACACCAGGAGCCCTGCAGATCTTGTAGAATGTATCTGTTTTCTAATTGTCTATTTATCACCTTCCAGGGATTTTCCTGGTTTCCCACATTTTATCACTTTTAAATTAGGGTCTAGCCACTAAATAACTAATTTAGCCTTGCAATCAGGCTGAAAAAGTGGGTATTCAGTGCTAAGTGTCGTCGTGGGAATTGATTATTTCTTTCTCTGCTGAAAACATGAGGCGAGTCCCACGAGGCAGGGTGTTTTTTTTATCATAGAGGATTAGTACAGGAGGTATAAAAAATGGGCCGTGTATCACAACAGCTATATTATTAGGCAGAAGGTGGTATCTTAATTGTGCATTGGTGTTTTTAAACAAATGGTTGGGACAGTCCCACAAGACAAATGACTCTTCCTTTGGAATAATTCAGGAACAAGAGGTGGAGTAACTTAGTGGAAGAATGTTATGGTTAAGTAGTTTTTATTTTATATTACATGAATAATGCATCATTTTTAAAGCTGGAATATCTTTATAAGAAGATTTTAACCATATTTTTAATAAAACATTTCACAAGGTGTGGCAGTTGATCTCATTGGAAAAGGGAGGTGGGTTTCTTTACATCATTTATTTAAGTTTTTGAAATCATTTTCTTTTTTTTTTTTTTGGCAGTGTATACATTGCAGTCTAGAAATAAATTTTGCAAATGCTGGTTCAGTATGTATGACTCCAGATTTTCTTTGGATTGATCCCACTTATTTTAGTTATGCCTGGGCCTGTAGAAGTTGAGCCAAGCTGTTTCACCATAGTATGTATTCACATGAGACGACTACACTGGAGACAACATTTAAACCTAGAAAAGCTGTCTCATGTTATGGGAATGTTGCAGACAGGTGCTTCCAAGTAGCAGTTTAGTTGACTTGTGTTATCTTTAGAAAAGTAAGAAGGATGGCTCCCTTATTTATCCAACCCAAATTCTTATGTGTGGCTCCTGTATGTGTGACTACCTGTAAATGTACTAAAGCATTACTAGCAATGACACCATAATGGATTTGGAACACATATTGGGCATTTGTACTGCAATGAACTGCACTATAGGTATGTGAAAATATGAAAATGTTGCCACAGTGATACTATTTAACAAACAGATCAATACATCATTGTAGCTGCTATCATTGTCCCTAATTCATTTGTCAAGCCATTCCATTCCCATGTAAGATAATGGGGTACTCAGGGTCAGAATATAGTGCAGAGAAGGACTCCAGGCTTGAAAAAGCAGGGGGTTGTTATTGTTATAGCTTTTATACACAGGACAAAATTTTGTTTGCAAGTTTCATTTGGCAAGTTAGGAGTATGTATATTAATATTTTTTTTATTACCTCTTGGTTGCTGAGTTATTTAGTAAAAACCTATGCACGACAGGGTACAAGTTTTTTTGGTGTCTAGTTATGAATGTTCTTTCATTATAGTTTATATTTTCAGCTATTACTTATTGAGTTATTGTCAATAAAAAAATAATTTTAATGTAATACATGGATGATTTTGGTCAAAGATCAAAATGCTCAGATTCATGTAGATTGGAGTGAATATGCATTCATTTTCTTATTACTTACAGTATAGATTTAATTTACAGCAGCAAAAACTTAAATATAGAAATGTATGAACCTCTTTTATTGATTGCTTTTACTTTACAATAGCAAAAAACTTTGTAAAACTGCAAAAGTACAAACAGAAACTAGTGTAAATTTCTTCTCAATTAAAACTAAATACAATAAATACATTAATACAATAAATAAAACACACACATAGGTAAACACTATACATTACAGACTTCTAAATTCAGTGTAACTTATTTTAAAAACAATTATTTGAAACATTCTAACCATTCAATAAATAACATTTAATTTAGTTCAAGGTTAAAACAGATTTGTAGATATTTCATCAATAAATACACATATAGCTAATCAAGCAGAATCGTGGGTGAAGCCCAACTTGGCATTTGATGCATATAAACACTGTGTTTTTGTGGCAAGTAGCACATCTTCTTGGCTTCTCAATTCCATCAACAAGGTGTTCCTTTCCATCCCTGCGCACAATCAGTGGTACTCGTTTGTCAAGCAGCTGTGGTTTACCCAGTTGACGTCCAATAGCTGGTCAAGAGGCATAGGACAAAATGTAGGTTTTCACTACCTCCCGTCGAAAATCCAAAAGTAACAGTGTTTTGGTCTTGTGAACGGTGATAAAGCAGCCAAGCATTCTGCATGGCAACATCAGGCAAAAATGCAAAAATGCAAAAATAGGGCCACCACCACTTCTTACTTCTGATGCCAATTCGATAGCTGCCAATATTCAGATCCATGAGATCAGTTCCTCCCATGTACGTGTTGTAGTAGGACTCCAATTGCGGCTGAACAATTTCAATGTGCTGTTTTTGTGACCATGACCATCTTCTGGCTGTCTGTAATGTGTTCACTCCAAAGGCTGTACTGGCAATTGTTACAACACTGTTGTCATTCCATCTACAGATAACAAGATCAGAATCAGACTTTTCCCTCCTGAAGTCAAAGATTCCCCTTCTTTTTTCATAGCATCAACAGCCTTCAGTGGACTATGGTGATGCTCCACAGTAAGGACCAAACTGCAGCAAATAGCCAAGATGCGTGTTTAGGCACCAGATCTTGTATCCCCAGCGGATTGGTTTCCCTCTGAGAAACTGCTTGGCGGAATATCTGCCATAGTAAGGTAGAATGGCTTCATCGATATCTAAGTTCTGCTCAACGGGCCAGAATTTGAGAAAATGTTTGTTTAACAGGTCGAATACTGGGCACATCTTTCCCAGCTTGTCACGTTGAGCAGGTTGGGGTTGTCAGCGCAGTGAATGTTAGACATGATTTCTTCGAATCGAATGATGGACAGCTCTTGGGTAACAGCTTGATTTATGACATCCTTTTCATTTTCCCAGAACATCCTTCGCCTTGGCAGTGGGACATAACCAGAAATTAACAGAATGGCAAGAAAAACCCACACCTCTGGTTTTGAGACACTGAAGTTGGCTTCTCCTTTTTGCCATGCATAAAGGTTTGACAATCATCTCCACAATCATCTCGATGACTTCATTATCAAAGAAAAGTTCAAACAGTTCCACTGGGGAGAGATCTTCAGTCAAATGTTTGGGTGTCTCTCCATTCCATTCAGGAGCTGGTTTAGATTTTGGTCTATCCCTTTTCACCCAAGCACGATTTGCTTTATTTTGAGGCAGGTTGTCATTGTGTACACTGATGCAATCGGTGTTGCTTGTGTCATTACAATGTAGTCTAACTTATGGCAACTATGCCCCCCCCATGATGTGTAACACTGGCAACTGCTGTGGCAAGAAGCTGATTGTGTGGAACCTCCACCATCCTCCTCACCACTGTCTTCATCTGAGCGTTTGTGATTTTCAGGAGGTGTAAAAGACATCAGCGTGATTAAAAAAAACCCCATTATCTTCCAAAATATTCAATACATCATGAGCAGTGTAATTTCTATGAAAAAATACAAAGATTAGTAAACAACATGTGCAGTGCATAATATATCCAGCATGCTGGCTCACAGTATTCACTCAAATTTACCAAAATTCATCTCTATGGTAGGAGTGGGAGGTGGGGCGAGGAGCAGAGTCAAAAGTACAGAGCCCTGCCATAATAAAATAAGCAGCCTTGACATAGAGCTAACATGTATTGTACCAAACTGAGCAGACACAAACACATCCGTATCTGGTAGCTTGGTCTTTTGCAATGGGAAGGTTCTGTATGATTAACTTTGACTTCCAAGAGAAAGGCCAGTAGATAAAAATGACAATATTTTGAAGTTGTTCTATGTTTTTTACGAGAAAATAAACAAATAAAGTAGTGCACCTCATACAGTTTCAGAAAACCTGTACCCTGTGGCGCATAGCGTTTCAAAATTGAAACAGATAAAGTTTTCTAACTTTAACAGTTATTATGATAAATATTAAAAATGTACTATTTTGAGTTCTAAAGAAGTAAAACTAAAATTCTACATCAAATATATATTTTTTTTAACTTATGGAAAAAAATCTTTGTGGAATTTTGTGGAATTCATGTTTTAGCTGGCCCTTCAGACATCCTCAGTGAAACAGGAAATATGAAGCCGTTGCCTTGGTAACCAACTATGTCATCTGGTAGCAACAAGGGTCAGCTAATATATTAAAGGGGCAATATGAAAGCAAGGTTATAGAATATGCACGTTTCAATATTGAAAAGCTATGCAGTAATGACAGTATGTAGTATTTCCAACCATCAGAGTGATAAAGTCGTCATCGTTCGATGTTATTGGTACCATAGGTATCAAGTGAAGGGCATAGTTATGCATAGTATAGGTAGCAATGTGCTTGTTTGTTGAAGTAATACATGTTTAGATATGAATAGATCAGACTGCCTACAGTTTACAAACTGTAACCCTCTAATTAATTCCTTTTGACTTCACAGACATTTGTCCTGACTGACATATTGAAATCCACAAGACTAATTTAACCATTCCTACCTTGCATTGGTGTTATTCTCAAATTCTAGGATTTAAAAGCAAAATGCATCATTCATGAAAACTTTATTGCTCATTTCTGTTCATCCATCTGTCTGTCAAACTGCACTGTGAACATAACTGCCTTGATTTGCAGCAAAAATCATACACTCCTAGCCGTCTATATGGCTATAAATCTGATAAACGGTTCCTGCATAATTAATATAATACTATGAAGACCCTCTGTATGTGCATGCAATGGTTACATTTAGAAGAACAGAAATTATTTCATGAAAAAAGTTAATGTTCATTTTTGCATCTAGTATAATGTTACCTATTTTAAATAACCAGGGTAAATCCATTTTCTTACCTCCTATTAACAATATTATCACTGGCCCCCATTTTATTACATTGAAGATCTTTTTGTTGTTGCTTCTTGTTGTTGTTGTTGCTTCTTGTTGTTGTTGCTGTTAATAATAATATTATTATCAACATTATTATTAACAACATTAGTGTTATTATTATTATTTAGCAGAAGGCTTTGTGTTTTAGAATGTTTCCTTTAGTATGCTGAGTTTTCAAAGACAAATATTAGTCTTATACATGCACTTGGTTCCTACAACCAAACGTCTCCCTCTCCCTGTCCACGTCCCGAGTGTCCAGGTGTGGCTCACCCTCCACCTCTTGCTCTCTTTCGACAGGTGTTCCCCAGTGCTCAGTCCTGGGACCCGTCATGTTTTCTCTCTACACCTGCTTCCTGGGTCCCCTCATCTCCTCCCATGGCTTCTCGTATCACTTCTATGCTGATGATGCCCAGATCTTCCTCCCCTTTCCCACCTCTGACTCCGACATTTCCTCCCGTATCTCTACCTGTCTCTCGGCCATCTCCTCCTGGATGCACTCGCATCATTTCAAACTCAACCTCTCCAAATCAGACCACCTTTTCTTCCCCCTCTTCCTCCCTCACCGCTGATCTCTCTATCTCTATTCTTCTTGAATCCACCACTCTCTCTCCCTCCTCATCCACCAAGAAACTCAGTGTCACCCTCAACCCCTCCCTCTCTTACTTTCAGCACATCTCTACTATGCTCCTGTCGCTTCTTCCTCAACAGCATACGCAGAATTCACCCCTTCCTCATCGACTACTCCACTCCGCTCTTAGTTCAGGGTACTGTCCCGCCTTGACTACTGCAACTCCCTCCTGACCGGCCTCCCTGCCTCTCCTATCAGTCTGCTCCAGCTCATCCAAAACTCTGCTAATCACCTTGTCTTTTCCCTTCCTTGTTTCTCCCACGCTACACCACTGCTCCTCTGTCTGTACTGTCTCCCTATCGCTGCTGGAATCCAATTCAAAACTCTTATACTCACCTATCGCTGTCTTGACCTTTCTGCTCCCTCCTATCTCCAGACTATCATTTCTCCCTACACCCCATCTCGGCCCCTGCGCACCTCCACCTCCAGCAGATTAGCTGTACCCCCCCTCCGCTCCCCCGCTTCCAGAGCCTGCTCCTTCTCCACCCTTGCCCCTCAGTGGTGGAAAGACACACCTGGTCAGACAGCATCTGTAAACCTCAACTCTTGACTACATGGCACCGAATTGTTCCAGTACTTCCATCATCTTGTACTTGCACTGAACTGCGCCATACCTTGCAGTATTCTACTACTGCTCTTAACTCTAACTACTTCCTGTATCTTGTATTTGATTTTACTCTTATAGGTATCTGTATTCACGTTTTTTGTAATTGCTCTTATTTTAAATCCTCCTCATCCATTTATCGTACTTACTACGTGCTCATACTGGACTTTACTCGTATAAGCAAATATTTTTTACTATAAGTTAACTGCTCTTAGTCTAACTCGATGTATTCTTTATTTTGCTCTTATTTGAATTTGATATTCTGTAATGTGATATTTTGTAACAATTGTAAGTTGCCATGGATAAGGGCATCTGCTAATAAATAAATAATGAGATATATTTAGTTCTGACCTAGAGAAATGCCTATTTTAAAATATTTTTTAAAGAAGAATTTAAATATGTAAAATCTACCTAGTACTTACACCTGGTTGATAGGCACCTCTCATCACTCCCTGGTAACTACCTGCCAACTTTGGCACTACAATTTTAATAGAATCAAAGTAATTTTGCCAGTGAGAAGCCCTAAAAACTCCCAGAGGAGGGATCATCAAGCAGAACGGTCCCTTGCGGAGGATTTATTAGCAGGCAGGAAGGGGGAGGTTGATTAGCCTCTGCGGCTGAACAGACATGCTGTCAGACAGGCCTCTTAATCCAATCAGTTACCTGTCGGAGGAAAACTGTCTGTGTTCCCGAACGGAGCAGGGGAGCATAACCACATCAGCGGCAGCCAGCCAGACTTGCTCTCCTCTCTCCTGTCTCTCCCAGCCACACAGACACTTAAAGGCACAGTTTCCTCAGAACACTCCTTGCCCATACAAAAATTGGTTATGCAGTTGCTTATTGAACATAGGGCTTGGTGGCGTAATGGGCTAATTCATTAGTTTCTCATGCTTTTCACCTCTGGAAACATGGGTTTTTATTCAAAGTGAACTGTTTGATGGACTCCACACATTTTTAGATAATTGCTTAAAAGAGGTTTAGGACCTACTCTATATGCAGTTGGTCTTAAGGTGAGTATAGGGGTATGCTTTTGAAGCTGCAAGTGAAAACTGTCAATGGCTCTCTACTTCGACATATCTCTCACGTTTGATAAAAAGCACTAAAAAGTAAAGTAAAAGCAAGTATTTCAAGCAGATACCTGCAGGGCTGGCCTTTGTTCTGCAGAGACTGGCAGCTCGCTGACTTCTGCTGTCAACTTCCTGGGTGTAAAGAGTCGATTGGCGTGGTGGTGGGATTAGAAGACCCCCACTGGCATTGAGTTCTCCCGAACTGTTGATTCAAACTTGTTGTATGTAATCAGAAAACATGCCATTTTTTGTTAAAAAAAAAATCAGGAGGAAGTTTGGTTTGTGAAAGCTCAAAGCTCTCATTGTGTATCAGGAGGAGCCCTTTTACAAATATTCGTGTTGTTCACATCACTGTGTAATGGATCGCTGGGGATCATGCTCTGGTGGATTCCTTGCATGAATTCAATTAAAAAAACAGCCATGCAACAAAGGTGTCTGGGAGGATATGTTATCACACTGCTACCTTAAGTAATACTGATCCTGATGCTACTTCAGTGCCCATAACTACTGCAATGTCTCATGCAATATTTGTTAAGAGTTGATGCTATTTCTGGTGATGAGTTTAGTGTCAGATTTTGGGTACAGGTTAACAACTTTTATTGGCTGGACACTCGAGTGCTACTATTACACAGCCTGTGATCCACTTTCAGGCTAGTGAACACAGCAGCAGCTATGAAGTCTAAAAGCTTTTATGAGATTAATATCAGGGAGTAAAATCATCCTTTTCGTAGTCATAGTGGTTACCATTGAAACTTAAAAATACAATAAATTAATAAAAAATTCTTATCCATATATTAAAAATGCCCTCCTTAAAAAAAATGAATGTGCAATATTTATTTCAAGTAGTGTACTGACCACTAGTCTTGGTACCAAATGTTAAAGAACTATCTAATTAATCTTTTAATTTGACTTGTAAGCAAGCTGTGATTTGTGAGTTCTGATTTGCTTGTGTTTAAAATATTTAATAAATGTGTAATGTACTTTCAGTTCTTGTACTACAACCACACTATTTCTAAGATACAGTTTCACCAACAACCCTATTGTTTACACAATTGAGACAATATAATAATAGGTATTGAAATTTAAAACAACTGCTTGAATATTATGGCCGGATTTAAACATGCCTAGGCATAAAAAAAGGCGTAAAAAATGCCATATATAGGCAGTGTGCTCCAGTGGTTTAAGTCCAGGGCTTGTAACCAGAAGGTCACCGGTTCAAATCCCACCTCTGCCACTGACTGACTCACTGTGTGACCCTGAGCAAGTCACTTAACCTCCTTGTGCTTCACCCTGCGGATGAGATGTTAAATCAATGTCCTATTGTAAGTGACTCTGCATATAATGCACAGTTCACAGCCTACCTCTGTAAAGCGCTTTGTGATGATGGTCCACTATGAAAGGCGCTATATAAAAATAAAGATTTTATATATATTATATATATATGTAAATATATACACACACACACATTACTTTTATAACAGAGACAAAAATAGTTATATCGATCAAATCAGTTAACTGTATATTTTAGATGTATGATATTTTTATAGGAGTATGGGATTTAAATCTACATCCAGGGTTAGACTCGAGGGTGAACGCAAGTGAACGCCGTCCACCCACTTTTTTTTGGGGTGAGTGCAATTTTTCATTACGATTTTTTTTCAACAAAAATCAATGAATAAAATATAAAATACTATATGAAGTGCATCCGCCACCATAAATAACTTTAAATTGCATCGATTTTCCGTGCTGCCTTCTGTATGAGTCTTGACAAAGTGAACACGCGCCCCCCCCCAATAAGAAATAGAACAGTCCATTTTTTAAATCTTTGTCAACAACCCTAAAAACGCCATCGTGTATTTTATGAACGTTAGAATATTTCACTGTTACGACCATTAATATAAGATGAAGGAGTATAGAAGATTTTTTTGTTCCTGTCGGTAAGACGATAGTGACAGTCATATGCTTTTTGTATATTTCGTAAGGCACAGTTAAAGTTATCAATTTTATACAACAGGCCTCTGTTTTTTTTTGTTTTGTTTTTTTTTGTTCTCAGCTATTACTAAGATTTCTTTTAGTAATTTGTGATTTGCATAGCAGGATTTAGGGGAGTTGTGTTTAACAGCAAGAGGTTCGTTTTTTTTTTTTATGTAGCAAGAAATATTGGTGTATCCTCGTCCCTGTATTATTAATTGTGTTCTTTTGAGAACTGAATATTGTATTTGGGAGGATTTTTTTTTTGTTGGTATATTGTGTTTTGTATTCTGTCAAAGGACAACAGTTTTATTTGTTTTACTATTGTGTCCACACTGCTTTTAACATTATGTGGTAGTAGAATTACCTCTGCTCTCACTTTACAGTTAACTTGTATGACATACTTACCAAACCAAACAGTATGTAACATTTATACAGTTGCATAGTAATCATTATTGTTCAAATTGTTCCATGCTGGTGTATTGGATCAGATATAGCTTGCATTTGTAAAATTGATTAATTTTGTTGACTTTGTTAATCCAGCCCTGTTTACATGGGATCAACTGGGTAGAGAAATAGTTAATCCGCCCTGAGTAGAGCTGTAAATTTGATTAACAAAATAGGACTTTGTCACCTGGATCAGTGGGTCCTTGGGATGCGTATCCTGCTTCGTACTTTACAGTCCACTCACTATTTTCTGTAGGAGTCTAACCCTGGCTACATCACTCACTAAATAGTCCATACTGGTTGCCAGGGGAAAGATAATTTCCCAGCCTCAAACCAAGTGGGATGAATGATAACAGGAAATGGGGGCAAAACGGAAAAAACAGCAACTAAAGATATATATCATTATAGCTACCTAATTGTCATGAATACTGGACTCAGGCATAGAATTAAAAACCTTAATTATATTGTCACCTTTATCCCTTGGTTTCCTAGCCCACAAATGAATCAATTTACTCTAATTGCCGCTGATGAGAAAAAATGAATGGCAGTCCCAGGGAGATAGGTTAGAGAGAGAGAGAGAGAGAGAGAATGAGATAGAGAGAGGGTGAGGGTGAGGAGGGAGGCTTTAAATGGATAAAAAAACAAAAAAAAACAGAAGGCAACACTGTCATTGCTGCACAGCTGGGCGGCATCTGCATTTCTGGACATTTTAATGAGACAAATACAGGTTTGATGGCTTGCATATTCTGTGGCATATTGTCAGAGTCAATAGCCAAGTAACCACAAGAGGAGCAAACCTTTGTTTAGTGCCCTTTTGTTTCACTTTAATTAAAAGGTAATTGGAGTAATTTTAGGTTCAAGTTCAGATAAAAGTAAGAGTTCAACAAACATTTTAAAGGTCTGACATCTATTTTGAGTCTTCTCCAAAGCAGTAACTATTCATTAACTCTCTTTCTTATTATTTTACAGTCATAGTCATAGTTATTCGTAAGGTCCTGGGATTGAAAAATCTGAGATGTCTCTCTTTTCAAAAAGACCAGCAGAGGTTTGGGGAGTTTTGGCAGTCAACAGTTCTTAAGGGAGATGAGACATATAGGGCGATCTTGCCTACTCTGCCAAGATCAAAACATTATTACACCTTTAATCCTGTTGCAAAAGAAGCTCTTTTATTCCAGTCCTTATTAAAAGATTACTGGGTCCTGATTACCTAAGAACATAAGAACGTTTACAAACGAGAGGAGGCCATTTGGCCCATCTTGCTCGTTTGGTTGTTAGTAGTTTATTGATCCCAGAATCTCATCAAGCAGCTTCTTGAAGGATCCCAGGGTGTCAGCTTCAACAACATTACTGGGGAGTTGGTTCCAGACCCTCACAATTCTCTGTGTAAAAAAGTGCCTCCTATCTTCTGTCTAATCTCCCCTTTATCTAATCTCCATTTGTGACCCCTGGTCCTTGTTTCTTTTTTCAGGTCAAAAAAGTCTCTTGGGTCGACAGTCTATACCTTTTAGGATTTTGAATGCTTGAATCAGATCACTGCGTAGTCTTCTTTGTTCAAGACTGAATAGATTCAATTCTTTTAGCCTGTCTGCATATGACATGCCTTTTAAACCCGGGATAATTCTGGTTGCTCTTCTTTGCACTCTTGCTAGAGTAGCAATATCCTTTTTCTAACGAGGTGACCAGAACTGAACACAATATTCTAGGTGAGGTCTTACTAATACATTGTAAAGTTAACATTAACATTACTTCACTTGATTTCAATTCAACACTTCTCACAATATATCCGAGCATCTTGTTGGCCGTTTTTATAGCTTCCCCACATTGTCTAGATGAAGACATTTCCGAGTCAACATAAACTCCTAGGTCTTTTTCATAGATTCCTTCTTCAATTTCAGTATCTCCCATATGATATTTATAATGCACATTTTTATTGCCTGCGTGCAGTACCTTACACTTTTCTCTATTAATTGTAATTTGCCATGTGTCTGCCCAGTTCTGAATGCCGTCTAGATCATTTTGAATGACCTTTGCTGCTGCAACAGTGTTTGCCACTCCTCCTATTTTTGTGTCGTCTGCAAATTTAACAAGTTTGCTCACTATACCATAATCTAAATCATTAATGTAGATTAGGAATAGCAGAGGACCTACTACTGATCCCTGTGGTACACCACTGGTTACCTTGCTCCATTTTGAGGTTTCTCCTCTAATCAGTACTTTCTGTTTTCTACATGTTAACCACTCCCTAATCCATGTGCATGCATTTCCTTGAATCCCTACTGCGTTCAGTTTGAGGATTAATCTTTCATGCAGGGCTTTGTCAAAAGCTTTGTGGAAATCTAAATAAACCATGTCGTATGCTTTGCAATTATCCTTTGTCGATGTTGCATCCTCAAAAAAATCAAGCAGGTTAGTTAGACACGATCTCCCTTTCCTAAAACCATGCTGACTGTCTCCTAGGATATTGTTACCATATACAGGTAGGTAATTTTCTATTTTGAATCTCATTATAGTTTCCATAAGTTTACATATAATAGAAGTCAGGCTTATTGGTCTGTAGTTACCTGGTTCGGTTTTGTCTCTCTTTTTGTGGATCGGTATTACGTTTTCAATTCTCCTGTCTGTTGGTACAACCCCTGTGTCAAGAGACTGTTGCATGATCTTGGTTAGCGGTTTGTAAATAACTTCTTTCATTTCTTTGAGTACTATTGGGAGGATCTCACCGGCCCAAGGGATTTGCCTCTGTTATGCTAAAGTTATTTAAAACTGGATAGGAACAGGTCGACATGTGGGGCATGATGTCTGTGTCCTCCTTTGTAAAAACTTGTGAAAAGTAATCATTTAATATATTTGCTATTTTTTTTCTTCGTCTATTATTTTGCCATTTAACCTCCTCTTTGAATGTTCTCTTGCTGTTATACTATTGGAAAAACATTTTGGAATTGGTTTTAGCCCCCTTAGCAATGTTGATTTTTATCTCTCTCTTGGCCTTTCTAACTTCCTTTTTGACTTGCGTTCGCAGTTCCAAGTACTCTTTCTGTGTACTTTTGTTTTTGGTCCCTTTTAAACGCTCTGTAAAGTGCCTTTTTTCGCTGAATATTTTTTGTAATTGATCTATTAAACCATTTTGGCCATTTTGTTTTAGATTTAGATTTGTCTACTTTTGGGATGTAATTGTTTTGCGCCTCTAGTACTACATTTTTAAAAAAAACAGCCATCCTTTTTCTGTGGATGTTTTCTCTATTTTACTCCAATTTACTTCTGTTAGTCTCTGTGTCATACCTTCATAGTTTGCTTTTCTAAAACTGTAAACCTTAGCTTTAGTCATTACTTTTGGGGTTTTAAAAAACACTTCAAATGAGACCATGTTGTGGTCTGAGTTTGCCAATGGCTCGCTGGCCTCTGTTTTAGTTATTCTGTCTTCGTTATTTGAAAAGACTAAATCAAGTCATGTCTCCCCTCTAGTTGGTGCCTTGACAAATTGCGTTAGGAAGCAGTCATTTGTCATTTCCACCATTTCAGTTTCGTCCGTCGTGCTCCCCACCGGGTATGTGGTTGAAACCAAGAAACCGCTCTCAATCAAAAGCCCTGCTCTCCATAATTAAAGGGTAAGGAGCTTCTGTCTTGTGGATTCTGATACAAAAAAAATATCAGATTTTAATATTGGAGCAGCAGAACACAGAATAACTGTAAGTTTTATAAAAAGCTAATAGAAAGTTAATACAAATAAAATGAATAATGTGACAATTGAAGCTACTTATTGTATAGCAACCAAACAATCCAAATACATTATAAAGCTCTGATTATGAACATATGGTCAATATGAATAAAGCAAATATATTTAGGATTATATATAGTACACCATAAACTGACTGCAGCTAGTTCAGAATGCTGCTCCCAAGATCCTTACCAGATGTAGGAAACGTGAACACATCACCCCCTGTTTTGCCCAGCTGCACTGGCTACCTGTAAAGTTCAGGATTACTTTCAAAACTCTCCTGGTCTCCTACAATGCCCTGCATCACACAGGTCCCGAGTACCTCCTCAATCTGCTGACCCGCTATGTCCCTGCCCGCAAGCTGAGGTCCTCCGACTCTGGCCTGCTTGTTATCCCCAAGCAAAAGTGCACCACACTTGGAGAACGCTCATTTAGCTTTATGGCTCCGACTCTTTGGAACTCTCTCCCAGCTTTGGTGTGTGATGCTCCCACCATTGCTTGCTTTAAATCAACTCTCAAGGCCCACCTGTTCTCTCTTGCTTTCCATGCTCATTAAGCCTGATATCTGCTATTAGCTCCTGTGCTATTGCTGAAGGTTATGGGCGTCACAAATGGCCGTTATGCTCGAATGTGCAAAATGTGCCACTTTCGAAACTTTTTTTTGTGTGCCACAATCCGTTTTGCATTGTGCACAAATCAAATCCACAGCGCAATTTGGTGGGAGTGGCCGACAATTTGCGAGATCCTGCCATGTTCAAACTATGTGCCAAGCACAAAAACAGGAGGAGGCAGTGTCGTGGTCTGGGGTTGCTTTGCTGGTGACAGAGTTGGTGATCTTTACCAAGTCCATGGCAAGCTCAACCAGCATGGCTATCATAGCATGCTTCAGAGGCATGCCATTCCATCAGGATAGTTGGGCAGTCCTTCATTCTTCAGCAAGATAATGAACCAAATTGCTGCAGAAGAGCTGGGAAGACATGTCGGGTGATTTCCAGCTGAAACTTGTTAACCGAATGCCTTGTGTTTGTGAGGCTGTTAAGGCGGCAAAGGGTGGCTATTTTGAGGAATCCAAGATTTAGATACAATTTTAAATTTTCTTGAACATTGCTTTGATACTCCTTTTGTTTTGTATATTGTAACATGTGTTTTCATTTTCAAGTATTTACAGAAACGTATACGACGTAAAACATTGTCAATTATGAAAAAACCTAGTTTCCAGCAAGTGTACTCAAACTTTTGACTGGTACTGTATATATATATATATATATATATATATATATATATATATATATATATATATTAAACAGAGAGAGAGAGAGAGAGAGAGAGAGAGAGAGAGAGAGAGAGAGAACAGCTAATTCCAGCTGGATTATTAATATCATTAATTGTTGTTGTTGTTGTAGTATGTGCGTATTTTCTTATAATAGACACCCTTATCCAGGGCGACTTACAGTTCTTACAAAAAACACATTACAAAAATCAGATCAGTCCAGACAGGGAGCACTAGCATTTTGATAAGCGGGATCACGGCTAATACCGAGAAAGAAAGAAAAAAAACCCAGATGGTACTGTAACAGAAAACAAGAAAGTAAGAAAATGTAAATTAATTAGAATAGGAAATATTACTCATATTTGTGTGACACCTGTCAAAATTATGGAGACAGAAGTAGAGAAATCATAATCTCACTTCCCAGCAAACAGCACAGCATAGATACATCTGTTTGAATTCTGTAGAATCTGTGATGGCCCTTTAAATATTTAGCTTATTAGCCATGTTAATGCCTGTGATAATGATAAACATTAGATTCAAATGTGTGCATATGCACAAATTTCATATGCTTAAGCACAAAAATATTTGAATTGCTCCGAAGGCCAAATTTGATTGCGATAAGCGTGACAGGCTTGCGATGCGCAGAATGTTTCCATTACATTACATTGTCGTGTACTAGTATTGCAATTCTGTGCATTGACGCATAGCTCTTTCTGTTGTATTGGTATTGAAGGTGGTTTAGCGAGGCACAAACACATTTGCGAATTGAGCAAAAAGCTGCTATTTTCCAACTTCGCGCAACAGTTTTGTGCTGTGTTGGAAAATATAATTTTTTGTGGAAAAGCACTAATTTTTTGCGATGCACACATTTGGTGAGGGGATTGCCTGTAATGTCCATTGCTGCATGTGGATAAATGTGTTAACAAGCTGATAATTGATTGTGGGGCATAGGCGGCACATGAGTCTCGTTTGGGGAGGCTATTCCACACTTTTTCCCCTGCATTTATAGGATAGGGCAGAAGAAGCAGAAAGGAGCAGTTAGTAGGATAGAAAGTGGTCACTGACTGAGGGTGACGATGCCGACATATCTCAGGTGCAAAGGACCCAGCGACCAAAAACACATATGAGGGTTATGACTCGGGGAGCCGCCCCTCGAGAGGAAGTCGGTCCCAGAAGACCGGGACACGGAAGTAAATGAGAGAGAGAGGTACCCAGCATCTGAGACTTCTGTAAAGGGGTGCTCGTTAAACCCCCGATTGGCCGAGACTTCAGGCTGCCTGGGACCTGAAATAAGGACAAAGCATGGAGGTTAGTATGGTACTCGAACACAGAGTGGCCATGCCCCGAAAGAAAGGCAGAATATAGAACAGAGCCTCGAGTGAGGTAAGATAAGCGCAGGAGCTGCGACAGGACAGGGTATGGCCCGGTGTGAGAACCCCCCTGAAGGTAAGGGAGGCGGATGCCTAGCCCTGAGGTCAGGGAAGTGAGACTCACTTGCCCCCCAAAGGATAGACCCCCGGCACCTCACAAAATCTCCCACACCGTGAGACAAACAAAAGACAGCACATGCCAACACATAACATAAACAAAAGACCTGAAGGACAAACGGGACAAACAGAGGGATGGTTAGTAATTTGTTAGTAGGATGTGAGGAGGGAGGCTTGCTCTGGAGGGTAGAGAGGTGGGTTGAGAACCAGTGACGGGTGATGATAGGAGCAAGAGGAATCAATGAACTGAGGGTAATGGGGTGGCAGGGTTTCTTGCTGGGGAGATACCTTGACGTTGAAAAGAAGGGGCAGATAGGGGACTCTACTTGACAGCTGAATGAACTGACGACGCTGAAATTGATCCGTCTTGGAGGTACACAACCGAATGATGAAGTAAATTAGAAGCAGAAGAAACTGTGAATTCTGAGGTTCTGAGGAGACCGAAGGCGGCTGAGATGCAGATGATCTCCATAGGTAGATCCTTGTATGAGAAGTGGCCTTTCCGAAGAGTAGAATGAGCAAATGGAGAATGTCCATTGATATAGACAGGCGAGAAGGTGAGGCAGAAGGGAAAGCTCTTCAGAATCCCACGGAGGGTCAGGTAAACTGCTGGTATGGAGAGAATGGGAGGAGATGGAGAGAATCCCTAGCGTGGACAATGAAAGCCAGGATCTGGTTTTGATTGAAGGAATAGGATGAATCTGATTCTGGGCACAGAAGGTTGAAAACACTGGCCAAACTGTAGAATATGAAGCACTCGAAGAAGGGGCGAGGGCTGCAGACATGAAATGCTGAGCAGATTGAAGGAGGTTACTGAGTAGGATTCAGTCAAATAGCAGCTGGGGAGTCTGGAGGGGGGTTGGGGAAGCAGACGGGACCAACTGACGGAACTTGGATGCCGAAAGTAGAGGCAGAAGGGGAGCTGGAACTGAGGGTTGAGGTGGCAGCTGGAACTGAACGAACAGATGTAAATCGAGTGCTGGGGAAGCTCAGCACCTTTTGCGCTCCATTTTCTGGAAACGAGGGCAGAGATGAGATGTCGACCATCCTATGTGGTAGTTAATACGGGATCGATCAGTGGTTTGCTACTATCATGTCTGCTTGGAATGGAAAAGGTGATCTCACATTCAGAGATTTGGGTTTCACAACTCCAGTCATTCTCCTAGCAGTGGAACTCCTTAACTCATAATCAAGACATATTTCCAGTCTCATACCACGTCTCTCACCATGTATTAATGAAATTTATAATTAAAGTTCGGGAGGAGGGTCAGACACCAATCTCCGCGTCACCAAATTGAATCATTCAATTTACACATTAGCTAATTTAAATTGTTAGCACTATAAATACCCTCTTCACTTATCTCTCAGTTGCGTTTTGATTTCATCGTACATGCATGCATGCATTATGGTCAGTATTCTGAATTATTCCGTTTCAGCGGAGCCGAGATCCACGCAACCAGTTCAAACAGCCCTCCCCACGACAACTTCGGTCGGCGGTATTATCACTCCAAACTTCTCTTCCCAGATGTCTGCTTCTCCTGTCTGCTGTGGCTCCCGCCTGACCACTCGTTCCTCCGCAACTCCTGACAGAGACTGGACGATCTCCCGGCTCCAGCTTTATTTTCGTAGCAACAACATCCCATTCAAATCTACAGCACGTAAGGAGAATTTATTTACTTTATTTCATCCTTCCCGTCGCAGGCGCTATGACGTCAGCACTGATCGTTGCTTTACCCAGTGTTGCCAAGTCTCACGACAAAACAAGCCCAACCCATGTCAGTATGGGTGTTTTACAAATTCCAACCCGCGACTCAAGAAGCAAGCCCAATTTCAGCGATTATAAGCGGACTTGAAACACCTCGCCCGCACCGACTGCATCTCCACGAAGCGCGTCTACTACCGGAAAAATCCGAAAGCAGGACCATCGCACCTGTCAATCAAAGGCTAATTCAGCAGTTCCTGAGCATTCTGGCTCCAACTATAACCTTTTAGGTTACCTCCCCTCACTGCAGGCGTCCAGCAGGCCCCTGCAGTGACCTCTTCGGCCACTATGGGCGTCCAGCAGGCCCTCATAGTGATCCTTTCTCTGTGAAATGCTTTTCTTTCTGCGCTTCAGCAGTTTTGAGCATTTGTATCCAGCGATTGTTTTTACAGTTGGGAGCGGCTGCTCCCGCGATCTATCCTGGGGTTTCGACACCCGCCACTGTTATATAATATGCATCTGTAACCTTTCTGGTTACACCCCCTCATCACTGCAGGCGTCCAGCAGGCCCCTGCAGTGACCTCTTTGGCCACTATGGGCGTCCAGCAGGCCCCCATAGTGCTCCCTTCACCTCCAACTATAACCTTTCAGGTTACCTCCCCTCACTGCAGGCGTCCAGCAGGCCCCTGCAGCGACCTCTTTGGCCACTATGGGCATCCAGCAGGCCCCCATAGTGCTCCCTTCACCTCCAACTATAACTTTTCTGGTTCCCTTCCCTCACTGCAGGCGTCCAGCAGGCCCCTGCAATGACCTCTTTGGCCACTATGGGCGTCCAGCAGGCCCTCATAGTGATTCTTTCTCTGTGAAATGCTTTTCTTTCTGCTCTTCAGCAGTTTTGAGCATTTGTATCCAGAGATTGTTTTGCCAGATTTGTAATAACTTCATTGAAGGAACCTGTGCTATTCCGCCTGTAACTTCCTTCATTTCCGCTCACCGTAACTCCACCACACCCAGCATCAACAGTCCCTCGCGAAGATTGCTCCCTGCAATATGCAAATCGACCACGCCATATTCTTAATCAAAATTGCTGGGGAAAAAAAAAAAAAAGCATGACTGGCTAAAGCCAATATATCAAACACATTTAAAATCATGCCCATTGAGCCTGTCCTCAGGGGATTGTATTTTTATATTTCCACTTTTCTGTCCGGTCCCCTCCTACTAAACGCAATCTTCTGTCCCTCCTAGGCCATTTAAACTACATGGGAGCATGGGAGGATTTGCAAACAAGAGGAGGCCATTCAGCCCATCTTGCTCGTTTGGTTGTTAGTAGCTTATTGATCTCAGAGTATCATCAAGAAGCTTCTTGAAGGATCCCAGGGTGTCGGCTTCAAAATTACTATTCCTATTTTCTGTTCTGAATGCTCCTTTGTCTAATTTCCATTTGTGACCCCTGGTCCTGGTTCAAAAGTCTCCTGGGTTGACTTTGTCAATACCTTTAGGATTTTGAATGCTTGAATCAGATCACCGCAGTAGTCTTTGTTCAAGTCTGAATAGCTTCATTTCTTTTGGCCTGTCTGCATACGACATGCCTTTTAAATCTGGGACAATTCTGGTCGCTGTTCTTTGCACTCTTTCTAGAGCAGCAATATCCTTTTTTAACAAGGTGACCAGAACTGAACACAATATTCTAGGTGAGGTCTTACTAATGCATTGTACATTTTTAACATTACTTCCCTTGATTTTAAATTCAAAACTTTTCACAATATATCCGAGCATCTTGTTGGCCTTTTTACAGCTTCCCCACATTGTCTAGATGAAGACATATATGAGTCAACATAAGCTCCTAGGTCTTTTTCAAAGATTCCTTCAATTTCAGTATCTTCCATATGATATTTATAATGCACATTTCTTGCCTATGTGCAGCACTTTACACTTTCCTCTATTAAATTTCATTTGCCATGTGTCTGCCCGGTTCTGAATGCTGTCTAGATCATTTTGAATGACCTTCGCTGCTGCAACAGTGTTTGCCACTCCACCTATTTTTGTGTTGTGTGCAAATTTAACAAGTTTGCTTACTATGCCAGAATCTAAATCCTTATGTAGATTAGGAATAGCAGAGGACATAATACTGATCCCTGTAGTACACCACTGGTTACCTTGCTCCATTTTGATGTCTCCTCTAATCAGTAATTACAGTTGGGAGCGGCTGCTCCCGCTTTCTCCATCCCCCATCACTGCAGGCGTCCAGCAGGCCCCTGCAGTGACCTCGCTGGCTACTATGGGCGTCCAGCAGGCCCCCATAGTGCTCCCTTCACCTCCAACTATAACCTTTCTGGTTACCTCCCCTCACTGCAGGCGTCCAGAAGGCCCCTGCAGTGACTTTTCCGGCCACTATGGGCGTCCAGCAGGCCCCCATAGTGCTCCCTTCACCTCCAACTATAACCTTTCAGGTTACCTCTCCTCACTGCAGGTGTCCAGCAGGCCCCTGCAGTGACCTTGTTGGCCACTATGGGCGTCCAGCAGGCCCCCATAGTGCTCCCTTCTCTGTCAAACGGTTTTCTACCAGCTGCGAGCTTCAACAGGGCCCCACAGCCCCTTCTATTCCTTACCTCCCGGTCTTCCAAATGTAACCTTTTAGGTTACCCTCCCCTCACTGCAGGCATTCAGCAGGCCCCTGCAGTGACCTCCCTGGCCGCCATGGGTGTCCAGCACGACCCCATAGTGGTCTCTTCTCTGTGAGATGCTTTTCTTCTTTCAGCTTATCGGCAGTTTATTCAAACACTTTCAAAACCTTTCCCATTTCTTTGAATATCAGTCAGGGCTGCAATACTGCATACTCTGGAGGCCTTCTGTTTTCTACATGTTAACTACTCCCTAATCTACGTGCATGCATTTCCTCGAATCCCTACAGCGTTCAGTTTGAGAAATTAATCTTTTATGTGGGACTTTGTCAAAAGCTTTCTGGAAATTTAAATAAACCATGTCATATGCTTTGCAATTTGATGCATAATGAGGATAAATCCTCGAGGCAGAGCTTTTATCTCCTGCCTTCTCTCTATTTGATCCTTTCTGTCGATTTCCCTCAATGATGTCATACTCATGGTTTGGTTCCTTTTTTTTTTTTTTTTTTTTCAAGGAACTCCGCCTGTGGGAGCTCCGCCTGTGGGAGCTCCTACTAAAAGAAAGGAATGGCAGTACTTTTACGACAACTGTCTCCTGCTGCACAAAGACATTCAACCGTTCAAAGATGCAGCTCCCTCTCTTGGCTTTGGAGGATACTACAAGGGAAAATTGGTTTTCTGCTCCATGGCCCAACGAATTCAGCATTATTCCTATAACCGATCACTCCTCGTCATTGCAAAATGTGTCCATTTGCTGTAGCCGCACTCCTTTTGGGGTCTTCCTGGGCTCAAAATCCATTCTTCTCCACTCCACATAATTCACCTACAGTCTAAATCTTTAACAAGATCGTTCATTCTCCCACCATATAATGAGAATATTCAGAAGGATTACCTGTTTATCTGTTACTCATCAGTTCATTTTCAGAGCTCAACACATTCTCGGCCACCTGAATATAATCGATTCTCTTTCTTGTTTCCAAATGCAGAGATTCAGAGCATTAGCTCCCGATGACGACCTCCTGCCAACTCAGATTCCTCATTTTTCAGACCTGACATTCATGTGAGCCACCTGCTGCATTCCCTGATTTCTGCAGGCTCAAGAAACAACTCTTCTCAGCATCACTCCCCGCTCACTGCAAATGTACTGGTCATCCTGGAATTGCTTTAAAATTTCACTTTGCATTCAACATTCCTTTCCATCATTTTCAGTGCCCGAAGCGCCATCCTATATTATGTCCCTTAAGAATACAGCTATAAGATTTGAATTTCCGGCATCAAGTTTTTCTACAAGCTCAACTCAATTTCGTGTCCCAGCTCTACACTCTGCAACTCACAAATTTCACTAATCCTGAAAGGGCTTCAACTATCAGAATCTCTTTCTCCCCCTGCTTGCCTACCTATTGCCATCAACGTACTCTCTTGGTGCCTCTCATCTGCTCCAGCTACTCCTGCCTGTTTTTAGATAAAACCTTAAAGCTCTTTCTCTTAGCCTTCTTGGGTTCCCATAGGTGCTCAGAGTCTACATCGCTCTCAAATTCAACCCCCAGATTCAACCCTTAATCTCTGACCTAGCAATCACCTCATTTGATACCCTTTCCTTCCTGCTCAAAAGAAGTAAAACTGACCAGGAAGATTAGGGAAAGCTTTTCAATTTATTTATAAATTAAACTCCCATGTTGGCCCATATGACCCCTTTCTCTCTTATCCATCTCCATCTTTCTCAGGGTGCATCACCCTCAGGCCCGCTGTTTATTAACGAAAACTGAACAATCGTCACCCAACATTTGTTCTTCTTTCACCTTTTCACCTGATTTATTTCCAGGACCGGATTTGCAGCTGAGCAGTTTTCCGGTCATTCCTTCAGAATCGTAGCAGCTGCTTCCCACGGAGTTCCAGACTCTCTTATCAAACGGTTAGGTTGTTGATCCTCCAGTGTTTTACCAAGTTTACATTATAACAAATATTACGAAGCCTAAAAATGCTTTTACAGAAATGTGCTCTTAAGTGTTAGTAGCCTGCCTGGAGGAAGGGCAATCGAATCAGCCATGGATTCCCAGAGGTTTATTTCCCAAAAATGGGTTTTGTTTTCCTCTCCTGCGTGCTGATGATCATTTGTTAAAGGTTGGCTAAACCTTCAAGTGGGCTATATTCAATTCTAATTGTGGCATTGAGACCGGCTTGTTCTTTTTGGGGTCTCAGCCTCGTCCAGTCGGCCAGGCAGTGAACCCTCAAACCAAGTTAGGTTTGATGCCAAATGAATGTGTATATACAGCATACTTTTCTGTAAAATCGCATACTCCGCATTCTCTACAATAAATATTTGTACTAAAACATTTTGTGATTGGTGTTTGTCCCGAACTACTGAAATGAAATTTATAATTAAAGTTCGGGAGGAGGGTCAGACACCAATCTCCGCGTCACCAAATTGAATCATTCAATTTACACATTAGCTAATTTAAATTGTTAGCACTATAAATACCCTCTTCACTTATCTCTCAGTTGCGTTTTGATTTCATCGTAACCCACCACCTCCCCATCTCCACCTTTCTTAATAACAATTTTTATGTTTTATCAATGGGGGTCTCAGCCTCGTCCAGTCGGCCAGGCAGTGAACCCTCAAACCAAGTTAGGTTTGATGCCAAATGAATGTGTATATACAGCATACTTTTCTGTAAAATCGCATACTCCGCATTCTCTACAATAAATATTTGTACTAAAACATTTTGTGATTGGTGTTTGTCCCGAACTACTGAAATGCTGTAATATTTGAGAGGTTGTGTGCACATATGAATAGATTGCTGAGAAAGTCAAGCACCTCGTATTTTGATTAGATGGGGATTAGCATTAGCCTTGATTGCGGAATGCTGCCACGATCTGCATATTGGAGGAAAGCGGGAGCGTTAGAAGCTCTGGAGAAGTGCAGTTACAGATTTAGACTGTAAACTAAAGCAACTTTTGCATGCTGTAATAGTGAATAGTTCTGAAGAAGGAGCAGAGATCTGCTGTAGTGAGGAGCAATTAACAGTAGAAGACAGGATCTTCTGAACAGTGCAGAGATCTGAGGAAGTAACAATGAAGTGCTGTCAATAGTGAGCAGTGGCCTGCTGTAGAGAGCAGAGATCTGCTGAAGCAGTGATCTGTAATAGTGAATGGTGGACTGCCATTGGTAGAGTGTGGTGGTCGGCTGCTGAGAGCAGGGATCTGCTGAAAGCGGTGGATATTGGTCTTTGAGTGTTAAGGTTGTTTAGATGAAGCCGGAGATGGGCAGAGATGAAGAATGCATAGATCTGAGGCCGCTGTAGAACCTGAGAGGATGAAGAATGCGTTGCTCTGAGGCTGCTGCAAAATCTATTGATTTGGTCGGGAGCAGTCTATGAGTGTATTGTCTATTGCAGGTTAGGAGGACACTTTGACTGAAATGTTGATAGTCGTAGGACATGGTTTCCGTATCTGACTGGCGGCTCGCGTTGATGAAATGATAACATTGAAGGTTGAATAAAGTGCCTTGATGAAGTTGGTCGGTTTGGAGGAGAGGAGCCAGATGAGGAAGCACGAATCTGAGAACAGGAAGAGGTCGCTGGAATGGATGCCTGATGCAGGGAAGCTGGAAGTTAATGTGACAGTAGATTCGGAGCATCTCAGAAAGCCGATAAGTGAGTGGCTTCATGACCATGGGTGGGTAGAGTTGAAATTGAAGAATACCTGATGGAGGTCCAGGACAGGATCTTCTGATGGAACGGTAAATTGTGCTGCTCTGTGAGAGTGGGGGAGGGGCATCTGATTACAGGCGAGGAGTACAGAAAGATTCCTTAGACAAAGCTTCGTGGTCGATTTAAATAGAGCTAAAGTAAGGCAATCGCTGACAACGGGAATGTCGATGTCTTGTCGAAGGAGCTTGAAAGTTTAGCGGAGGACCAGTCTTTCTGATAAAGTTGCAGAAATGAAGCTGCATTTTGGAGGGCGCTGTTGCTGAGGTGGAGATGGGATGAAGCAGGAAAGAGTAACGTTGGAGCTCTTAGAGCCGAAAAAGAGAAGCAGAATGAAAAGGATCACCTGAGCAGGTAGGAAAATGATTGCCAATATCTTGGCAGTGATGAGCAGAGAAATGACCTGCAGTGAGCGAGGCAACAAAGTTTAGATATTAGCGGTTGAGCACGAAATGACGGCGTCTGAGTGTTTGCTACAAAATGAAACACAGCAAAGGTGCAAGTGATCAGGGCTTAAATAGAAAATAGATACTAATTAACAGGAAATTAGAAGCCCCCAGCTCCACGCCCCCTGAACCAGACAAGCTAACATATATATATAAAGATTGGATTTTTTTTATTACTTATTATTATTATTTATTTATTTAGCAGTCGCCTTTATCCAAGGCGACTTACAGAGACTAGGGTGTGTGAACTATGCATCAGCTGCAGGGTCACTTACAATTACATCTCACCCGAAAGACGGAGCACAAGGAGGTTAAGTGACTTGCTTAAGGTCACACAATGAGTCAGTGGCTGAGGTGGGATTTGAACCGGGGACCTCTTGGTTACAAGCCCTTTTCTTTAACCACTGGACCACACAGCCTCCTTACTCTGTTATTAGTGAGTCTGAATACTAAGTTTCATTCATTGTGTTGAGTTTGAAAAATATTTGGACTGACAGACACAAATAAAAGTTGTAAACCGGATTCATTCTCCAGGGCCTTCTTGAGAACTTGTACTGTATAATTTATAGCACGAAACATACCTCGAAACCACTCAGGGATGCTGCATACAATGCCTATAGAAAGTCTACCCCCTTTCAAAATTGTCACCTTTTGTTACCTTATAGCCTGGAATTAAAATGCATTAAAATAGTTTTTCATTTTTAAAAATGTTTTTTTCATTTATCAACACATCCTACCCCACAACTTCCAAGTGAAAAAATTCTAGAAATTTGTAGAAAATTTAATTAAAAATAAAAACTGAAATAGCATGGTTGGATAAGTGTCCACCCCCCTTGTAATAGCAATCCTAAATTACCTTGGGGGTAACCAATCGCCTTCAAAATCACACACCAAGTTAAGTTGCCTCCACCTGTGTTAAATTGTAGTGATTCACATGATTTCAGGATAAATTCAGCAGTGCCTGTAGGTTCCCTCTGCTGGGTAGTGCATTTCAAATCAAAGACTCAGCCATGAGCACCAAGGCACTTTCAAAAGAACTCTGGGACAAAGTTGTTGAAAGGTACAAATCAGGGGATGGGTATAAAAAAATATCAAAGGCCTTGAATAACCCTTGGAGCACGGTCAAGACGATTATTAAAAAGTGGAAGGTGTATGGCACCACCAAGACCCTGCCTCCAAACTGGATGACCGAGCAAGAAGGAGACTGATTAGAGAGGCTACCATAGGCCAATGGCAACTTTGCAAGAGCTACAGGCTTTTATGGCCAAGACTGGTCAAAGTGTGCATGTGACAACAATATCCCAAGCACTGCACAAATCTGCCCTTCTGGGAACTTAAAGTGTACTATAGCCCCCCTAGTGGTGTTAGAGTTTCCACCATGAAAACACCTGAAGTAGAAACCACCATAGAAAGAATATTGGGTGTGGTTGAAGGGTTGCAGAAAGAGGTTTTCCAACTTAAAGCAAATAGTAGAGGACCACAAGGGTTTAGACCACCTTGTCAGCAGGAGAGAAGGTGGGAACTAGTGGCCTATAGATAGGGCTCTACCTAAATCGCTATTTCGCGGAAATCGTGAAATTGAGGGGTTACCGCGAAATTCACCTCTTAGGGGCCAATGCATACAAACAAGTACGGAGAGGAAAAAAAATAAACCTTCTTTAAATGAACTTCTGCACAACGCAAGCGATGTAAACATGTGTATCTTCCTTCTGTGCCCTTTTTGATTCCTTCGCCGTCCCATGTGCATTGCAGTTAAGCAAAAAACAAACACACAAAAAACGTCCACAAGTAACATTTACAAAATAAATTCTCCAAAGCAGTTAACATTCTTGTTTACTATTCAAATGACAAAGTTTTAATCAGCCTATCAGTGCGTCTGTTCTGCTTTTATGTAATCTGTACTGTGCAGTAGGGGGTGGGACAAAGTTGGTGCTGCATTGTTTTGACTTAGGTTGCTAAAATCTAGTTTTCAGCATTGGAGGAAAAACAGTAGAAATGGGACGACAAAAAAAGCAAAGCATATTTCGGCTGATGATCGTTTCAAGATATTTCCCAAAGAAACTGTACATGCAGATGGAGGTAATTGTTTTGCATATCTTAATGTGTCTCTGGAGAAAATACGATTGATCGCTATTTAGCTTCAGAATCACACATTAAACAAAAGGCTACTACAGAGGCTGCTGAACAGAACGTAAAATAAACAGCTTTCAGAAACCAAACTGGAAAGTCAGCCCAGACAAAAAGTATTCCTGTAAGCAAGTTAAATCAGTACTAAACCGATCCAGCACAGCCACCTCGCTTCAACCTGCTGCTTACTTTTTCGCAGTTGGAATTTTAGACCCGAATAGCCACGTTTTCTTTGTTTTGACTCGGTACTAGTAAAATAAATTATTGGATGGGACAAATAACACGACAACGAACATGCTGCATACATTGCCTTTATTAAAGTATCCCAAATACGCTTGTGTAACCGAGTTTTTGGGCTGTTTCTAATCGATTTCCACATCTGTATAACTTGGCAAAGCTTTGTCTTAACTTCCAACCAATTCAGTGGATGCAGAATGTCCAGTCTCAATGTATGAGCAAGTCAGCTGCTGGGGTATGCTGCATGCTTGCCTTTAACAAATCACAGTGTTCTGTTTTAGTAAGATAGCAAGTATCACTATTTTTAGGCTTTTATAGTGTTCTGAAATACTGTCTACTTAGGTTTATTTAATGTTTAAAAAGGTCCGCGAAATGTCTACGAAATCCTAATTTTATTCCGCAACATAGCCGTGAAAAATATGTAAATTTACCGCGATTTAAGTAAACCCCTACCTATAGACAAGATATGAGGGACAGACAGTGCTGGAATTGTGGTAGCTGGAGACATTTAAACAGAAACTGCCCTGAACCAACGGAAAACCAGAGGGCAGGAAATGTTGGTCGTAAATTGTGCTATGAAATGGCCAGAAGTACATTGTTCTTTGTTTAGTATAGGTAATGAGATTTTTTTGGAAGGTAACATAATGGGGGTTCCTTGTCAGTTTCTGGTTGATACTGGGGCACAAGTTTCTTTTATTGAGCGACACGCTTTTTAATCTTATTTCACAGAGGGCCGAGCTGACTAGGTATGAAGGATGTGTCAAGACAGCTAATAATGGGGTGTTGGATATTTATGGAGTGTGGCTGGTGGAGTGTGACTTTGAACGACTTCAGTTATCCCATGAATTCCTGACAGCTCGTAATACTAGTGCACTCGCCCTCCTGGAAATAGATTTTTTTGTCTAGTCATGGTGCTCAAATTAACTTAGGGAAATAAGACTTGCACGCTGATGAACAGAACTTTCCATCTGGTACAAAAATACAGTGAGGATGGAGTGAGGCAGGTCTTTGTTAAGGAAAATGTTACTGCCCCCCAGAAATGTTGGGAGCTGGTGTGAAAGGGTCATAGCACCAGGACATGGAGGGGTTAGTCGAACCAGCTGAAGCATTCATAGAGAGGTATGGACTGTGTGTTGCCCGTACTATTGTTAACACTTGACTGGGACAGGTGCCAGTTCGAGTAGCCAGCTTGATGAATGAACCGGTTAATGAGGGGCACGATTATTGCTGAGCTTACTACTAATGTTGCTGTGGTACAGTCTAATAGTGCTGGGAGAGATGGGTCTTATAATGACATGGATGAACTATTTCAAGAACTGGGACTACATGATAGGGGACTTTCTCCTGCTCAGAATGAGGTAGTGTGTAGGGAACTGTAAAAATACTGTTCAGTATTTAGTTCAAGTTTTGATGATCTGGGCAAAACTGTTCTCTGCTACCATCAAATTAATACACGGTCTGCCCGTCCTGTTCGGCTGCCACCTCGGAGGGTGCAAGTGCATTATCAAGAAGTGACCATTCACCTGCAGGCGATGCTGGATCACAACCCTCCCACAGTCCCTGGGCTGCCCCAGTAGTGCGGTTTAGAAAAAAAAGATGGAACACTCAGATTCTACGTGGAAGCTGAATGAGTTAACAGTGAAGGATGCTTACCCCCTGCCTCGAATAGATGATACTCTGGCAGGGGCACAATGGTTTTCCACATTGGATTTAGCCAGCGGCTACTGGCAAGTCGAAGTGGACCCTCAAGATAGAGAGAAGGCTGCTTTCTCCACAAAATATGAACTTTATGAGTTTAATGTCCTGCCATTTGGCATGTGCAATGCGCCAAGCACATTCCAGCGTTTGATGGAATTTGTATTAATGGATGTACAATGGACTAAATGTCTTGTCTATTTAGATGACATTATTGTGTTTGGTAAAACTTTTGAGGAACACCTGAGTAGGCTGGGAGAAGTTCTCCGGTGTTTGGGTCACGCCAACTTAAAAGTGAAGCCAAACAAATGCCAGCTGTTTGCCCACAGTTTCCAATATCATGGACATGCTATTTCTAGAGAAGGGATTGCAGCCGACCCTAGTAAGGTGGAAACAATTAAGACCTGGCCGGCCCCGCAGACAACGACAGAGGTGAGAAGCTTTATCAGGCTAGCATATTATCATCGCTTTGTGGAAGACTTTGCTAGCAAAGCCTGTCCCCTACATCGGTTGATGAATAAAGGTGTAAAGTTTTAATGGAGTGATGAATGTCAGCAAGCCTTTCAAACAAGGTCTGATTTGTTCCCCTATTCTGGCCTACCCAGAAATTAGTAAGCGGTTAATTTTGGATACAGATGCCAGCAATGTACAGTACTGTGCAAAAGTTTTAGGCAGGTGTGAAAAAATGCCGTAAAGTAAGAATGTTTTCAAAAATAGACATGTTAATAGGTTATATTTATCAATTAACTAAATGCAAAGTGAGCGAACAGAAGAAAAATCTAAATCAAATCCATATTTGGTGTGAAAACCCTTTGCCTTCAAAACAGCATCAATAATTCTAGGTACACTTGCACAAAGTCAGGGATTTTGTAGGCATATAGTCAGGTGCATGATTAAACAATTATACCAAACAGGCGCTAATGATCATCAATTCAATATGTAGGTTGAAACACAATCATTAACTGAAACAGAAACAGCTGTGTAGGAGGAATAAAACTGGGTGAGGAACATCCAAACTCAGCTAACAAGGTGAGGTTGCTGAAGACAGTTTACTGTCAAAAGTCATACACCATGGCAAGACTGAGCACAGCAACAAGACACAAGGTAGTTATACTGCATCAGCAAGGTCTCTCCCAGGCAGAAATTTCAAGGCAGACAGGGGTTTCCAGATGTGCTGTCCAAGCTCTTTTGAAGAAGCACAAAGAAGCGGACAGCGTTGAGGACCGTGAGCGCAGTGGTCGGCCAAGGAAACTTACTGCAGCAGATGAAAGACACATCATGCTTACTTCCCTTCGCAATCGGAAGATATCCAGCAGTGCCATCAGCTCAGAACTGGCAGAAAACAGTGGGACCCTGGTACACCCATCTACTGTCCGGAGAAGTCTGGTCAGAAGTGGCCTTCATGGAAGACTTGCGGCCAAAAAGCCATACCTCTGACATGGAAACAAGGCCAAGCAACTATGCACAAAAACACAGGAACTGGGGTGCAGAAAAATGGCAGCAGGTGCTCTGGACTGATGAGTCAAAATTTGAAATATTTGGCTGTAGCAGAAGGCAGTTTGTTCGCCGAAGGGCTGGACAACGTACACGAATGAGTGTCTGCAGGCAACAGTGAAGCATGGTGGAGGTTCCTTGCAAGTTTGGGGCTGCATTTCTGCAAATGGAGTTGGGGATTTGGTCAGAATTAATGGTCTCCTCAATGCTGAGAAGTACAGGCAGATACTTATCCATCATGCAATACCATCAGGGAGGCATCTGATTGGCTCCAAATTTATTCTGCAGCATGACAACGACCCCAAACATACAGCGAAAGTCATTAAGAACTATCTTCAGGGTAAAGAACAAGAAGGAGTCCTGGAAGTGATGGTATGGCCCCTACAGAGCCCTGATCTCAACATCATCGAGTCTGTCTGGGATTACATGAAGAGAGAGAAGCAACTGAGGCTGCCTAAATCCACAGAAGAACTGTGGTTAGTTCTCCAAGATGTTTGGGCCAACCTACCTGCCGAGTTCCTTCAAAAACTGTGTGCAAGTGTACCTAGAAGAATTGATGCTTGATGCTGTTTTGAAGGCAAAGGGTTGTCACACCAAATATGGATTTGATTTAGATTTTTCTTCTGTTCACTCACTTTGCATTTAGTTAATTGATAAATATAATCTATTAACATGTCTATTTTTGAAAGCATTCTTACTTTATAGCATTTTTTCACACCTGCCTAAAACTTTTGCACAGTACTGTAGGTATTGGGGCAGTGCTGTCTCAAGCTGATGAGCGAGGTGAGAGAGTTGTAGCTTATGCCAGGCCTGCACTAACAAAACAAGAGCGCAACTATGCCACCACCAAGAAGCAGCTGTTAGCAGTGGTAGCTTTCCGTGAACACTTCCTACTGGGGTGAGAGTTCACCTTGCGGACAGACCACAGCTCTCTCTGATGGCTTCATAACTTCAGTGAGCCGGAGGGTGGCCAAATGTTTGGCACTCTTCCAATATGAACCGATTCACCGTCCTGGCTGTCTGCACAATAATGCAGATGCATTATCCCGACGTCCGGTGGACGATCGCTGCACCGGTAAATGTGATTGCTGGTTCCACGCACTCCAACCCTGCCGGTCCTGCCGGTCCTGCTGGTTCCACGCACGCCAACCCTGCCGGTCCTGCTGGTTCCACGCACGCCCACCCTGGCGGTCCTGCTGCTTCCACGCACGCCCACCCTGCTGGTCCTGCTGCTTCCACGCCGCCCACCCTGCCGGTCCTGCTGCTTCCACGCACGCCCACCCTGCCGGTCCTGCTGCTTCCACGCCGCCCACCCTGCCGGTCCTGCTGCTTCCACGCACGCCCACCCTGCCGGTCCTGCTGCTTCCACGCACGCCCACCCTGCCGGTCCTGCTGCTTCCACGCACGCTTACCCTGCCGGTCCTGCTGGTTCTCGGAGGGCAGCAATGGTCCCAGATGAACTAGGTCCAGCGACCCCCGGTTTGACAGCAGGACTATGTTTGTTACGTTCTTGAATGGTTCAAACAACATGGATGAAGAACCCTGATAACCTTGTTGGCTACATGCAAAAAGTGACAATGTTTGACATGAACTATTTATAAATTGCGGGACGTAATTAAAAAGAAAGAAGGGAGTAGTGTAATGTCCAATGGCTGCATGTGGATAAATGTGTTAACAAGCAGATAACTGGTTGGGGGGGTATTAAAGGGTGGGATTAACAACAGGGACACGTCTCAGCCAGGTGTGACAGAGGAGAGAACGAGAGTCAAAGAGTTGAGCAAAAGAAGCAGGCAGGGAGAGGGGATAGCTCCTGTTGTAAAACTGAACTGCAGCCGACACAGCGTCTCCCATAGCGGAAGCTGTGGAGTAAACTGGGCGGAATTCTCAAAAGATCAGCCGCCCGTCTGTCTGTAAAGTATATCCCCTTTTAGATTTTACCTGCAGTGTTTTAAACCTTTTCTAGTACGTGTATATATATATATATATATATATATATATATATATATATATATATATATATATATATATATATATATATATACTATGTGCAAAAGTTTTAGGCAGGTGTGAAAAAATGCTGTAAAGTAAGAATGCTTTCAAAAATAGACATGTTAATAGATTATATTTATCAATTAACTAAATGCAAAGTGAGTGAACAGAAGAAAAATCTAAATCAAATCCATATTTGGTGTGACCACCCTTTGCCTTCAAAACAGCATCAATTCTTCTAGGTACACTTGCACAAAGTCAGGGATTTTGTAGGCATATAGTCAGGTGTATGATTAAACAATTATACCAAACAGGTGCTAATGATCATCAATTCAATATGTAGGTTGAAACACAATCATTAACTGAAACAGAAACAGCTGTGTAGGAGTGTGGCGGAGTGTCCCGCCCCTATTTATTATTATTTGTGTTTTGTTTGTGGCACAGTGAAAAGCGCCGCGTCTTTTCACTGCGCCACAAACAAAACACAAATAATAATAAATAGGGCGGACACCTCCCTGAAGGAATAAAACTGGGTGAGGAACAGCCAAACTCAGCTAACAAGGTGAGGTTGCTGAAGACAGTTTACTGTCAAAAGTCATACACCATGGCAAGACTGAGCACAGCAACAAGACACAAGGTAGTTATACTGCATCAGCAAGGTCTCTCCCAGGCAGAAATTTCAAGGCAGACAGGGGTTTCCAGATGTGCTGTTCAAGCTCTTTTGAAGAAGCACAAAGAAACGGGCAACGTTGAGGACTGTAGATGCAGTGGTCGGCCAAGGAAACTTACTGCAGCAGATGAAAGACACATCATGCTTACTTCCCTTCGCAATCGGAAGATGTCCAGCAGTGCCATCAGCTCAGAACTGGCAGAAAACAGTGGGACCCTGGTACACCCATCTACTGTCCGGAGAAGTCTGGCCAGAAGTGGCCTTCATGGAAGACTTGCGGCCAAAAAGCCATTCCTCCGACGTGGAAACAAGGCCAAGCGACTCAACTATGCACGAAAACACAGGAACTGGGGTGCAGAAAAATGGCAGCAGGTACTCTGGACTTATGAGTCAAAATTTGAAATATTTGGCTGTAGCAGAAGGCAGTTTGTTCGCCGAAGGGCTGGAGAGCATACACGAATGAGTGTCTGCAGGCAACAGTGAAGCATGGTGGAGGTTCCTTGCAAGTTTGGGGCTGCATTTCTGCAAATGGAGTTGGGGATTTGGTCAGAATTAATGGTCTCCTCAATGCTGAGAAGTACAGGCAGATACTTATCCATCATGCAATACCATCAGGGAGGCATCTGATTGGCCCCAAATTTATTCTGCAGCATGACAACGACCCCAAACATACAGCGAAAATCATTAAGAACTATCTTCAGCGTAAAGAAGAACAAGGAGTCCTGGAAGTGATGGTATGGCCCCACAGAGCCCTGATCTGAACATCATCGAGTCTGTCTGGGATTACATGAGAGAGAGAAGCAACTGAGGCTGCCTAAATCCACAGAAGAACTGTGGTTAGTTCTCCAAGATGTTTGGGCCAACCTACCTGCCGAGTTCCTTCAAAAACTGTGTGTAAGTGTACCTAGAAGAATTGATGCTTGATGCTGTTTTGAAGGCAAAGGGTGGTCACACCAAATATGGATTTGATTTAGATTTTTCTTCTGTTCACTCACTTTGCATTTAGTTAATTGATAAATATAATCTATTAACATGTCTATTTTTGAAAGCATTCTTACTTTACAGCATTTTTTCACACCTGCGTAAAACTTTTGCACAGTACTGTATAATATATATATAAAATATAGATTCTAGATAGTGGTGGGGTATCTATTAACAGTGTCATTTTAATTACAACAACGTTCTATATACTGTTTCATTTGGGTAGGGGAGGAGCTGAAGAGTAAGATACAGAGACTGTCGATTGCAATAATTTTTTTAATGCACTTTAATAGTTGTGTGATTTTGGTTAATAATTATATCTGTGTGGCGATTGATATTTACATGGTACTGTGGTTTCTAACACTGTAGTTTTATATTTGGATTGTGTTCGGTTTGGATTGATTTTGTAGTGTTGCACATAACATTAGTATTCTCTGTGAACAAGGCTATTGCATGGTGATCTACTCTCTGTATTGGGAATTCCCCTGACCCGTTGTACAGTATATTAGAAACTGTTGTATAAAGTTTTGGTATTTGCAGTATTTTACCAGTATTGTGTGCTTTTGTTTGCATCCTCCTACACCTCTGTTCCAGCCGGACCTCACTGGTTAAAGGTGGTGGCAGTGTTTTTAGCTACCATGCTGCTTACTATTGGGAACCCGGTATGACGTCATGAGAGGGGGTCGGTCGTTACATGCACATCACTTTGAATATCTGGGCCGTACTGTTTATCTGTTTATCCATTGTGGTAGAATGGTTGAAATGTAGCTTAAATGTATAAAAATACATTTTATTTTCTCCCCCCCCCTCCCCTACTCTGGTAGTTTAGTCTATAGGTGGGGTTAACTAGAAGACTATAGGGTATATATCTTAATGTCCAGAACAACATACTGGGATAGCAGGGTATCCTGAGTGATAACAATGTATCTCTATGGTCTGGATTATTTATTTTCCTTGCTCTGTGTCTTCCACCTGTTTGATAGCCAAAATAAAGCTGCTCTGTTTTTGCTGCATTTGACTCTTGAATGCAGCATGCTGTTACACCAGCCACTGGCTCGCTCTACTTTACATGTACTAGTTTCAGTGTTTACTGTGCTGTTTTCCTCCTTAACGTTATAGCATTGTCAATAAACAACTTGAGTCCTTAAATTATATGTTAATTTCAATATTTGTAATATATTTCAATATTTCAAAATGGTGCCATTTTGGAGCAAATGCAGATCTGTGTCAACTCTCCCTTATTTTCCAAGACAACTCCTGTATTTTGCTCAAACCTCTACTGTTAAACACCTTTGTCAGCAACCTTTAATTTCTGCAAAAGTCAAGTACGGTCTGTGGTTACTGCAATCCCTGTCTGTACATAGCAGGGTTTAGGACCCAGGGGAGCCCTGTGGCAGGCAGGCAGGCATCCATTCAGTGCGCAGGCAGGTTCACACACTTGACCATCAAGCCCGCCCGGTTTAAAAAAAAAACAAAAAACATTGATGCAACATATTCTCACATAATCCTAAGCAACATTGGAAAAAGACATACTCTCTGTAAACTATGCAGGACTGATTTTAATGGTGGGACATGGGAACAAGAATGATGTTTGAGGTAAACTCATTGCCAAAGGAAAAACTGAGATTAAGAAAGTTACACATGCAGAAATATTTACATGTTGTGACTAGTTCAGAACATCTGTAGTAGACATGTTCCCAGACTCAGTCACAAGTTGCAAAGTATTCTGTAGGAAAGTCTAAAAGGTCACACGAATAGTGAAAGGCGTTTCTATTACAATTTCAGTATCAACATTGCTTTAGAAATTCAGATTGATTGATAAGTGTCTATATGCAGAAATAGTGTGTTCATTTAAAATAGAAGATAGTTGACAATGAAATGTTATTCACAGTGGTATTATTGATCTGCCACATGTGCAGTGTAAGAATAACATCGCAATACTATGTTGTGTGTTTTGGCTTTTGAAATATTTTTTTTTTTATGATGGACTGTGGCAAAGTGGTGAGTGAATACAGGTGCGTGCAGTGCAGCGTGGATACAAAACAGACATTATGGCGAACACCTGTAAATAATGATGAAGTGATACAGCGGCGTGTATCACTTGGTAATTGTAATCCCCGGGTTTGACCCATAACCAAAAGTCCAGTTTCGTACACCAACACAAAACACAAACACAGTTTTTAGTGACAGCGAATAGGTGATAGTGATGTAATAAGGTTCTCCGTGAACACAGGGGTGAAAGTGATGTCCTGGTTGATGCTGGCTTTCGCTACAGCTCCGGATCGTGTTATGGGTAGTCTAGTTTAAGACAAACAGACAGTTATAACAAACACTAACACACACAAGACAAAACTCACGGTTTTCAGCAAATAAACAGGCTCCTTGTAGGTTGTGTCTAACAATTTACCAAGGAACAGATCACTTGCACTACGACCCCTATATACCCTCCCCCATGACCTCTAGGTTAACGAGCGCATCCGCGGACGCCATGTCGTTTCCCATCCGGGTCATTGAGTTTGGGTACCATAGCTCTGCCCCTTTTCTAGATGACCGACTTCCTTTTACACAGCACCCTCACAGGTCGGGAGGGAGATCTAACACCAAGAATCATTCGATCTCTGTCACATGGACTTATTGAATTTAGAGAATGTTTTCTTGTTACAAAGTAGATGCCATAGCTCGTCCTTTGATTGTGAAGCGTCTCTTGGTTGTTCTGTTTTGATATTTATCCATTTTAAAAGCAATTAGAAGGAGCACCGTGTTACAGTCCGATCATTCAACCAAGTAATGAAGTGGTTGCAAATGGCTTTGTGAATTCCCATTATCACATTTAGAACCAGTATCTTGCTGTACCTTTGTTTTACTGTAACTGTGTAACTTTATAGCTCAGTTCACCAGTGTGTATTACTTTGAAGAAAACCCATAGACCCATAAACAAACCATAGCATTACCAGCCATGGAAACACAATGGACTTGGACTAAAGATTGCACAATGGTCCTCATACAGTAGCAGACTTGTTTTTAAATGACACAATGGTACTTCAGTAGAGTACCAGTGTGTATTGGTTCATTCCATTGTGGTATCTTTTGTAATGTCAAAATATGACCTTTTACCACTCTGGTTAAATTCTATATCAATTGCTGATACAAATGAATCGGTTTTGTGTTACATCATGTAAAGCAGCACATGACCATTGCCTTGCTGCTACACTGTCTTTTCATTGTCTGACTCACTCTTCGAGACAGACAGATACTGTAACTGGAAGATAGATTCTGCAAAAATATTGCAGGTTTTATGTAACTGAGAAAAGACACATCTGACAAAATACATTGGTTTCTCTTACATTTCTGATGGTGATTCACTCAGTTTATTGAACCCGCTCTGTAAATAAACCAATGCAAGATTAAAGGGAAGAATGAGAGGAAAAAAAGACAATCTGAGCAAAGCATTCACTATAGACTCACCCTCAGTGAAAGGAGACTGATCAAACTGACTGGATTTCAAACAGGGGATTTAGATCATTTCTGTCAGCCTGCTGTTAAGAGCCACAAATGCAATGAACTTAGGTTTCCATTCAAAATATAAAGTGGTGCGGGGGTATTCTGTTAAAAGGATTACTATTTAGGGAACTTACTTTTCAGAATGGTCTTAATTCAGAATCAGTTGTGTACACTGGTAAGGGAAATTATTTTGTATTAGAAACCTCAAAATGGTTCACCCACTATCAGGAAGCTGCATTACAGGGTGCTACCAAACAATAGTTGACCACAACACTTTTTGATGGAACTAGCTTAAATAGCAGAAAGGAAGGAAGGCAAAACATGAAACAGGTAAATACACCTGATAATTAAGTTTATACACCTGTAATAAAACCCACTATTTACAAGGCATTACCTTGGTAGTTGACCTTGATTAATTACCATTCGGGATGAATACCTTCTAAAATCAGGATGCTACTGCTCCAGTAATACTTAGCAAACAAAAACAAATCCAGAAAGGGAGTCAATGCACAAAAACTAACACCACAGTTCCTAAGAGAAATGTCAGTCAATGCAGAATTGTTTGCATGAACATATGGGCAATGTATGTTGGATTTCTTCTTTAAAAGCTAAAATCCAAAAAACGACTACATATGTTTGTAAGGGAAAATGCGTAACGGTGGTAAACCATGGTAAGCGGTAAACTGCCAGAGGTTAAAAAAAAAAAAGTTTAGGTTACCGAAAACTGAAAAATAATGTACATTTCAGTTATACAAAAAGGCCTTTTTCAGGGAACAAGTAATGGGTTAACAACTTACAGCTGTTCTGCAGCAATGGAAGTAAATTAAGCCTTGAAAGTTGATGCTAACAATTCCTACAGGTGTCCCAACTTTTGTTGATTACTTACAAACCCTCTGTCTGTATAAAAACAGTGTTGGAACAGATTGTGTTACTACACCCTCTTAAGCATTATTTGGACAGTATTGTACTGCAGGAAGTAGTATATTGCTATCATAATGGCGAGAAAAAGGCAATTAACAAAGGAAGACAGACAGACCATTATAACCCTTAAAAGTGTAGGTCTTTCCTTTAGAGAAATTGCAAAGAAAGCCAAGGTGTCAGTGAGTACAGTTTCCTACACCATCAAAAGGCACTTGGAAACTGGAGGAAACTCTGACAGGAAGAGGTCTGGCAGACCCAAAGCCACAACAGAATCAGAAGACAAGTTTCTGAGAGTCAACAGCTTGCGTGACAGGCGGCTCACAGGGCAACAGCTTCAAGCACAGCTTAACACTGGTCGAAGTAAGCAAGTCTCAGTTTCAACTGTGAAGAGAAGACTTTGAGCTGCAGGTTTGACAGGTCGAGTGGCAGTAAGAAAGCCATTGCTAAGATGGCAAAATAAGAAAAAGAGGCTTGCCTGGGCCATGAAGCACCGCCAGTGGACTACTGAAGACTGGAAGAAGGTCTTATGGACCAATGAATCAAAATTTGAAATCTTCGGTTCATCACGCAGGGTTTTATGCGCCATCGAGTAGGCGAAAGGATGGTTCCTCGGTGTGTGACACCAACTGTCAAACATGGAGGAGGAAGCGTGATGGTCTGGGGCTCTTTTGCTGGATCCAGAGTCGGCGACTTGCACAGAGTGAGTGGCACCCTGAACCAAAACGGCTACCACAGCATTTTGCAGCGCCATGCAATACCCTCTGGTATACGCCTAGTTGGTCAGGGGTTCATCCTACAGCAAGATAATGTCCCAGGCTATGTCAGAACTACCTTAGAAGAAAAGAACAAGACGGTAGGCTTCAAATCATGGAATGGCCAGCACAGTCTCCAGACTTAAACCCCATCGAGCTGGTTTGGGATGAACTGGACAGAAGGGTGAAAGCAAAGCAACCTACAAGTGCAACACATTTGTGGGAACTTCTGAAACAGTGTTGGGAAGAACTTTCCGAACAATATTTGATTTCCATTGTAGAAAGAATGCCACGAAAGTGTGTTCGGCTGTTATATCTGCAAAAGGTGGCTACCTTGATGAGTCAAAATTTATATTAAATTTTGTTAAACAAAACGATTCCATGATTTCTTTTTATCTCCAATTGTTTATTTGTTCTATGCTTTAATTTCAGAGTACATTGAGACATTAAACTGCGTAAATTTCAATAAAACTGGAAAAATGGAGGTGTTCTAAAACTTTTGACCGGTAGTATATATATATATATATATATATATATATATATATATATATATATATATATATATATATATATATATATATTTGCACACTTAATAAACTTGTTACACATAGTGCATGTAAGTAACTAATAAATATACTGCACATAACATTAAATCGTTAGCATATAATAGATTAGTTAACCATCAATTAAATAACAAAAGACCATTCATTATGCTATATGGTTTATAATTTGTCCTTAACTGACACTACTGCCACTATTCTTAACTTGCAATATTCAATAAAAACTAGAGTTAATGGCCCACTTATGCTATGCAAATATATAAATAATAAAACTATATAGCATAACTAATAAGGTTGCAATGCAGGAAAACAATTTACAATTACATAGCATGTAACCCAACAAACAATATATTAATTAAATGTTGCACAAGAGTTCCAGCACGTTTATCCAAAGAAGCAGGAGAAATGAAAGAAACAGAAATAAAGTGCATCTGTGTTTAGAACAAATCGCAGTAAAATTCCATGAGTTTAAGAGCAATAAAACTAGTAGTACGCTCTCCTTTTCCACCGTAATAAAGAATCAGCATGAAATAGTGAAGACAGTTCGATGAAAATGCAATTGTCCATATCAGGAAAAACTATAAACAAAAGTTTATTTTCTCAAACCCGATGTAGATTCGGCAGCAACACGTTTCCCCAGGTTCTCACCGCAACACAGCTCACTCGAATAGTTCGTTATTTTCCTTTACTCTATTCTGTAAAACATCCAACAGCTATACTTGCAAAAACAAACAAAACACAGCTAAACTTGTCTTCAGCAGCATGCCGCCATATTTTCAAAACTTTCTTCTGTCTCTGTCTCTGTCTCTGTCTCTGTCTCTGTCTCTGTCTCTCTCTTGCTCAGCTCAACCATATCTCCCGCAACACACCTTGCGCACAACATTTTTTCCCCCCCGTCCTGCAACAGCGCTAGCTTTATATCCCTGCCCCTGCAATCCTAATGTTACGTAATTATTTTTTTAAAGGAAGCAAGTAATAGATAGCCAGCAAACCGACACATTTACCTATCGTCACAACTGTAACACTTAATGATAAGAACATCAGAAAAGCCATTCATCCCTGTGACAGGACTGACACAGAGGCAGGTACTTGTGGGGTTGAAAGCGCTGGTGCCCACCTATTTATTTCAATAAAAATAAACCAAAACAACCCCATCCATGCTGCCAAACAATAACAAACAAAACACTTGTTTTAAATAAGCACAAAATACATTAAAATTAAACCACAACAACAACACCACCCATTCCCAAACAATACATTTCCTTTTTTTAAAAAAAAATAAATAAATCATAATACACTATTTACAATATCATTTACACACAATACATTTAACACAAGCAGGGCTTTTTGCCCTGCCCCACTAACTATGTGCAGGGCTCTCTTCTGCCCCGCTACAATCCCATTAATGTTGGACTAGTTTAGAATAGCTGGCTTACTCAGAATTTCGCCTAGTTGTATTAAAATTGGACAGAGAAACTGTCTGAAAACTAGTTTTTAAATAAAATGTATGAGGTCTGGTCTTTCATGCAATGCTTAGAATTGACACCATAATTGCCTGAGCAAAAGATAAATAAGTTAACGGTAATGAGTATCCACCACTATAGTTTATTATTTACATAAGTCATTTACATAAAATCTTTGGAAACTATAGGAACTTTCATTATGAATTCAAATGTATGAATGTATATATGAATACAGGAAGGATATCATAAGAATATAGTCATTTCTAAGCCTTGCTAATGTGCTTGTACAATTCTAATTGAATACATTCTTCATCAGACACAAGTGTAGGTCACAGTGCGATACAAACTGAGACACCTGCTACTGGTTGACAGAAATATACTCTATTGAACACTCTGACATAATTTAAAATGAAGGAAAATCCATGGAAGGCCACTCAAGCTGAAAACCAGGAAAAGAAAAAATAAATCAGTCCCAGGTTAAGGTCTGTGGCAATGACAGTTCAAAATTGGGACAAAATTTGCATTTACATTAGCACTCACTCAAGTGTTTTAAGACTATTGGTTGTGGGGGACAACTAAAGCAAGGCCATAACATTATACATTTTCCCTAATTCAAAATATGTGTTTCTGCAATAGTAACTGCCAATACTAGTAGCAATATAAGGTCTGTCACCATTACAGAACACACATGTTGGATTAAAGTGAAGAGCACACAATCTTTCTGCATTGTTAGTAAATAGATATCGTTTGGGGTGCAGCGGCATTTGTGGGAAGTCTTGCTTATTAAAATACTTAACTACTACAAATTATCTGAGAGGGGCTTATGGGCAATAAATGTTCCAACCCTGCTGTTCATCATTCCTAGAACTGGGGGAACCCTGCTCCTGTGGGATGTCTTGCTCATTAACATAATTGTAATTATTTAAAGAGCAGACTATTATACATGCAGGGTTAAACAGGCAGCAAATGTCTCACATCAGTCAACTGAAATCAGCAGTTGAATGATGTGAGACATTTTTGCAAAAATGGTCTCACATCACTTTTTGGAGCCTCTGTATTTCTTGTATATTTAATAGTTAAAAATGGAGCCTTGCACATGACGCCGCTGGTCACTGGGTGTTAACACTATGAGCCCTATGGAATAGTACATTCTGAGATTATTAATACAACAGTTGCAGGACTGGCAGTTAATTAAGTAATTCCCTTTCAAGTACTAAATGTAACCATTACCGAATGGGTATTAACCTCTAACCTGTATAAGATATACTAAAGCTGCTCATCCGAGCCTCTGTGATGCAGTCATACCCGCCCTCGAGGGTGTAAAGGACTGTACGCACAGAGCTCTGCGCCATTTTTCCTTTCAAGAACTGACCTGACAGGACAGCCTATTCAGATAAGTACTTTTTCTGCTTAAAATTTTCACATTAATTGTACTTACACAAATTATGTGTGGTATTTAAAACAATTGCTGTATTAGTTTTACTAATTACATGTATTGTGAACTACAGCCTGTTGTTTGTTAAGTCCCGCTGTGGCCTTGTGCCCCGCATGAAGCCAGTGGATACAATCGCTCCTTCCCAGGCTGCAATAGCTCCGGCTGAAGTTATTTTATTCTTGTTTCAGCTTCGGCAAAATTACGAGACAGTTTGTATATCAATAAAGTAATTTCATTACTGTATTTTGTGTGAGGAAAATGTATTTTCTCATTCAGTTTTTTTCCATTTTCACAGAGTCTAAGCACAGGCCTCTGCAGCATGTGCTGTGGCACATGTACAGCGAGAGCAGCTGCTGGGCTCAGCAGCCCTGCGCAGGACCATGAGGCTGCTTCGGCTGCATTTGCTTGCAATCTCTGCCCCAGCATCTTGATGCTGTTTTGGTGACAGCTCTGTATCACCATTACAAGGACTGTTAGTCTTTCTAACAAGCAGACTACCCTTAGTTTTGTGTAGGTACTGACTGAATGGTTTTGCCAGTAGCTTGTACAGGTGGGCATCCCTGTACATTGCTACCCGCGGTACCTGTGAACCGAGTGGACCCGTACCGTACCAGAACCGAGGTCACCGACCCGCTCCGTTCCTAACCCGGTACTGTACTGTACTGAACTGGTACCGTCCCAGTTCCGACCCACTACCGACCAGTGTTTACATCCCCAGGCAGGTACCAAACAGGTCTTGTTGGGTCTTGAAGAGCCCCATTGCTGTTTTATCCCTGTGGGACATGCAAGGCCAGCCTGCCTGTGGAGGACAAGCACGGCAGATGCTCTTCTATCCTGGGGCCAGAGCATGCAAAGTAGGCACTGGTGAACTGCAGTTTCTACACTTTTTGTGAGGAAGAAGAAGAGTCATAGAGTTGCTGCGTGGGGAACTTTAACAGCATTCTGGTAGCCTATCAGTCGTATTTGATGAGGTCCCTCTCCGACAACCACAGGCCATCACCACAATAACTGGATGACATGCGCCTGATCAATAAGAACCTGCTCCTCTAAACTGAACGGGCAGGCAGTTGGTAGAAACCTGGCTGCGCGGGTACATTTGGCTTTACCAAAACGCTGCTGTTTACCAAAACGCTGCTGCTACACCGGGGCATACCTTTGGTCCCGCAGTGGATGAGATGCCGCAGCGCTCTCACCGTGCACTGCAATCCACAAAGGAGAGGGTGCACTTGCTTCCAAACAAAATGACCATACCCAGTGCGCAAAACAGTGGCAAACTGGCGCCCCAGGCCCCAGCATCCTCAGGAACTGGCACAGCCAGCTGCACCTGCTGCCAGAGGTGGTATTAAGAACTGGACCGCGGCTGTTCGCCACGGAGGCTATAATAAGTTCTGCTGCCTGGCAAAAGCCTCAGGCCAAGCCACAAGGTGAGCAGCGGCTCTAGGGGTTTGCTGCCACAAGCCCAGGGCCACTTCTCAGGGAGCCATCTGGAGTATTGACATCAGTGCACCATGGACTTCTGGGTACTTATTACTATTCAAACCAGCTACTCTCTGCAGTTCAAACACGGTCCCCCTCCCTTTCGGGGTGTGACTCCAACATCAGTCATGGACCTGCAGGCTATTCGCATGATACACCCCCTCCAGTTGGAGGAAGGGTTCTACTCCAGGTACTTCCTGTTGCCCAAGCGGGTTGGTGGTCTCAGACCGATCCTCGACCTTAGACAGGTAAACTTGTATCTGAACTGAAAGAGGTTCAAAATGTTGACGATCCACAGCTGTTGCAGTCAATCAGGCCAGGCGACTGGTTCACCACGGTAGACCTCAAAGACGCCTATTTCCACATCCCCATGAAACCCCATGAAACCAGAAGTACCTGTGGTTCACTTTTCAGGAAACAGCGTACGAGTTCCAGGTCTTGCTGTTGGCCTCTAGCTCTCCGTGCCTTTTCGAAGTGCATGGAAGCTATCCTGGTCCCACTGAGACTCAAAAGTATCAATTATTTGTACTCAATTATTTGGACGACTGGCTCATTTGTGCCTTCTCCCGCTCAGGCAGACACTCACACGGAACTGGTCACAGGCCACCTTCAATGGTTGGGTCTTATGGTGAATCATGCAAAGAGCTAGCTCACGCCTTCTCAGACAGCCTCCTATCTAGGAGTGTGCTTGGACTCCAGGTCCATGCTGTCTACTTTGTCAGACAGCAGTGCAGAGAATAGCTGCCTGTTTAGAGCTCTTTCAGCTCAACAGAGCGCTCACATTAGTGACGTTCCAGAAACTTCTGGGCTTGATGGCAGCAACTTCTCAAACCCTACTTTTCGGTCTCCTCTGCAAGCCTGGTTCAACAGCAGGGTTTTTCAGCTTGTGTTGAACCGCAACTGCATATTGACAGTGTCTTGTCACTGTCTAAAGGTACTCTCTTGTTGGAAACAACTTGCCCAACTACCCCATGGCGTAGCGCTGGGCAGTATCACCAGAAGGGAGGTCGTCACCATGGACGTGTCCAGCCTGGGCTGGGGCGCTGTGTGGAATGGCAGGGAGTCACAGGGGGTTTGACATATACATATTTTGGAACTGCAGGCAGTTTACCTGGTCTTGCGGAATTTTTTGTAGGAGGTTCAAGGGAGACATGTACTTGTCTGTACAGACAACACAACAGTGGTGGCCTATATAAACCACCAGGGTGGCCTCAGGTCTCCCAGTCTCCATCGTGTACACCTGCCCAGGTGGATAAACGGGGTGGCGGACCTCCTCTCAAGGGGAGTTCCCAGCTCCTCAGAGTGGAGGCTTCACCCCGAGGTGGTGAGCCTCATTTGGGAGTGTGACAAAGTGGTAAGTGAATACAGGTGAGTGCAGTGCAGAGCAGATACAAAACAGACAGACAATGATTTCCAGGTGCAAGGGTGTTTATTGATTTAATTAACAATGTCCAGAGCCTTATGGTGAACACCTGTAAATAATAATGTTGGAGTGATACATCGGCGTGTATCTCCCCGGGTTTGACCCCTAACCAAAAGTCCAGTTTTACACACCAACACTAAACACAAAACAAAAACACAGTCGTTAGTGATAGTGAATACGTGCAAGTGGTGTAATACAGTTCTCCGTGAAATGCAGGGGTGAAAGTGATGTCCGTGTTTATGCTGGCTTTCGCTACAGCTCCGGATCGTGCAACCGGTAGTCTATTAAAAAACAGACGACAGTTAACAAAACACTAACAAACACAAGACAAAACTCACAGTTCACGATACAGCACACAGACTCCTTGAAGGTTTTCAACACTAACCATTTACCAAGGAACAGAACACGTCCGCTATGACCCCTATTTATATCCTCGCTCATGATCCCTAGGTTAACGAGTGCATCCGCTCCTCCAGTCCTCAGATGCCACACCGTTTACTGTCTGGGTCATTGAGTTTGGATACCGTAGTTGGGCCCCTTTCCTAAATTACAAAATTCCACCTACCCTACGGAATAAATTGTTGTGCCATTTAGTTAAGGGTACTCTGTTCCTGTTACACAGTGCCCTCACAGGTCGAGAGGGAGATCTAACACCAAGCACCATTCGATCTCTGTCACAGGGAGAGATTCAGGAGAGCAGAGATAGATCACTTTGCTTCCCTGGAATCGACCCATTGTCCCCTTTGGTTCTCCATAACAGAAACCCACTGGGTTCCCACCCCTCGTCATACTCCCGCTGTGTCTGGAGAAAATCAGGCAGGACCAGGCCAAGGTGCTTTTACTAGCCTTTTTGGCCCAGGTTTTCAGCCCTGAGCGACCAGTCGTGGAGAGTGTCCAAGCACCGCAATCTGCTCACTCAGTTGCAAGGGACCTTATGGCATCCTGACCCATCGAGCCTGCAGCTCTGGGTCTGGCCCCTGAACGGCTGCCTTTGTGCCGTCTGAGTCTGTCCAATAGGGTTATTGACACCCTGTAAAATGCTAGAGCAGCGTCCACACCTTCCTAGTACTGGTACAAGTGGGGTGTCTTTCAGATGTGGTGCCTGCCCCGGGGTTTCACCCCATGACCTGTCCCATGGCAGTTATACTACAATTTTTGCAGGACCTGTTTGACGAGGGGAAATCCCCCTCTACATTAAAGGTCTATCTGGCAACTGTTTCAGCTTGCCATGTCAAAATTGATCTCATTTCCTGGCGGGGCAATTTTTGAAAGGAGCTCGGTGGCTTTGGCCATCTACGAAGGACATTTTTCCTTGTTGGAGGCTTAATGTGGTGTTAATTTGAGTCCTTGCATTCAGCTAAGCTGAAATTGTTATCTCTTGAAGTGGCTTTCTTGCTTGCAAAGCTGGTGAGTGAGATGCAGGCATTCTCAATTGCGAAAGCCTGCTTAATTTCTGCAGAAGCCAGGACAAAGGTTACGTTTCGTACTAATCCTGCTTTTTTGCTGAAAACTATCTCTGCATTTCATGTCAACCATTCTGTGGAATTGGAGGCATTCCATCCACCTCCTTTTCAGTCGGACACAGAGCAGCAGCTCGGTCCTGTGCGGGGCCTGGTGCACTATGTTGACAGGACAAAAAGTTGGAGGCAGTCTGAACAATTTTTTGGCTGCTATGGGGCGAAGTACCATGGTCAAGCCCTATCTAAACAGAGGCTGTCCAAGTGGATACCAGATACAGTCAGGACTGCCTATGAGCAAGCCAATTTGCCCCCTCCAGAAAAGCTCATTGCCATTCCACCAGGGGCATGGCATCTTTGTGGGATTTATTCCAGGGTGCATCAGTCAAGGACATTTGCAATGCAGCAGTGTGGGCTACTCCCCATACCTTTACTAGGTTCTACAGACTAAATGTTGTGGATCCTCAAAACTCTGGCTTTGGAACTAGAGTGTTAAGGGTGGCTTCCAAGTCAACCCTTATGACACAGTGTGATAAGGATGGCTTGTGGGGATGTCAGACCAGGAAGAGACAGACAACAGTACTGTGAGCAAAGCACTAAATAAAAAGGTTGAGAAACAGAAAACAAAACAAGGCAAGGCAACACAAGCAACTGCAGACAGCCATAATCAGTTAAGACGAACAACATACAGCTCTCTGTAGATAACACAAGAGACATCCGTCATCATGGTCCACTAGGTATATGAGGCCTACTGCCATGCCAGAGTGTTGGGGTGTTGTGTATATCTGGGCACTGCTTATGCAGGTCTAGTAGGATAATAGTGGCACCAACATCACACTTTACCTCTATGAATTCCACTGCCATGACCAGTGTCTATTGTGGCATCCACATGTTTGATGTGTATATTTATGGTCAATCATGAGACACAGGTGCATAACAGAACGAATACCAATAGTGCTGTAATATGAATATGTCCTAGCATAACCTGCTGTTGTATGGAATTGCAGGTGTTCAATGGCATAATACAGTCTTTTGCAAAGGAGGGAGGGGTGTTGGCCGGCATTAGCATTCATAGTAACATGGATAGAGGGAATGGGAGCACTTTAAGAACAGGACACCCATGCGACAGATCTATGACACAATAATATTGTCACCTGCAAAAATGTAAGTGTATGAGGTGCACTGTAAAACTGTGTTTACACGGGGAGTGGAATGTGCTGTGTCATGTCAGCTTGAGAGTGTTTCAGTGTTATACAACAGAATACAGTTTAATGGGAGGGCTGGCCTCACCGTCAGTTGGGCTGTATACGTTGTGCTGTAATACCAGTATGTTCTGTATTCTCCAGTGTTTTAGGACTATGTTGGTAGACAGAACACACATGTGTTTTGTAAATATCCATCCTTATGCAAGTGCGCCTTGCCCAACAACCTCGGCAGCCTCCCAGTAGGTCTCTAGGGAGCATTTAGAGGTCATACACCTAGTGGACCATGATGATGGATGTCTCTTGTGTTATCTGCAGAGAGTTGCATGTTGTTCATCTGAAATGATGATGACTGTCTGTGGTTGCTTGTGTTGCCTTGCCCCTTCCACTGCTTGTAAGGGGGTGGGAAGGAATGCAGTGTTAGGGCTGAAAACCCTAACATCATATTTCCCTACCTTTGTCATTTTAATATCAACCCTAACTGATGCATTAACAAAGTTTTTCAAAAAAAAAAAAAAAAATATATATATATATATATATATATACTGTATATATATATATATATATATATATATATATATATATATATATGTATATATTGTAACCCGGCCGGCACTCACGGTCGTTCGTTTGCCCCTATTAAGTAGACCCAGGACACAGGAAATGGAGTTTAAAGCGCAGTTGCGCTATTTTTAATGCATCAACAAAAATAAACAAAACGAAACAAAACACCTAGCTCCGTTTTGAGCATTAACTACACACTTTATGCAGGTCCCTGACTAGCTCGCAGGACGACTAAGCCGTTTACCTGTCATAAAAACAAAACACTCGTGTGACTGCTCGGAGACAGAGCACGTCATCTGCCTCCTTCTACTCAGCAGCCAGGAACAGACTGGCTGCTTCTATTATATACCCTTGCACCTGATACTAATTGATAATACCTACCAGGTGCGGGTGATAATTAAACAAATAAAACAATTAATTGAAACAAAACGTGCATTCGCATATGTTTTTGGCAGGGAGGATATTAACCCCCGCCCTGCTGTGTTACAATATATATATATATATATATTATATATATATAGTGAACTATTTGTGTTCGATTGTTTGATGTGGCAGCCAACAGGACGACAGTAGTACAATGAACTGGTAAGTTTTATTAATTGCAATAATGTTTAAGGTGTCCGAAAAGAAAATGAAACGAATACAAGAAAACCTGCCCTCTGGGCTCTGTCTGAACTTCTCTTCTTTTTCCTTAACTAGCCCTGCGGGAGCTATTCTCTGAGCAGGCAAAACAAGCAGTTTGGTTTCACAAGACAGTCACTGGAGTGATGCGCGGTAAATTTACCACAGAAAAGAAAAGTCCAGTATTTGGGCTGGCAGCAGTTACTGGCTGTAGTCAGCCCAGAAGAGGATCCACTTGTCCCAGGGAACCTGTGAGTATCCGTATTGTACTTAATTTGTAATCCTTGTGGAACAGGGCCAATAATCATATTTGTAACCCTTGTAGTTTGAAAAGTAAGTTTGTGGATTGTTAAGTATAGTTCCTCTGTGATAAAGAACACAGATGCCCTGTAGTTTTAGGTAAGTACAAGAGATTGCTTGAACTACACTTTCTTCAAGCTTATTGCCATTAGTTAATTACTAATCTCTTTGTTCTCTCTTCCAGGTTATGACAGCGCCCTCTACCTGTAGCATATACTGCAGTTCAGCCAGATCCCCAGTGCAGCCTATTGGCCTAATAGCCACGTTCAAAGTAAACAAAAATGCAACTAATAACTAGAGTTGCGAGCAAATTTATGGCTTCCAAGCAGTTAGTGTAAAATTTAAGCGCATTGGTTGTTATAGATGAAACGTTATCACAAATCATTTTGGACACAGCTGACTGTGTCAATTTTGGCCAAAATATTGGAATCACTGTTTAGATGATCAATGCTGAAATCTCATTGGCCCACAGCAGCCATGTTTTGTACTGTAGCAACTTCCCTTGAACAACCGTAAAAGATAATCATACTTAGATCATTTAGGCTCATTTTGGCTTCAATCAGAACTCTGCATGTTATATAACAGCTTTAAATTTGACCTTTAGCAGAACTTAACCATACAATATAAAACTATTTATGCATTACACATTACACTACTTGCATTACATATAGTGCTCATATAAACACACCAGTTTTGTAAAACAACAAAAGTCACATCTAATAAATTACAAACATACTTTTTTCTATACCTTGCTACACCTTGCTATATTTTTTCTATACCTTGCAGACTTTTCCATGTTAACATCTGTCCCCAGTGGTGGGAATGTGTAATTTCAGGGTGAATATTGGCAAAACTGGCCTGTCATCCATATTGACTGGCTCCTGGCGGTCATGTTTGTTGATGTAGGAACTTTTCCTAACTAGCTTTTTTAGAGGACAGCACAAAGATAACGTATACCCAAGATTCACGTCAATCAGCCAAAGGGCTCATGAGGAGTTGTTGTTTAAGTGTTTTACGCAAAATCCAACATAGCTGCCACACCATGTGACCGATCCATTTTTCCTTAAGTAGAATCAATCGTGGACATGACCGCAGTATGTACAAAATTTTTTACAGCTGTACTATTTACCGTTCATGAAAAGAAGACTTTTGAATATTGTCCAAACTTTTCATTAAATCCAAGATGGCTGCCACACCATGTGATGAAGCTGATTGGTTCTGTGGTTTGGCAACCACATTGATTAATGACATAAAATTACCATAAAAATATAAGATCATCAAAATTCAAACATCTTCTTTTCTAAAACGGCTTATGCGATTGAAACAAAAATTGGAATAAAACATCTCAGTACGGTCATCTGTTACGCTTGTTCAAGGGAAGTTGCTACTGTGAAAATCATGGCGTCCACGCTGCATGACATCATCAACATACGCAACTGGCTATAAAACGACGTATAACTTCTTATCGTCTGCACCAAAATGCACGAAATTTGACACGGATGTAGAGGACTATAGGATGTTGTGCCATGGTCAATATGGCCGCCTTTGGTCACATGGTGTGGCAGCCATCTTGGATTTAATGAAAATTGAGCAATTTCCAAAAGTCTTCTTCCCATGAACGGTAAATACCACAGCTGTGAAAAATGTTGTACATACTGCGCTAACCAATGTGTTTAAATTTCACGATAACTGCTTGGAAGCCTTTATAGTTGCTACCAACTCTAGTTGTTTTTGTTTTTTATGACTTGGCTGCAGTGTCCCCTTTTTACAATAAGTCCACAGTCCTTTGGGGGTACTTTTAAAACTGAGCTCAGCAGCACACCATTTTTTTTATCAGCCTTTATCTTTTTACACACTTTCTTTTATATTAAACAGTCCTTGTTTTAGATAAGCACCTGGTTGTAAACCCACAGAAGGCTGCCGTCAGGGGGGGGACAATCCTAACAGTTGTCCCGGGCCCAAGCTTTATTTATTTTTATATTAATTGTATTGCCAAAACACATTTCCTTTTAAGTCCTTGTGACAAAGACGACTGAGCGGTGACGTCACGTCAGAAGCAGGAACAAAAACAACAGAGAGGAGTTTGGTGAAGCTGAGCGACTGCTTTCGCTCAGCATTTAATGAATAAACAGAACAGAAAAAATAAACGGTTGTAACAACAAACACACAAAAACAGGACACGGCACTTACGCCAAAATAAATAGATAAACAAAAACGGACTAACACTAAACAAACGGTGGACGGACAGACACACAAACACGGTGAGTAAATAATAAAACAAGTACCGTGCTGGTCCTACCAGCACGCGATAGCAATTGTTCTATATATTTCCTATCTCTCTCTCTCTCTCTCTCTCTCTCACCCGTTCTCCACTCACGAACACCCAACCCCGAGTGAGTGAAAACATACAGCTTTTATGCAGTTGTACCGAGACTCGATTGCTAGTCAATCATTCAATTGGAATCTCGGTACAACTGCACGTGAATTAATTAAAGTGCAATTCCCGTGCTCACATATTATTACTTTTTACTTGCACGTGATGTGATTTGTGCCCTCCTCGTGCCTAAATACAAATCTACAATTTAAACACATGTGAAACACAGACCCGCTTATATCCCGTGTACCAATGCCTATACACCAACATTTACACACAACACGTAACACAAAATACACACAGGGGGCACTTTGCCACATATACCCCCTTGTGCAAAGCACACATGGCCTCAATGGCCACCTCCCCCTCAGTCCCAAAGTCCCGGAAGAGGGGAAGCAAGTGGTTCTGGGGTGGCCATGGTGGAATGTCCGCACCCCCAATTCTTCGTGGCGGCAGCTCCCTCTTCCGGGGCTTCAGCCACACTATCTCCTGCCGCAAAGTGCAGCTGGGGAGCTGGTCTCCTGACCTCCCCTTCTTCATGGCCGGCAGTTCCCTCCGTGGGGCTCCGACCACACAATCTCCGGCAGCGAAACTGCTGCGGGGAAGCTGGTCTCCTGACCTCCCCTTCTTCATGGCCGGCAGTTCCCCTCCGTGGGGCTCCGGCCACCGTGTTCCTGCCACGGAATGCGGTTGGGGAGCTGGTCTCTGACCTCCCCTTTCTTCATGGCGGCAGCTCCCTTCATGGAGCTCCGGCCACAGTGTAGCGACCGAGGCAAAGCAGAGGCCCCGGCGACCCCAGGCGAAGCAGGATCCCTGGCGACCCCAGGTGACGGCAGCAGCAGCGGACCCTCGGGAGGCGACGGTAGCAGCAGCGGACCCTCGGGAGGCGACGGCAGCAGCAGCGACCCTCGGGAGGTGACGGCAGCAGCAGCGACCCTCGGGAGGCGACGGCAGCAGCAGCGGACCCTCGGGAGGCGACGGCAGCAGCAGCGGACCCTCGGGAGGCGAACTCGGGAGGGGAGCCCCTGGCCATAGAGGCGGCAGCGGAGCTCCACTTCTCCCTCGCACCCTGCACCCTGTGTGGAGCAAAAGGCAGCCCCAGGCGATGCGGAGCGACAGGCAGCCCCAGGCGAGCGCGGAGCGGCTGGCAACCCCAGGCGATGCGGAGCGGCTGGCAACCCCAGGCGATGCGGAGCGGCTGGCAACCCCAGGCGATGCGGAGCGGCTGGCAACCCCAGGCGATGCGGAGCGGCTGGCAACCCCAGGCGATGCGAGGCAAGCATCCTTGGCGGCGAGGCAAGCATCCTTGGGCGAAGCGAGGCAAGCATCCTTGGGCGAAGCGAGGCAAGCATCCTTGGGCGAAGCGAGGCAGGCATCCTTGGGCGAAGCGAGGCAGGCATCCTTGGGCGAAGCGAGGCAGGCATCCTTGGGCGAAGCGAGGCAGGCATCCTTGGGCGGCGAGGCAGGCATCCTTGGGCGGCGAGGCAGGCATCCTTGGGTGAAGCGAGGCAGGCATCCTTGGGCAGGCGAGGCAGGCATCCTTGGGCGCAGCGAGGCAGGCAGTCAGGACAATCTGGGGTGCGGGTTTTGGCCCTCTTCTCGCCACTGCGGCCGGGCGGTTCTTCCCATGCTTTCCTCAGCAGCCTATGCAAGGGCTGCTGAGGACCGCCAGCATCTAGTCCTGGTCCTTCTGGTGACGGGAGAGGCAGCTCCTGCTCCTCTCCTCGTGACGGTGGGGAAGTGATACCAGCAGGCATTCATCCTCTGCTGGTGGGGAAGTGATACCAGCAGGCATTCATCCTCTGCTGGTGGGGAAGTGATACCAGCAGGCATTCATCCTCTGCTGGTGGGGAAGTGATACCAGCAGACATTCCTCCTCTGCTTGTGGGGTTGGCGGAGGCAGAGGCAGCCCTGCTGCTCTGCTCCTGCCGATGGAGGTGGCGGAGGCAGAGGCAGCCCTGCTGCTCTGCTCCTGCCAGTGAAGGTGGCGGAGGCAGAGGCAGCTCCTGCTGCCTGCTCCTGCCAGTGAAGGTGGCGGAGGCAGAGGCAGCTCCTGCTGCTCTGCTCCTGCCAGTGGAGGTGGGAGCGGCGTAGTCTCCTGGGGCGGAGGTGGGAGCAGCGTGTAGTCTACCCTTGTTTCAGGGGACTGGTGCGGCCCTCCCTCTTGCAGGGGACTGGTGCGGCTCCGCCTGGAAGGGGAGACCAGCAGGCATTCACCCTCTGCTGGTGGACAGGGACCCAGCAGGCATTCACCCTCTGCTGGTGGACAGGGACCCAGCAGGCATTCACCCTCTGCTGGGGGACAGGGACCCAGCAGGCATTCAGCCTCTGCTGGGGGACAGGGACCCAGCAGGCATTCACCCTCTGCTGGGGGACAGGGACCCAGCAGGCATTCACCCTCTGCTGGTGGACAGGGCAGCGGGCCACATAGTGCTCACCTCCGCAGATGGGGCATAGTTGGGGTAGCTGTCCGAGGGGGTACCAGGGGCAGTTGGTGCTGGAATGCCCAGGCTCAGCGCAGCAGTAACACCCGGGCTGCTGTTCCTCCGGCTGGTGTTGTGGCTGCTGCCTTCTGCCGTTCTTTCCCATCTTTTTTTTATATATATTTTTTATTTTATTTATTTTAAACAAACAGTACTCCTCCTGGCCTGAGTCTTGAGGCGCTGTGATCCCACTCTGACACCACGGTGACAAAGACGACTGAGCGGTGACGCCACGCCAGAAGCAGGAACAAAACAACAGAGAGGAGTTTGGTGAAGCTGAGCGACTGCTTTCGCTCAGCATTTAATGAATAAACAGAACAGAAAATAAACGGTTGTAACAACAAACACACAAAACAGGACACGGCACTTACGCCAAAATAAATAGATAAACAAAACGGACTAACACTAAACAAACGGTGGACGGACAGACACACAAACACGGTGAGTAAATAATAAAATAAGTACCGTGCTGGTCCTACCAGCACGCGATAGCAATTGTTCTATATACTCTCTCTCTCTCTCTCTCTCTCTCTCTCTCTCTCTCTCTCTCTCTCTCTCTCCACTCACTAACACCCAACCCCGAGTGAGTGAAAACATACAGCTTTTATGCAGTTGTACCGAGACTCGATTGCTAGTCAATCATTCAATTGGAATCTCGGCACAACTGCACGTGAATTAATTAAAGTGCAATTCCCGTGCTCACATATTATTACTTTTACTTGCACGTGATGTGATTTGTGCCCTCCTCGTGCCTAAATACAAATCTACAATTTAAACACATGTGAAACACAGACCCGCTTATATCCCGTGTACCAATGCCTATACACCAACATTTACACACAACACGTAACACAAAATACACACAGGGGGGGGCACTTTGCCACAGTCCTCGAAATATTTTCTTACTCTACACCAATCATTTTTGCATTCAAATCATTCCATAAGCTTTAAATGTTTTTTTCCCCCCTTTCCTTAGCTGAGAAATGGTTTGCTTGAAACGGCTTGTTCGTGAGCGCGGGACAGACCTCACACGTACATACAATCATCATTTTAAAAAAATTATCCGTTAAACTATAAAAAGCCGCGTCATTCCACAATTAAAATAAAAGGCTGAAATTTAGTCCCCATTGTCACATTATAAGATAAACAAACAGTACTATTGAATAACAGTTAACACGGGAAGCATGTATCGGTACTCTTTTAAATTCTAAGGAAGTTACAAGCTCAGCTTTCTCGTTTTCTGCATGTTTATTGATTTTGTTATCAAACAAACAAACAAACAAAAAATCAGTGTTATTCCGCAAAAAACGGATTCTTAGTGTGCATTATGCTTGTTCATGCTCAGTGTTTAATAGTTACGTGTGAATGTAGGCTGATGATTAAAAAAATGTATCATAAATCTGTCTTGTGAAAGCAAAAGAGAAAGGAGAGAGAATAGTGAATCGGAGCTGAGAAGCAGGAATCCTATATTAAAGCATTTTGTAAGTTATGTAAATAAAGAGAAAAACAAGTCGCTTTCACAAAGAGAACGGTCGCTGACCTACTTTTTTGGAAAATATGCATCGCCATTACATTAGGATCTTTTGCACACTGCCTATGATTGTTGCTGAGAGAAAGAGCTTTCAAAGTAAACTTTCGATCATCAAAAATGTTCTCAAACATACAGGTAGGAATAGTTTCTTCTTCTTCTTCTTCTTATTATTATTCCAACATAAGATTGTAATATTTTGTTTTGTTTTTTTGTTAACCAAATGCACAAAATATTTTTTATTGACATGGAGGTTTGTGTATTCTGTTGAAATAATGAGGTATTGGCAATGTAAAAACAACTAAACACATTTCTGCAACAATGGCATTTAGAGTTTATTATCTAAACGCATTGGTGTTCTTGGAAAAAAACACACTCAATAAGCCTAAGAAAAGAATTTAAGAAAGGAAATAATTGACTATGTATATATTTAACCTTGGAGGTTGCATGTTAATAATATTCCTTTCAAAACGTTAAAATTAGTAAATTTTATTATTTCTCAAAGTAAAGCACACACACAACATATTACAATAAACTAGCTGGACATTATCAAAACACATTGTATGTTAAAAATCTGAGCAGCGAGTTTTATTTTTACACAGTGTGTTTTAACTGATAAACATCTAAGAACACTTCAACTGTTCTTCATTTTTTACAATAGCAAGCAGTTAGATACTGTCTGCAACTCTGCTTCTATCTGCATAAGAAAAACGTGAGCTGTTTTTGCACCTTTGACATGGGCTATTAATCGTAGGGGGGATAAGTACATACAAAAACATATGAATGTGTATATCTAAACAGTTTAGAAATTAATTATTCAAATAAGTTTACTGTATTTGAATCAACATGAATATATGTCTTTGTTCATGGGTGACAAGTGAGTGTTAAAATACAAAGAAAATACATCATAAAATTAGAAGGTTGTTTACAAGGCAAATTCTGTGAATGTGTGCTAGCTGAATTGAGAGGGGGGCCCTTCTCATAGGACTTTTCCCAGGCCCCAAATTTCCTGGCTGAGGCATTGTGTAGGAGTCAAATTTGTAGAACAGATTCAGCTGATGAAAGTCACTGCAGAACCTCCAGCTCCCATTTGGTTTGGCTACCATAAGTTTTAACATTGTTAACAACTCGTGGATAATGTCAACCTTCTTTGCCTCGGGTAGACGATATGGTCGTACTCTCACTCGCACACCAGGTGCTGATCTAGAAAGGGGGCCTACTAGATCCCTGGCAATATGTTCAAACGGAACATCAATAATGGGCATCGATTTTAGTGGAGCTCGTAAATGGGGCCGAGGGCTGGCTCTCTGGCAAGTGGGACAGGATTTTCAAAAGTGTTCTACTGCTTTTCGAATCCCTATCCAATAGAACCTTTGTAATATGCGTGTGGAAGGGTGGTGGGTAGTTCACTGACACACAGGAGACACAAAGGTGATTTGGGAACACCGCACAGGTGCCCAGTTTTATTATGGGAGCGTAATTTCTTTTCAGCCCGCAGAGGGCGCTGTTGTCTGTGGTCTGTCTTACCAGCAATGGTACAGACAGAGCCACAACTATACCGGGAGCGGTACAGAGTACAGGTGCTCAAACACAGGAATAATCAAAGGCTTAAAGGAACAGGGAAAATAAAGAACAATAAACAAAACTACAAAATAAAAGGTGCTGCACTCGGCAGCTTTCCCCAACCGTCGCTACCTGCACGGCCCGGTCTCCGTCCCTACACTTACGGCTCCCTCAGCCTGCTATACATCTGTTTATCGGGCTGCCCAAGGTTTTCCCCGCTACCACTATTTTTCTTTTTGATTTCTTTTTTGTTGGGATTTATTTCCCAGTCGTTCTCGGTCCTGGACCAGAGCTTCCGCACGCTCAGCACGTCTTAGAAGGGCAGACCTGAGGGAACAACAGAATATTATTTTATAGGGCCAGCAATCCCCCCAAGCCCTGCCTCTCAGCCACTCAGAGAGAAGGAAAGCCCGCACACCCACTCTCCCACCTCTCCGTGTCACTGCCATGACTGACAGGTGAATATTGACGGGCTGCTGCCCTCTTCCTGCAGCACTTCGAACACATCAGAAGAGTCAGTACAGGTCTCGCCCTGTTACATATACTCCCCCTCAGAATGGCACCACCGGTGCATTCGAAAATCCTACATCCCCATGCCTTCCCGAGAGAAAAAATCTGCGTTTTGATGCAGCTTTCCTGCCCGGTGGACAACCCTGAAGGCATACCACCGCGTGATTCTGGCATTGCTATCCTTCATCCGGTGAAGCCATGCTAAGGGGGCATGATCTGTAACCAGGTTGAAGTGTCGCCCCAGGAGGTAGTACTGGAGTGACTCGACTGCCCATTTTACAGCGAGACACTCCTTCTCGATGGTGCTATAGTTCTTTTCACGGGGAAGGAGCTTCCTGCTGATGTACAGGACCGGGTGCTCACTTCCCCACACCTCCTGAGACAACACTGCCCCGAGACCTGTCTCTGACGCATCCGTCTGCAGGGTGAACCTCTTACCGAAATCCGGACTGCATAGCACTGGCTTACTACACAGTCTCCGCTTCAGAGCGAGAAAGGCCCTCTGGCACGGCTCCGTCCACTGAACCGTATTTGGGGCAGCCTTCCTGGTGAGGTCTGTCAAGGGAGTAGCAAGCGTGCATAGCTCGGTATGAACTTCCTGTAATAGCCCGCTAGTCCCAAGAAAGAGCGACCTGGGTTTTGGTTGTAGGGACCGCCAGTCAGCCAAGGCTTTCACCTTAGCAATCAGCGGTCTGATCTGGCCACCCCTACTCGATACCTCAAATACTCGACTCACTCTTCCCAAAGGCACATTTCTTTGGGTTAGCAGTGAGCCCAGCCTCCCGCAAGGATTGCAATATCGCTGCTACCTTACACAGATGACTCGGCCAATCCTCACTGTGGATAACCACGTCATCTATGTAAGCAGCAGCGCATTGCTGATGGGGTTGCAAAACACGATCCATCATCCGCTGGAAAGTGGCTGGTGCTCCGTGCAACCCAAAGGGCATGGTCCTAAATTGGTACAACCCGAAGGGAGTTGAAAACGCCGTCCTCTCTCTGGATTCTGGGGTCAGGGTATCTGCCAGTACCCCTTCGTTAAATCCAGTGTCGCCATAAAATGAGCCGTGCTCCAGACGCCTCCAGCAACTCATCTACCCGGGCATGGGATAAGATCAAACCTCGATTTCTCATTAACTCACCTGAAGTCAATGCAAAATCGAGTGGACCCGTCTGGCTTATCCACTAAAACAACCGGACTGTTCCAGTCACTTTGGGACTCTTCTATTAACCCCAGTCGAAGCATTTCATCAATTACCGTCTTTATTACCTGTCTTTTACGTTCAGGTATACGGTATGGCCTCTGACGAACTGGCGCCCCCGGCTCAATGTCAATGTGATGATGGGCTACTCGAATCTGCCCCGGGACGGGAGAAAACACATCAGGAAATTCCATCACCAGAGCTCGAACCTGACCCTGACCCTTCTGTGCTGGTGTCGGATTCTCCGCAATCTGTACCGCCCCTTCTCTCCCCAGCACAAAAAGATCAGGTCCCAGATCTGGGACGTCATCTGCTTGCGCCACTGCCAATGCCTCCGGTTGCAGCCAGGGCTCAAGAGGTTAATATGATAAATGTGTTTCTCACTCCGTCGCTCCGGCTGGCAGATCTCATAGTCCACCTTCCCAACCCGGCGTGTAACCTCAAAGGGTCCTTGCCACTTAGCCAGAAGTTTTGACTCAGAACTGGGTAATAATAGAAGTACTTTATCCCCTGGCTGAAATGTGCGTAACCGGGCTCCTCTGTTGTACTGTGTCTCCTGTCTGTGCTGAGCCTGCTGCAAGTTGTCATGTGCCCATTTTCCTACAGACTCAAGGCGTTATGTAGGTCCAACACATACCGGAGTGTATTGGTCGAATTATTCTGCTGTTCCTCCCACATCTCTGACCAGATCGAGTACACCCCGGGTCTTCGCCCATACAACAGCTCGAATGGCGAAAAACCCGTGGAAGCCTGGGGTACCTCTCTGATAGCAAAGAGAAGGGGAGGAATCAGCTGGTCCCAGTAACGCACATCACTACTTAATAAATTCATGTGAACATGTTCTTAAGGGTCTTATTAAAGCGCTCCACAAGACCATCGGTCTGAGGATAAAACACCAAGGTCCTAATGGTCTTAATCCTCAAAAGTTTACATGTTCCGCGGACTAGCCGGGACATGAAGTTGGTGCCTTGGTTGGTCAGTATCTCCCTGGGGATCCCCACCCGGGAGAAAACCTTCACGAGCTTGTTGGCAACAGACTTAGCGGACATAGATCGGAGGGGAATGGCCTCTGGATAACGCGTCGCGTAATCCAAAATAACCAATAGGTGTGTGTATCCCACCGCACTCTTTTCCAATGGCCCCACTATGTCCATCCCAATACGCTCAAATGGAGCTTCCACTAGGGGCAACGGCACCAGTGGTGCTCGTGGGACGGCTCTAGGGCTAGCTTTCTGACACTCCCCACACCGTTCACAAAACCGTCTGACGTCACCATCCAATCCCAATCAATAGAACCGTGTCACAAGCCTCGCTTTGGTTTTACGGCTCCCTCAGCCTGCTATACATCTGTTTATCGGGGCTGCCCAAGGTTTTCCCCCACTACTACTATTTTTCTTTTTTGATTTCTTGTTCGTTGGGATTTCTTTCCCAGCCGTTCTCGGTCCTGGACCAGAGCTTCCGCACGCTCAGCACTTCTTAGAAGGGCAGACCTGAGGGAACAACAGAATATTATTTTATAGGGCCAGCAATCCTCCCAAGACCCGCCTCTCAGCCACTCAGAGAGAAGGAAAGCCCGCACACCCACTCTCCCACCTCTTCGTGTCACTGCCATGACTGACAGGCGAATATTGACGGGCTGCTGCCCTCTTCCTGCAGCACTTCGAACACATCAGAAGAGTCAGTACAGGTCTCCCCCGTTACAATGCGGTCCAAAGTTTTATCGGCCACCAGATGGGCCCCAAATAGGTGACTGAGCTCATTTTGTTTTAAAAAGAACGGTTTCTAAATGGAGGCGGCACTAGCAATTGTTCTATGGGGTTTCCATTAATCACAGTTCCTTGATACAACAAATCATTTTTTTGAAAAAACACAACTAAGAATAAAGAAACTTCAAACCACAAGGTTGTTTTCTTCTTACTTTTTTGGGTTTTTTTGGGTTCAATTACCACCTATTCTCAAATAGGTGAGCTTATCCTAATTACTGCCCATGTAAAGAACTTCAATCACCATGATGCCCTGCTGTATATCACATCCTCCACCTGTCTTTTCTGGAGCTCTGGATTCAATAAAATTACGAATCACACAAATGTTCAGTTATTTTTTATTCGTTACCAATTTAAGAACTGTATCAGTACAATTAGGATTGTTTTTAAATGTATTTTTAAAGACTATCAGTTCTGGACAATTTAATTTTACACTACATTCTGAATATCTTTTTTTTTTCTTTTCCTAGCTTTACCACATTTGATCTCATCAGATAAAAAAGCAGCGGTTCTGGTACTGTAAGTTGTGAGACAAAAAAAGCAAAGCAGATACATAAATAAATAGTTTATAACATAACTTACCATTGTTTTTTTGGATTTTAAATAAATGTGTAGCACTTATTTGTGCTTTTGTAATATATATTAAATCTTAAAAGCCAGGTCAATCGTTCATTCCAAACCCTGGGTCTCTGTACTGACTGATATATAAAGCAGCTTTAAACCCGTGTGTGACAGGATGACTGGGCGGTGACGTCACGGCAGAAGCAGGAACAAAAACGACAGAGAGGTGGAGTTTGGTGGAGCTGAGCGAATGGTTTCGCTCAGCATTTAATAAATAAACAAAAGATTTAAACAGAACACAAAACAGGACACGGCACTTGCGCCAAAATAAATAGACAAACAAAACGGACTATACACTAAACACACACGAACAGACAAACACGGTGAGTAAGAACACTTTTACTAATACTTTAACTATCACCTCCGTCTCCTATCCCGTTCTCCACTTACCGAACACCCAACCCCGAGTGAGTGAAAACATGCTGTTTTTATGCAGTTGTACCGAGACTCGATTGCTAGTCAATCATTCAATTGGAATCTCGGTACAACTGCCCGTGAATTAATTAAGTGCACTCCCGTGACCACACATTACATTTTAACCAGCACGTGAAGTGATTTGTGCCCTCCTCGTGCCTAAATACAAATCTACATTTTTAAATCACACGTGAAACACAGACCCGTTTATATCCCGTGTACCGATGACTATACACCAACATTTACACACAACACGTAACATACAATACACAGGGGGGCACTTTGCCACACCGTGTTTATGGCCACAGTCATAGGATGCACTTTTGCGGTCTTCTTCGTCAGCATTTTTAACAAAAAAATTGTTAGCCTTTTAATGTAGTACTGTAGTTTGTAATAGAAGTCCCTAATGTTCTCTTCATTACATCACAGGGACGACTCACTGAAATCAGACAACTGTGCAGACTACTGCACGGCCATTGACACACAGACAGGCGCTGAGGGAAATTGTGTTTGTTGACATCAAGGAGGGGAGCGTCCGCTTTGCAGGAACTACTACGCAACCCTTGAATTGCAAGACGGTGCCTGTGAAGGCTCTGCTCAGCCAGGACCGTCACAACGACTCGCTGGGAGGCCAGGACTTCTGGAGCAACATTAATAGGTCAGTTTAGGGGACGTAGATCCCAAAACAAGTATAGAGAGGGTTACAGTAGGGTAGTAGGTTCCTGGAGCAGGATGTTTCTTTTAGTGAAACTAGTGCTCGCAATTTGTGTGGCAAACTTTTATTTTTAGCTTTGTTTTGTTTTCTTTATTAAATGTGACACTAGGGCTACCATTGCTGGTAGCCTAGTGTCAGCACTTGTGGTGTTAATTAAATCTGTGTGGCGTGTCAATACCCAATGCTGTGTCTGCCTCAATATTATTCAGTGACAACCCACACATCACTCTGTTACAGGGTCATTAAGCGAAGATGAGCGCAAATTGTCCAAAATAATTTGTTATATTAAGAGACACCCTACACATCACATATTCTTTTTTATAAACCACAAAAAGCTAAGACTGTAGTCATAAACTATTATTAAACACAACATTTTTTTTTTTTAACTTAAGAACTTTACCATACAGTATGTTCTCTGCACGGGATGACATTTATACACAAGATAAAAAAAAAATCCTTAACAGCGATTGGGGAAATGGGGACTTCTCAATTGTGTATTAAGGGTCACTTTTAACTTGTATGTTTAATGTGTAAAGCAGCTGAGTGTACATGCACTTGCCAGCACTTGTGTATGTTTAAAGGCATTGTATAGCCCAGAGAAACCAAGCTTTTTTCTGGGACAGAGTGTGCAGCAATGAGGGATACAGTAATCTGTATTAGTTTCTGTTCTGGCAGATTAAAATTAAAAGCAACAATCATCCCCAGTGACAGCTGTAAATTCAGCAATATATCACCATATATGGTTAGATGTCTTCATATATCCCTAGATTGTGATATTCACAATAGTTTGTTGCTATTCAAGTTAATTCAATAAGCACTTTTATTTCTAGACTGGACTGGGAGACAGACTGACAAACAGGGAGCTTCCACATACCCCCAGATTATGTAACACTCAAATACCTTTTGTTAACGAAGGTTCTTAGCAGGTTTCATCAGAATTTGACATGATGTCCTCAAACTAAATTAAAAAGTATAAGTTGTGACATACAGTACAGATGGATAGTCAATAGATATTCTCCATACACCCCCAGATCATGATACTTTAGTTTTATAACAAGTGGTCAAGTGGTTCTCTAGTCTAGATGCAGTAAAAATGTAAGGGAAACATATAGACCATCAGACAGACAGACAGATAGCCTCACCAAGGTTTGTGAAAATAGGACAAGTGGTTCTCTAGATATATTAAAAACTGTAAAGTGTGATACAAACGTACTTACGGACTTCAGGGTGTGCTCAGATATTGTGTTTTCAGACTGCTGCATTGGAGCAACATTTACGGTGACTCATAGAGGACATGGAAAAAAATAATGTAATGTCACTATCACAAGATAAATTATCTTATGATCTCAACATAACAGTTTGAAATGTCAAGATCCTCAGGCAATGTATCTCGAGATCTCAACATAGTTTGAAATGTCAGAATCCTGAGATAATGTATCTCGAGATCTCAACATACCTCATTTCTATAACTTTTTTTTCACTGTCCTTACTGAGCACTGTAAAAATGAGTGTTTGAAGGGTCTTATTGATTCCAAGTTCCAAGACCCCTGTTATCTTTGCATCTTGCATGCCTTTGTTTACAAATTAAGTACCTGCAAAATTGTATTTCCTGTAGGTAGGTAGGTACACATGACCGAAGCTGTCTAATGTACGTGTATGTAATGTGCAAAAGACACAAATATCTGATTGGTTCAGCGTTCTATTTAAATCCAGTATACAAAATGTAGGTATAGGTAATGGGTTTGTCATTAGCTCTGGGTAATCCAAATAAATAATACAATACTATATGGTAATATCAATAATATTATTGTTTGGTAAACAAAGGGACTGGTGTAAGGATACGTGCAAAGTGATTTACGACTGCAAACCGTGCTAAGCATCCGTAAAGTGGATTTTAACGGCTACTAAAAATGTGGCATATGTAAAGAATGGTTTTCACCTGTGTTTGGGATGGATTGTCCTCTCCGCTTGCCTCTCCAGCGGTGTCAGATATAATGTGGATGGTGACCCTCCTCCTGTTCCTGCTGCATGCTTGTGCTGCGTTACAAGTTTTGCTTTTGTTCACCGACGCAGGTCCTGCCACATTTTCATCACCTGGTTGACTGTCCTCCTGGTAACAGCGACAGCATTGACTTTCTCCACTATAGAAGACCATATCATAACTGATGTTGGCTGAGGCTTTTCCAAATAATTCAATTTCATGCTGAGTGACCTCAGCATGAAGGACTCTCAGCTCCTCCTCAGAAAACTTTTTTCTTTTCTGTGTATCAAGAGGACTTTGCTCTCTGCACTCCTAACTCACCTCACCTCTGGGTTGTAAGTGCAGCCACTAAATAGCCCGTTGCACAGGCAGCACCCATTGCGACCCTCATTATCATGATTGCAGATCATTATTTGTGCATGTTGAATAATTTGCTTTAGGGCTATTCACGCTATAGCGTTCATTCGCTGCGTTTTTTACGACCGACATTTCGCTGCTATTTTTGTATTCAGACTTGCACGTCAAATATCACAGGCAAGATGGGGCAACGTCTGATTATAGAAGTACAGAATACCTTGTTCTTTATGATAAGCAGCACAAGAATTATCTAGATAAAGAATACCATCAGAAATTATGGGAAAATATGAGGAAATCGGAAAGTAAGCATTATTGGTATGTTAAAATAAACACACTGGGCCTCATTTACAAATTGGCAGTAATTTGGACAGAATTGTGAGAGGAAAATTGAGATGACTGCGCATGGTATTTCCCAAAGTGTCACACTCTATTTACTAATTAATTAGAAGCAATAATACTGGTCTTAAAAAATATTAATTAGCATACAAATTGTGGGTGGCAACAGGTTTGAAGTTACACACTGTATTTATTCTATTGACAACAGATGAAGGCGCTTATTTACTGGTGGTGGCAGGGATAAAAAATATGAGAGAGTGATAAAAGAAAATATGCTCAAATAATTTAGTTTCACTTTAGAATAATATTTTATTATCTACGTGTCCTGCAACAATGTGAAGCCTACAATGCATCAGCATGGTTTGTTTTGTATTACATGTAATCCTGCTAGGTATTCATTTGATTTTACTACTACTGTCTTTTACTAGTACTGTTTAAACCTGTTGTACATATCTATAATTTTACAAAATTGAATGTGTACAAACACGTTCATGTTATTTTAATATGCCCTCATATTTTTTACTAACATACAAATGCATATATAGTACTTTAATTAATTAATATCGAAACAAATATATTAATAACAAACTAAGTAAAATACAGATAAATGCATGCAGGGTCAGCGAATGTAATGTAGAATCCATTAAAAAGCACTGGGGGGAATATGTTTTGGCTCCAGTAAAAACCCAACTGTATAAATAGGTACCAGAATTTGAACTCCAACTGCTTGACACAATGTTACAAGATTCATCAAATTTGTTGTTACAGTGTAGCCTCCCAACTTTTGTTAAAGCTAGAAATAACCTACAGAAAAATGCACACTGTAACTATGTTTAGTTACAATTTTAGTAACTATGTTTAGTTACAACTGTGATGAATTTTGTAACATTGTGTCAAACGGTTAAAATTCACTTCTAACACTGTTTGATTAATAAAGGCATTTAAAGGGCGGTTGGGTAGGTTTTTTCAGTATTATGCTATACTCACTTAGTTTTATTGCATGCATCATTTTCATCCCAAATGGAACTTCGGAACCGAAATGTGAAACAAAGGTCGGTTCAGGCGAGTTTTTCGTCAGCACTATGGTGCTCTCACCTATTTATAATAATAATAATTTATTTGGCTGACGCTTTTTTACAATTAGTTATTTTACATACACATTGTAGTAAATACTAGTACATAGTAGCAGTGTCCTGGTTTTGAACCCAGGATCCTCCTCTCAGGACTACAATGCCAGATTTGACTTCAAATGTAGGTCGGACCTGTTTTGTTTTTTTGTTTGAGGTTAAGAATATATTTACATGAAGTTTTAACATCTACTCTCGTGTAATGGAAATCATGAAGATCTGGATACGTCCAGTGACTGCTGTGAATTGTGCAGCTGGCAGCAAAGGAAAGCTTGGAGAGACAGCTGACAGGAGGAAAGAGACCCCATTCGGGCTGGCAAGGGTTAGCTACCCTTGTTGGCAGTATCCAGCTCTGTGTTTACAAGGATGCTGGAGACACCCGCCCAAGGCTTCTAAGAAATTAAAGAGAAAAATACCCCTAGAGTCTGCAAGAGCGGGGGCGGAAGATGACTCAACGTTGGACAACACGGTTAACGACTTAGAAACAGAAACGGATATGAGTATGGAGAGTACTTCACAAAAGACTACTTCAAGATCTGCAGTTAGCAAAGACATGAAACTCCAGGTTTGTGTCTGCGGCTGGAGCAAGGCGACAATGGTCGGGGTTGAAGATTCGTCAAGGGAGAATGAAATGCTTGAGGGAGAAGGGACAAGGGCCTTGCATTGATCAAAACTTCTTACAAAGTCAGTCAAGTCAGTCGAATGAAATCCAGCGACAGGAAGCAAAACACAGTTTGCAGGATATCAGCACCCCTGTCATAGACGTGAGGAGGACTTGCATGGACACAGTTAGTGATGAACCTAATGATCCTTGTGAACCCGGTCAGACAAACCAGCATAAGAGAGAAAAGAACCTCAACGGGCACAAGCCAGGAGTTAAATGGCCAACAGCTTGTGAGAAAACTGCATGGGACACAGTAAACTAAATCTCTTTGCATTGGAAATGTTAAGTGGAACAGTTGAAAAGAAGCTGGATAAATTTGGGGATATCATCTACGCATATGGAAGCGAGAGGTTTGGAGTTGAAAAAAGGAAAGAAAAAGTACAAACTATTCCTGGAAAGTCTAGATGGCAGCAGGAGATTGAACGCTTAGTTAGAGAAAGGAGACAGATGAGGAAGCAATAGAGAAGAGCAGAACAAAGTCAAAAGGAGGAACTCAATCTCTTACAAAGGGTCTTAAAAGATAAGCTTGCAACATTGAGCAGAGCTGAGTGCCTACGGAAACGCTACAAAAAGAAGGAGCGTGCGAGAACTAACTTTTATAAAGACCCATTCAAATTTGTAAAGAAGTTATTCACCAGTGAGAAGAATGGCACACTAAAAGCATCGAAGTTTGAGCTGGAGAGATATTTGGAGGAAACACATAGCGATTCAAAAAGGCAGGAGCCTATGTCAATTCCTTCAGACATCCCACCTATCAATCCACCAGAATACCAAATGGAGGACTGTGCACCTAAGTGGAAAGAAGTAGAGCGAGCTGTGAAAAAAGCAAGGGCTTCATCATCTCCAGGGCCTAATGGAGTTCCGTACAGAGTGTACAAGAGTGCTTCAGGAGTTCTACGAATCCTGTGGAAATTGATGAAAGTGGCATGGGAAAAACAGGTTGTACCAAGAGCATGGCACCGAGCAGGTGGAGTCTTTATACCTAAAGAAAAAGATTCTACAAGCATCAGTCAGTTTCACCCTATTTCCCTATTAAACATAGAAGGCAAGATTTTCTTCAGCATTATTCCTCAGAGATTGTCAACTTACCTATTAAACAACTGCTTCATTGACACTTCAATACAAAAAGCGGGTATTCCAGGTTTCTCAGGATGCTTAGAACACATCAATGTGATCTGGCAACAAATTCAATCAGCTAAAAAGGAGAGGAAGGAGCTCCATGTGACATTCCTGGATTTGGCTAATGCATATGGTTCAGTGCCACATAAACTTCTTTGGGCAGCATTTGATTTTTTCAGTGTACCGATGACAATAACAAATTTAGTGAAAGCCTACTTTGGAGAGTTGCAATTTAGTTTTTCAACTTCAGAATTCAGCACTACATGGCAATGCCTAGAAGTTGGAATAATGGCAGGATGCACCATTTCTCCACTGGTAATCATTAGGGCATCAAAATGGGTAGTGGGAGGAGAGCGCTTGGCTTCTGGAATGCGACTACCACCAATTCGAGCATACATGGATGACTTGACAACCATGACTACAACAGTAGCCTGCACTAATCGGTTATTGGGCAAATTAACCAATAACATTGAATGGGCACAAATGCAATTCAAGCCCACTAAATCAAGGAGCATCTCTATAATTAAAGGTAAAGTAGTAGATAAAACGTTCTTCATTAATGGTGAGGCAATATCAACAGTGTCTGAGAAGCCAGTGAAGAGTCTTGGGAGATGGTACGACGGGGATCTAAAGGACACAGTTCGTGTGAGAGAAGTTAGACAACAAGCAGTGGAAGGGTTGAAGAGCATAGACAGCAGCGTTTTACCAGGCAAACTAAAACTCTGGTGCTTTCAGTTTGGTCTACTGCCGAGGATGCTGTGGCCACTGACTGTGTACGAGGTTTCTTTGACAAAAGTAGAGAAGCTGGAAGCTTTAATCAGTTCAAATTTCTGTTTGTGATTGAGCTATTTACTGTCATTCATGAGAGGTTCAACCTTGACAATGCACACAGCTTTTACACTTTACAGTCCAAACAGACGCGCAACATTTGTTTTGGTTGCCCTAATTTGTCTAAATGGCAGAAAACTGTTGATGAAGCGTCTGAAGACAACAAGCTAGCAGCTACCACCGGCAGTCCTGTGCCAGTCAAATGGTAATTAAATTAGTCAGGATTTGTGAAATTAAATAAAATGGTTTGCTTTGAACACAAAATATTAGTTAACAAAAATGAACAACCATAAGTAAAAATGAAATTATATATAGTTATTTTTTATTTATTATCATAATGTGAAATTGAAATCTGATGCGCATGTTAAAAGTTCAAGTCCTTTGATTTGTATTTCCTTTTTTGTTTTTAAATCGGAAGTGTCTAAACTAATTTTTTTTTAAACTATTTTGCACAACAGTGTATTTGGTTAAAAAAAAAAAGATTGTTTTTTTTATTTTTGAAAATAAAACGTCAATGCACAAATAAGAAATCAGGTTGCCAATTGCACCACTGTGTGATTACTCACCTTAAAAAAGTTACCATTTCCATCCCCTCCCGAAAAAAAATTCTGGCTACGCCACTGCTACCAGGGTTTATTATTTAAGACCCTAAGACCCTTCACCGTTATATTTCTTCTCATGTGAGACTTTCACTTTTTCAGTCAACGAAAATATGTGCTAAAAACGGAGTGAATTTCATGTAGCCCTGTTAATGGCAAAAAGACAGCTACGTATGGAGTTTTTCTACAACAAAAAAAAGCTAAACCACCAACGCCAGAGACATCAACAGAAACCGAACGTGACTCTTCTGTAGTTCAGAATGTTACTGACGGCACGAGAGTGTGACGATACTTCCATTTCAAACGCTCAGGTTAGTGCAGGTGCAGCTTTCGATAAAAGAGACCCTTGCCTGTAAAGTGTTGTTTGCAGCTTTCTTGATTGTGACAATCTGGCATAGAACTATTTGTGATGAAAGATCTGGTAATGTTAGAAAGCTAGCTTAATGTTTACATAAAAATTGTTAAAATCGGGCATCAGGTTTGAGCACGGTTTCTCTTCATTAGTTAGTTAGCTTATTTATTTATTTATTTATTTATTTATTTATTTTGGGGGGGGGGCTGTGCCCCATCAGTTTTTCAAGCCACAAGGCAGCTCATGATCTGTGTTTAACATCTAAATCCTTGTTTCCAGCATGGAAATGGGAACAGTAAATAGGACGGGGACTTTTTATTGGTACCCAGGGCTCAGGGTGCCCATTCACGCTACACACGCCTAACCTATCGAGGCTCCCTGCCCAATATGTATATATATATATATATATATATATATATATATATATATATATATATATATATATATATACTGTATGTTTAGTTTTTTTTTGTAAGATAGTATTCACTTCCATAGGTTTGATTTTTTATCCTAGAAAATGCAGCGAATAAATGCTATAGTGTGAATAGCCCTTTAACATTAGAACAACCACGTTTATAGGCATACCTAGAACAACCATGACCGGACAATTTGATCAGCGTATTAAAAACAACATAAATATTGTAATGAAAGGACAAACAATTGAATAGAAGTCATAGTTTTATTCAGGAAAGTCATATAAAGCATAAATGGACATTTGAACAGAAATGTGTTTATATACAGACATATCACATAAAGTGCAACCTCAAAAAACAGTTAAAAAAAAAAAATGAAATAAACAAATATTTGAAAATAAATTTGTGTATATACAGGCATATCATGTACATACAAAACTGTACAACTGAAACTATGTAAATAAGTATATGTAGCGATCTCGGTTCCCGCAGGCAGGCGCATCACACAGGGCGAGGCAATCCACACACAGCCGGAGGGCGGGCGCGAACCCGGAACCTCTCCCACTAAAGCATAACGCCGATAACGCTGTACAAGAGAGCTGGCTCCCTTGCAAGGAGCGTATATCGGGCTTATGTCTTTGTGTGTGATTACGTCACCTACCAGCCCTACTGCTGTCTTTCCTTGTGCACACTACATATACATTTTTTTTAATAAATGGGTTTATATTGCTGTGGCAGGCTGGCTCGCAGTGGTGACGTCACGGACCAGGAGGTAACTGAATCACAAACAGTGGATGGGCGGGTGAAGCTGAATGCTATGGCATTCAGCGTATTTATTAATAAACAAACAAAACAAAAGATTTAAACAAAACACAAAACCAAAGGGCACGAGGGCCAAACGAATAAACAGACAAACAAGTAGTGTGCGGCTGGCTAAACCAGCACGTTTTAGCAATTGTTTTATGTCGCTCTCTGCTCTCTCCGCCTCTCTCCGCCTCTACTCCAAAACTCCACTCCGCAGCACAGACAGCTGTCGGTTCTATACTCTGGCCGAGGGGTTAACTAGCTGTTTATCTTATTACCCCTCGCCACAGTCTGCATCGCTTGGTAAGGATGCATGACTGTCAGCTAGTTAAATAATCAGTAGCTGATCAGTCATGCATCCTCACAGGGTTTTTAAATATAAATATAAAAGACGCTGGCGCTTTTACCCGCCGCAAAACAAAAATACAAATAATAATACATAGGGCGGGACACTCCACACATGCCCCCTGTGCGCAGCACACATGGCCTTTTCGCCACCTCCCCTTATTCCCTAAAGTCCCGCTAGCAGTCCCGGGCGCAGGAACGGGCAGCAACGGGCCAAAGGTGGCGGCCACGGTGGGATGTCCTCCTCCCACCCAAACAGCCGGAGCTGCTCCAATGGCCCGCGCACAGGCCGGCTGCTTTGGCCAAAATTTTTGGGGTGGTCTCCAGACCTGCCCCCTTCTTCATGGCCGGCAGCTCCTCCGTGGGGCTCCGCCACCCTCTCCTGCAGCGAAATTGCTGCGGGGAGCTGGTCTCCTGACCTCCCCCTTCTTCATGGCTGGCAGCTGCCCCACATGGGGCTCCAGCCACAGTATTTCCTGCCGCGAAGTGCGGCTGGGGAGCTGGTCTTCTGACCTCCCCTTCTTCGTGGCTGGCAGCTGCCCTTCATGGGGCTCCAGCCACACATTTCCTGCCGCTGAAAGTGCGGCTGGGGAGCTGGTCTCCTGACCCCCTTTTCCGCGGGCCGCAGCTCCCGCTCATGGGGCTCCAGCCACAGTATTTCCTGCCGATGGCAGGACTGGTAGCGACCCCAGGCAAAACAGGACCCTCGGGAGGCGACGGCAGCAGCAGCGACCCTCGGGAGGCGACGGCAGCAGCAGCGACCCTCGGGAGGCGCACGGCAGCAGCAGCGGACCCTCGGGAGGCGACGGCAGCAGCAGCGGACCCTCGGGAGGCGACGGCAGCAGCAGCAGTAGCGACCCTCCGGAGGCTAACTCGGGAGGGAGCCCTGGCCATGGAGGCGGCAGCTGGAGCTCCACTTCTCCCTCGCACTTATAACTGGTGGCTCTCCAGGCGATGCGGAGCAACAGGCAGCCCCAGGCGGCGCGGAGCAACAGGCAGCCCCAGGCGATGCGGAGCAACAGGCAGCCCCAGGCGATGCGGAGCAACAGGCAGCCCCAGGCGATGCGAGACAGGCCTTCTTGGGCAAGCGAGGCAGGCATCCTTGGACGAAGCGAGGCAGGCATCCTTGGGCTGCAGGCAGGCATCCTTGGACGGCGAGGCAGGCATCCTTGGACGGCGAGGCAGGCATCCTTGGGCTAAGCGAGGCAGGCATCCTTGGGCTAAGCGAGGCAGGCATCCTTGGTGCGAGGCAGGGCAGGAGCAGTCCTTCCCATGATGGTGGATGTGGAACCAGCAGGTATTCACCCCCTGCTGGTGGAGCTGGGAGCGGTAAGCAGTCCTCCCACGGCGGTTGAGGCGGAACTAGCAGGTATTCACCCTCTGCTGGTGGAGGTGGGAGCGGCAAGCAGTCCTCCCACGGCGGTTGAGGCGGAACCAGCAGGTATTCACCCTCTGCTGGTGGAGGTGGGAGCGGCAAGCAGTCCTCCCACGGCAGTTGAGGCGGAACCAGCAGGTATTCACCCTCTGCTGGTGGGGCTGGGAGCGACAAGCTGTTCTCCCACGGCGGTTGAGGCGGAACCAGCAGGCATTCACCCTCTGCTGGTGGAGGTGGGAGGGGCAAGCAGTCCTCCCACGGCGGTTGAGGCGGAACCAGCAGGTATTCACCCTCTGCTGGTGGAGGTGGGAGGGGCAAGCAGTCCTCCCACGGCGGTTGAGGCGGAACCAGCAGGTATTCACCCTCTGCTGGTGGAGGTGGGAGGGTCAAGCAATCCTCCCACAGCGGTTGAGGCGGAACCAGCAGGAATTCACCCTCTGCTGGTGGAGCTGGGAGCGGTAAGCAGTCCTCCCACGGCGCTTGAGACGGAACCAGCAGGCATTCACCCTCTGCTGGTGGAGGTGGGAGGGGCAAGCAGTCCTCCCACGGCGGTTGAGGCGGAACCAGCAGGCATTCACCCTCTGCTGGTGGAAGTGGCGGAGGCAGAGGCAGCTCTTGCTGCTCTGCTCCTGGTGGAGACAGAGGCAGCTCCTGCTGCTCTGCTCCTGGTGATGGTGGAGTCAGAGGCAGCTCCTGCTGCTCTGCTCCTGGTGGTGGTGGAGACAGAGGCAGCTCCTGCTGCTCTGCTCCTGGTGGTGGTGGAGACAGAGGCAGCTCCTGCTGCTCTGCTCCTGGTGGTGGTGGAGACAGTGGCGAGGGCTCCTCACCCTCTAACGCTGGAGACGGCAGCGACGGCTCCTCTCCCCCTGGCGTTGGAGACGGCAGCGACGGCTTCTCTCGCCCTGGCGCTGGAGACGGCAGCGACGGCTCCTTTCCCCCTGGCGCTGGAGAAGGCAGCGATGACTCCTCTCCTCTGGCGCTGGAGAAGGCAGCGATGACTCCTCTCCTCTGGCGCTGGAGAAGGCAGCGATGACTCCTCTCCTCTGGCGCTGGAGAAGGCAGCGATGACTCCTCTCCTCTGCGCTGGAGATGACAGCAATGGCTCCTCTCCCTCAGGCGCTGGAGACGGCAGCAATGGCTCCTCTCCCTCGGGCGCTGGAGACGGCAGCAATGGCTCCTCTCCCTCGGGCGTTGGAGACGGCAGCAATGGCTCCTCTCCCTCGGGCGCTGGAAACAGCAGCGGGCCCCTCCCATATCTGCAGCCAGGTAGTTGAGCACCATGGCTGCGATGTCTGGGAGGGATGCTGGTTGGTGTTTCTGTTCCCAGGCCTCCCAGCGCCCCCATCTCTCGCCCACAGGAGGTTGATCACAGCAGGGAGGGCGACCATTATATCCCTCTCAGGCTCCGCCAGCCAGTCCCAGATCCCTCAGAGGAGACGGGATTCTTCCGCCGGAGGATGCGGGTCCTCTCACCCTTTCTGGATGCTCAGGCTCCTTCCTCTCCTGCCATGGAGGGGTTGGTCCGGTGCCACGTGCCCAACCTCACCAACCGCGAAGCACCACCTCACCCTTCAGGCAGGTGAGGCAGACGCCCAGCGTGGTAAGGACCTGCTGCTGTTGCTGCGCCCTGCTGCTGTTGTTGTTGCTGCTGCTTTCTCCTCCGGCTACTCTTCCCCATTTTTTATTTTTATTTTTTTCCAAAACACAAAAAAATACTGTTTGAAAAAACGTCCTTTTCTTTCCTGGTCCGGCTCTTGAGGCGTTGTTTGTCCCACGCAGGACACCATATGTGGCAGGCTGGCTCGCAGTGGTGACGCCACGGACCAGGAAGTAACTGAATCACAAACAGTGGATGGATGGTGAAGCTGAATGCTATGGCATTCAGCGTATTTATTAATAAACAAACAAAACAAAAGATTTAAACAAAACACAAACCAAAGGGCACGAGGGCCAAACGAATAAACAGACAAACAGTAGTGGCGTGCTGGCTAAACCAGCACGCTTTAGCAATTGTTTTATGTCGCTCTCCGCTCTCTCCGCTCTCTCCGCTCTCTACTCCAAAACTCCACTCCGCAGCACAGACAGCTGTCGGTTCTTATACTCTGGCCGAGGGGTTAACTAGCTGTTTATCTTATTACCCCTCGCCACAGTCTGCATCGCTGTTAGTAAGGATGCATGACTGTCAGCTAGTTAAATAATCAGTAGCTGATCAGTCATGCATCCTCACGGGGTTTTTAAATATAAATATAAAAAGACGCGGCGCTTTTACCCGCGCCGCAAACAAAAATACAAATAATAATACATAGGGGCGGGACACTCCGCCACAATTGCCAACATAACAAAGCGCATATACGCAACCGAAGCTATGCATTTATACACAGACATACTATAATCAAAATGACATGAATAAAAAACATTTGAACAGAATGGGCTTCATTTACAATTGTTTACAAAGTCTAAGTGCTGGCACAAATCACACAGATCCTGCACTTTTCCAAATATGCAGTGCACTTACCGCAGACTGTCTTTGCACATTTGGTACAGCTATCAAAGTAATCAAGGCTTCTGGTACCAAATGCTGCATGGACATATACTAGTACAATGAAAGCTTCTAATTCCTCCAAGGGCATTGACCAGGAATCATCTTGCAGATGTCGGTGGGCTTCTGCTTCAGTGCAACGTTGTATGTGGTGAAGCGTATGCATGTCAATCAAAATGCGAAAAGCACTCAATGCGCTCCCATCAATGTTGTGCATATTATTTGTTTATTTAGCAGACGCCTTTATCCAAGAGACTAGGGTGTGTGAACTATGCATCAGCTGCAGAGTCACTTACAACTACGTCTCACCAGAAAGACGGAGCACAAGGAGGTTAAGTGACTAGCTCAGGGTCACACAATGAGTCAGTGGCTGAGGTGGGATTTGAATCGTGGACCTCCTGGTTACAAGCCCTTTTCTAGACCACACAGCCTCCTCAGCCGTGGGCCCTGGAACTTCACCCCTTCTACCTGCAGCTTCAACACCAGGAATTATAGTGTTCCAAACAGAGCCACCTTTACCAGCGTCTTGAGTGCCAGGTGGTGCTGGCACTACCGCTGGAGAAGGCTGATTGATGGACTATTAGGAGGCTCATTGAAACAATAGAAATGTCAGAAGACCGCATACCTGAGGAATGAAGACTGATAGAATCAAAATTCAATACATGGCGGCAAGTCCTGACTGATAAATACAAACAATACCGCAACATTTAATTGTTATAATATGTTTTATATTTATCTGTCAATTTGACAGCTCCTGGTCGGAATAGGTATGACAGTATTTTATCTCCCTAATTTTTGCAGCTACGTGATTTCTTTGTCAGGGTAATTAGTACATATATTTAGGAAAGGTCAGGAAAGCACAGTTCAGTATCTTAAACACACGCACAGTAATTTAAACTTAAATTCCAAAATGCCCACCTTGGTCATTCTAGTGTTAAACTTACATAGGCCACAGTGCAAAATAATTGCCTGGCCGCTACCCAATTTGGATTTTGCAGCCGCAATTGTTTGCACTATGCTTATCCTTACATCAGCCCCAAAGTGTGAGAACATGTGAACAAACTTTCTTATGAAACTTACAACTGGCACATTTGTGTGTTAAATATTTACTTGAATGATTAATACTGTGATATTGCTAATTGGTTATGAATGAACAACATAGGAAATGTGTATTTGATTTTTGAAATGTTCATTTTTCAGAAATTTATAGTTACAAAAATAACTGATGCTGAAAGTTAAATGAATAGAACCAAATTCATGATGATTGAAAATGCTAATACAGTATAACAAAAATGATACCAACCTAGAATAAACATAGACCATGAATATAAATGATGCAGACTCACATTTTTGTTCATTCTTATTATTTGTTCATTTTAAGTATGTTTAGAGTGAATAGTAACCCCATAAATGTGTAGTTCAATTAACCTTTCAACCTCCAAGCACCGGCTTCCTAATACGGAACTAACAGCACCTACTGTATGCAAACTTTCTCACAGCGTCTCACAGAGTGATTTTAACAGGTATGTGGGGTGAGTGACTGACTGAGTGAGTTATAATTTGTGTGTTGTTTTGTAACTTTGTAGTGAAGGCTTATGCCCAGCCAGCAAGTGTTTTGTTGTTTTATTTGAACCTTTTATTTTGGCCCACGTGCTGTGTTTATTTTGTTCCTGTTTTTGTGTTTGTTTTGTTAAATAAACTGCAGCTTTCTTCTCTGGGTCTCTTTCCTGCCAGTAACAGCTTGGGCCGTGACGCTACCCTGTCACAGGGATCTATAACATTCAACAAGAAGATGGAGTTTTGGTGGTACTGACCACATACACTGAGTCAGTAGCTATGAAGTCTAAACAGGATTGCACTGGAATCTACTACTGTCTCCCCCACACTCGCTCACAAATATATATTAAATTAAAAGTATAAGATCATTTATTTTTTATCTTTTATAAAAGGCAAACTTTTCCCCCCTATTTACAGTACACTTCCACAGCTTCAATGAGTAGCTCTGACAGGAGGGGTGCCGACAGACAGTGCCTGTGAGAAGCCTCACCAATCCCCCCTTGTAGCTGATAATTAATAAATGAAATACCCTGGGACTCCACTAGCGCTTCCCTTGGATGACATATCTGTCGTGAGCTCGGCAAAGCATTAAATGGCTATTTTCTGACAGAATGACTTCGCTGCCTCCAAGCTTTCTTGACTTTGTATGTGTGTGTGTGTGTGCGTTAAAGAGAGGGAGAGCGTATGTGTGTGTTCGTTTTTTCCTCAGTTGACAGCTCTAGTTCATTCCTGCCCATTTTAATTGGGCCCCGGATGAATTTGCTCGACAGGGCCATTCATCATGTGGCAGCGGTAGAGGACAAACCCAGGGGGGAGGGAGATCGAGGGAGGGGGAGGTGGGTTGCTGTCAGCTCTTTGGGTTGCCTGTTTCATGGGCTGGTAGTGGTTGCTATGCGTATTGGGGTGTGTGTGGGGGGGGGGGGGTTCACATATTTGGGCATTAGTGCAGCTATTACTTTAACAAGCTTAGTTTATCCTTGTCACTACCACTTCAATTTCCGAACGTAATCATCTGAAATGTAGATTACGCCAAGAGACAAATGGGACAGAGCAAGAGCACACAACCAAGTGACAAGAGAAAGCTTGTTAAAGCACTGTAGCTTTCCCTCTACTTCTCTGCCTGTCATTGATTAGTTTAATAAACAATTACTTCCACAGTAAGCTGTTTGTCACCTGTGTGAAAGACTCCCCCTCCTGCTTCTCTAGTCTAAGAGTGGTTGGCAGAGGTGCGCTGACCCACAGTAGATAATAAAATCATTATTTTAGCACCAGCCAGCGTCCACAGTCACACCTGACAACCTTCGCAGCAGGCTGCTGCTGGTATCCTGAGTTTTTGTGGGTAGGTTGGTGGGTTTCAGCCCTGTCTCCTTCGCTGCAGCATTACGTAGATTGTTGTAGATATGTAAATATCTTAATTGACTATCCTCCTTCAAGCCTTTCTGTTCACACATAACAGACTTAATTAACATAGTGTAACTTTTTGTTGAACACCACCGACAGCAGGCTGATAGCTGAGTTCAACATCATTTTTGAGAGACCAGTTGGTGGGTAAGTTAATAACATGCAATAATAGAATTGAAATGTTTTCATTTTGCTTGTACAGTAGGTTACATCATTATAGAGGGAAATAATAGGGAGTAAGAGAGGTTAAGCAGACAACGACCAAAGAAGTCTATACCTTTAATAAGAGAGACTGGGGCCGACTGAGGCAATATTGGACATTTTGAGGTGCTGCTCCAAGAAAACAGTCATAAGTTTAAGCAGAAACTACTGAACAAATGGCTACATAAACTGGAATAATGTATTCCAGCATCTGACAACTTTGTGATAGACTCTACACCGTGCCTTGCAAATCTAATCAATTTCTATGAAATATGACCCAAGTTCATACCTAACTGTGTATTTGAACCATTTTTTTATCCAGATCAGATCATCAGTTCAACTCCTGCTTTGAGAAAGATGAACACTACATTGTCTTATTTCTTATGGCTTTCATGACCCATTTCCATCCCAATAGAAACAAGTTGGCACCAAAACTAACCTTTAACTGTGAAACAGTTTTGTTTTTCATATTGAATCACCTGTTCTTGAGGATTGACTTAGTATTTCATGACTTTGGAGGTCAAAGGTTTCCTAATCCTTGTAAGTTTACCTGTGACCACCATGACTTTTGTTTGTGATATAGAGATTGTGAAGGACAGGTGGACAGAAAGCATCATTTCAGGTACTGTGCCTCACTTTGTGTTGTTACGGATCATACAAAATGCTGACATACAGTAATCTACTGCACTGAAGCAAACTGATTGACTAGAAATATGTTGGTGCATAAGATAGGATAATAACCCTGTGATTCCATGTAGTTGATCATTTGGAATGCCCCAGTTGGTGTCTAGGTCTTTAATTTTGTTTTCATTCTATAAAGCTCAAACATTGTAAGAGTGTTTGGTTTAACCTGTGCTTTTTGCCTATGTCTCACATTTCAGTGAGGTTTTCAATGACAGCAGGCTCGCTAGGGAGTAAATATCTCTGACCATGTACACTTTCCCTAATAAATCAAGCAGGGTTGGAAGTGATGCTGATCAACAAAAGGAACCAGAGGGACTTCACAGAGGACATCGCAATGCCGAGTATAACCCAACAAGGGACACTGTGTTAACAATGATAAAAATAAACTATTAGAGATAAAGAGAGCTTCCTCCCAGCCGTATTTTTTTTCTTTAGATTTACTAGTTTTACAACAAATATTTACAACAAATGACACATGATTTTCTTTTAGCCTGCTTCTCTAGATGGGTAGACTGTAAATTTCCAGTTGACTTTTCAGTTTCACCTGTGCAAATCCTGAATTCGCTCGTCACAGACCGGAGGATGTGTTAATCTTGGATCCCTGCAGAAAAAAAAAAAAATGTATTTGCTGTTTACAATAACTGTGCAAACCTCCTAAATGCATTATTTTACTTCGGCGAGTATTGGGTTAATTTGTAAAGTGTGATTTGAAATATCCTTAAAACGGCTGACACCATTGCCAAATTATGTGTGCCAGAGGCCTAAGATTTTATCTGCAATACCCAGATACAGCTATTGTATGGAAAATGATCGTCATGCAGATATAAAATGTAAGCAAATCAAGAGTGGAGAATATTGGTATTGCTAACTCATAGTGATAACACATTTTATTTTTATAATGATGTTTTTTGTAATGGTGACGTGGTATTCTGTATTGTAATGTCGACACAAAGTTGTTTCACCACTGTGACTATGCCTTGATGCACATAGAAGTCGCTAGTGAGCGCAGTGAAATGCCACTTAAGGAACGACTCATAAACTGAAAGTGGTGAAATGCCATTATCATTCATGTTAGTATATTTCTATACTGACATTGTTCCTCCTAAAAACCTACTGAACATAAAAAGACTATAGTGGTTCACACTCAAACAAACTGAATGTTGACATTCAGAGTTCTCAAGTTCAAACCATCCATTATCATTAACCGCTTACTCCTTTACAGGGTTGCGGTGAGCCAGAGCCTAACCCGGCATACACAGGACGCAAGGCGAGACTACACCCTGGACAGCATGTCTTTGGACTGTGGGAGGAAACCGGAGTACCCAGAGAAAACCCACGCGAACACGGGGAGAACATGCAAACTCCACACAGACAGTACCCTAGGCCGGATTCGAACCTAGGACCCTGGCGCTGTCAGGCAGCAGTGCTAACCACTACACCACCATGCCGCCCTTTCAAGTTCAAACCGTTTGACAAATTGAATTGGTCCAGGGGCCTATTGCACAAAGTGTTTTAAAAAAGCCAGGTTTAGTTTAAGTTATATGGTTTGAGTTAACACGATATAACTTAGCAGCTAACTCTGTTGCAAAAAAGTAGACTGCGTTTAAATTAATCTAGATGACTCATCCGGGTTAATGTTTCTATCTATGTGCGTGGAACCAACTGTTTGAGTGTGTTAATAAGAACATAAAAACATAAGAAAGTTTACAAACGAGAGGAGGCCATTCAGCCCATCTTGCTCGTTTGGTTGTTAGTAGCTTATTCATCCCAGAATCTCATCAAGCAGCTTCTTGCAGGATCCCAGGGTATCAGCTTCAACAACATTACTGGGGAGTTAGTTCCAGACCCTCAGAATTCTCTGTGTAAAAAAGTGCCTCCTATTTTCTGTTCTGAACGCCCCTTTATCCTGTCTCCATTTGTGACCTCTGGTCCTTGTTTCTTTTTTCAGGTCAAAAAAGTCCCCTGGGTCAACATTGTCTATACCTTTTAGGATTTTGAATGCTTGAATCAGATCACCGCATAGTCTTCTTTATTCAAGACTGAATAGATTCAATTCTTTTAGCCTGTCTGCATACGACATGCCTTTTAAACCCGGGATAATTCTGGTTGCTCTTCTTTGCACTCTTTCTAGAGCAGCAATATCCTTTTTGTAACGAGGTGACCATATCATATGGGAGATACTGAAATTGAAGAAGGAATCTATGAAAAAGACCTAGGAGTTTATGTTGACTCAGAAATGTCTTCATCTAGACAATGTGGGGAAGCTATAAAAAAAAGGCCAAGATGCTCGGATATATTGTGAGAAGTGTTGAATTTAAATCAAGGGAAGTAATGTTAAAACTTTACAATGCATTAGTAAGACCTCACCTAGAATATTGTGTTCAGTTCTGGTCACCTGGTATTACGTTTGCAATTTTCCAGTCTGTCGGTACAACCCCTGTGTCAAGAGACTGTTGCATGATCTTGGTTAGCGGTTTGTAAATAACTTCTTTAATTTCTTTTAGTACTATTGGGAGGATCTCATCTGGCCCAGGGGATTTGTTTATTTTAAGAGCTCCTAGTCCCTTTAACACTTCTGCCTCTGTTATGCTAAAGTTATTTAAAACTGGATAGGAACAGGTCGACATGTGAGGCATGTTCTCAGAGTCCTCCTTTGTAAAAACCTGTGAAAAGTAATCATTTAATATATTTGCTATTTTTTTTCTTCATCTATGATTTTCCCATTTATGTCTCTTAGACATTTAACTTCCTCTTTGAATGTTCTCTTGCTGTTATAATATTGGAAAAACATTTTGGAATTGGTTTTAGCCCCCCTTAGCAATATTGATTTCTATCTCTCTCTTAGCCTTTCTAACTTCCTTTTTGACTTGTGTTTGGTCCCTTTTTAAACGCTCTGTAAAGTGCCTTTTTTCGCTGAATATTTTTTTTAATTGATCTATTAAACCATTTTGGCCATTTTGTTTTAGATTTAGATTTGTCTACCTTTGGGATGTTTTGCGCCTCGAGTACTACATTTTTAAAAAATAGCCATCCTTTTTCTGTGGATGTTTTCTCTATTTTACTCCAATCTACTTCTGTTAGTCTCTGTTTCATACCTTCATAGTTTGCTTTTCTAAAATTGTAAACCTTAGCTTTAGTCATTACTTTTTGGGTTTTAAAAATCACTTCAAATGAGACCATGTTGTGGTCTGAGTTTGCCAATGGCTCTCAATTATGCCCTTTGAATTTTTGTCCGTTATTCTGACCCATATTGATTCAGTGTTGTTTTCTTTGTCCAGATTTAACACCTGGGCTTCAAGACTATTTCTTATGTATAGCGCTACCCCTCCGCCTCTTCTGTCCTGGCTGTCTTTCCTTAGTGTACCCACTAATATTATATTTGTCTCCATCACTCTCAGACAACCAAGTTTCTGTAACATCTATCACATTGTAGTTACTTGTTAGTGCAGTAGCTTCAACTTCTAACATTTTATTTCTTAGACTTCTAGCATTAAGATAAATACATTTAATAGCTTACCTGAGTTGTTGCCTTTGTATTGAAGTGGTCTCCCTTCTGTTATCTGAAAAAAAATTGAGACTTTTTTTACTGCTTCTGAGCAACACATTTTAGTTTCAATGTATGATAATGTTAAATACATTTTTTTAACAAAAAAAAAACAAAAAACGCCACTGCCAATAAAGCCAGGGTGGCACAAATCTTATACCTATGCAGAGTACCTGTATATGAGTAAGGGCTTTTTTTTCAATTTTAAAAGTCTGGATTAATCTTTGTTAACCTGCTCTGAAGCAGGTTAGTTTAATCGTGATAAATTACCGTGGATTTAAGCCTGAGTTATTATTATCTTGTTTTGTGCAATAGACTAAGCCTGACTTTCACAATTAAACCTGGAAGTTATCAGGATAACTCTTTAAACCACTTTTGTGCAATAGGCCCCTGGTCTATCTTTCAGTACATTCTTTTCAGCAGCCCAGCTTCCACTATACAGGGAGGTCCCACTGCAGGAACCTATGCTGACACACCCGTTTTTATATTTTGTTTTAAGGTATGGTTCTTTATATCTGTAGTATTTAACATTATTAAATTTGTATTGCGCTTCAAATATTTATATTTGTTTATTTAAAATGTTGGGCTGCATTTTTTAAAGTTCTTTAATCCAAATTGCGATAGGTACAATTTTTGTTATTTTTTTTTTAAAATTTGGAATCAGCAATTATTTTCTCCCCAACACGTCTTCTGAAATGTGTGCCGTCAGCCGTCTGCTTCTTTTCACTCTGCAGGCCCGCCATGCTGCCACTTCAGAGCTACAGCGATGGAGGACCACACAGCTCTGGGCAGCTTACAGGCAGGCCTGCAGGCGCCCGGCCAGTCCACACGGGTCGCTGGTGCGCAGTGAGCCGAGGACACCCTGGCCAACCATTGGGCGGCACTCAGCCAATTGTGTGGGATCTCCTGACCACGGTTGGCAGTGGAATAGCCTGGACTCGAACCGGTGATCTCCAGGCTATAGGGTGCATCCTGGACGCCATGCAAAGTGCCTTGACTGGATGTACCACTCGGGAGCCCCCCATAGGCACAAGTTTATCAGAAAGGAAAAACAAACACAATAACATTACCATACAGGTACAGAAAACTTCAGCAACATGTTTAAAAATAAAACACTACAATATGGACCACAGGGGACACAGCAAAGGTATGTTAAAGTACAACACTGAAAGTAACTGTTCTAGTGGGGGGAACACATTGTGCATATTTTATCATCTTAACACACTTAAAAATCCATATTACTGTGATAGAAGTGCTTATATTAAGAAAGGTCAAGAGTCATGCAATTAATGTCACTCAGAAAAGTAGGACTATTATGAGACCAATTGGAATGGGCAACTGATAATAACTACTGTATGCTTTATTAGAGCTGTCTGGAGAAAAGCTGAACTGTCCATTGCTAAAAGATAAAGATGCCTTTTTAAAGATATGTTTTAATTGTTTTGCATACATATCTCTCTGGTAAAAGATATTTTCCTTTTAATATGACCTACAGTGTAAATACAGGTTAAATACAATACATATTTTAAAAATCAGTAAGCTTTAGTTTTGCATGTGTAATGGATTGGCATCCCAGCCTATTGAAATGAATGTAAAGGCATGGGCTGGGCACGAACCACAAACTGTATGATTCAAAGACAACGTCTTACCATTCAACTAAGCTCTCTAGATGAGAGGTAAGTTTGTGTCTTATGCTGATGTCAGTATTATTAACTCATCCGCTGCTGGAAGGAGATCCACTACATTTTGTGAAGTATAAATGGTATACAATTTATTAATGTTTAAATATATTGTCTAAATTATATAAGGATTTAACCAAAACTAACTGGATCTTTCTCACAAAACCTCTGATATATTGGGGACAGTTTGAAAGCCTGCTTTCAAACTAGACTACATGTCTCTAGGAAAACCTCCATTGTAAACAAAAGGACAATTTGTTTAAAAGGACCCCCTCTGATGTTCTTGGTTTTCAAGGGGACTCCCAAGGCACAGGCTAGTTTTATTGTTTTGAGTAAACAAACTGGTCTCTATTTAAACTGTGCTTTAAAGACCACTTGTGTATTGAGATGTGTTGCCAGTCAAATATAGAGTAAAGCCCAGGACACACTGTGATCAATAGCGACAAGATTTTTCAGTTGCATCGGGCAGTGTGTTATGCTTTGCGATGCGATTTTACAGGATCTATATATAAGCCTTTATGCGTAATTCGGGGGACATCGTAGAGAGCGTTCTCACTGTGTTGTTTCCCTGTTTACCTCATTTCTCTATGCTGTCCACTCTAGCTTTCCTCAGCCGTGCTCCGCCTGGGGGGAGTGATCAGCTGGCTCAATCACATCCGGGTGGAGGGGGGGCAGCTCACTTCTAGTCATCTCTAAATAGCCTCGCGCAGTGCTCGCCACATCAGTCAAGGGGCGTGGCCAGGGCAGCGCCGGGAGTTCCGTTTGGCAGCTCTGCCCGTCAATCCCCCTTTTTCCTATATTAACCTTGCACTACTTCCTCTCTTTGTCTGGTGTCTGGTGTCTGATGTCTGGTGTCTGGTGTCTGGTGTCTGGTGTCTGGTGTCTGGTGTCTTGTGTCTGGTGTCTGGTGTCTGGTGTTTGGCAAACGCTCAACTTCGCTCATATTTAAAACCTTGCTCCTCCTTGCTCGCTGAATTTACTTACATCATCACTAACTGTTTTGAAGCAAATGTTTTTTACATAGACTTTTAATCGCAATAACCAAATATATGCAACCCTGCTTCACTGAAGCCAATAGTTTCAATTCCAATCATTATTATTTTATTATTATTTATTTCTTAGCAGACGCCCTTATCCAGGGAGACTTACAGTCGTCAACAATTACACAATAATACAATACAATAATACAATTAAGAGCAAGATAAATACAATGATGAATACAATGACTTTGGTTCAAGCAAGTACAAGTGTGACAAAATACAATTCAATAATACAGCAGATAACAGTGACAGTTACATCAGGATATAATTAAATACAAAATACTACAGATTAAACACTTGGCAGATTACAGTATTTTGAAGTACAGGATTACATGCAGTAAAATAGGGGGCAGATAAGAGCAAGTAATGCGCATTTAAGGAAGGATGATATGTGTCCCAGGGGAAAAACAGAGGAGTTCTACAGGTGCTTTCTGAAGAGGTGTGTCTTGAGGAGGCGCTGGAATGTGGTCAGGGACTGGGCAGTCCTGACATCTGTAGGAAGGTCATTCCACCACTGCGGGGCGAGGGTGTAGAAGGAGCGGGCTCTGGAGGCAGGGGAGCGTAGAGGAGGTAGAGCCAGTCTTCTAGTGCAGGCGGAGCGGAGAGGTCGAGTGGGGGTGTAGGGAGAGATGAGGGTCTGGAGGTAGCTGGGTGCAGTCTGGTCAAGGCATCTGTAGGCTAGTACAAGTCTTGAACTGGATGCGAGCGGTGATCGGGAGCCAGTGGAGTGAGCGGAGTAGTGGAGTTGAATGGGAGAAGCGAGGCAGAGAGAACACCAGGCGAGCAGCGGAGTTCTGGATGAGCTGGAGTGGACGGGTGGCGGACGCAGGGAGGCCAGCCAGGAGGGAGTTGCAGTAGTCTAGGCGGGAGAGTACCAAGGCCTGGACCAGGAGCTGGGTGGCGTAGTTGGCGAGGAAGGGTCGGATTCTTTGGATATTGCTCAGGAAGAATCGGCAAGTGCGTACCAGAATGGAGATGTGCTGGGAATAAGAGAGGCAGGGGTCCAGGGTGACTCCGAGGTTCTTAGCGGAGGAAGAGGGAGAGAGTGTGGTATCACAACTTCTAGATGGCAGCATAACACCACAAGCTCTACATAATTTAAGCTGGTTTGAAATCGCTGCGAATCTCGCACACTCCAAACTTTCTATCAATTCCTGCAGTTTGTTGTCACTCCGAGGGATTCTCAGTCCCCTCAACTAAAATACAACTGTTCAACTAAATACAACACTCTCCAACCTTCTGCAATCTGCTCATCACTACATGGCCACAACCTTAGCCCCAGCGACCAAATCTTCATTTACCACTGGAGGGAAAACATTTACAACTTTCTGCACTCAAAACAAAATACATCCCATTCTGATTTAATGAGCAACGGATTCTAACCTCCTTCGTCCATGCAAGGGATTCTCTTCACTTAGCCCCACTACTGTTAAAGCCTACATCTCCGGAATTCAGTATTTCTGCTGCACCAACTCCATCCCTTCTCCAGCACTCCTATCCATCCCATCAGTTTGCTTAACACTCAGAGAGATCCTCAAGAGCCCGCCCCTGCTGCTCCCTCCTGGCTCCCTATATCAATAGATATCCTTCACTCTTTAATCTCTACCCTCAGAAAAGGCTGCTCTGTCCATTCAATGACCTGACCATGGAAGTACTATGTCTAATTGCTCTTGTGAAGCACTTCCTCTGCAGCACTTCCTCTGACAGCACCAGTTGATTTACCAGGGAAGCAACAGTTACCAGGACATCAAGGGGACTACAATGGATAGACTTGGAGCGTTAAGCCATATCAACCATGAGGTCTTGTGAACCATTCCGTGCACCCAGACACTGGACTTTGGCCAGCTGTAGTAATTTTACTACAGAATACTACACCTTGCAGTAAAAAAAAAGTTAACCATGCCCATTGTTTAAACATGGTGGAGGTTGTGTGATGGTCCACAAGTTTCACAGCCTGATCCCAGAAGCAGACCCTAACCTGCGGCTTCCTCCTTTCAATCAGCTGGTGTTCCACTGAACTCCACACACTCCGGCCTCTTCCATTCGGCCCGCAGCTTCAGGGAGAATGCCTTCGCCCCTTCCACTCACTCTTCTTATTCTACCGCCTGGTCTTCCTTCACCACATTCTGTGCCCAGATTCGTATCTCTCTCACCACCTATAACCTTCAGCACCTCCTCGCCTTTATCACATACCTCAGGCTGTCCCTTAACCTGGCTCCTTCCTCCATCAGGAATTACCTCTCATGTATCCAGCTCCAGTTCCCCCCCTCCTTTCAATCCTGGAGGACCGCCTGAGAGTCTCGCATCCTCCTCTCCATCAAGACAACCAACCTCATCGGTTGGTCTCCTTCGCCTCATCTCCTCCCTCCGTCGCGGCTGCTTAACCCTTTTCAATGGCATTGTCATGGAAGCTCCATGCCTAGTCGCGTTCTTTGGGTTCCTTCGCTGCTCTGAGTTTTCAGTCCCATCAATCTCCAGTTTCCCAGCCATCAGCCTGCGGCGCTTCGACCTCATTCAATAACTTCGTCCTATTAATCAGAACTTCAAAAACAGACCGTTACATCAAGGAATTCTTGTCTCCCTTCAGATCCTCTCTTCATCGACTCTTCAAGAATCGTCATTACAAGACATTGGTTTGCTTCCCATCTTAACACCCTTCTGCCCAGGTCCGGGATTTCCTCTCAGTTTTATTCTTCCCACTCCTTCCAAATTGGAGCAGCCACTTCTGCAGCACGCGCTGGAATCGTCTAGCACCCGATTAAAACCATGGGGCGCTGGTCCTCTTCAGCAGTGGAGGCATATATCGGGTTATCTCCCACGGACATTGCAGCAGCTCACCAGTCCCTCGTTAGTATGCCTGGAGTGAGGGCTCTCCGCCAGGTCCACCAGAGGTTTCCTCCCAATGGGGGGGGGGGATTCCTCTCCAAAGTGCAGATGGCCTCCAATCCATAGCCCATCATACTAACCTCTCTTTGTTTTGTTTCTTTCTCCAGCCTTTTCTATCATCTATGTGCGGCTCTGCAGTCTCTTTCCTATCTACACGGTGTGGTTATGCGGGGAGCCGGGGTCATCTTTGTGGGGAAAGTGAGTCTCACTCCCCGACCAACCGGTCGGCCTCCTGCCCATGTCACTGCCGTCCCCGGCGGTTCCTCACCAGTCAGAGGGGACCCCCGGCCACATCTATACTTTCGCAGCTTATGCGCTAACCTCACGGAGGTCACAACCTGCTGTCACTCTCCCTAGTTTCTTTTCTAGGTCTGACCACCTTTCTGCCCCCTCTGAGGCAGGCTGATTCCCCCACCCACCCAGTTGGGCCCTGCGGGGGGGTTCTCTTCGCTCTCTCCTATACGGACCTGACACACTTCTTTCCCTAACTCTTCACGCCACCCAGCTGCCAGCCAATGCTGTCTGAGGATGCTGCCTGAGTAGTGATCAGGATCTGACCTTTTGTCCTCTATGTCTCATTCTCCTTGTCGCCCAGTAGCCAGAGGATGCTGCCTGACCCGACCTGGACTTGAGAGTGTCCTTCATGTTTGTCGTTTCATTCTCCTTGTCGCCCAGCCGCCAGAGGATGCTGCCTGACCCGGCCTGGACTTGAGAGCCTCATCTTTCGTATGTTCTGTCTCTCATCCTCCTCGGTGAGAGTTCAGAGTGTCTTGTTTGTATGTCTTGACCTGGCCCTTACTCGTCTCAAGCTGCTCAACAGCCAGAGGGTGCTGCCTGACCTGGTCCTTTGAGTTCAGTGATCTGTCCAGCCTGTCCTATGTTTTAACACTATTTTCAGTCAAGCACACGCATGCTTCAAGCTCGCTGCCCCTTTCTTTACTCTCACGCTTTCGTAGGCGTCCAGTGAAATATATATATGAAAGAGAGAGAGAGGAAGAGGAAGAGAGAGAGAATTCATGTATGTCTCCAGTCATATGCATTTTTCACAATCACATCGCCTTCTAGCCAAAATTGCAGATATTAGTACTTTATTGCAGATATTTTCGCCTATTGATTTGCCCCTTTGCTGCTGTACTTTATGCATCCAGGGCAAGTCAAACATCAGGAAAAATCTTGCTTCTTTTGTCCTTTGTTTCAAGTTTCAAACACTGGAATTTCTTCCTCATCTGAATCCTATTCCGAGACTGTTTCAACCTATTCCTAAAACCAAGTATGGTAGCCGCAAGTTTATTGAATTTCCATGGTGCATAGAACTTATGGGATTCATTTATTTATATGGTGTATGATGAAATGTGAAATGAATACATTGTTTGAACATCTCTTAAATTCTTAATCCTCTAGAATATATTAACCCTTTGCGGTCCATTTATTAATTCTGCGTCAGGCTCGCCAGGTCCAATTTATTTTCACACGCGCAGTTAATTTTAGACGCGCTGTTTAAAAGTATTTTTTTCCACAGTCAAACGGGTTAAAATGGCCCTGCATATCAACAAAGCACTCACTAGGGATCTCCAACCCCGCCCCACCCTTTCGTTTGCTATCGCTTTCACATATGCTACCAAATTAAAAATAATAATAATAATCGTACATACCGATCAATCGTCTCCTGATGACTCGTTTTATCACCAAACTCCTCAATAATGCAATCCAAGTCATTATTTTATTGCTATAACATCTCAAAAAAGCTCTGCAAATGTCTGTGATAGTCTCTGTGCGCTGATACTGTAACTCCCAGCTTGTTTCCATATGACCCCATCTGATGCAAGGGCTAGTATGACTATTCATGAGATCGCCTTTTTTTTTTTTTTTTTTATCGGCTTGTCTCGGCTCCTTTCGTTCCCACTCGGCCATTGAATGGTTTTCTCGGCTTTTTGCGTTGAAAAACCGACTTTTTTGCGTTTTTTGCGTTTTTAAAATGATGTCGGACCCAGTCCGACAAAGGACCGCAAAGGGTTAATGCAGTTTTGAATGTTTTGGATATATTTAGAATTCTGATAAAATATGTGGTTAATAATTTTCTGAACACACTTTACTAATTACAAAATGAGTTATTAGAAATCCTTTGCTAATACTTTTAACCTACCTAATTGTGTAAAAAATAAACAAAAGTAATTTTTTAAACAGATTTGTCTGATTTTATCTTAACCCACTGCATTGAATGGAAAAGCAAGGGCTGAACGCAAACCACAAACCATACGATTCAAAGACCAGTGTTTTACCATTCAAATAAAGTGCAAGCTCTCTAGTTGAGTGGTAAGTTTGTGTCATATGCTGATGTCAGTATTATTAACTCATCAGCCGCTAGGAGGAAATCCATTATACATGTCAGAAGTAAATAAAACCCAGAATAAAACATTTATTTTTGAGCAACAAAGGCAACATCGCTGGTATCAGGTCTCAGGTATCATTGTGGATTGTCCTTTAGCCTAATGTTGTAAAACACAACCCTGAACAGGCATCCTGAATGAGAGTGGCAATCTTTTCCTGCTGCATGTTGTTCCATAATTCAAGGAGGGCAAGAAAACTGCTTAGTCTCAATTTCAGAATCCTTGACTCCCTTTGTTCAGTATAACCCATAAACATGGTGTTCTCCAGTGGCAGGTGTAAAGAGCCCTGTACGAACACCTGGACTTATCAGGCTGCAGACCACACCCCACCTTTGGGTGTCTATTCACTTTTGATATGTCTCTAAATAATTATACATGCTAAAACTTTCTTAATCGCCTTGAATAAAGCTTCTGCCAAATAAATAATAACAGTAATAATAATACTCTATGGATTTAATAGCAAAGTCCCGGTCTATTGCTGGCTGATATCAGACCATTTTTCTTGTCCTGGGGCTATAGACACTTTACTTTGTAATTCCTGGTATTTTATTTATTTATTTACATTTTTATAAAACCTTTAGCCAAGGCACTTTACAAGTTTAAATGAAATGGTACAATCAAGAAAAATGGGTGAAAAAGAATATAAGTTTATTGGGCTAGGGTGGGGGGATACAGATTAGTTGCTTAAATGAAAGCAAAGGGCCAGAGGCTAGGTCCGGGTCAGGCAAGCAGGGTCAAAACAAGAGGTTAGGGGCCAGGAGTAACAGTTGGATGGGCTAGGGAGAAGAGATGTATTTTGCGGGAGGAGCGGAAACTACCTAGTGTGGGTGACTATTTTAAGTGGGAGTCTATTCCAATGAAGGGGAGCAAGAAGGGAAAAAGGAATGGAAATGGGATTGGGCACAGGACAAGGGTGGGACAGAGAGGGACAATAGGGATTGGGAGCGAAAGGGACGTGAGGGAACATAGTAGGTAATCAATGCAGCCAGATAAGGTGGGGCAAGACCATGGCGAGATTTGTACACAAGGGTAAGGAATTTGAACAAGCAACGATAATAGACAGGGAGCCAGTGTAGCTGGAGGAGGAGAGGGAAGGTATGGAAGGAGCGGGGGAGGTTGAATATGATACGGGCAGAGGCATTTTGAATTTGTTGTAATGGTGTAAAAGCATAAGAGGGGAGGCCAAGGAGGAGGGAGTTACAGTAATTGAGGCAGGTGAAAATGAAAGAGTGGACCAGGAGATTAGTAGCATAAAAGGAAATGGAGGGGCGTATTTTGCAGATGTCGAATAGGTGGAAATGGCAGGTGAGTGTTATGGCCGAGATATGGTCAGAAAGGGAGAGGGTGGAGTCGAAGATGATGCCGAGGTTATGAGCAGAGAGGGATGGACTGAAGGACAAGGGAGGGAATGAGATGGCAGGGCAGGGTGGGGGTAAAAAGGGGGAGGGGAAGAAAAGGATTTCAGTTTTTGATGGGTTGATGAGGAGTTATTGGTGCACCATCCAAGATTGGATAGCAACCAAACAATCTGATATATTGAAGGTTCAAAGGTGAGAGAGAGGACTTCCAGAGTCGCTCCGCCCGGCGCAAGGGTGGGGAAGAGGGAGGAGGGAGGAGAGGAGGCAGTCCAGATGATCAAAGAATGAGGAGGGGGGGGGGGCGATAGATGACAAGCAAGTTAATGCGGTGAGGGGAGGCAAAGGAGGTAAGTTGGTACTCAAAAGAGGGTAAGGTGGTAGTTATTGGCAGAGGAGATACAGGGGTCCAGTAGGAGGGCATAAGTAGGCCTGTACTGCCGCCTTTACCAACTGGGTGGGGGGCATGGTAGAAGGTGGTGACTGAAGAGGTGAGGGAAGCGGGGGTGGCTGTGTTATGTGGTGTGATCCATGTTTCGGTGAGTGCAAGGATGTCAAGGTGGAGGGAGAGGAAAGCATGTAAGGTGGCTGCGGGCTTGTTGCAGACTGAACGTGCGTTCCAGAGACCTAATTTGATTGGGGAGTGAAGGGAGGGAGGTTCAGGGATTGGGGAGGTCAGGTGATGATGAGGGAGGGGAGGTTTTACTGTAAGGGCGAGGTAAATTAAGTTGGAATGATTGGAGCGACGCAGTTTGATTACTTTGCAGCAAGGAGAGATGGGAAGGAGGGGGATGTGAAATGTAAGGGGGGTGCTGGGAGGCATGGAGGAGTCAGGAGAAGGGACCAGGGAGGAATTGTGATCAGAATGACTCAAGGTGCCAGGGGCAAGGGAAAGTTGGACAAGGAGTATAATGATAAAGGAAAGGGACGTGTTAGGGGGGGTACAGTGTGGGGAGAGGAAGGGGAGGAGGGTAGGGTAAGGACATTACAGTGAAGGACTCGCTTTCACAGTCCGAGGAGTTGGTGAAATCCTGTATGCTCTCACCTGCACAGGAAACGGGGGGAGGAAATATCTAAGGGGTGGGAAAAGAAAAGTTAATACAGACTCAATCACACTGAGCCTAGGAATTAACTATAGGGTCTATACTGCAGGGTGTGAGGGAAGTGGGAGTAATTTAGGTAGGGTGTGGGGTAAGACAGAAAGAAAGATAATACATTTGTTGTTGTGCAGTGGTTCCAGAGCAGGTAGTTATCAGTCCAAGTGGGAGAGAAACAGTCAAAACAAAGCTGGGTGGTGGAGGACAAGGCAGGACAAGGCACGGGCGAGCACAGATGAGCGCCACTCTTGGTGGCTCTCGTCGCACCGCTTCGTCGTCGCCACGCAGCTGAAGTTTCGTGGAAATAGCCTCCCAGCCAAGGCCTTGATGACGTAGTCACCTGCCCTGCCTCCAGCAGGTCAGAAGATTGCTTGCGGTTTATCAGTACCTTTAAGTATAGGCGCAGTGCAAATAGTTGCAGATGCAAAATTCAAATTGCATTGCGGTCAGGCAATTATTTTGCACTGCGCCTTAATGCAAATTATTCAACACGCAATAATGATCCACAATTATGATAATGAGGGTGTCAATGAGCGCATCAGTCTATTTAGTGGCTGCAATTGCAGCCCAGAGGTGATGGAGTCCTCTTGGCACACGGAAAACAAAATAAAAGTTTTTTGAGAAGGAGCTGAGAGTCCTTACGGCTGAGGTCAGCATGAAACAGAGTTGTTTGGAAAAGTCTCAGCCAACATCAGTTATGAGAGTATCCTTAGGAAATTATATGCAGTGGACTTTTTAGCATGACATTCAGAAATTTGCCTAGCACTGGAAAAGGTGGATTGGGCTATCCCTCCAGACATTCCAACTGTGGTCTGAAAGGAACCAGAGGCTAAGTAGTGCAGAGAAGACAGCACTTTCACTGAAGCCAATGACAGGTCTCTGCACTTGTGTGCTTTTATACCTTTTTAACCCTATGTGTACATAGTCTGTTTATATAAAAAGTATTGAAAATAACCTAAATTAAACAGTGTACATAGTCTGTTTATATAAAAAGTATTGAAAATAACCTAAATTAAACAGTTACATATGGAGAATTGGTCCCCTTAAATCAAGCTCTGTGTCTTCTTAGCAATGAGATCTAATTTGGAACACTGAGATTCGCTCAGTCATTCTGTTCGTCTGTGTTAGTCTACAAAAAACATTGTTAAAAAATAGTTATTATTAACAATGGCTGAGTTTACATGCATATGAAAATCGACTCTACATTGTCACGCGAATCTGTGATGTTGTCACGCAAAACAGCAAAAGAACGTCCTTTGGTCAGCGCCACTTTAAGGGCAGGGTTAATCGCTTTCTCATGATAAAAATAGCTGTAAAAACCCATGTAAACCAGGGTAGGAATTGTGCTTGTGGCTCACAAGGTTTCAGCAGTCAAGATCCCGTTCTTCTGATTTAATATCACATAATCTCCAGCAGAAAGTCCGTACAAAACAGACCCCCAACACACAAACACACTGTACATTTATGGACTACTTCAACACTATCAATATTAAAATGAAAGACAAACTATCGGATACAACTCAAAAGTTTTATTCAGGCACATGGTATCAAACATCTGCACAGCCGAAACAAATGAACATTTAAACATAAAGGGTTTATTTTATTATTTATTTTTTAGCAGGCACCCTTATCCAGGGCGACTTACAATTGTTACAAGATATCACATTATTTTTACACATAATTACCCATTTATACAGTTGGGTTTTTTACTGGAGCAATCTAGATAAAGTACCTTGCTCAAGGGTACAGCAGCAGTGTCCCCCACCTGGGATTGAACTCACGACCCTCCGGTCAGGAGTCCAGAGCCCTAACCACTACTCCACAGTGCTGCCCATTAGAAATGTAAAGTAAATCATTTAAGATAAAGCTTTCAGTTAGTATGTTCTCTTAAAAATGAAGGCTTCACACTGCTAAATGTAAAACAACAATACATCGTAAGGAAATGCCTTAATAACCTATGCAGCTACTGGTATGTGGGGAAAAAATTGCTTTTTTTTTTTCTTTTGGCTAACGTCACTTAGTTTTTATACTGTATATCAAGTTCCACATGTTTCATCATGGCTGTAAACAAAAAGCTTAAACACCTCCTGGCTACATGATGACACACGTCCTTTGTATGGAGCTTGGCTACATCAAGTATGACACACAAAACCTGACCAGATAGCTGCGCTCAGTCGCTAAGGCGAGTTGTGGAAACACCTTGTTTTGTTGCCATGGGCAGCCGTTGCTGGGAGTGCAGGCACTGGGCATTACTGACCTACTCATTAACATTACAAAAGAAATACTGTGAAATTATGTTTACTAATTGAAGGTCTGCAGTAATAAGATCCGCCATGGTTTAGATAATTAAAATATACTCCAATGCTTTTACAAAACTAAGACCCAAATGTTTCTGCTCATCATTTCAGTTGGTCTTTCAGTTTTTCCCCACCACCTTTCCACCTTGCTTTATACAGGGCAAATATAGTATCAGCTGGCCACTTTGCAAAGCATGGGGAAAAAACAAACATTACTAACCAATTTGAAGGAAGACATCCATCAAGAGGCATAGTTATACCAAAGAAAATGCTCCTCATATAAGACTTACCACATATAAAGCACTACTTAAAAAATGAAAAACTATAATAAAATAAACATTTCAAAAGAAAGTAGTGTGTAAACAGGTATATGCACATACAAAAACTGTAAAAAAAAGAACAAAAGTAGTTTTCAATCTAAAACAAAAGTAACGTTAGGTTACTTACCGTAACCCTGGTTCCCTGAAAGAGAAGACGACCACCAACCGCAAGGTCGCATCGGTCGCCATTACGTATGGGATAATGTATACCAGAGCCGTCGTGAGGGAGAAGGAACACAGCATATGAGGGACGCACAAGCACTGTCTAACTCAGAGGTTAGCAGTGTGAACTTACACCCTCAAGGACCCTTGTGCCTACAGAAGGCAAGGCAGGGTCTACCACATTAAGACGGTAGAACCTGGAGAAAGTATGCAGCGTAACCCAGCTTGCCGTAGTACAAATATCAGACATCGAAGCACCTCTGAAGAGAGCCAAAGATGTAGCCAACCCTCTAGTGGAGTGTCCGGCTACACTACCAGGTGGGGGCAGCACGCAGTCGAGACTGTATCAACAATCCAATGTGAGAGACACTGCTTAGAGAGGGGCTGTCCTAGGGTCCGTGTCCCGTGACAGAAGAAGAGCTGGTCAGATTGACGCAGAGCTCTTGTCCTATGCACGTAGCATCTCAATGCCTGCACTGGGCAGAGGAAATTCAATCTCTCATCCTCTGCTGAAACAAACGGAGGTGGATGGAAGGACTCCAGTTCCACAGACTGATTAACGTGGAAGGCTGTGATCACCTTGGGGAGGAAAGCAGGTTTGGTGCGCAGAGACACCCTGCTGCCATCCTCCCAAATACGCATGCAGGAGCTGTGCACAGACAGTGCCTGCAGCTCACTGACCCGCTTAGCAGAGGTGATAGCCAAGAGGAAGGCTGTCTTCATAGACAGGTACTTCAGCTCTATGGAGTGTATGGGCTCAAACGGGGCCTTCGTGAGAGCCTCCAGTACAATATTAATGCTCCATTCGAGGAGAACAGTCCTCCTGGGAGGGCATAATCACCGAGCGCCTTTAAGAAAACAGGTAGCCAAAAAATGCGCGCCCAGAGACATTGAATCTACGGGGGCATGGCAAGCAGAGATAGCCACTAAATACACCTTCAAAGTGGAAGGTGACCTACCAGCATCAAGCAGTTCTTGCAGAAACTGTAAGATGACTGGCAAAGGGCAAGATATGGGGTCATGGCTTCTAGCCAGACACCAAGCCTGGAAGTACCTCCACTTATAGGTGTACAAGGACCTAGAGGAGTCTGCCCTAGCCCTCTGCAACATACACACAACCGCATCTGATAGCCCTAGGGTTAACCAGCGGTCTCTTTCAGGGGCCAGACCCATAGCCGGAAACTGTCCGGTTCCGGGTGCCAAAGAGAGCCTCTCATCTGACCGAGGAGATCCATGCATAGTGAGATCTCCCAGGGTGGCTGTGTAACAGCTGGCACATGGTCGAAAACCAGATTCTCCTGGGCTACTTGGGGACTGCTAGGAGAATTGACGCTTCCTCTAACTGGACCTTTTCGAGAAAGGCCGTGACCAGTGGTATAGGCGGGAAAGCGTATGTGATGGGGTGCCTGCCCGCCCCCTATAATTTGTGTTATTATCATTTTTACTGTTGTTTTCATTATGATTTTCAGTATAATTATTGTGGTTTTCATTATTTGCGATTGTATTTGTGTTTGTTTTGGATCGGCAGGAAGGGGGTTAAATCCCTGCCAAATACATGTGAGAATGTGGTTGGAGCCTGTGACAGGTTGTGAGTGGTGTAGCGCAAAGGATGTACAATGTACAAACAGAATTCTCCCAAAAATAATCCTTTTATTATCACATCAAAAATAGCACAAAGTAATCAAAAATCAAAAATAATAATCCACCTTTCTACCAGCGATGGTATCAGGGTAAAACAGAAAGGGTCCAGTCTCTGGAAAACAAACAAAACAACACTCCTCAACCACAATCCTCCGTGCACGAAAATGTGCTCTTCTCCTTCAGGGTTTGTGGTGCATGCGCTGTACTGTGCTGTGTTGTGCTGTGCGGTGAGGGCGTGCTTTGGGGTTTGTGCTGGCTTCGTAGCTACAGCCTCCCGTCCTCCGGCTCCTCTGCAGAATACACAAAAACAAACACGTAATAAAACAAAACACAACAACTCCGGCTGGTCGTTTAACCTCTCAGCTCAAGAGGGGGTTTTGACGTAGCTGCTTCCCCTTTGTTCCCAGCAAACTCCTCCCTGCAGTCAGCGCGTCTCCATTGTTTCTCCAATAGAGGGCTGCCCCGCAGCTGACCGCAATGGAATCGTCCTGAGTACTTGCAGCTACGCGCCCCTCCTAATATGGTCATCTTCCGGTTTCCACCTACCACCGAGGTGGCAGAGCTAGGAGGCAGCATACCTTCCCCCTTACACAGCACCCTTTCTAATCGGGAGGGAGATTTACAGCATCGATCCTTTCTCTCTTTATCACAGAGCCTTAATTAGCTAATTGTTAATTATTGATTAATTGGGCTCCAGCCATAGACTATAAAGCCAGGAGGACTCCTTTGTCTGGGTGGAGTTGTTTTAAGTGTTACCTGTAAAAGTGTATATATAGGTATCTGATTTATTTGTTCAACAGCGCTCTGTGGTGTCGAGATGGGGAGCAATGGGAGGTCTAGGAGAGACAGCACCACCCAGCATCCCTTCACGATAGTACAACCATGGTGCTCCATTACCTGGCTTAAGATATGGCAGAGATACTATCATTCCACGTACCGGAGTGGGTGGAGCTGCCATCATGCAAGCCAGAGGGGTTGGAGCTGCCGTCTCCAGAGCCTGAAGGGGAGGAGCCGACGCTGCAGTCTCCAGAGCCTGAAGGGGAAGAGTTACAGGCTCACCCCCCTGATTTTTTTTTTTGGGGGGGGGAGGAGGGCAGGACATCCCTCCATTGCTGCTGGAGGAATCAGCAGCCTTTCCCCTACAGTTGGAGGAACCGACAGACTTTCCCCTGCTTTCGGAGGAACCAACAGCCTTTTCCCTGCTGTTGGAGGAACTGACAGCCTTTTCCCTGCTGTTGGAGGAACCGACAGACTTTCCCCTGCTGTCGGAGGAACCGGCAGCAATACCCGCACCGCCTGGGGGAGGTGAGTAGACCACCTGGTTTTCATTATTTGTGATTATTTGGAGAAGGTGTGTGCACGTACTGTTCAAACTGACGGGTGATGAGACGTCCAAGTCTTTAGATATTATAGAAAATACAAAACATAATTGGAGACTCTTAAAAAATGAATGCTTTTAACTGTGCATTTCACGGGGCGTGAGCTGGGGGGGTGTAGGGTAGAAAAGTGGTCACTGACTGAGGGTGACGATGCCGACACACCCCAGGGGCAAAGGACCCAGCGACCGAAAACACATACGAGGGTCATGACTCGGGGAGCCACCCCTCGAGAGGAAGTCAGTCCCGGAAGACCAGGACACGAAAGTAGATGAGAGAGAGAGAGGTACCCAGCATCTGAGACTTCTGTAAAGGGGCGTGCGTTAAACCCCCGATTGGCCGAGACTTCACGCTGCCTGGGACCTGAAATAAGGACAAAGCATGGAGGTTAGTATGGGACTTGAGCACAAGTGGCCACGTCCCGAAAGAAAGGCAGAATAGAACAGAGCCTTGAGTGAGGTAAGATAAGCACAGGACAGAGTATGGCCGGGGGTCCGCTCTGACTCACATGGTGAGAACCCCCCTGAAGGTAAGGGAGGTAGATGCCTAGCCCTGAGGTCAGGGAAGAGAGACTCACTTGCCCCCCAGAGATGACCAATGCGAAGGCATGTATGAAAGGTGGAGGAGGGGAGGAGGAGGAAAAAGAAACGCTAGACAGCAACGGTGCAAGTGATCAGGGCTTAAATAGAAAACAGATACTAATTAACAGGAAATTAGAAGCCCCCAGCTCCACGCCTCCTGAACCACGCAAGCTAACATTTGAAGATATGTATGGAAATGCATATCACTCAAAGGACGAAATTGTTATTGTAGCCTTTGGAAAACAAGGTAGAACGAAATTAATTTTTTAGTCCTGTGCGAATCATGCTTTAAACGGCTTGCAATGAAAAACAGGAGGATGGACTTGGGATCTAAACAACAGGTAAGGTAGGTTATTCTTTCTGTTATTTAATGTTTGATAACTGCATAGTAGTGGTTCTAAGTGTGATTGTGAGGTGAAGCAACACGGTTCTTAATAGGGTGATTTCCAGTACATTGCACGTTGGGGGTGTTACTTACAGAAACAGTTTTATAAATTATTACTAGTCTGTCAAACAATTAAAAATATATTGCGATTAATCTTGAGATTAAAAAAAGTTTATCTTGGTTTTAACTGCATATTTAATTGATAGAATTACTGCATCCATCTCATTTAAGTTTGTTTTATTACTGATGCTATCGTAACGTTGGAATGTTATTTTCTAATGTTTTGACTAGGTTACAGCTTTTGCACTGTTCAGATAATTTTATTAATATTATTAGTGTAGAACTAATACAGCAAAAATGATTAGTTGGTTGGTACTCTGTTTTGTACTGCGCAGCTAATGCTACTGTAGCTTTAACTGAAGACCTTACACACTGTGACATGGCTGCTGAACTGTGGGGAGTTTGGTGGTGTCTTGGGACGAGGGGGAGAGATCATTACCACGGGGTACTTTGAGCAACTTTCATTGAGCTCAGTATGCTGTATTTAAAAGTAACAAACCTCTGGCAAAGAAATAAAGAATACTGTAAAGCTTTAAATATTTGTGACCTAAATATTTGGTGAATAAAACCTATTTTGCTTCAGAAATGTTGGTGACCTGTTGTAATATATCAATACACTTACAATATGAAATATGTATTGTTAATGGAATTTGATATTCGGGCCAAAAATGTTTGCTTTTTTTTTCATACGCGAAACCCGCATATAAAAGGCTCACAAATATTGATGGCTTTACAGTGTTGCTAAGAGGGACAAGACAGGAGTGCGAATTAATCTCCCCAAAAATTAACACGTTAATCACAGAAGTTAACTGCGATTAATTGACAGGCCTAGACTCAGGTCAGGAGAAAAAGCTGTCCACAGCAAGAACTCGACATTGTTTTCTTGAATTGTAATCCTAGTACTCTGTGGTCTTGCATTGTCCTGCTGGAAAATCAGCACTTCTGGATTGGCTTGCAGGAACAGAAAACTGTTGACTCAAGGACTTTGTCAATGTATCGCTGAGCAGTAAGATTGCCCTCAATCTTCACCAAAGGCTTATTTATGTTAAAGGAGATTCCTCCCCACATCATCACACTTCCACCACCCCACCAATTGGCTTGAACAACTCAACAGTCAGCATAACGCTCACCACGACGTCTCCACACATGTTGTCTTCCGTCAGGTCTGTCAAGGGCAAAACAGCATTCATCGGTGAATAACACACTCCACTACTCTCTCTGCCACCACCTCAGATGTTCTCTGGTCCACAGAAGACAGTGATTTCGTCTCTCTCAGCTGTCAACATATTACCCCTGCAAATCATTTTCATGCAGACGGCAAGCTCCAGTCATTCTGTTGATGGGTTATTTCTTCCTGAAATTCTCATGCTGTAGCCACTGCGGTCTGAAAACAATTACGCATATGGATCAGTCAGATGTGACGATCCTGGGCCGATGTGTTGACTCTCTTCCTTCCAGGATATGGCCTGTCCCTCACAGACCCGGTTTCCTGGTTTCTCTGGATTAGTCTACTGATTCCTGTTGAAGCAGAACATATCATTCTCTGGGCAACTTCTCTCACAGACAGGCTGACTTCAATCATGCCGATAGCAACCAGGCGATCTTCATTACTCAAGCGGGGCATGGTCATATCTTTCACTGTTATTGTGTTAATTAAAATCATGTCTTTTCGAATGGCTATTTATACAGATTCTTGGTGGTGTGTGAGAGGAGGAACGAGAGCGAGAGGGAGTGAGGAGAAAATAAAAAGAAAGTAAACACAAACAAAACTTAAGGGCTTCGTGAAGGCTATTGCCCAGCCTGACCGTAAGGGTTATTTTGGTGTTCATAATTATTTTGTTTAAACTTTTATTTTGCTCTGTGAGCAGTGTTTTGTGTTTAAATATTTATTTTATTTTTGTATTATTTAAAATAAATGGCACACCCTGTGCCTTTTTCACTGCAGTACTGCCTCTGTTTTTCTGTTCCTGCACTCTGGCCTGGCGTCACCACACGTCCATCCTGTCACAAGCCGTTACTATTCCGCAACCACAGGCTTCAGACAAGGGAGAGGAGGTGAGATCTGTACTGCCACCATAGCCTCAACCTCCACCCCTGAGAGCTTGTCCACAGCAAAACAGTGCTGTCCAGCAACCTGTGCTCCTGGACACCTGGTCAGCGTGCCCAGACCTCCAGCCGTTGGGCCTGAAGATCATTCCGGAGCACCACCAGACACCTGGTCCCCTGCTCTTCTCACCCAGAAGCCCCAGATGTCGTGTCGTAATTGGCAGACATCACTTGGGCTCCCCCTGCCTGTTGCTGTACTCCCCCTGGCGGCTCAGACATTGCTGCACTGTGGCCAAGCCTCAAACCTCTGCCTGCTGCTGCTCCCGACAGCTCACCGGCCTGCACGCCTCTCACCCCGGTCACCCTGTCTGGGTCCCTCATCGCCAGGTCGCCAGAGGAATCAACCCATCCTCAAGCCCACCCGAAGGATCGAGAGAAGATGGGAATCTTTGGACTTGTGGGTGGGTAGTTGTGTTTTAAGGGGGAAAGTGGCCGTAGAATAGTCGGTGTGTTTCACACATGGGGGAGGATATGTAAGAAAGTGTAGTCCGGGGAGAACACAGGACTACACCTCCCAGAAGGACACAGGCTGAAAAGCCCTAATTTAATTGTTTTATTAGTTAATTATCACCTGCACCTAAATTAGAGCCAGGTGCAGGGTTTATAAAGAGAGCAGCCAGTCCCTTCAGGGCTGCTGCTGTGTGGAGGGCCAGGTTGATGGTGTTTTCTGCCGTATTACTAAAGGTAACTGTGTGTTCTCTACCAGCTTTGCATATCTGGATCTTGCAATTTTTGCACATTCTTCTTGGCAAAATTTCTCAAGCTCTGTCAAGTTGGATGGGGACCGTTGGTGAACAGCAATTTTCAAGTCTTGCCACAGATTCTCAATCGGTTTGAGGTCTGGGCTTTGATTGGGCCATTCTAAGACATTCAGGTTCTTGTTTTTAAACCACTCCAGTGTAGCTTTGGCTGTGTGTTTAGGGTCATTGTCCTGCTGGAAGGTGAACCTCCGCCCCAGTCCCAGGTCTCTTGCAGACTGAAACAGGTTTTCCTCAAGAATTTCCCTGTATTTGGCTCCATCCATCTTGCCCTCAATCCTGACCAGTTTCCCAGTCCCTGCCGATGAAAAGCATCCCCATAACATGATGCTGCCACCACCGTGCTTCACCGTGGGGATGGTGTTCTCAGGGTGATGAGTAGTGTTGGCTTTGCACCACACATAGCGTTTTGCGCTAAGGCCAAAAAGTTCAATTTTGGTCTCATCAGACCAGAGAACCTTTTTCCACATGTTTGCTGTGTCTCCCACATGCCTTTTGGCAAAATCCAAACGCGATTTGATATGGGTTTTTTTCAGCAATGGCTTTCTTCTTGCCACTTCCATAAAGCCCAGCTTTGTGAAGCGTCCGGGTTATAGTTGTCCCATGGACGGTTTCTCCCATCTCAGCTGTGGATCTCTCCAGCTCATTCAGAGTTACCATTGGCCTCTTGGTTGCTTCTCTGACTAATGCCCTCCTTACCTGGTCACTGAGTTTTGGTGGACGGCCTTCTCTAGGCAGAGTCGCGGTTGTGCCATATTCTTTCCATTATTTAATAATGGATTTAACAGTGTTCTGGGGGATGTTCAAAGTTTGGGATGTTATTTTATAGCCCAACCCTGATTGGTGCTTCTCCAGAACTTTATCCTGGACTTGTTTTGATAGCTCCTTGGTCTTCATGATGCTGTTTGTTTAGATATGCTCTCTAACAAACTCTGGGGCCTTCCAGAAACAGGTGTATTTAATCTGAGATCATGTGACACTTTAATTGCACACAGGTGGACTCCATTCAACTAATTATGTGACTTCTGAAGGCAATTGGCTGCACCAGAGCTTATTTAGGGGTGTCACAGCAAAGGGTGTGAATACTTAAGCAATCAAGACTTTGCAAAACAATCAGTTTTTTATTTGTAAATAATTTTGAAAAATATGTAGATTTTTTTCCCCACTTCGACATTATGGACTATTTTGTGTAGATCAGTGACAAAAAATCCTAATTAAATCAATTTTAATTTCAGGTTGTAACACTACAAAATGTGGAAAAGTCCAAGGGGGGTGAATACTTATGCAAGGCACTGTATGTACACGGTTCTCCCCAAGAATTCTGTACAGCCGGGCGGCAGTACATTATAGTCGGGATCACTTTTAACAGAAAAATAAACTTGCCTTTTATCTTAAATAATACAACAAAGAATTTGTGTTCATAATGTTAATAATAATCTGTTGTCTTTCATTGACTATATCTGGTTGCACTTTTTTATATTCTACATTTTCGTTTTCATGTCTGTTTTTTTATTATGATAAATTACCGTGCTTATTTAGACAACGTACGATTTGACTGGGGAAAGATAACCTAGGTTTATTGGAGTTCACGAAAAAAAGAAAAACAGTAACCTTCACTTCCTTTTTAGCTTATTTATTGAGCTTCATTGAAATTGTTTTCTTTATGTTAAGTTTTCAGTGCATTTTGTTAATGCACATCTATTTTAGATTTTCGCTGTTCTACATTTTTTGAATGCAGCTGTTCATTTTAACCATTATTTTTACACAACAGTACTCACACACATTTGGTCACCATCTTAACTGTTGCATGAAACCGGACTGTAATAATCCAGCACTTAAGCATTTGTATATCCAGCACTTAAGCATTTGTATATCAGCTTGTATATCAAGTTCAGCTGATATCCCAGCACGCCTTTCTTTAAAGGCGTATCAGCCTCTATACATGAAACCCCAATATCTCTCACAAGGACCTGGGTACATATTTTTTATTTTATCACGATAGGAATACTTTTATTTTTTTTGGTTGATATGTATAGCTATTATGTACTATATTTCACCTTACAGTACAATAATACGATATATATATATATATATATATATATATATATATATATATATATATATATATATATATATAGTACTGTGCAAAAGTTTTAGGCAGGTGTGAAAAATGCTGTAAAGTAAGAATGCTTTCAAAAATAGACATGTTAATAGTTTATATTTATCAATTAACAAAATGCAAAGTGAGTGAACAGAAGAAAAATCTACATCAAATCAATATTTGGTGTGACCACCCTTTGCCTTCAAAACAGCATCAATTCTTCTAGGTACACTTGCACACAGTTTTTGAAGGAACTCGGTAGGTAGGTTGGCCCAAACATCTTGGAGAACTAACCACAGTTCTTCTGTGGATTTAGGCAGCCTCAGTTGCTTCTCTCTCTTCATGTAATCCCAGACAGACTCGATGATGTTCAGATCAGGGCTCTGTGGGGGCCATACCATCACTTCCAGGACTCCTTGTTCTTCTTTACGCTGAAGATAGTTCTTTATGACTTTCGCTGTATGTTTGGGGTCGTTGTCATGCTGCAGAATAAATTTGGGGCCAATCAGATGCCTCCCTGATGGTATTGCATGATGGATAAGTATCTGCCTGTACTTCTCAGCACTGAGGAGACCATTAATTCTGACCAAATCCCGAACTCCATTTGCAGAAATGCAGCCCCAAACTTGCAAGGAACCTCCACCATGCTTCACTGTTGCCTGCAGACACTCATTCGTGTACCGCTCTCCAGCCCTTCGGCGAACAAACTGCCTTCTGCTACAGCCAAATATTTCAAATTTTGACTCATCAGTCCAGAGCACCTGCTGCCATTTTTCTGCACCCCAGTTCCTGTGTTTTCGCATAGTTGAGTCGCTTGGCCTTGTTTCCACGTCGGAGGTATGACTTTTGGCCGCAAGTCTTCCATGAAGGCCACTTCTGACCAGACTTCTCCGGACAGTAGATGGGTGTACCAGGGTCCCACTGTTTTCTGCCAATTCTGAGCTGATGGCACTGCTGGACATCTTCCGATTGCGAAGGGAAGTAAGCATGATGTGTCTTTCATCTGCTGCAGTAAGTTTCCTTGGCCGACCACTGCGTCTACGGTCCTCAACGTTGCCCGTTTCTTTGTGCTTCTTCAAAAGAGCTTGGACAGCACATCTGGAAACCCCTGTCTGCCTTGAAATTTCTGCCTGGGAGAGACCTTGCTGATGCAGTATAACTACCTTGTGTCTTGTTGCTGTGCTCAGTCTTGCCATGGTGTATGACTTTTGACAGTAAACTGTCTTCAGCAACCTCACCTTGTTAGCTGAGTTTGGCTGTTCCTCACCCAGTTTTATTCCTCCTACACAGCTGTTTGTTTCAGTTAATGATTGTGTTTCAACCTACATATTGAATTGATGATCATTAGCACCTGTTTGGTATAATTGTTTAATCATACACCTGACTATATGCCTACAAAATCCCTGACTTTGTGCAAGTGTACCTAGAAGAATTGATGCTGTTTTGAAGGCAAAGGGTGGTCACACCAAATATGGATTTGATTTAGATTTTTCTTCTGTTCACTCACTGTGCATTTAGTTAATTGATAAATATAATCTATTAACATGTCTATTTTTGAAAGCATTCTTACTTTACAGCATTTTTTCACACCTGCCTAAAACTTTTGCACAGTACTGTATATATATATATATATATATATATATATATTGTAAGATAGCAGGGAGGGGGTTAATTCCTCCCTGTGTAAAACATGTGTGTATGCACCTTTTGTTTAATTGTTTTGTTGAATTATTTTATTGTTAGTTATCCCCTGCACCTGGTGGTAATTGTAAATTAGAACCAGGTGCAGGGTATTTAAGAGGTGCAGTCAGTTTGCTCGGGACTGCTGAGTAGAAGGAAGCGGGAGGTGTACCCTGCTGCCGAGCCGTCACAGAGAGGTACTGTGTGTCACTTGTGTGTGGCAACGAAGAAAACTGTGTGTTTTGTTTTCAGCCGGTAAACAGCTTAGCTGTCCGGCTTATATAGAGTAGGTTCCTGAACAAGTTTAGTTAGGGCTCATAAGAGCTAGGTGTTTGTTTCATTTTGTTTTGTCTTTGTATTTGTTTATAAAAATTAGTGCAACCACGCTGTAAAAATCCAATTTCCTGTGTCCTGGGTTTTTAAAGGGGCAACGAACCCGAGTGGGTGAGTTCTTTTACATATATATATATATATATATATATATATATATATATATATATATATATATATATATATATATATATGAAAGGCAGTTTAACCCATCAGATTCTATAGTGGTGCCCCAACCTTCACGCCCAAAAAGCTTTTCATAATCATATAGTAGCCCCATGCTAAACCGGACATGTTTGCCCAACATAAGGAGGTGTTGGGTTTAAAAACAATACAATAAAAACACACACACATTTATAGTTCTAGATTTATTTTAAATATAAATCATTGCGCTGAAATAACACTAATGTGTTTTGGGTAGGCTACACATTACATTATGTAAAAATATAAATCTGTACAGTATGCCTATATAGTATACAGTACTGTAGTAAAATCAAATGTGCACTTTCTTTTTACTTTAGCCTGCTGGTAACACAAAAGAAATCTGCTGCTGTTGGTGTACAATGCGAATAAAAATTGAAACTAAATGATTTTAGGTTTTTTATGTTAATTATTATTTTTTACTTGGCCTACTTAATAGCCTAGACAATTAACACACAGTAGTTCATGGCCCTATGCAGATGGAGGGGTTAGTGGCACATGTGTGCAGTCTATTGCTCCTGTAGCATACGAGACAGTCAAATCAGGTTATTTACTGGATAGTAATATGCACAGTTTGTTTTTGAAAGTTGCAATTTGTTTTTTTTCTCTTCCTCCTTTCTCTTGTTCAAAGGGAGATTAGATGCACTCAAAAAGACTGGAACAGGCAAAAAAAAGTTGGGAAGTGGTTCTGAGGTCTGAAATGAAATGGAAGCTGAACTGCTCTGAAGAAAGTTTCTGAAGCTTGGAGAAAGCAATGGGAAAGTGTGCTGGAGTCATGAGAGAATCAATGGTCTTGAGAAGCTTTGAAGAGAGGCCTGCTCTTTGTTCTATGATAGACTGAACCAGTAAACAGGACACTGCATTGATCTGAAAGCATGTTGCTCTCGCCACACGAAGTGCTAGATATGTATCACTAGCAGCAAAATGAACTGCAGTAAACCTGGCCAGGTACAATTGAAATAAAAAACTATAAAGAAAACTTAATAGGTCTAATTTTATAGTTATATGTAAGTGATGACTTTTGTGTAATTTCCCCTTTAAGAGCAGCCTTTAAAAAGTTTTCACATCTCTCTCACAGGAGCTTCCTGTTTCCTGGTTTGGCAGCATGTTTGAATGCAGACTGGTTATGTAGGAAAAAGCTCACAACAAAGTGTTTTAAGTTTGAGGTCTAGAATTTTTTTTTTGTCATTGTTGAAGTAAAAATAGTGTTTAAATGATGTTATAAATCCACTGCTGTAAACACTACATAGACAACGGTCAACTAGCAATAACAAACTAGTGCTGCTGCAAACGTGCTTATACACAAAGCGATTGGGACTGAACACTGTGGAATTAAACTGCAGATACCAGCTGGGATTTTTCCTCATCTACTCGACTGATCTGATCCGTTACTTTTGGTGAACTTCAGATCCACAGAAAGAAGAAGCTGCAGTGTTTATCACCAAAAGAAGATTGACTGTTGAAAATCGATAAGTGTTCAACATATCAAATATTAAACATTTTATGACTTGAGAAATTAACTGTAGCTAATGCTATCAAGTTAGTGGATAAATTGTTCTAACAATAGAATATAACTTCCTGTTTTAGAGTGTGTAAGAAATGTATTTTGTTTGTTGAAATGTGTAACTCAAAGGAGTTACCTAATAAATGCAGAGAATTTGACTTTTGCCCCATTTCTGAGTTAATTTGAATATAGAATCAATTGAGGTTGATAATATATTGTTTAGTTTGATAGATCATGTCTAAACTAAATTAACACGCTACAACTAATTTGATAAATTAGTTATTGGAATGTTGGATTCCGTTCTGAATGGGAAGTTGAATTAATTGTCATGCATTTGATATGAAAAATGATCAATTACGAGAAACGAGTATTGAAAATACTAATGCAAAGTAGACACTTTGTGTGATCAGCCATAATTAATATTAGTATATTAACCATGTATGCTAATAATGTTGCGGACATTGTAATTGTTTGCAACGCCCATAATTACATATTCATCTAAGGTTGAACCGCAAATTCCCTAAAAAGTCGCTAACAGCATTGTGCATGTTTAGTACATTTCACCCTAGGCTTCTGACTCGTTTGCAGCTGGTTTGCGACAGACGCAACACTTTAGTACATATACCCCTTTTTGTGAATAGGTGAAGAAATAATAATCATGTGTATTATATATAAACCTGTGTCAGTGTTTAACATATATACACCTGTAACGTGTTTAATCCTTTGCAGTCCAATTATTTTTACCCTATCAGGCTGGTCAGGTCTTAGTTCATTTTGGGGAAAAAAATAACACCATGTGCTGTTCAAATTGAATTAAAGGGTACATAAGGACCTTTTTATTTTATTGTGCTACATGTTCTCATGATTTGCAGGATTTAGGCCCCAGTCTACAGACCTCTAGCACTAAAGACATTTCGATGGGGGAACAGTTACTTCCAGATCAGCAACGAGAGCTGTGTAAGTTAATTGAGGAGTTCAATTATGTTTTTTCTGTTGCCCGGTAGAACTAACCTTGTTGAATATGACATTATCACTCCCCCCGGTGTCACGGTGCGAGAGAGACCTTACCAGATCCCAGAAGTGGCGTTAGCAAAGAGGTATGGGTGATGCTCGAACTTGGGGTGATTGAGCCTTCCAGGATGCAGTGGTACAGTCCATTTGTGATAGTGGCCAAAAAGGACGGCACCAACCACTTCTGCGTTGCTTTCCGTAAGGTACACGCTATTGCCAAGTTCGATGCCTACCCCATGCTTCGGGTCGACGAGCTTCTCAATAGACTGGGAACGGCTAGGTTTATTTCCACTCTGGACCTGACGAAGGGATATTGGCAGATCCCGTTAACCCGCAGTTCTACAGAGAAAACCACATTTTCAACTCCTGAAGGGCTGTTCTATTTCACAAGCATGCCGTTTGGGCTTCATGGTGCACCCGCTGCCTTTCAGAGACTGATGGACCAGGTTTTACACCCACATTGTGAATATGCGGCAACGTATATTGATGATGTGGTTATTTACAGCTCCACCTGCCGAGAGCATTTGGCTAGGATTGCAGCCGTCATTCAGTCTCTAAGGGTAGCCCGGCTGACAGCTAACTTGAGAAAATGTACGTTTGCCAAAACAGAGACTCAATATTTGGGATTTTTAATGGGGAATGGAAGGGTGAGACACTAAAATCCAGGCTTTGGTTGATGCAGCGATTCCCAAAACCAAGACTCAGGTGAGGTCACTACTGGGATTAGCCGGTTATTACCGCCGCTTTATCCCCGAGTATGCCACAGTGGTTAACCCTTTAGTTGACCTCACCAAAAAGAGTGCTCCAGATTTAATTAAGTGGTCAGCTGAGTGTCAGGGGGCGTTTGATACTATTAAGCGTAGACTTTGCCAGACCCCCACTCTTATCACACCAGATTTCACCAAAAGATTCATCCTCCACACCTCGGATGTGGGTTTGGGTGCTGTCTTGTCTCAAAAGGTAGATGGAGTAGAACACCCGATACTGTACATCAGTAAAAAAATGCTACCTTGGGAACGCAACTACTCCATAGTCGAAAAGGAGTGTTTGGCCATTAAATGGGCTACTCACTCTTTACGATCTTGTCGCAGACCACACCCCACTCAAGTGGTTAAGCACATTGAAGCTCAGCAATGCCCGGATAACTCGGTGGTATCTGGCGTTGCAGCCCTTCATGTACCACATGGTACACCGTGCAGGGAAAGACCATCAAAATGCAGATTATTTTTCCCGGGAGGGGGGAGTAATGGGAAAGATAGACTCAGCCGAGTGTTCCTTCGTCTCCACTCTGAGCGGTGGGATATGTGACAGAAATATGAGTTCTGGTTGTAAATCTCCTTCCCGACCTGTGAGGGTACTAAGTAGCGAAAGGGAAAGGCTTTTGACAGGTTTGCCTGACTGTTCATTTCTTGGGTCGGAAAGTCAGCCAGCCTGGAAAAAGCACAGGGCTCCGATGCAGGAACGTATTGACCCGGAAGGTAAACGAGGTAGCAGCTGCAGGCAATAGTCAGCTCTAATCGTTTACCAAGGGGTCATGCATGCATAAAAGGGGCCAGAGGATTGTAAATCTTTTCCTTTCGCTTGGGTTTTATTTGAGAGACTGGAAGGACTGTGTGAGACACAGAGAAAGCGTACGGAAAAATATTCGTGAGTGTTTTGTTTGTTTGTTCGTGTCTGTTTAGTAACTGTGTTTTTGTTATATAGCACTAGACGGCTAAACACGAATCCGGAGCTGTCGCCAAGGGCCAGCACAAAACCGGATCAACACTGCACTACAGTCACGATTAACATTGTTATCACCACTTGTTCACAAGTATAGCATGTATTATATTGTACTTCACCACAAGCACTGAGAGCACTCACTTTGGACTTGATTGTATGTGTGTCTAATTGTGTGTGTTAGTACTGTGCTTATTATTTACTGGACTGCAACCCTTTTGATTAATGTGCAATACACATTGTTGTGTATTGCCAGTTCATTATTTTTTGTCTCTTTGTTCTTGGGATTACTGCATCCGCACCACACTTGCACCACAGATTCTACCAGAAGACATGCAATTTTTGGTTTTGTTTCAAAGAATAGATGTAAAGAAATGTTTTAAAACTATAAAATTGAAAGGTCACCATATTACTTTTTTATCTGTATGCCATAGAAGGCAAAAGACGCAGACAAATTTATATATTTAAAAAAAAAAGTTTTTCTAAGATTTTTATGCAAAAACCAATGAAGCATGTCTTTGCTAAAGTTCACAAAACAAAATTCAATCTTAATTAATTGTTAGTAATTTACTTTACACATATTATTTAAATAATAAATAGTGAGAAAACAAAAAAATCTGTTAGTTATTTTTAAACCCTTTCATTAGACCTACCTCAACTCTATGTTAGTGTTACGCAGTAGTACAAACTCTCTGATTCCATGAGAGGGCAGACACACTATCTCTGTCGCCTTGACAGCTCTTGAGGCCAGGGTGGGCCTCGAATACCACCTGTCAATACCTGTAGGTTTACCTGCAGCTTTGTTGCTCAAGATTCCATCTGCTGAGACCTGTAACTGCGCTTACAGTATTGCTGTGATTGCGTTCTGTCTTTGGATTGGCTTTGTTCCTGAATAAAACTCTTTTGATTGAAGATTACCTGAAGAAGACTGACTTATTTTTTAAGAAGAAAACTAACCTTACACCACTAAAAGGGAGGTCCCACTCCAGGAACCTTCATCCTAACCCAAACCTAAATATACTTTGATGTGATTAAAATTCCCCTAAATTAATCCCTGCCTTAAACACTGGAACCCTGGTATACACAGGGTTCCTTTTGTATTTTCTCACCCTGGTTGCCACACACAGTTGTCCTACAGCCAAACCCACCTTCCCAGACTATCCCTGCTTGTAGAACAAAGAAGCTGGCCTTTCAGCCCGTTTTTAAAGGCATGTGGCCAGGGATTAATTGATAATCAATCAGTCAATTTTACATGTGCAGGACCTAGTGTATTAAGGGACCACTGAGTTGACTGACAGCGACCCCTAGCCATTCAGAGCGGAACAGAGACGGGACAGGCAGCAAGTGTAAAAAATACACTGACTAGAGATGATTTCTAAATTATTATTTCTGTTAAGAAAAAAAAAATAGTGAGTGGTTTTACCGATGTTTATCCTATATAAATTTATTTCAATCAAACACATCTTTTTTGGGAATTCGATGTTTAACAAGCTTTACCGATTGAAATCGAAAAGTAGCAAGCCTAGTTTTAATACATATTTTGTATTAGTGTAATGAGTGTCTTAATAAAGATTTTTAACCACATACACGCTTGTTTGTTTTGATTACTGTACTGATGATTTGGGGACATTTTGAATGTCAGGTTATTGTGTGGGAGTTTATACCGTCCATCGCTTACTGCAGGTGAATCACGTTAACACAAACGCGCCCATTCTAAGCGGTGGCGACTATCTTCATGGAACCGGCGATGGTACGTCTCCTCCGTGATGTCAAGGCGCTAGAGGATGGCCTGCTTGACCAAGTCATAATCTAAAGCCCAATTGAGTAGACCACCACTCACAAGGCCATCTTGACGCTATTGCTAGCTGCTCAAAGACGACTAGATGTGCCTCAGGATCATCTTCCAGTGTCATTTTCAGAACCCGAGGCTTTAGGAGGACTACCTCAGGCTCTACCATCGGATCCCTCATGGCACTGGAACAGGCACTAACCTCCATCATACTGGCTTAGTCCTGTCACAGCTCTGCCTGGAATTGTGCCTACCTGACTTCGCTCCTCCTTTCCTCCTCGTTTGGTCCTGGCTCTCCAGGATCAAGGCCAAAATGTTGGGATTCATCCTGTTGCGTATCCCAAGAATCCCACAATGACATGACGTGTCAGGAGGTGAGTGGGTAACAATACAATGTCCAGACAATAGTTCAGTTCTCAAAATCAGTTTGTATTTATCAGGAGGTATACAGCAGGATTGCAGTCCCAAAATAATAATAATAAACAAGTACAATAATCCAAGTTGGTGCACGGCAAAGTGCTCTCCTTGTGGTGCTGTGCAGTGCGATTGGTGCTCAGGGTGGTAGTGCTGGCTCCCTAGCTGCAGCTCCCTGGCTTCTACTTATCTGCAAAAACACAGCAAAACAAAAACAAAACAAACAGCGCTCCAGCTTGTTACTCATTCAGCATAAGGGGCCTGTGACAGGAGTAGGAATCCCTGTTGTAATTCGCCCTCCCGACCACCGGCAGCGCTGTGTAGGACTGACCGTGATTGGGTCAGGAGGCTGAACTCTGTGCTTATTGGTCTTCATGATAAATCGATAATAAACCATTATATTAAACAAGAATATTGTGTATGTTTTGGGGGACTGACGGCAGGCCTGCTGGTTAATACAAGAGATTATATTGTAGCGATCCTGGGGGGAGGGGCAGAATCAGAATAGTGTCGGGGGTGTGTGTGCATGCAAGAGGTTGCATGGTGGTGTGTGCTTGCTGGGGTTGCATGGTGTGTGCAGGGGGCTGCATGGTGGGTGTATGCGCGCAGGGGTTGCATGTTGTGTGTGTGCGTGCAGGGGTTGCATGTTGTGTGTATGCGTGCAGGGGTTGCATATTGTGTGTGTATGCGTGCAGGGGTTGCATGATGTGTGTATAGGGGAATTGGGGTGCAGGTCTGACGCAAAGGACGTGGGGGGGTCTGACTAAGGGGTGGAGGGAGTGAGGGAACATGAGGGGGTGTGTTGAAAAGAGAGATTGGGGAGACAGGGGTGTGAGAGAAGGTTGTGTTTAGGGGAGATAGAGAGAGAGAGAAAAAGGGTAGGGTAAAGAAAGGCAAATATGACTAATCATTTTTATTTTTATTTTTTTGACTCCCAGTTCCCATCCCTGACTTTATGACTTTATTTTATTGATTACCTCTGTTAAAAATAAATAAATCCATCACAGCCTCAGTCTCATTTTTGTCCCAACCAAAAACGCTACAAAACGTTTTCTAGTCCAATTTCATAATGAAACTGAGGCGTATTATAATACAATATAACAAATAAAACCACAATTTTCTGACAATGAACAGTTTTTAATTAATTAAGAGATTTAATCAGAAAGCAACTTGATAGGCCCAACTTGATGTACATCACGCACAAATGCCTTCTGAGCCATCTCAGAAAAATTATTTAAAATACCCATTCACACAGCACGAAATTGCACAATCTATGCCGGTATAATACTGTCATAATCCTTTCACAGTGGCAAAGGGATCATGTGAGTACAACTTTCAAACCTGTCAGTCAACAGATGGCCAGATTTTCATGGCAACGGAAACCAAACAAAATCACAAAACAAAATGGCACCATCGTTTGTCGAATAAGTACATTTGGCTACATTTTGTTTGCTTTTAATTTTCGGTTATATTATACAATGTAGCAAACCGTTAAGTGTCAAATTGCAGGAGCATCAGGCACAATGTAGGTCGCATATTTTATTGCAAAAAAGGTGATGCAATATATTGAAACGAAAGAGAACTGTAGTGTACTGTAAACTTCCCGGTGCTCGCTTTGTCCTCTCTATTTTTGTATATATGTAGAAAATTTAAATAAAAATATTTAAGTGTGTGTGACAGAGAGTGAATGAATCCTGGTCATCAATCTCCCTCTCGATCTGTGAGGGCACTTATAACAGGAACAGTGTGCCTCATACTGGATGGTTTGGCAGTTCATTCCGGGGTCAATCGGAAGTCGGCCATCCAGGAAGTGGGCGGAGTCACAATACCAGAAGTCATCGCCTTAATATGGTAGGCGATGTGTCAGTCATGGATTGGAGGAGATGTGATTGCACTCACTACCGAAGGGGGCGTGACTAAGGGTATTTCAGGGGATGCGACAAAGCGATCTGTTCCTTTGTTATGGTTTTACGAAGGCCCAGGAAGGAGTAAAAGCGAACCGTGAGTTTACGTGCTGTATTCTGTCTGCCTAATAATTGTTACTTGTTTGTTATTGTTAGACGGCTAATCACTGAGAGCTGTCGCTATGAGGCCAGCTCTACACCCGGACAACACGTCACCACTGTTCACCATTCACTATACTTCACCACTGTTCACAATTCACTGTACTTCACCACTGTTCACCATTCACTGTACTTCACCACTGTTCACCATTCACTGTATTTCACCTCATACATTAATAAGCACTCACTCTGGACTTGTGACCATGTTTGGGTTTCGTGTATTATTTGTGTTGTTTATTATTTTTTCATTTCAATAACATTTGTGGGGACCCACTTGCGCACCCTATAATGTGACCCCAGGTTGTTCCCGTGCTGTGCCAGATATTGTTGGGCATACAAATTGGTTTGGTTTACCAAAATACCGTATTACTTCGAATTAACGTCGCGACTTGAATTAACACCTCACTCAGATATCAGCTTTTTAATAGACGCCGCCCTCGAATAAATGCCGCTCTCAATAAAGAAAAATAAAGAAACGCGGCCTATGTACATGACACCCCCGAAGAGACTGCAACCTCAATCCAGCATGTAATACAAACTAATGTACACCCACCTTAGTAAGCAAATGTTATTCTATAGTACAGTCCTGACAGACAACCCAAGATGAACTACTTACAGCACAGCAGTCCTTCACGCCCCTTTTTTCCCAGCAGAGTTCAGTGCCAACACAGCAGGGGATAAAACAAGGGCTGTCTGTTTACCTTGTCGTCAGATTGGATGGTGAAAACTTACTCAGAGGAACTTCGAGCTTTGCCAGTCACTCTAAGTGCTATCCGAAAGCTGGCTGAAGATATCTTCTTGTAGGGGGTTTAGTTGCTTTGTTTTTTACTCAGTCCTGTACAATTATATATAAAAAAAACTTGCTTACTATCTATGTGAAGATTTTGTTTCGGTTTCTCTTACAGAGAAATTACAAACAAGCAGGTAAATTAATGAGAAAAAAAAAATCGAGTAGGATATATTTTAGTTTGAACAGAAATCAAACCGATATTCAGAAGTAATATTTTTCCTTAAGAAAAACAACTGCATCACACTCAAATACCGTTCTCTCTCTTGTCCCGCCCCATAGCAACTAATACACACTCCTGATTCGCTGGTACAGTACTCCCCTGACCTCCCAACTCCCACCTAATAGGCTGTCGTTAACTGTCAGTAAATGTACTGTATTCAAGCCCCAAAAACACACAAGAGTATAGTGCTGCAGATCGGAGCCTCTCATGGTGCCGTTTCTAAAATGCCTTAAGTCATTTAATAAAATATTGCAGTGTTTGTAAAGCATAGTATTATTAATAAAGGCCGCCCTCATATAATCGCCGCCCTCGTTTAAGGGCCGCGGTCATTTTGATCAATTTAAAATAAACGCTGCGGCGCCAGATTGAAGTAATACGGTATTCAAAAATGTAATCAGTGATGAACAACTGGAAAAAATAAATAAACAAATAATAATAAATTGTAGTATAATATATAATATAAAGTTTTTAATGGATCAGAAGAAAAATCTAATCAAATCAACAATTATAATCAAATTGATCACTTTTGGGGATATGGGGAAAGGGAAAAATCTAATCAATATGTTAAAAATCAATTCTGTGTGTTTTTTTTTTTTAAACCAAATATAGAACAGGAAAAAATCTGATAAAATAATTATAAAAACGTTTTTAAACCAGGAGACAACAAAATGTAATCAATAATTACAATCAAATCATTTTTAATTACAGATGTAGGGGGAAAAAAACATATCATGAGGGGATGGGGACAGGAACAAATTAAATCAGTAAGTACTAATCAAAATTAGTAATTACTGATTTATTAGTATTTATTTTCTTTTCTTCAAATGTATAACAGGAACAATCAGATGAAATATATGATTTGGGACCTGATTTTTCTGTCTAGGCAAGGATGAGGTCAGTTCAGGTTGAAAGTAACCTGACACCAAGACAGAAAGGTCAGGTTCACAATCCGGTGGCTGCTTTTCCTGACGTGTTCTCTCCAGTCCAGGGGAAGACTCGAGTAGCCCATCACCATATTGAAATTGAGCCGGGGACGTGAGTTTGTCAGAGGTCATACCGCATACCTGAATGCAAAAGGCAAGTGGTGAAAGCAGAGATTGAGGAAATACTCAAGTTGGGGGTAATAGAAGAGTCCCAGAGTGACTGGACTAGTCCAATCGTTTTAGTGGATAAGCCAGACGGGTCGACATGATTTTGCATTGATTTTAGAAGTCAATGAAAAATCGAAGTTCGATGCTTATCCCATGCCCCGGGTAGATGAATTGATGGAGGCTCATTTTATGACGACCCTGGATTTAACGAAGGGGTACTGGCAGATACCCCTAACCCCAGAATCACGGGAGAGAACAGCGTTTTCGACTCCCTTCAGGTTATACCAGTTTATTACCATGCACTTTGGGTTGCATGGAGTGCACTTTCCAGCAGATGATAGATCGCACTTTGCGGCCCCATCACCAGTATGCCGCTGTTACATAGATGACATGGTTATCCACAGTGAGGACTGGCCGAGTCATCTGTGTAAGGTAGCGGCAGTGCTGCAATCCTTGCGGGAGGCCAGGCTCACTGCTAACACAAAGAAGTGTGCAGTTGGGAAGAGTGAGTCAGAGTATTTGGAGTATCGGGTAGGAGGCGGCCAGATCAGACCGCTTGTTGCAAAGCGGAAAGCCTTGGCTGACTGGCCGACTCCTACCACAAATACCCAGATGCGCTCTTTCTTGGGACTGGCGGGATGTTATTGTAAGTTCATCCCGAGCTTTGCTACTCTCGCCGCTCCCTTGACAGACCTCACCCAGAAGGCTGCCCCAAATACGGTCCAGTGGACGGAGCCGTGTCAGAGGGCCTTTCTCGTCTTGAAGAGGAGACTGTGCAGCAAGCCAGTGCTGTGCAGTCCGGACTTTAGTCGGAGGTTTACCCTACAGACGGATGCATCTGAGACAGGGTTCGGGGCAGTGTTGTCCCAGGAGTTGCGGGGAAGTGAACACCCGGTCCTGTATATCAGCAGGTAACTCCTTCCCTGCGAAAATAATTATGGTACCATCGAGAAGGAGTGTCTGGCTGTAAAATGGGGAGTCAAGTCACTCCCGTACTACCTCCTGGGGCGACACTTCACCCTTGTCACAGATCGTGCCCCCTTAGCATGGCTCCACCGAATGAAGGATAACTCCTGTATCACGCAGTGGTATTTGGCTCTGTAGCCCTATGCCTTCAGGGTTGTCCATTGAGTAGGAAAACTGCACCAAAACTCAGATTTTTTCTCTTGGGAAGGCATGGGGATGTAGAATTTTCGAATGGACCGGTGGTGCCATTCTGAGGGGGAGGATGTGTGAGAGAGGAGGGATCTGGACTGGCAGTCAGACGCATGCATGAGCTTGTAGGGTGTTCAGACACCCCGTGTATTCCCACGCTGTCAGGCAATGTCTTATTGACAGGAGTCAGCTGTGAAGGAATCGGCTGACGCTCTGTCATTTGCTGGGGGGTTAGACTATACGGGGTGAATGGTTAAATAAAAAGACACTGTTTTGTATCCTCTCTGGCTCATACAGGTAGTATAGTGGAGTGTGACTTCATGGCGGAATCCTGATACTTGGAAACTAGAAACACTGGAGCAGCAAGTCGGGGAGACAGTGTAGCAACTCCAGCTTGAGACAGACCCAGTGGTGCTAGCAAGTCACGCACAAGCCACGGTTATTTTCTTTTCACTGTCTTAAATAGTTAGCTTAGCGGGACTAAGCCGTCCACAGTATATATGAGAGGATACTAAGCAGTGTCTGTTTCTCGGGGCTTCCACCGTTAGAGGGAGCAACGAGCCGCGGTTAAAAACCTGCACACTTTATTTTGTAGTTTTTCCTAAAGGTGTTTTGTTTTCCTTTTGTCTTTTGCTTATTCTTTTTGGTTTACACACCCGCGTGTGTGATTTATGAAGACGGGGCACAAAACTGTCACAGAAGCACCTGCCAACTGAGCGTGGAAAAATAAATCTGTGCTCCTCTGTCGGCGTTTCATATTCAGACTTTGTGTCTGCCTTGGGTTTTCCCACACCCTTCCACAGGGCCACATTCACATTCTAACTAGGCATTTATTTACATTCACAAAGCTGGCTACACCAGTTTAAAGACTGCTTTAAAATCTTCCTTGTAATTTTTTCACCCTTGTTGATAGATGACTGCTTTTTGATTTGCAACACACTGAAACCTGATTAAAAGGTATAATTTAACAATTTCAAGTATTCAAGCATTTTTTTTCTTGTGAAAATGTGTTAGCGCCCTCCAGTTTGTCGCAATAACGTAGCATAAGAAATCAGTGAGGTGACGCCAACTTGAGACTAGTGACAGTGGTATTAAATACAGTTATGATTAACATATATTTAAAGGCAAAACAACACCTTTGAGAATTGCTTGTAAAAATAAAATATACTAATGCAGATGTGTCTTCAGTTGTTTCATCTGCTAATATGAAAGGTAAAACCCAACCAGCACTTAAAGCAATAATGAAAATCACATGAGATAAATCATACCCTTATGGACAAAATGCATCACACAAAAATGGTAGCTTCTAACAATAGTAGATTACGGGACTTTGGCCCTTTAATGCATAAATATCCACACGTAATGGCAACTCAGTTATGGTATGTGTGTTATACCTGAGAATGGCTTTTGCTGTCAATTTACTTGACACCAGCAAGGTTTACCTTTTAAACTTGTATGAAATAATGTAGAGCAATGGTTTATTGTGCTTACAGATTTTCTACACAAAACAGTCTGCGCAATTCATTTCAAGTTTGTTTACACAAACATTTTACCCCTTGCTGCCATAACATTTATGGTAATTAAGTGCTTTAAAGATCACACTAATGAGACACTGTAATGCATTAAAAATAGACATATTTTTGTGAAAGAGATTCAGTTCAATTAGCAGACTCTTTTTTGTTAATTTTCTAGGCAATCGTACATAAAGGCCACATTCGATCTGAATATGATGATGTCAGCAGTGCTGTGGTTCCGCATGACTTAACTTGCTGGGTTCCATTAAGAATGACAACACCTCTGCCGAGCTTCACACCCATGCAGTAAATCTAAAAGCCATTTAATAGACTAATGGTCCTTAAATCTGAAACTGTTCTGCATGTCACGGTTCTTTAAAGTGGTAGAATATTATAACCTGCTGAGTATTGCTTGGCAACAGCTTTTAATCCCCCATTTATTGGTGGTGACCAGCTTTGACTGCTGAAGGTTAACGTTTGGTGAGGAACCATTTTACATTGACTCTAAGCTTGCATTTTGCAGTGCCATTCCCTTTGAGAATTGGAGGACTGATCTCAATAATTTTAAATAGTGTATTAATAAACTTGAGTCTGCATCTGGCAGAAGATATGGTAACGTATCACTGCCGATCTCATAGATAAAGGCCTAGTTTAATTCCACATACCCATCACTTTCAAGCAGGTGACTGATTAGCATCAAGAAAGAGGGTATTGAAGAGGTGAAGATAATTTCACCAACCAACTAGTTTCACTTTTTTAAAAAGATTTTCTTCCCAATTAAAAATGTCAAATTACGCTCTTTCACTGCTGCAATTCCCCACAATATCTGAGGACAAGGTCAGTGGGCCAATTGCCTCTTTACACTCAGGTGCTCGAGGCCGATGTCAGTGAGCTTCTGGCCTCTGAAAGACAAACGCCAGCCCTGTAGGTGTCTGCATAAGCTCACACAGTGCCTGGCAAGTAGGGTCTGCTGTAGCGCAATGAAGAGAAACAGCCCCTGACAATTTTGCCTCCCAGTTGCTATATTTAAGTAAACAGGGGCTACACCACCAAACACATTTAACTTGAGTTGTCGATTTGAACCCAAGCATCCGGAGGTGAAGATTACAAAAAGCTTTTGAAATCATATTTGATTCTTACATTTTTTTAATTAAAAACATTTGTGGCAATATTATGACCTATCATTCTTATTCCATTCTTGAGGATTGGCCATTCCTCAGTCGTTGAATATACACCTGTCTGTTTTAATTACCTTCAGTAATTGCTTCTAAGTGCAAGGTTATATTATACATATTGCATACTTATTATATCAGAAACATAGATCCTTATAATGGTGAAGAGTATTAGGAGCGAGAGGGCTATTTTTCAACTAACAGTGCCTTGCTTTCCATCATTTACAGTTTAATAGCCTAATTTCCTATCATTATAGCTTCATAGCCCTATTGAGCACCAGTCTCACCAGTGGCTCCCTTCAGTTTAAGTTAAGTCTCTAGTTACACACACACGCGCACGCACACACACACACACACACACACACACACACACACACACACACACATATATATATATATATATATATACAGCACTGTGCAAAAGTTTTAGGCAGGTCTGAAAAAACGCTGTAAAGTAAGAATGCTTTCAAAAATAGACATGTTAATAGTTTATATTTATCAATTAACAAAATGCAAAGTGAGTGAACAGAAGAAAAAACTACATCAAATCAATATTTGGTGTGACCACCCTTTGCCTTCAAAACAGCATCAATTCTAGGTACACTTGCACACAGTTTTTGAAGGAACTCGGCAGGTAGGATGGCCCAAACATCTTGGAGAACTAACCACAGTTCTTCTGTGGATTTAGGCAGCCTCAGTTGCTTCTCTCTCTTCATGTAATCCCAGACAGACTCGATGATGTTGAGATCAGGGCTCTGTGGTGGCCATACCATCACTTCCAGGACTCCTTGTTCTTCTTTACGCTGAAGATAGTTCTTAATGACTTTCGCTGTATGTTTGGGGTCGTTGTCATGCTGCAGAATAAATTTGGGGCCAATCAGATGCCTCCCTGATGGTATTGCATGATGAATAAGTATCTGCCTGTACTTCTCAGCATTGAGGAGACCATTAATTCTGACCAAATCCCCAACTCCATTTGCAGAAATGCAGCCCCAAACTTGCAAGGAACCTCCACCATGCTTCACTGTTGCCTGCAGACACTCATTCGTGTACCGCTCTCCAGCCCTTCGGCGAACAAACTGCCTTCTGCTACAGCCAAATATTTAAAATTTTGACTCATCAGTCCAGAGCACCTGCTGCCATTTTTCTGCACCCCAGTTCCTGTGTTTTCGTGCATAGTTGAGTCGCTTGGCCTTGTTTCCACGCCGGAGGTATGGCTTTTTGGCGCAAGTCTTCCATGAAGGCCATTTCTGACCAGACTTCTCCGGACAGTAGATGGGTGTACCAGGGTCCCACTATTTTCTGCCAATTCTGAGCTGATGGCACTGCTGGACATCTTCCGATTATGAAGGGAAGTAAGCATGATGTGTCTTTCATCTGCTGCAGTAAGTTTCCTTGGCCGACCACTGCGCTCACGGTCCTCAACGTTGCCCGTTTCTTTGTGCTTCTTCAAAAGAGCTTGGACAGCACATCTGGAAACCCCTGTCTGCCTTGAAATTTCTGCCTGGGAGAGACCTTGCTGATGCAGTATAACTACCTTGTGTCTTGTTGCTGTGCTCAGTCTTGCCATGGTGTATGACTTTGACAGTAAACTGTCTTCAGCAACCTCACCTTGTTAGCTGAGTTTGGCTGTTCCTCACCCAGTTTTATTCCTCCTACACAGCTGTTTCTGTTTCAGTTAATGATTGTGTTTCAACCTACATATTGAATTGATGATCATTAGCACCTGTTTGGTATAATTGTTTAATCATACACCTGACTATATGCCTACAAAATCCCTGACTTTGTGCAAGTGTACCTAGAAGAATTGATGCTGTTTTGAAGGCAAAGGGTGGTCACACCAAATATGGATTTGATTTAGATTTTTCTTCTGTTCACTCACTTTGCATTTAGTTAATTGATAAATATAATCTATTAACATGTCTGTTTTTGAAAGCATTTTTTCACACCTGCCTAAAACCTTTGACCAGTACTGTATATATACACATACACACAAATATATAGTATTCCCTGTCTGCACTCCAGGGTGGAAAAACTAAATATTTTACTAATCTGGTGTATATGATGAAAGGTAATTAGTGCAGGGCCTGGGCAGTTTATCAGCTAGACAAGGCATAACTGGTAACGAGGGTCTAGGTCAGCAAAGCAGCTAAACAAAGGTTAGAGTGTGGAGAGCGTATTAGCCTGGAGCAACAACCTTTTAATTAATGATAGGAAAGCAACGTTCCAAGATCATAAGCATATAGCTGAAGTAAGGATGCATTCAATCATGAAATTTGGCTTATGTTAAAATTCCTTTAGTACAGAAGGCTGGAGACTTGCTGTTAAGCCATGATTGTGAAATCTACCTTCCTATTAACAGAACAGACTCCACATACTGTACATACACAACAATACAATATGAGTTGGGAGTTGAGGGGTTATTATTATTATTATTATTTATTTCTTAGCAGACGCCCTTATCCAGGGCGACTTACAGTCGTGAACAAAAATGCATTTCAAGAATCACAGTACAAGTAATAATACATTTAAGAGGAAGATAAATACAATGACTTTGGTTCTAGCAAGTACAAGTATGTGGAAGGGTAGGGGGGATGATCAGCTGTTTCTAAGCAAATATATGCTGTAACTACTTTGTATTTGTTTTGTATCTATTCACAGGACAGGAGCAAGGGCTGTGTGAAGGAAGAACCTCTGGAATTGATAATAGAAGTGCTTTGTGACTTAGAGATGAATAAGAGGATTCCCCTTGGCTCATGGAGGTGAGACCGAACTGATCGACCTCCGAGGCTAGGAAGCAACCAATACTTCCCCCAAGGGAAACCTAGAGCTGCGAAAATAGTAAGATGAAAGAGAGTTAGAGAGATTTGGCTGGGGGTCCCCCTCGTCTTATGTAGAACCTTCCTGCTGGAGGACGAGGCCAGCGCGGCTGGGCTTCTAAGGTTGGGAAGTGAGCCTCACCGCAGAGGGAGACCATTGCAGAGGTGGTGGAGCGGCATAATGGAGGAGGAAAGTGTAGTGAAGAAAGAGGGGAGGATGGTGGAAAACCAAAAATGCAAGACAGAGAGCAAAGTATGACTTGGAGTTTAAATAGGGGTTTGACAGATATTATTGGCAGGACGGAATGGGTGGGGGGAGCCCTCACTCCTGCCCCCAGAACCATACTCAAGATTACAATAAAAACTAAATATTCAAAAATTTGGAAGTTGTAACGGGATGTAATATAACCAAGGGTGTCATTAGAGTGAGGTTGTGTGGCTGCATTCATCCATATTAAATTATAATTAGGGCTTCTTGTTTTTCGGTGTTTATTAATTAAATTTATCAGTGTTTATTTTATGTTGATATCCTGAAATAGTTTTTTCTCTGGGCTTTCACTTTTTATATACTGTATGAGATTATTGTTTTTGGTTACTTTCCAAAATTCATAGGCAGTTTTTCCCGGCACAATATGTACACTAGCTTAACAGTATTTGCTCACTATGAGTACCTTTATTTCCTTTGCTGTCTTCCACAACAAAATCCTTATGATCATGGACATATTCTTCTGGGGGTTTTGTGTGTCTATGCTTTTTTGAAATTTCGCAACAAATTGTAATTCTGTTTTAAATCCCACAAGTGTGTACAATCCTCCCTATTTAACTGTGATATAGCTTTAAATCCCATGAGCAAAGAAATCAATGCTGGATACAAGTCAGGAAGGAGGGACATTGCATAACTAACTGCACAGAGAAGGGGTGAAGTCAGCATGAATTGAGTATCCATTTTCAGTGTTTTTCCTGTGTTTATTGGCAGTACATCGATTTTTATTTTATTTTTTTTGTATCAGGTTTTTAAAAATTTTTTATCAGTGTTTATTGTTTAAAAACTAAAATCAGAAGACCTAATTATAATACAGAAAGAGTATTTTTTGGCCTATGGCCCAGGTCAAGCAGTTGATGAACTGGACTGTGTCTTGAATTCAGAGTACCGGTACTCAGTTTGTGACTGCCTTGTACCCAATCACAATGTTAAAACTTTTATTACCATTACTGATTTTTCTGAATAATTCCAAAGTACTACTTGAATACCCCACCTATATTTATGATCTGCCACTGTGGATGATATCCACACTGCATGTCACACGTAATGGATGAAGGGGAGTGTCTCTCTGTCCGTTCATCTGTCCACCTGTATGTCACACTCACATCTTTGCATATATCTAGAGAGCCGCTTACGCAGTAGTCATGAAGCTTGGTATTATCATTTTTTTACCATACGTTATTGTGCATATTAAAATTCTGGGGATATATGGGGGTGTCTGCCTATCCATTCATCCATCAGTCTGTTATCACACTTACTTTTTTGCATTTTTGAGAATCGCTTATCAAATTGTAATTAAACATTTAATTTCTAATTCTTATTCTTCTGTATTATCCTGTACATACTGTTGATATATATCAAGGTGTGACAGAGAAAGAATGAATTCTAGTCAACAGTCTCCCTCCCGACCTGTGAGGGCGCTGTATAACAGGAACAGTGTGTCCCGGACTGGATGCTTTGGCAGTTCATTCCATAGACATACAGTGCCTTGCAAAAGTATTCAGACCCCTGACCAATTCTCTCATATTACTGAATTACAAATGGTACATTGAAATTTCGTTTGATATTTTATTTTAAAACACTAAAACTCAAAATCAATTATTGTAAAGTGACATTGGTTTTATGTTGGGAAATATTTTTAAGAAAAATAAAAAACTGAAATATCTTGCTTGCATAAGTATTCAACCCCTGTGCTGTGGAAGCTCCCAGTTTACACCAATGAAAGAAATTGCCCTAACGAGGACACAATTACCTTACCTTTGGCCTCCACCTGTGAACCATTCAAGTTGCTGTCGCATTTTCTGGATAAAAACCCCACTGTTGAAGGATCATTGGTCAGGCTGTGAATCTGAAGGAAAATGAAGACCAAAGAGCATTCTACAGAAGTTAGAGATAAAGTAATACAAATGCATAGATTAGGGAAAGGGTACAAAATAATATACAAGTGTTTGGATATCTGTGAACATGTGGGTTGCAGTGGGTAGTGAAAGGGTGATGCAGGTGCTCCAGACAAAGACAAACACAAAGTTCACGGTACAAGTTATTTATTTCCCTTGACCAGTATTTAAATGACCAGTATTTAAATGGGTATTGCCAGCGCCAAACGGGTTTAAATAATAAAGCTGGCTCTACCCAGCAATGGGTATTGCCAGCGCCAAAACAAGGGGTTGCAGTCCCGAAATAATAATTCCAAAAACACAACAAACACAGACTCGTCTCCGGACAGTGCGTGCTCGGGTGCAGGTGCGGTTCTAGATATAGTGATGCCGGTTAAGTGCAGGTGCGGTGAAGTCCGGGTGAATCGCTGGCCCCAGGCTGCAGCTCCCAGATCCGTGCTAACTCAGCCTGACAAAGACAAAACACACACGGTCGCAAAACAAACAGAACACTTAGCTCTCCTTCAAAACAATCCTCGTTTCCTCCCATCAACCACAACAAAGGAACCGATTATGGCGTCACGTCCCCCTAAAGTACCCTCAGCCCCGCCCCTCCGATAGCTAGTTCAATCACGCCTCCAATTCATGAATGAAACTTTGCTTACCGTACTAGGGCGGGACTCCTGGTACCGCGGACGCCATCCCTTTCCTGAATGGCCAGCTTCCGACTGCCCCGGAATGAACTGTCAAACATTCAGTACGGGGCAATCAATTCTTGCTGTACAGTGCTCTCACAGGTCGAGAGGGAGATTGTTGATTCAGATTCATTCGCTCTTTGTCACAATATCCCAGTGAGCACAGTTGGATCAATAATCAGGAAGTGGAAGCTGCATCACACCACCCAGGCACTGCCAAGAAAAGGCCGTCCCTCAAAACTCAGCGCTCAAACAAGAAGGAGACTTGTGAGAGAAGCCACAGAGAGGCCAACAATCACTTTGAAGGAGCTACAAAGTTCAGTGGCTGTGAGTGGAGTAATGGTGCACCAGTCAACCATATCAAGAGCTCTGCATAACACTGGCCTGTATAGGAGGGTGGCAAGAAAGAAGCCGTTACTCAAAAAATACCATCTGAAAGCACGTCTGGAGTTTGCCAGAAAGCATGAGAGTGACCCAGCTGCGATGTGGGAAAAGGTTTTGTGGTCAGATGAGACCAAGATAGAGCTTTTTAGCCAAAACTCAAAGCGCTATGTGTGGGCAAACCTAACACTGCCCATGCCTCAAGACACACCATCCCTACAGTGAAGTATGGTGGTGGCAGCATCATGCTGTGGGGATGCTTCTCATCAGCAGGGACTGGGCATCTTGTTAAAATTGAAGGAAGAATGGATGGAACAAAAATACAGGGAAATACTGCAAGAGAATCTGCTTCAGTCCGCTAAAAAACTGAAGCTTGGGAGGAAATTCACCTTTCAGCAGGACAATGATCCCAAGCACAAGGCCAAAGCAACATTGGAGTGGCTCAAGAACAAAAAGGTGAATGTCCAACAGTGGCCCAGTCAAAGTCCTGATCTCAATCCCATTGAGAATCTGTGGCACTATTTGAAAATTGCGGTCCACAAGCGTCGTCCAACCAACCTGAACAACCTGGAGCAAATCTGCCAAGAAGAATGGGCCAAAATCACTCCGACACTGTGTGCAAAGCTGGTACATACTTACCCCAAAAGACTTAAAGCTGTTATTGCAGCGAAAGGTGGCTCTACCAAATATTAATGTGTGGGGGTTGAATACTTATGCAAGCAAGATATTTCCGTTTTTTATTTTTCTTAAAAATATTTTTCAACATAAAACCAATGTCACCTTACAATAATTGATTTTGAGTTTCAGTGTTTTAAAATAAAATATCAAACAGAACGAAATTTCAATGTACCATTTGTAATTCAGTAATATGAGAGAATTGGTCAGGGGTCTGAATACTTTTGCAAGGCACTGTATATAGAACTAGACCCGCCAACGGCTGACTTCTCAGTGCAGTCGAACGAGATTTTGGTCCACCATCTTGGATGCTTATAGGTCTGCCGCTGAGAGCACTGAAACCAATGTAAACAGGCAGATACGCGCAGCATTTTTCGGGGTTTAATTTATTTAGCTTCAATAAAATTGTATTTTTAAACTTGGATATTAAACTATTAAATTATTCTCCAAATCTTGCAATGTCTAGTTAATTGATCTATTTAGTTGCAAAAGCAAAAAATAAAGATATACACATAGCCTACAAGACATAGCCCCCCAGGCTATATATTAAGGCTTTTATTAAGAATGCTTTCCAGTATTCATTTACAGTGTACACATTACAATGTTACAATAGTACATACATTACTGGTATATAATTACATTACAAAAATACATAATACAACCAATACATATTATATAATATAAATAACATCCATCCATCCATCCATTATCATTAACTGCTTACTCCTTTACAGGGTCGCGGTGAGCCGGAGCCTAACCCGGCATACACAGGGCGCAAGGCGAGACGACACCCTGGATGGGACGCCAGTCCATCGCAGGGCACCACACACACACACACACTCACATAGAGGGCAATTTAGAGTGACCAATCAACCTGGACAGCATGTCTTTGGACTGTGGGAGGAAACCGGAGTACCTGGAGAAAACCCACGAGAACACGGGAGAACATGCAAACTCCACACAGACAGTACCCTAGGCCGGATTCGAACCTAGGACCTTGGCGCTGTGAGGCAGCAGCGCTAACCACTATGCCACCGTGCCACCCTTATACATAACATATATAATACAAATAGTGTAATATATTATATATATATATATATATATATATATATATATATATATATATATATATATATATATATATATATATATATATATCTATATCTTATAGGAGGTTGTGTGGTCCAGTGGTTAAAGAAAAGGGCTTGTAACCAGGAGGTCCCCAGTTAAAATCCGACCTCAGCCACTGACTCATTGTGTGACCCTGTGCAAGTCACTTAACTTCCTTGTGCTCCGTCTTTCGGGTGAGACGTAATTGTAAGTGACTCTGCAGCTGATGCATAGCTCACACACCCTAGTCTCTGTAAGTCGCCTTGGATAAAGGCATCTGCTAAATAAACAAATAATAATAATAAAATATATATATATATATATATATATATATATATATATATATATATATATATATATATATATATATATATATATAACAACTCATATATTATAAAATCCATAATATGTAATACATCATATAATACATTTGGGTCATTTTAGGGTTACCAGATTGCCTGAGTGATAAAAATGATTTATAAACAAGTAACAACAGCTCTGAAACAGTATTCAAAATATGTTGTTAATTGCAGCACATTTATTACAGTAATTTATTATGTACTATTGTAACATTGTAATATACGTATAGGCTATAAATGAATACTGGAAAACATTCTTAATAAAAGTTTCACTCATTGTCAAATATCTGCGATTTCATTTAGAAACTGATATGGAGTAACAATGTTTATTTCATTTAAAATCCTGTCCTGAAATGTCTGGTTTAATTACATACATTTTATGTAAATGTATAAAAATGTTATTCCAGTAAGCATTACTGTAATTTCTGTTGTCGATGGTTTAGAAATGTGCAGTATAAACAAAAGGAGATTTATTACAGCACTGAAGGACACTGTCTGTAGATAGAAACAGAAAGACATTGAAGAGTAAGCTAACAACCTTAGCTACAAATATAGCCTTGTAGGCTATGTGTATATCTTGATTTTTGCTTTTGCAACTAAATAGATAAATTAACTAGACATTGCAAGATTTGGAGAATAATTTAATAGTTTAATATCCAAGTTTAAAAATACAATGTTATTGAAGCTAAATAAATTAAACCCTGAAAAAAGCTGCACGTATCGGCCTGTTTACATTGGATACAGTGCTCTCAGCGGCAGACCTATAAGCATCCAAGATGGCGGACCAAAATCTCACTCAAAGTCAGCCGTTGGCAGGTCTAGTTCTATATATATGGTTCATTCCAGGGTCAGTCTGACCTTCCAAGAAGGAGGTGGAGTCACAATACCAGAAGTCATAGCCTTAATGCGGTAAGCGATGTGTCAATCATGGATTGGAGGAGACGTGCTTGCACTCGCTACCTAAGGGGGCGGGACTGAAGGTATATCAGGGGATGTGGCCGAGCAATCTGTTCCTTGTGTTATGGTTACGCAAAGACCTATGAGGAAAAACCCTGTGTACTAACCATGAGTGTTTTGTTTGTTTTGTCCTGTCTAGTAATTGCTGAATTTGTCATTGCTAGATGACTAAAGTATCCGGGAGCTGTTGTGAGAAGCCAGCGTGTAACCCAGACTGCACTTCTTCACTGTACACCATCATTGTAATTCACCACCGGCACTTAGAGCACTCGTTCTGGACTTGTGACTGCACTGTGTATGTGTTTGTTTGTATCGTGTCTTATTTCGGGAATGAACCCGTTTGAATAACGGTGCAATACACATTGTTGTATAGAGCCAGTTACTATTATTTAAGAGTAGCCGACACGCAACCCAGCCAAATAAAGAGCTACTACACCACTACACCTGAGCACAGCAAGTCAACTTGCCTCACGTTATCAATGGCCTATTCTTCAGCGTGCAGTGGATGTATGGTACTGACATATGGAATATACTGACTTATATGGAACATATAACCACCTAACTCTCTAGAACTACCTATTATATATAATATAAATGTCAGTAATTTATATAATGTAATAAATATTGAAGAATTTTGCAGTACTGTTTTATATTTACCCCTATCACCATTTAACAATTGTACAGATTAGTAAACCATGCTTTATGCCTTGCTATGGGAGTGTGTTTAATTAGGGAGGTTAGCTGAACTGGGCACAGTCCCAAACTCTGCTCAGTAGAGCCAGGTCTCAAGCTGAGCCAATCTTGTAAAGCATGTGGACTGTGTGTTATTAGCGTGCATCCAATTATTGTTTTATAAAACTCCTCCGGGCCTGAGCCAACAATTAGAGATACTGTAAATTATATTGCATTAATGTGCATTATACTAAATTCCTTCGAATAAACCAATACAGTTACATAGATACATACATAGATACATACATAGATACATACATAGATACATACATACATACATACATACATACATACATACATACATACATACATACATACATACATACTAGAGAGTGACATGGGAATGAAACTTCAGTCCTGTCCCATCAGATATTTCCGTATTCATGTATAAAATTAGGGTTTAGGGTTTACTACCAGTAATTTGTTTTTAGTTTTTTTCAGAAAAAAATACAGTGCAAGCACAGGGTCTTTATAAGCACAATGTGCAATATAATGATGTAATATATAACTTCAGTAATATAAAAACAACTGTTTAGAGTTTTGTGCGGCAGTTTCAGTTTCTAAATTGGTTACTAAGCAACCTGGCTCAGAGATTTTAGTATGTCAATGCCACAATAAACTGTCAGTGAAGTACAGTATTACGAACCATTAATTAATAAAAAAATAAACAACAAAAAATATGGTATTGAAATAATATTTCACAAACGTTCAAGGAGTATCCATCATGTATTTATTTATTAAAAATCGTAGTATTATACATACCCCTTCATCGTAGCGCTGAAGCAGTACCTCCAAAAAATAGTAGATCTACTGCCAAATCGTAGCCTTTGACATCTCTGCATTATGATTTGCACATCCTTAATATACTGTACATATGTATATAGAAAGAGATATGATAATACATGCCAGTAGTAATCCACAGCGTTTGGTTATTCTGCTAGTATCAATAATTAATGTATCAATATTTTTAAGTAAAGGACTGGCATAATTATAGAATTATGGGGAATATGAAATATTTTAAGTATCAATCTATGTTAAACGTAAGGATTTTTTTTTTTTTATTAACCATTCAATGTTGCCAAGACGCTGATTCTCCGTGGACATCTGCTGTCCCACTGGTCCGTCCGCGTTGATGTTGTCGGAGTCTCTCTCCGAGTTTGAACCTTCTGATTTGAAGGCATATGGCTCGGATTGATACGGGAGACAGTCCCTGTTTTCTCTTTACATCAGATCCATCACTACATAATTCACATTCATAAGAGGTGGCTGAAACTGATAAAATTAGGTTACTCTCACTTTCACTGTCGCTGTCATCCATACTGTTAGATGTAAGGAGCCTGAGGTCAGTCTCCTGGCCCCACACCAGGAAATGGAGATCGCACCCTGTGTATTTCCAGGTATTATTTGATTAATTGTAGCTAGATTAAACATAATTGGGTAACATTAATGTGATTATATGTTCAAGTGAGACATGTAAATATTATTTTGTATGTTTATGGTAACAGTCAAGTTCCATGTCATAGGCTCTTTTATGACTTTAAAGAGCAACAAAAAAACACTCTTCCTGTCTGCGGGTGGCAGAGTAGTCCCGTTCCTTCCCATTCCCGGAAGCTTAAATCCCATTCTTGCCCGTCCTGAGAGGTTTATTTTTTTTTGCTCCCACCCGATCCCGTGAGCTTCACTCCTGTACCATTCCATCCCTCAAAATTTAACACAATTTTTTTCCGTACCGTGGGAATCCCTGGTACATACATACATACATGCTTATACCCATAAGAGGTAGTCCAACTTCACATATAAACACTATATAGACACAGTGACAGATGTACATTTACATAAATAAGCTAAAAAAATAAATAAGTTATTTACGGTTTTAAGTACAACAATAATATTTAATTGTTAATGTTACACTGATTATGTCTAGTGAATGTACAGTGGTCCTGAAGTGCAAAACACAAACACAAAAAGAAAAACACAACGACATTACGGAAAACGCTGCAACATTGAGAAAAACATAACAACGTTAAGGAAAACGCTGCAACATTAACTTCAAACCGGAAAAGGGTTTCCACATCACTGATAGGCGGAACAACCTGTCAATTACTGTGCCACAGAACTGTTATTAATAATACAGTATTTAATTTCCCCGCGTTAAATAAAATAGACTGTGTTATGCATTTTAATTAATAATTATGATAATAATAAACTAGCCTATAAGTGCTAAAACATATTTAATGTAAACTGGCAGGGAGGAATTGATTGATGTTGGTTAAGATGATCGGGGCAGGTTAAAAGCCCCGTCCGGCAGGGTTTATCTTGGTCCGGCTTTTACCCATTCCTGAGTATTTACACACAAATATATATATATATATACAGTATATATATATATATATATATACCTTACATGATATTAAGGACAAAGTGCTGGGAAATTATATTGTATTAATATGGACTGTGTTCGTCACACAGTTCCACAGCACAGATTGACAGGTTGTTCCTCCTATCAGTGATGTGGTACCCCTTTTCCTATGTACCTACCCATTACGGTTTGAAGTTAATGTTGCAGCGTTTTCCTTAATTCGTTGTGTTTTCCTTAATGTCGTTGTGTTTTTCTTAATGTTGCAGCGTTTTCCTTAATGTCGTTGTGTTTTTCTTAATGTCATTGTGTTTACATGTTAGCTTGCGTGGTTCAGGGGGCGTGGAGCTGGGGGCTTCTAATCTTCTAATCTTCTAATTTTCTAATTTCCTGTTAATTAGCATCTATTTTCTATTTAAGCCCTGATCACCTGCACCTTTTCTGTCTAGTGTTTCGTTTTTTTGTAGCAAACGCTCAGACGCCGTTGTTTCGTGCTTCACCGCTAATATCTAAACTTCGTTGCCTCGCCACTGCAGGTCATTTCTCAGCACAGCTGCCAAGATATTATCAATCATTTTCCTACCTGCTCAGGTGATCCTTCTTTTCATTCAGCTTCTCTTTTCGGCTTCAAGAGCTCCAACGTTAGTCTTTCCTGTTCCATCCAGTCTCCACCTCAGCATCTGAGCCGCCCAAAGCGCAGCTTCATTACTCAACTTGTCTGCAACTTTATCAGAAAGTCTGGTCCTCCGCTAAACTTTCAAGCTCCTTCGACAAGACATCGACATTCCCGTTGTTCTGCGATTGTCTTACTTTAGCTCTATTTAAATCCACCACGAAGCTTTGTCTGCGGAATCTTTCTTTACTCCTCGCCTGCAATCAGACACCCTCCCCGCCTCCCACAGCCAGCACCCCCAATCCCACAGAGCCAGCACAATTACCGTTCCATCAGAAGATCCTGCCCTGGACCTCCATCAGCTACGTTCAACCTTTTAAAGACGTATCCAGCCCATTATAAACTCCATTTCAACCAGTGGCGGCTCGTAACTTGACTGGTCACAACATGCTCCAACGACACTATTGTACTGCAACCTTTCCACCGGTGCCTCACAGACCATGGTTACCACGGCAATGCCCTCATTGAGTGACTGCGGGGAGTGGTAAGTTGCCATGGTGACCAGGCAGCTTCATCAGGCTCTGCGTGTTCTGTGCCTCAGTACTGCAATCTTCCGGCTTCCTGTTGCTGCGCTTTCACAACTGGCGGAGACGAATTCAATGCGCCGAATCATGACATCTAAATACTGCGTTAACTTATTTATATTCATGACTAACTGTCCTAAAACATGTCTAGATTATTTATTATTCAAATCTAAAGGAATAAGCAAATGTCGTTCTGCATAGACAAGGATTTTAATTGTAATAACTTCATAGATTCTACCCTGCTTCACTCAAGTCAATGGTTTAATTCCAATCATAACCTCTGGATGGCAGTATAATACCACAAGTTCTCTCTCAATATATTAAACAGGTTTGGTATCGCTGCGAAGCGCAGACACTACAGCTTTTCTAACTATTCATGCAGTTCTCACTCTGATGGATTCTCGGGAGATCCCCTCCTGCCTCATCCTTTTGTCTATCTATATCAACTGACATTCTTCAATTTCAACTCTACCTGCCTCCCCCTCAGACATGGTCATGAAGCCACGCACTTGTCGGTTTTCTGAGATGCTCCGAATCTACCGTCACATTAACTTCCAGCTTCCCTGCATCAGGCTTCCATCCCAGCGACCTTCCTGTTCCCGGATTCGTGCTTCCTCATCTGGCTCCTCTCCTTCAAACCAACAAATTTCACCAAGGCACTTTATTCAACCTTCAAGTTACCATTTCAGCAACGTGAGCTGCCAGTCAGAAACGGAAACCAAGTCCTACAACTATCAACATTTCAGTCAAGTGTCCTCCTATCCTGCGATTTATACAATACTCTCAGACTGCTCCCGACCAAATCAATAGATTTTGCAGCAGCCTCAGAGCAACGCATTCTTCATCCTCTCAGGTTCTACAGCGTCCTCAGCTCTATGCATTCTTCATCTCTGGCTTCATCTAAATCACTTTATCACTCAAAAACCAATATCCACTGCATTCAGCAGATCTCTGCGCTCTGCAGCAGACCACCACACTCTACACACTCTCTCTCTCTCTCTCTCTCTCTCTACAGCAGACCACTGCTCATTATTGACAGCACTTCGTTACTTCTTCAGATCTCTGCACCGTTCAGCAGATCCCGTCCTCTACTGTTAATTGCTCCTCACTACAGCAGATCTCTGCTCCCTCTTCAGATCTACTCACTATTATAGCACGCAAAGTTGCTTTAGTTTACAGTTTGAATCTGTAACTGCACTTCTCCAGAGCTTCAACGCTCCAGCTTTCCTCCAATATGCAGATCGTGGCAGCATTCCACAATCAAGGCTAATGCTAATCCCCATCTAATCAAAATACGAGGTGCTTGACCTTCTCAGCAATCTATTCATATATCCTCACATCCTCTCAAATATTACAGCATTAATACATGGTGAGAGACATGGTATGAGACTGGAAATCTGTCTTGATTATGAGTTAAGGAGTTCCACTACTAGGAGAATGACTGGAGTTGTGAAACCCAATCTCTGAATGTGAGTTCACCTTTTCCATTTCAAGCAGACAGGATAGTAGCAGAACGCTGATCGATCCCGTATAAACGAACACATAGGATGGTCGACATCTCCTCTCTTCCCTCGTTTCCAGAAAATGGAGCACAAAGGGTGCTGAGCTTCCCCAGCAACCCTCAGTTCCAGCTCCCCTTCGGCCTCTACTTTCGGTATCCAAGTTCCGTCAGCTGGTCCCGTCTGCTGCCCCCCCCCCCCCTCCAGACTCCCCAGCTTAATCAGCTGCTATTTGACTGAATCCTACTCTCAGTAACCTCCTTCAATCTGCTCCGCATTTCATGTCTGCAGCCCTCGCCCTTCTTCGAGAGCTTCATATTCTACAGCTTGATCAGTGTTTTCAACCTTCTGTGCCCAGAATCGGATTCATTCTATTCCTTCAATCAAAACCAGATCCCGGCTTTCATCGTCCACGGTAGGGATTCTCTCTCCCCCCCATTTTCTCCATACCAGCAGTTCACTGACCCTCCGTGGGATTCTTAAGAGCCTTCCCTTCTGCCTCACCTTCCCGCCTGTCTACATCAATGAACATTCTCCGTTTGCTCATTCTACTCTTCGGAAACGCCACTTCTCCCCATACAAGGATCTACCTATGGAGATCATCTGCATCTGAGCCCTCTTCAGTCTCCTCAGGAGCTCAGAATCCGCAGTTTCTTCTACTTCTAATTTACTCCATCATTCAGTTGTGTACCTCCAAGACGGATCCATTTCAGCGCGGTCAGTTCATTCAGCTGTCAAGCAGAGTCCCCTATCTGCCCCTTCTTTTCAACGTCAAGGTATCTCATCTGCATCTCGGCCTTCTTCGGTCTCCTCAGAACTTGCGGTTTCTTCTGCTTCTAATTTACTTCATCATTCGGTCATACCTCCAAGATGGATCAATTTCAGCATGGTTAGTTCATTCAGCTGTCAAGTAGAGTCCCCTATCTGCCCTTTCTTTTCAACATCAAGGTATCTCCCCAGCAAGAAACCCCCCCCTGCCCCCTAGACCCTCAGTTCATTGGTGCCTCTCGCTCCTATAATCACTCGTCACTGGTTCTCAACCCACTTCTCCACCCTCCAGAGCAAGTCCACCTCCTCTACTCTACTCTACCCCCCCCAGGACCCTCAGTTCATTGATTCCTATCATCACTGGTTCTCAACCCACCTTTCCACCCTCCAGAGCAAGCCTTCCTCCTCTACTCTACCCCCCCCCCCCCGCTCATTGATTTCTCTCACTCCTAGGATCACTCGTCACTGGATCTCAACCTACCCCGCCTCCAGAGCGGCCCTCCCCATCCCCCCCCAATCATTCTGTAGGCACAGCCCCCTCTGCTGCGAGGGCCAACGTCAATCACAGCCAGATCATGAATGTGGGGAGTTGGCCCTCTTCTGCAGTGGATTCTTTCATTCATTCATCCTCCTCTCATATAGTTGCTGCCCACTTTTAAAAATTGCTAGTATGCCTGGAGTGGGGGCTTCCTGTCTGCCGGGGCCACCAGAGGTTTTCCCCTAATCGGCCTCAAGGGGTTTTTTCCTCTCCACTGAGCGGCAGGTATACACATAGCCACATCCTACTAACAAATTACTAATCTCCCTCTGTTTGTCCTGTTTGTCCTTCTGGTCTTTTGTTTATGTTATGCGTTGGCATGTGCAGTCTTTTGTTTGTCTCACGGTGTGGGTTTTCGTGAGGTGCCGGGGTCCATCCTTTGGGGGCAAGTGAGTCTCACTTCCCGACCTCAGGGCTAGGCATCCGCCTCCCTTACCTTCAGGGGGGTTCTCACCATTTGAGTCAGAGCGGACCCCCAGCCATACTCTGTCCTGTCGCAGCTCATGCGCTTATCTTACCTCACTTGAGGCTCTGTTCTATTCTGCCTCTCTTTCAGGACGTGGTCACTCGTGCTGAGTCCTATACTAACCTCTATGCTTTGTCCTTATTTTCAGGTCCCAGGCAGCGTGACGTCTCGGCCAATCAGGGGTTTTACGAGCGCCCCTTGCAGAAGTCTCAAATGCTGGGTACCTCTCTCTCTCTCATCTCCTCTCGAGGGGCAGCTCTCCGAGTCATAACCCTCATATGTGTTTTCGGGTTGCTGGGTCCTCTGCCCTGGGATGTGTCGGCATCGTCGCCCTCAGTCAGCGACCTCTTTTCTATCCTGTCTTCGGTTGCTGGGTCCTTCGCCCCTGAGATGTGTCGGCATCGTCGCCCTCAGTCAGCGACCATCTTTTCTATCCCGTTTTGGGTTGCTGGGTCCTCTGCCCCTGGGATGTGTCGGCATCGTCTCCCTCAGTCAGTGACCACTTTCCGTCCTACTAACTGCTCCTTGCTGCTTCTTCTGCCTTATCCTTCACCCCAGCTCACGCCCCGTGAACTTAATGTCGTTGTATTTTTCTTAATGTCATTGTGTTTACCTTAATGTTGTTGTGTTTTTCATAATGTCATTGTGCTTTCCTTAATGTTGTTGTGTTTTTCTTTTTGTGTTTGTGCTTTTCTTTTTGTGTTTGTGTTTTGCACTTCAGGGCCACCGCATGAATGTGATTATTATCTGTGCCAATATGCATTCAAAATATTATTAAGCTTATTTGAATATATTTCATTGTGAAATCATGTTTTTTTGGGGTATAATTTCCCAGAAATGTGATTTCTGCAATAGAACAATGCAGTTTGTATACATTTCAAACTGGATCGAATATGCTATATACGTTGCTGTTAAATATTGTTGTGATGTGTTTGCAAGATGTCATGCAGAACTAAACTAATAAAAAGAATAAACTGTGCAGTCCAGTGTGCTATTTTAATTATGTTCAATATGTGTTGGGGGTCTGTATTTATTGTATAGTTCACACAACATGTTTGTAGTAGAAAATACAACTGTACTTGTAGAATAATAACAAATAAAGGTTTGATTGTAGATTTGGGGTCCAGTCATTTCATATAGATTTCTATAGTAATCAGGCTTGATGTAATCCCTATATATGAGTAAAAACAGTAGGTGTGAGAAAGAGCTGGAAAATCACCTCCTTATATCCCGATTCTGATTATCTTCAATAATTTGTAGTAAAGAATGTCCAAATAATAAGGAGTCTTCATTATGGGACCTGACTAACTTTCCAAGTGTTAGCTAGACTCAACCCACAGGATGAACTATCATTACAAAAACAATGGAAATTCATAGCAAAAAAACGGTCATGTTAAGTTTGCAACACAAACCCACAAGACTAGGGAAATTAGAGTTACGTTTTTACACTACTGCAATCTTAACTGAGACATGTTCTAACCAGGGATTGCAGGATAGACAGGGAAAGTGTGGAGTCTCCCCAGGTACCTACATGTGTAAAAGTTGGTCTTAAGAGTGTACAAATAAATCAATAAAGCATTGTGATAGGGAGAGTCCTGTCACTGGTTCTTGAGTGCATATGTGCCTTTATGGAAGCAGCTGGGATGCACAACAGGAGACGCGTTGCTTAGTAACTAATTGAGCAGGAAGGCTCGCCCTGCACTCAGCTGATCAGGAGGTCTGGATTGGCTGGGGGGGAATGCCCGGGGAGGCTGCACGCAGCTCAAAAGGCATCTGCGCCACAGCTTGAGGCGACTGCACCGCAATGCTACACAGAGGGGTGCTTTGTTATAGTATGCAGTAACTGCTGTAGAGAGGGTTTTGTTTCAAGATATCCTAAAAAAGGGATGATGTTATAAAAAATGGTATAAAAAAACAACTGTGCTATGAAAAAATGATACACAAAGGTCTAAGTCAAACAATGCACAATAGGGGCTAAAATACCACTCAATTTTTTTTTTTTTTTTATGTAACAGGCACTACTATGACTACTACTAATGATGTACTTGGCCATTTCAATTTACATAGTATTCTGTGAAATCATCCCCATACTTTCCAGACCCTGGGTACTCACCTACAACAGGACCTGGTCATGCTACAATAATAGCCTTGGATTAGAACATATATCCCTGTTTCTTTTATTTATTTTGTACTTATTACTTATCTTACAATAATATGTTCTGTGTGTTTCTCTGTTGTGTTTCTTTATATATTAATTACCATGATCTATTCCAGAAAAAGATTTTTCAGGCAGAAACAGTATAAAAGTAGACTTTTTTTGTTTATTTTTATCCTTGGTATTGTGGCAAAAGACACATTTTCATAAAGTAATATCATTATTGGGGTTTACTTCTGCCTTTTTTTTTTAAAATGTACACGCAAGTGAAAACTCGCATTTAACTTAAATAAACTCTTCAAAATGTTTTAGAAAAGGGGTTATTTATACAAAGTAAAAACACCTCACCATTTTGGTTTTCGTTTATTACAGTCCTCATAACAGAAAATACTAGGATCACTACAAAACAAAACGTTGATCACTATGCTTAACATGTACCTTGCAAGTTGAGCCAGTGTTTGAAAAGAGTGAAGCACACCTGCACCTGTATCCTGATTCTGACGTGCTTACCAAATATGAAGCAGCACTTTGTTGAACCTGTTTTTTTAATGTTAATCCCTACTGTCCCACACATCACTTTCCATTTCAGAAAATTGTACGCAAATTCTGGAAATCCGTGCAAGGCAAAACGCGTTACGATAATTATTCATAATATTTATCAACTATGTAATTTATGGTGAATACTGACATGGATTTTTGTCTTCAAATTCATGTGCAGCAATGGTCGTTCGAATATTCAGACAGTTTCTCTGCCGCACTAAAGAAAATAATTATTATTTCATAATAATAATAATTACTCCACACCACTGTTTTCACGTTTCTACTGACACAATGCGAGATTTGTGACGCATGCCAAAATGAATGCTCGGCCAATCAACATGCAGTGATTATACTGATGATAATGGTGGCCAGAAGCAGTGTGAAGAAACTGACTGTGTGAGTGGATGGAATGCATATTTTAGCCTTTTAGTCTTGTTCCTTCCTTAAGAGAGGTATTCTTACTGCAACACATCCTGATTTCAAGAGTGACCTTCGTACTGTTGATGGATGGACAATGACACCTGTGCTTTCTGTCAGTTCTGTTGTCAATTCAACGCTTGTCTTCTTTCTATTCCTTAAGGATATTATCTTCAAGTATTGCTCATCCTTGTTAGACAGCTTTTTGGGTCTTCCAGTCCTGGGTTTGTCAATTACAGATAATGTTTCTCTGTACTTGTTGATTATGCTTCGGATAGCACACCTTGAAAATCGAGTGATGCGAGCTATTTCACTTAATGCATTTCGTTTTTTATGCAAGTCAAGGTTGTTATCATAGTAGAAAACACTAGTGGAGGCTTTGAGTAAATTGTTGGATGCTCATAATGCATCAGAGTAGAAAAATGCAACATGTCTAAGACTTTTGCACAGCAGTGTGTGTGTGTGTGTGTATATATATATATATATATATATATATATATATATATATATATATATATATATATAACCAAATAGCAAAGTTGTGTTAGCACAGTGCTGTGAGTAAACATTATGTTTGCAGATTCAGAACATCAAGATGGGAATGTTTTAAGATCTCTATATCAAGACCCCCTGAATGTAATTAACTACACTTTGTAAAATGAAGGTGTTTGAAAAGCATCTGACAAGAAAGATTGAAGTGTATAAAGTATGATTTATCAGTGATTTTCCTGCACTGTCAGGCAAGCAGAATGTTCCACTTGCTGTTTTCTATACCAGGTGTGATGATGATCTTAGAAAACCACAAGAGCAGCACTCTGCTTTCCTGATGGAGTCAAGGGAAAACACTGCTTATATTCCAAAGTGAATTACTTTGGAATATTTATTATAGACATACAAGACTGTGAAATTAGAAAAAGATTGAATTGTGGTGTGTCTACATACATAAATCACTGATTTGAACCCAAAAAGCCTTGTCCAGGTGTGTATTTATGTGACCGAGCTGTTGCTGCAATGACGTCACGGACCAGGAAGGAGTAGCAAACAAAGGCAAACAACGGATGGAATGGCGGTGGTGGAACTAAACACTACGGCGCTCAGTGCTTTTATTAAATAAATAAACCAAAAGATTTATGTTGGCAAAACAAATAGAAAGAAACAAATAAGCGTGCTGGTTTTATCCCAGCACGATACTTAGCAGTTGTTTATATTTTAATCTCCTCTCTCTCTCAAAACCCGTCTCACCTCTGACGCTCTCCCCGAGGGTAGAGAGCTGCAGGTTTATATACAGTGACCATCTCCCGATTAGCAACAATTAATCAATGAATTAACTTGGGAGATGGTCACGTTCTGCACGAGTTTAATAAGGATGCGTGACTGTCAGCTAGTTAAATAAATCAGTAGCTGATCAGTCACGCATCCTCACGAGGTTTTCAAAATACAAAATAATAACAAATAACAATCGGCTTTTGCCATAATATAAAACATAAATCATAATATAAATAAATAACAAACAAAGGGGCAGGACACTCCACCACACATGCACCCCCTTGTGTGCAGCACACATGGCCTTTTCGGCCACCTCCCCCCTTAGTCCCAAAAGTCCCGGTTAGCAGTTCTGGCCCAGGAACAGGGGAAGCAAGGTGTCTCCGGGGGCAGCCACGGCGGGATGTCCTCCTCCCACCCAAACAGCTGTAGCGTCCCGGTGGACCGCGCACAGGCAGGCTCCTCCGGCCAAGGAAATTTTGGGGGTGGTCTACAGACCTCCCCCACCTTCTTCATGGCCAGCAGCCCCCCTCCGTGGGGCTCCGGCCACAGTTTCTCCTGCCGCGAAAGTGCGGCTGGGGGAGCTGGTCTCCTGACCTCCCCCCCCCTTCTTCGTGGCTGGCAGCTCCCCTTCATGGGACTCCTGCCACAGTATATCCTGCTGCATGGCAGGACTGGTAGCGACCCCAGGCGAAGCAGAACCCTCGACGACCCCAGGCGAAGCAGGACCCTCGGGAGGCGACGGCAGCAGCAGCGGACCCTCGGGAGGTGACAGCAGCAGCAGCGGAACCTCGGGAGGCGACGGCAGCAGCAGCGGAACCTCGGGAGGCGACGGCAGCAGCAGCAGCGGACCCTCGGGAGGCGACGGCAGCAGCAGCGGACCCTCAGGAGGCAATGGCAGCAGCAGCGCCCTCCCGGCGAACTCGGATGGGGAGCCCCTGGCCATGGAGGTGGCAGTGGGAGCTCCACTTCTCCCTCGTACCCTGTAACTGGTGGCTCCACAGGTGATGCGGAGCAACAGGCAGCCCAGGCGATCTTGGAGCAGCAGGCAACCCCGGGCAATGCATGGCAGGCATCCTTGGGTGGTGCGAGGCAGGCATCCTTGGGCGGTGCGAGGCAGGCATCCTTGGGCAGTGCGAGGCAGGCATCCTTGGGCGGAGTGAGGCAGGCATCCTTGGGCGGAGCGAGGCAGGCATCCTTGGGCGGAGCGAGGCAGGGCAGGAGCAGTCCTTTCCATGGTGGTGGAGGTGGAACCAGCAGGTATTCACCCTCTGCAGGTGGATGTGGGAGGGGCAAGCAGTCCTCCCACGGCGGTTGAGGCGGAACCAGCAGGTATTCACCCTCTGCTGGTGGAGGTGGCGGAGGCAGAGGCAGCTCCTGCTGCTCTGCTCCTGGTGGTGGTGGAGACAGAGGCAGCTCCTGCTGCTCTGCTCTTGGTGGTGGTGGAGACAGAGGCTCCTCTCCTTCTGGCGCTGGAAACAGTGGCGAGGACTACTCTCCCTCTGGGGCGGGACACAGCAGCAGGGCCCCTCCCATATCTGCAGCCAGGTAGTTGAGCACCATTGCTGCGATGTCTGGGAGGGATGCTGGGTGGTGTTTCTGTTCCCAGGCCTCCCAGCGCTCCCCATCTCTCGCCCACAGGAGGTTGATCACAGCAAGGATGGCCTCCACGATATCCCTCTCAGGCTCCGCTAGCCAGTCCCAGATCCCCTCTGAGGAGAGCGGACCAGTCCGCCTCGGAGGATGCGGAGGCAGCTCCTGCTCCTTTCCCTCGGATGGTGGTGGTGGAGGTGAAACAAATAGAAATAAACAAATAAGCATGCTGGTTTTACCCCAGCACGATACTTAGCAGTTGTTTATATTTTAATCTCCTCTCTCTCTCAAAACCCGAGAGTAGAGAGCTGCAGGTTTATATACAGTGACCATCTCCTGATTAGCAACAATTAATCAATGAATTAACTTGGGAGATGGTCACGTTCTGCACGAGTTTAATAAGGATGCGTGACTGTCAGCTAGTTAAATAATCAGTAGCTGATCAGTCACGCATCCTCATGAGGTTTTCAAAATACAAAATAATAACAAATAACAATCGGCTTTCGCCATAATATAAACATAAATCATAATATAAATAAATAACAAACAAAGGAGCATGTTTAAAGATCACAACAGGACTAAATGTAAAGTATGTGTTTTTCCAAGTTTTGAGGGTTTTGTGTCAAATCTTAAAGTATTTTAAAAAGTAATAATAAAATGTGTAGGTTAAAAATGGGTAGCAGACTACACAAAGACACAGAATCTGTGAACTTAAAAAAAATGACTTTTATTTTAGGAACCAATAAAATTATGGCAAATATTTACAAATAATTATTTTCACATTAAGGGTACATAAATTGATAAAGTTCACAAATAAACAGTCACTCAGATGAACAGACACACATATATTGAACATCTATGTTCCATCTTATTGCATATGTCTCCAGCTAACCTAAAGAACGTTGCAATCACCCATTTAACCCCCCAAAAAAATCACAAATTCCAGTGTTGACAATTAAAAATCGCAAGAATGAGAACATAAAAATAGTTTCAGACATCTTTGGCAAATCGGCACTGCTGTAAATACATTCAAATATTATGACCACAAAAAAGCAACACACAGCACTAAGAAATACCATCAAGAGTAAAGAGTTTTTTTTTTTTTGTTTTTTTTTTTGTTTTTTTTTACTACTAGAAAATTGAATAAAAAACATACACATTTTAAATAAGCAATTCTTGTGTGGAGACCTATTTTGGTTGTCTCCATCCTTCAAAGGCAATTTGTTTTTCAGTTTTTTATACTTTTTTTACAAGTTCAGCTTTTACACAGGCATCACATACTTTGGTGGATGCTATAGATATGTATTTCTTTGATGTCAACAAGTTCATCACTACAAATCGGCTTGTATCATCATAGCATACTTACTAAAACCTTGTTGGATAAAAATACACTATTGATGCCTCTGTTAAGAAAAAGCCATGGAAATAGCAATCCTAGGATGTACAAAGGCCACTAAAGGTGAAAAACCAGGATGTAATTTGAAGGCTATCCCCAGCCCAGTCTAAACCCTTTTAAGACAATCCCATTAGTAAGGGGTTAAAATCTCTAGCACTGCTCAATTAATTATATTATTAAAGTTAAATGGCACATTTAAAACATTGCATTATTAGTCAAAATACACCTGCCCACCATTAGTCCCATTTCTTCCTTTTTTGTGAAAAAAAGAAATATCAACTCAAATTTGTGGACTAGGGTAACCATGGAAACCACTGAATAAAATCCCTGGATTTCCTACAGTAGGCGTTACAATGGACAGTCTTATAAGGGTTAGACTAGATAAGCCCAATCAGAGCCTATTCCAATTCCTCTTTGACCGGGGGACCACTGCCACTGTTTTCTTCATAATGTACAGCCTTTTTCACAGGCTGTCTCACTCAAGTTACACCAAGCACAAAATAGGAATACCTATTTATATACTATAAGACCAGGTCTTGGAAGGATACTGAAGGATACCCTTATATAACACATGGCAAGGCAACCGCCCTAAACTACAGACACATCCTTATTTTAGCAGTTACAGCTCTCGTACTTGTGCTCATGAGAAGACAAATATGCCTGCTGTGGTTTTCACTGTATTAATTATGTAACACTAACCAACACATAAGATAGATGCTTCATTCATTTATTTTTTCCAGTTAGAGTAAAACAAGTTCCTTGAATGATATGAATAAGATAACATCCTTGCAGTAGCAACCAAGTCTAATACAGAGAATGTCACAAGAGTTTGCGCCACATAACGATGCGCTTGAAGTCATCTGCCTAACCTGTATAATGAAACACTATTATAGCACAGCTAATACAAAACACTCACATATGCAAACTATGAATTAATGTGCTTTGTAAAATTGGCTGCATGGTTGTGATTCCCTGCAGCTCCCACATATGCCATTAAAGTATTTTCAAAGACGCTTAAGTTGAGTTAGGAAATAAGGAACCAATTTTGGTTCTTGTGATAAATTCATTTTAATTCTTCAACCTGATGTCTGCATCATTATTTGTAGGTTGTTCATGTAATTGTATTAACAACCTTTAAAAGTCAATACAAGCTTGTACAGAAGTTACAAACTGGCTTACAAAGCCATGAAGTTATAGCATTTCCGGTTGATTTACAGAATGGGTTTATAAACATTTTTTCCCTGGTTGTAACTCCTTCATTTTCTTTTGATGGGATGAATTTAAGTGCTTTAAGGTTTTTTTTATTATTATTTTACAAATACAGTACATGTTTGACTGTAAAAAGCTGCTCTCTGCCTATAAATGCCCATCTATTCTAGTTGATCACTTCATCAGAAATTAGACTACACTCTCCAACGGTGGCTTCAAAAAAGCCCTCCCGGAAATCTTATTTATCTGGCTGTACCTTCATTTTTTATATGGTGCACAGGTAAATACACAGGTAAAATGATTTTAGAAAATACCATGGGTCTAAAATATCAACATTCTGAAATGCAAGGACTAATTTTGATTCAAAATTACATCAAAAACAAGCCAGTCATCAACATTTCTATATATACCTAATGTTGTTCTTGTTTATTTACCTTAATACATATATTCTCAATGAACAATATTTAGCTTTAATAGAAATACAATTTAGGAAACCATAAACGTGTGAATGGCGTACAGATATATACATATGTGCAGTACATCATCTGTATGTGTGTGTTTGTATGTACGTACGGATGATGGTTAGCGTAGTAAAAGGATCTGTATTGACATAAGGATTATGAAAGCTAAGACAGTCATTTTATTTATTTTGTGCACTTATTTTGTATGCATTTATTTTGTGCTTATATCCATTAATGATTCCAGCAGGCCTACCAAAAAACAACACCTGTAAAACTAAATACTACAAACTGTTAGATTGTAATGTTTGATTTGAAACTTTCTTGGCTAACCCTAACTTATGTGAAGCAGAACTAGTAACAATGGGGAAACCCAAAGTTCAACCATTTCTTTTGACATATGAAGCTTCAAAATGACAAAGAATGAAATATATTTTACATATATAGCTATCTGAATTCTAAGCTTCCAGAATAGAGAGAGGCAAAATGGGTAGATGCTTTTAAAGGGGCTCTAGCTAATGGAATAATGCCATACATATGCCATTCGCTATGTAGGTCCCACGTGTGCAGTTTTCAAAGAAAACCATAAAAAAACATGTAATTTCATTAATGACAATATATAGTTCCGTATTAGGTTAGAGAAAGCTCTCGTTTTACATGCCTAACTTTCAGGTAGTCTGTTACTGTTTCACACATCAGCTGTTTCTTCAGGGTCAAAGCATGCCAGTCATTAGTGGAAGCAGCTAGTTTGTTAATGACAGGTAAGAGGGCCTTGAAAGGATGCAGATAATTTCACTCTCTAGGTGAACTGAAGACCTAAAAGTAAGGCATGCTGCAAACAGAGATTTCTGGTACCAGATATCATTTTTAAAAAGAAAATACTGTTTCTTTCCAAATGGCACATGTGTGATCTAATGGAAAAGAAAAACAGAGATTGAGGACTTAAAAAAATAAACTATATCCCTTTTAAAGAGCAACTTGGTATGGATGGGAATATTAGAGTTAATGTCCTAAAAAGTTTACCAGGGTAATTTTGCACTGTAATTTTGCAGTCCCATGGTTATACCATGCATTCCATGCGTTTTTTGCTTGCCACGCTTAATACGCCTTACTACCTCTCTGGCTTTTACAATGCTTATCAATGATTTACCATGGTTTCACTGTGCTTTATTACACTTTACTTTGCTTTTACTATGGTAACATTTTATAAGGGCTATTATATTGTTGTTGTTTAGGTAACACCCTAACCAGCAAATTATGACAAATCGTTAAATTATGACAAATTCTTGGTTGATTTTTCATACGTGATTTCTAAAAAAAATCAAATATCAAATAATGAAATACCTGAATTTAAGGTCTTCTGTAAGTCTTCCTACAGAAGATAAAGCTCTCTCTATCCCCCTTAATATATATCAAAAAAGAACCTGTTTTGGGCTGCCCTCAGGTTGAAGTGGGAACAGCCTGAGGTGTATTATTCAAACAGAAACCAGGAATATGCTACCGTGCATAGAGCAACAACAGATCCAGCAAATTTATAGCTGCTACAATTAACTGCCTCCTCAAATACAACATATGAATACAATTAAATTAATTTATTAGTCTATTGGACTGAAAATTGTATTTAGTTTTCATCTAATATAAATAATAATATACAGAACATATAAGTGGTTTAAATAAAATTGCTGTCTAATTGTATGCTTCACTGTCATTAACTCCAGAAGCTGTTTGGTCATTTGGTCGCTGTTTGCTGTTACTATATAGCGAAAGCAACAATTTTTATTCTGCAATTAACAGTTTTAATTAGGTTTCAGTTTAATCTCAGTCAACTCAAAATCAATTGTACCTGTAGGGACGCTAACAAATCTGTACCTTTGGCACCTCCAAAATTCTGTGTGCAAAGAATTTTGGCCAAGACAATTGACAATCACATGTAACAATCAGATGGCTTGTGTTATTTAGTTTTATATATGTACTTCACTTTGTAAATACGTGTTTTATATGACTGTCACAAAGCAAGATTGTCTGAATCTGCTTTCTCTATGAGAACAAATCCATTACAGGTACATACAAATCCTACTATTAAATTGTTATTTTAAATATAAAAATAAGGGATTGGAGGGATTATATAAATTATACAGCCAGGTCCCTATCTCTGTCATTCTTGTGCAAATAAAATTTAGAGTGCACAAATCACACAACTAAAGTTACATTACATCAAGAACAGTTGAAGGAAATTAGTTAAAATGGCCTACAGGCGTTTTATATCTTTTCTACAGTCATCTGATAGCAGGTGTTTCCGTTTTTTTCCATCCCCAATAACTTACAACTATCTCACTTTGAGGACAAGAATGAAGTTATGTCTGGAACATAAAATACAGAAGAAAAGTAATATGATTGGACCCACCCTTTCCTGTCTAGTGTGCTCCCAAATACACACAGGGATGTTTAATTTTTGTTTTGTTAGACTCTGTTTATACCAGAAGAGTTTCTACTGGGTATCCTTTTGTTTGTAAGTGTTTAATTGCCCAAAGGCTGGTGATCACATAAACAAGATGGGCTGCAGTCTTTTTTTTCTTCGACATGGACATTAGACATTATTATAGTAAAGTTTGTGTGGTAAGGCCAGGCAGACAATTTAAATATTTATAGCCCCATACATGTACTCCCCCTCAACCACCCTGCCTCCCTCTGTCTCCCACCCTATCAATTACAGACAGATATATGGGCAGTGCTGGTGTTGTCCTTTGTGCTTCGGGTCAGTGCCGGTCGTAAGCTGTAGCTGTAGCTGCAGGGCCGGCCCCTCTGGCTGCTGCGCTGTAGTAATAGGGGGAACCTGCAAGGAAGCAGAAGCAGAAGATCAAACACCCAATGACAACTACTCAAAATACATAGAGGAGACTTTAAATTAGGAGATGAAGGGGGTGGAGGATCCAGAGGTACAGTCCGAAACCTTTTGCAGAATAAAGGTATAGTAAAGTACCAGTAATCCGTCGCGTATCCGACTGCAGTGGGACCAGAGTAAGGGTGTATATGTAAAAAGACAGATAAAGTAATCCTGTTTTAAATACCATGTGGCGGAGTGTCCCGCCCCTATTTATTATTATTTGTATTTTTGTTTGCGGCGCAGTTAAAAGCGCCGCGTCTTTTATTACTTATATTTAAAAACCCCGTGAGGATGCATGACTGATCAGCTACTGATTATTTAACTAGCTGACAGTCATGCATCCTTACCAAACGTGTGCAGACTGTGGCCGAGGGGTAATAAGATAATTAACAGCTAGTTAGAACCTGCAGCTGTCCGTACTGGGTTGTTGAGTGTACAGAGGAGAGTACGGGAAAACACGGGAGAGCGAGCAAAAACAATTGCAATATTTAATATACTTGTTGCTGTTTATTTGTTTGGCCAACGCACCTTTTTGTTTTGTTATTTGTTTAAATCTTTTATTTTTGTTTTGTTTATTAATAAATACGCTGAGTGCCGTTGCACTCAGTTTCACCCGCCCAGCCATTGTTTTGGTTTCTGTACTTCCTGGTCCGTGACGTCACCACTGCGAGCCAGTCTGTCACATATGGTGTCTTGCGTGGGACAAACAACGCCTCCAACAGCCGGACCAGGAAAGGAAAGGATGTTTTTTTTTGTTCTTTTTCAAATAGTGTTTTTTTTGTGCTTGAAAAAAAAAAAAATGGATAAAGTTGATGCCTACATGAAGAGGTGGCATGAGCATCAGAGGGAGTTGAAAGAAGGAGGGGCTACGTGGTGCCTCGCCTGCCTGGAGTATGGTCACCTCCCTGAGGTGTGCCCATATGAAGACCCCTCTTTGTGCAGGCCTTTGATCGAGGTGAGGTGGAGACTGCGGAGGAGTGGATCCACCTGAAGGCCATACCATCGCCGCAGGTGGATCAGGAAACCTGCCTCACCTGCCTCAAAGGGGAGGAGTGGTGCTTTGCCGTCAGCAAGGTCGGGCACAAACCACCTGACCAACCCCCTCCATGGCAGGAGGTGGAACTGCTGGTCCCGAAGAAGGGGAGGAGGGGCGGTGCCAAGAAGGCAAAGAAGCAGGCTCCAGCGCCTAAGGGGGCAGCGCGAGCATCCAGCGCCCAGAAGGGGGGAGCGCGAGCATCCAGCGCCCAGAAGGGGGGAGCGCGAGCATCCAGCGCCCAGAAGGGGGCAGCTTGAGCATCCAGCACCCAGAGGGGGAGCCCGTGCATCCAGCGCCCAGAGGGGGAGCCTGTGCATCCAGCGCCCAGAGGGGGGGAGCCCGTGCATCCAGCGCCCAGAGGGGGGGAGCCCGTGCATCCAGCGCCCAGAGGGGGGGAGCCTGTGCATCCAGCGCCCAGGCCTCCAGCAGCAGAGGAAGAATACCTGCTGCCTCTGCCTCCACCACCAGGAGCAGACCAGCAAGAGCTGCCTCTGCCTCCGCCATCTCCACCGCTTCCACCACCAGGAGCAGAGCAGCGGGAGCTGCCTCTGTCTCCGCCACCTCCACCGCTTCCACCACCAGGAGCAGAGCAGCGGGAGCTGCCTCTGCCTCCGCCACCTCCACCGCCAGGAGCAGAGCAGCAGGAGCTGCCTCTACCTCCACAACATCCACCAGCAGAGGGTGAATGTCTGCTGGTTCTGCCTCAACCGCCATGGGAGGACTGCTTGCCCAGCTGGTTCCGTCTCAAGCGCCGTGGGAGGACTGCTTACCGCTCCCAGCTCCACCAGCAGAGGGTGAATTCCTGCTGGTTCCGCCTCAACCGCTGTGGGAGGATTGCTTGCCCCTCCCACCTCCACCAGCAGAGGGTGAATGCCTGCTGGTTCCGCCTCAACCGCCGTGGGAGAACAGCTTGCCGCTCCCAGCCCCACCAGCAGAGGGTGAATACCTGCTGGTTCCGCCTCAACCGCCGTGGGAGGACTGCTTGCCGCTCCCACCTCCACGAGCAGAGGGTGAATACCTGCTGGTTCCGCCTCAACTGCCGTGGGAGGACTGCTTGCCGCTCCCAGCTCCACCAGCAGAGGGTGAATACCTGCTGGTTCCGCCTCAACCGCCGTGGCAGGACTGCTTGCCCCTCCCACCTCTACCAGCAGAGGGTGAATACCTGCTGGTTCCATCTCCACCTCCACCAGCAGAGGGTGAATACCTGCTGGTTCCACATCCACCATCATGGGAAGGACTGCTCCTGCCCTGCCTCGCAGCGCCCAAGGATGCCTGCTTCGCACCGCCCAAGGATGCCTGCCTCGCTTCGCCCAAGGATGCCTGCCTCGCTCCGCCCAAGGATGCCTGCCTCGCACCGCCCAAGGATGCCTGCCTCGCACCGCCCAAGGATGCCTGCCTCACTTCGCCCAAGAAGGCCTGTCTCGCATCACCTGGGGCTGCCTGTTGCTCCGCATCGCCTGGGGCTGCCTGTTGCTCCGCATCGCCTGGGGCTGCCTGTTGCTCCGCATTGCCTGGGGCTGCCTGTTGCTCTGCATCGCCTGGGGCTGCCTGTTGCTCCGCATCGCCTGGGGCTGCCTGTTGCTCCGCATCGCCTGCGGCTGCCTGTTGCTCCGCATCGCCTGGAGAGCCACCAGTTACAGGGAACGAGGGAGAAGTGGAGCTCCCGCTGCCGCCTCCATGGCCAGGGGCTCCCATCCCGAGTTCGCCTCCGGAGGGTCCGCTACTGCTGCTGCTGCCGTCGCCTCCCGAGGGTCCGCTGCTGCTGCCGTCGCCTCCCGAGGGTCCGCTGCTGCTGCCGTCGCCTCCCGAGGGTCCGCTGCTGCTGCGTCGCCTCCCGAGGGTCGCTGCTGCTGCGTTGCCTGCCAAGGGTCTGCAGCTGCTGCCATCGTCTCCCGAGGGTCCTGTTTTGCCTGGGGTTGCTACCAGTCCTACCATGCGGCAGGAAATACTGTGGCTGGAGCCCCATGAAGGGGAGCTGCCGGCCACGGAAAAGGGGAGGTCAGGAGACCAGCTCCCCAGCCGCACTTTAGCGGCAGGAAATACTGTGGCTGGAGCCCCATGAAGGGCAGCCATGAAGAAGGGGAGGTCAGGAGACCAGCTCCCCGCAGCAATTTCGCTGCAGGAGAGAGGGTGGCGGAGCCCCACGGAGGGGAGCTGCCGCCATGGAGAAGGGGGCAGGTCTGGAGACCACCCCAAAATTTTTCTGGCCAGAGGAGCCGGCCTGTGCGTGGTCCACTGGGATGCTACAGTTGTTGGGGTGAGAGGAGGACATCCCACCGTGGCCGCCACCTTTGGCCCATTGCTGCCCCTGTTCTGCGCCGGGACTTTAGGGAATAAGGGGAGGTGGCCGAAAAAGGCCATGTGTGCTGCGCACAAGGGGGGCATGTGTGGCGGAGTGTCCCGCCCTATTTATTATTATTTGTATTTTGTTTCCGCGCAGTTAAAAGCGCCGCATCTTTTATTATTTATATTTAAAACCCGTGAGGATGCATGACTGATCAGCTACTGATTATTTAACTAGCTGACAGTCATGCATCCTTACCAAACGCTGCAGACTGTGGCGAGGGTAATAAGATCATTAACAGCTAGTTAACCCCTCGGCCAGAGTATAAGAACCTGCAGCTGTCTGTTCTGCAGGGGTTGGGTGCAGAGAGGAGGTACGGGGAGATAGAGAGGAAACAGAAATAACAATTGCTAAAACGTGCTGGATTAGCCAGCACGACACTTACTTGTTTGTCTGTCTGATTCGTTTGGCCCTCGTGCCCTTTTGTTTTGTTGTTTTGTTTAAATCTTTTGTTTTTGTTTTGTTTATTAATAAAATCAGCTGAACGCCGTTGCATTCAGTTTCACCCGCCCATCCATTGTTGTGATTCAGTTACTTCCTGGTCCGTGACGTCACCACACTTCACCACTGCGAGCCATCCTGTCACATACCATTATACACAGCTGTAACAATTACTATATTTACACAGTTATTGTTTTGAGATTCAGCTTTTATTAGGCAGCTCCCCTAAATCCCTTGTTTAGAAAGATATAGGGTATTAATGCTTGTGACTGGGTAGTCGTCTGCTGTGTGGGTGTGTGCGTGCATTTGCTGCTGAGTGACAGGTGGGAGATGTAAACAGGATTTATTTACATATCAACACACTGAACAGCTCAAGTGACATTACCAGGAATGGTAGTGCACGGAGTACATACACACAGAGTATGTGGTGTAACTTTGGTGGGATCTACAATCTCTGAGCTAATCAGGCTAATCAAACTAAATCTGGCTACTTGCTCGGCTATCGGGGGTTCTGATTTGCTTACTCATTCTTCAGTTGGTTCTCTCTCTCTCTCACACACACACACGCACATGCACACACACGTCGGTGAATGTCAGCTTCTCTAGCCCAGTTGGCTTTGGTTTTGCAGCAGCCCTGAGGTGAATAAATGGAACCTTTTTATACCTGACGCCCCGCTGGAACACACCTACCTGCTGATTAGATTCCACACCTCGTATTTATTATTTGTTTATTTTAGCAGACGCCTTTATCCAAAGCGACTTACAGAGACTAGGGTGTGTGACCTATGCATCAGCTGCAGAGTCACTTACAATTATGTCTCACCCGAAAGACGGCGCACAAGGAGGTTAAGTGACTTGCTCAGGGTCACACAATGAGTCAGTGGCTGAGGTGGGATTTGAACCTGGGACCTCCTGGTTACAAACCCTTTTCTTTAACCACTGGACCACACAGCCTCCTATAAAGTGTAGCTGCATTGGCCGGGAATCGAACCCGGGCCTCCCGCGTGGCAGGCGAGAATTCTACCACTGAAGCACCAATGGGTAATCACACACAGCAGGCAGGCTCTCTCAGGAGCATCAGGTACTTAATTAATTAATTACAATAAACACACACTACTTATATATATGTATATACATTTGCACAAAAACTGCCCTGCCACAGTGCTCTATACACTTACATTATTGTCAGGCAATTTACACAGTAGTAAAATGCATTGGTTTATGACAAAAACTAAAACTTTCAATTGTAAGCACAACTCGCTTTTGCTTTCCTGTAGCCATTTTGCATTAGTGCTGTACATGTGGGTGACTCTGCTGAAGAGATTGATCATGGCGGATAAACGGTTAGGGCGGATATGTGACAGGCGGATACACAATGGATTAATGGATATGCATTACATATGGTTCTCATAGTTTAACCATGAAAGCAGACCAGTCCGGCTCTCTTGCGTAGTGTTTAAGATGCTCGCTTGAGGAGTGTGGGGTTGCTGGTTCACACCCAGCCTCCGCCCTGTTATATTTGCTGTGTTTTACTTTACAAAAATTAGACTCTAAATTTAGGTGGGACTTTTTTTCATAGTACTGACTTGTCCAGTTTTTATGAAACTAAGGCTGTGTTCACACTGGGTCTGTTTAGAGGGTTTGGTCTGCACTCGTACGGTTTGGTACGTTCAGTGTGAAGTGTGAACAACAAAGTCCGCTTAGGAAACAAACTGTACCAAGTCTCCGTACCGTTGGCAAACTAACTGAGTTTTGTTCGCTTGCTAAATCTCAACGTGAACAACCAACCTTTTCCACATAGGAAACTAACTATTAATGGTAACCTGACTCAGAAGTAAACATTTCATGCATAGTTTAGTTCATATTCTGAGGAAACAAGTACAGCAAAAAACTAAATGTCTTGAGGAACTACATTAGGGTTACCACACTCATAACTCAGACAAAATGTGATTTGTACAATGGTGACATTCATTCTGTCATGCATACTTTGTTTGTTTAAGTCAAACATTATAATGCCTAAAAATAAAAATAAACCATCACATACACCACATTCTATATTATATTATAGGCCTAATATTTGCTTTCAAATTTTAAATCCCAGTTATGAGTTTTTTATCCATAAAACGTTTAAGCTACATTGCCTTCCCAGGTTTCCAGCACAGTGCTAAAGAAAAAAGCTACAGATAATATCAATTATTTGTTTATTTGTTTACAATTGCTTTATTTGAATTGATCACATGCAGCAAACATAAAACTATTTAACTACTCAACACATACACACTTTGAAACCAACATAATGTTGTGCATTTAAGTATTTATAAATAATGTTTTTGAAAAGTGTTATGAATGCTACATTATGTTACTGATGATTGTTACAATGGTGTTTTGTTTTTGTAATTAGTTCACTATGGCATAAGACCACCCAATTCATGTCACTATTTAGACTTTGACACCAACTATAGGCCAAAATCAGGATATGTATTCCATGCCCAATTCTACTCCAAGCATAAAGTGTTCTCTCCCTGCCAGTCGGACATTATTCCCTCGTGTGCCACAGATCAGGAGCTGTCCTCTGTCATAACAAGCTTGCATTTAATATTTGTGCTATTTGCTGACATGTTCTTTCCACACTAAATAACAAATGGTTTATTTCTTTAGTAGAGAAACAGAAAGAGGTCCAATAATGACCAAAATTTACTGAACCATAAAGGTCACATGGAGCTCTGTAATGGACTCTAAGCTATCTGTCTATTTGTCAATCTATCAACATATCTTACATTTTTATCCAAACATTTCCAAGTACAGGTGTTGAACCAACAATTAGTAGTACATGTTGCAAACTAATGGTTAATGGGAGGCTAAATTTTGGTGTATGTACATTTCTGACAGCAATGCATTATTTATTTCCTGACAAATGTACTATTGACACTACCCTTATTCAAAATACAAAAGAGTTATTGATCTCTGGTCACTTAAGACCTTACTAGAGGTTAATCAGTGGTTTTTACATAATTAATAATTCTATAGTGTATTTATTTTAAAATGCCTATAAACCTTAACTTACTAATACTTCATGAATAGAAAACCTAATGTACTGTATATAAATATGCATAAATCATAGTCAAACTATTATACCAATCTTTATAAGCAGTTTGGACATATTGAATAACCTTAAAAATACAATGCTATTGAGAAACAATGGAGGGTCACTAAGACAGAGATCAAAATACTGTTGTATTGTTATTTAGACGGCTAACACGATCCGGAGGTGTCGCCAAACGCCAGCACTAAACCTGGATCAACATCGCTGCACTTTGTTTCACAAAGAACTGTATTTACTACGAGCACTAGAGCACGCACTGTGGACTGGTGTTTGTGTTTGTGTATGTGTTACATGAGGGTGAATTAAAATGGGACTGTTGTTATTTCAGGGCCAACCCTCGGATTATAAATAAAGCAATACACAATGCTTATCATTGTTTACTGCTGCTTGCCACCAGGCCATTGGATTTGCAACAACTGATAAAAGTTTGGAAACATAAACATGGAAACATTTGATTATATTCTTTATGGGGTAAATGTTTCAGTGCAGCAATAAATGTAGCACATAGGGTAGTATCCCATTTAAGATTTTACCAGCGTAATTTTGAAAGGATATCTGGTAAAGTAAAAACAAATCTCAGCCTGTACCAATGCCTGCAACTCTGTTTTGGCCTATGGCCCTATATGCTAGTCTTATGTACCTCTGCTGCCACTGATATTTTTTTATCGCACAAAGGATAAGTTTGCCCTTAAAAATATTTCTTACCAGGAAATTAAAGACAAGAACACATAGACACAACTTGTCTCATAAGTGCAGTGATGTAATCACTCGCTGTAGCAAACTCGGGTTCTGTCAGGCCAAATTAAACGATCGCACTGAATAGGAACATTCTAATAAAAATGAATTCATCTTGATCATCGCCTTAAGTTAAAATGTGATGAGCTGAAATGATGAAAGGCTTATTACAACCTAGCTGCCTGCAACTGACTCGTTTTTCTTCATTAGTCGATGTAACCTACAGAGAGGGCTTCTTCTCTTTAATAACTCAGTTCAAAAGATCTACATTTCAGTCTCTAGTTGCTAACACATGTGTTCTCTGTGGCAGGACTGGGGAAAGATGGTTTTACTATTCATGGAAGTGTATAGGATTGCAGCTTCAAGGTTTACTTCTTTCTCAATGGGCTAGGTGGCAAAGCAGTCTAATTCACCAGCCTAACATGCCTTTCAAGCCTTTCACCTCTTGAGGTCTGGGTTAAAATTTGGTTCAGGCCACAAGTAAAATTATTTTGGGTGTCCAGGCCTGATTAGCAAGTCATCCAAAATGCTTTTTTTCACAGTGAAAAATGGCTTATTTCATAGCATTTCACTGTCCATAAATAGGTATTTCAAGATTAAACATAATCTTTATCAAAGCAGAAAAAAAGAGTTGTCACTTTCAAAACTCATCACAGTTATTACACAATAAATGTTCCAAAATATTTAAATGCTTACCTGAAAAACAGTAAATGCTAAATTGTAGAATAAATAGTTTTGAATGTCCACCTTTTAAAGACATTCTATTTGCACCATCAGTGAATTATCAGACAAAATAAAAACAAAAATAAATGTAAAAATAACAACAGACGCATGAAATGTCCCTTTCTTGTACTGGACAGACCAATCTTTAGCAGAAATATTTCCGATCTTTGATGAGGCTGGTATCTTTTTCGTTGAAGACATTTTAAAGAAATCGTACAGCTCTATGCAGTGTGTGCAATCATTTACCGGAAGCAAACTAAACCGGCTGCCTGGTTCCTAAATGCAGTGTAACAGGTAGTGTGTCAATAAGGCAAACTTTATCTGTATTTATTTTAAGTGAAAAAATATGCATATTTACAATATTATTTCATAAATAGGAATGTTCATGGGGAACTACATATAACAAGGCAATGGGTACATTTAATGGAAATCATGAAATCTGTAATAACAGTGAAAAAATACAGCCTTAATCATCAGGTCCAAATTGAGGTTAATTCAGTGTTTAGGGGAATCTTTCCTGACTGTAACCTCTGATTCAAATCAAAGTGTATTTAAGTGTTTTACTTACTTTGAATGCAGAACAATTATCTAGGCTTCTCAAATTTAAAAACCACAATTTGTGAAAGTAAAATTTGAAACAGCGAATTCTTACAAAAGATTTCCCTCATTAGTGGATTCATGGGCAATACATTTTTAATAATTTCCTAGCTTAGTGTCCAGCACTATACTGTTCAGAGCTGGGTGTGCTGGTTATAAAACAATCAGTCTATTTCCCAATGCAAGTCTACAGACAATACGCTGCTGTCTAATAAATAATGCTGTGGCTGTAAACCTGTACTGGATTTTTATAAATAAGGTGAGTTCCAATTTCCAATAACCAGCTAAGGAACAATGACATGTTCAACAGTATGTTAAACAGTAAAATGGAAAGCTTACTAAATATTTAAATGCAGCATTTGGTTGCCCTGTGTTATTGCAGATCAGGCTATAAATAATGTGGTACTGAGAGTGTTTTTTTTTCTTTTTTTTTTCTTGAAGCACTAAATGAGTGTGTCACAATACAATGTAATAATTAACTTGAGAGGCTAGGCATTTCGGTATTCAATATTCTGGTTTTATTGACAAACAAAGAGTTGTGTTCTGTATCTTAATCATCCTAATATCGTTTTAATGAAATGCTGGCTAATGTTTAGAATGTCATTTTCTTCATCTTGTCATGCCTCCTCTGAGAAGATTTCACTTCTGAAATCTTTTTTTCACAGCTACATTGAGCTTCCATGAGGTCTGTGCTGCAGAAATAATGTTTCCTGTACTACCAAGTGTAAGAACCTCCCTCTGCTGGAACAAAGACTTCAACTCCACAGAACTAATGACCTCTTTTAATGATTTACAAATGGATTGTACATGGATATTCCACTATCAGGACCTTTACCTTCATCAAGCTAAGGCAGCACATTTACACATTACTGTAGATAAGCAACACAGGGGGTCAAACATTAACGACAGACTGAGGCCAGTAATTTTCACATCGGGCTACTTCAACATACCTTGTATCTGGCCCGACTGGCCAGGAAAAAATCGCGATGTGCATCCAATTTCTGTACCAAGTCGCGCACCATAGTCTTGCTGGAACACTGAGGAGTAAAGAACACTAGTGGATAACCACCTGGTCTCTGAAGATGTTTTTGAGTACACACAATTGAAGTCAATACCAGTAGGTTACAGCAATTTATTTAACCCCACTGCTGTTTCTACAGGTCAACAAATTTAACGTTGTGTCATTTCTACCTGTGTACTTTCTAACACTTTTTACCTCTGTACAATTCTTGATTTTTTATTATGAATGTGCCATTTATGTACTGTGAGATACAGCGTGAAATGTTTGCCAGTGAAATACACTACTGGTTTATGGGCACTGTTTTGGGCTAGAGGAAGAGCATTTTTACAATGACAGAGGCTGGTATGGTTGCTGAACAATAAATTGTTCAGCACAGAGCAGAGGAGGTTCTTTGACCGAAAGCATTTCCCTGAAAGTGCTGTTCTGTGGACATTTAAACTGAAGAGTGTGAAAAACTTTCCCACAACAATCAGTGCCAGTGGACACTAAAAGAAAAAAATAAAGTAGAAAAATGGGTTTCAAATGTTAATCTGTATGCTTCATAAGGTCCCCTACCATATGAAACAAACCAAAAAAAAAAAGATGTGATTCACTGAAATTATAGTGCACCTGTAAGACTACAGGCTGCAACCTACTATTGTTTGTATCAGTAGTTTTTCATAAGAGGGAAAACCATCAATCCTTTGGGACAGTCTATGAGCAAGCCTGGGCAACGTGGAATTTCTCTTATGAGGCCAGTGTAAACATGTTCATTAGAGGTGCATTTGGGTGCAATTAAAAAGTGAGTTTGTCAGATATTTTCCATTGCAATTCTTTAACAAATTCACTGTTTCAGTACGGAAGAAATTAATGTTGAAACATGTGGGCAACTATTAAATATGACAAATATCCATGATGATTAAGAACCCATATAAATAATACAAAATGTTCATGTTTATTATGCAAATTCAGAGGGTATAAATTATAAAGTATTACTTGTTATCATATACTTTGGCTAAAACTGCTGGCAATATTTCTCAAAGAGAAACAAACATGCACCTGCATTGTCCAACTCCTACAGTAAAAATAAAACGAAATAAATAAATAAATAAACAAACAAACACTCACTGAAAAACACGGCTACAATAGTGGCTACTTGGTTGGTAAATTTTTGGTAAATTTTGTCTGGTCAACTGCCCCGAACAGACTGACCAACAATAGTGCATCTCTTCTGCCATTTGTTTTCATACAGGGCAATCCTGCCAGCAAGAAGATAAAACATGGGTAGTCTGATTCTCAACAGGACAAGCTTGCCTTTCCCATTGGCTTTGGTCCAATGGGAAATCCTCTCTCTCTCTCTCCCTCACTCACTCACTCACAGATGATGCACATGAACACACGACAGTGACGCTGCAAGCAAATAGTAAGATTTGACATGAAGACAGTCAATCTTTAGGAACAATGAGGGGGGTTACACTTACCCAGCAAGCCTGGATTCGGAAATCTCCAGGATTCATTGTATGCAGAATACTGGGGATGTGAATATGGGCTTCCGGAAAAGTCACTCCCTGAAATGAGATTAAAGAGGGGAGAAAAGTTATTCCACCAATCACAGTGGAAATAAACTTATAAATTAAACAAATCTTAATTTACAAATCTTACTTTGAATGCAGAACAATTATCTAGGCTTCTCAAACTTAAAAACCACAATTTGTGAAAGTAAAATTTGAAACAGCGAATTCTTACAAAAGATTTCCCTCATTAGTGGATTCATGGGCAATACATTTTTAATAATTTCCTTTTACTATGAATTCTAAACTAAAATATATATTTACATCCTTCATAATTCAGCTTTTTATGCACTCTTTTTTTTATCAGAAAGCACATTATGTTGATTTTTGTTTATATTCGCTTTTGAAAAATTGCAGCAGTAAGAGGTTATATTGTTAACGGTACCCAAGCTGTGGAATAAATCAGTAAGTAAAACAACAAATTCTTGTTTTTATTTCACAGTTATCATGTTACAGGAAACATCACCTTCAGAGCTTCCAGTGTGGGCTAATAAGGTCTTCTTAAACACAAAAACTGTCTTAAAATTGTATGGGTCACTACATCAAGCTTTTATGTAAAAAGTCACTATTTTTTTCACCCTGTTGTGGTCTCTGTCCCTCCCTGTCATTCCCTCCCCTATCCTTCCTCCCTCTCTCATGGGAATGGTCCAGTGGCTGACAGGCTCAAGATTCCATGTCTCTGTTTGCTCTGCCTGAGTGCTCTGGGTGTCAGCTTCCTGCAGAACAGACCAGTCAGGAGGGCTGAGAGCAAACACTGGAGGCAGAATCTGCTGAGTGACAGAACCATGTAGCGCCCTCCCGGTCCACGGATCCCCCGAAGGTACATCAGCCATAGTGAACACAGGAGAGGAAAACTGTGCCACATGGCAAAGGGTGGGGGGTGTGTGGGTGTGGGTGGAAACAAACAAAGAAAACTACTTTAGAAGATCAATGGGAAGCAATCCTTAAGCTCCTCAAAGAAAACTCCTTACAACCCAAGTAGTTTGATGGGAGATAAGTACTGACCACTGTCACTTGTTGACTGCAACCTCTGATAATAATGGGTGCCCAATGGAATGGATTAAAACCACAAGACATTAAATTGTCAGTGCTTGTAAATAATCATTTAAAAAATGTGCTTATCACTAGTGAAACTGGAATATTTTGGTAACCATATGGAAGTGAAGTTCTAATTCCAAATACTGTAGATAATTCTAAGCTAACAACCAAAATTGTGATACAGTATTTGATATTGATATACATTTTTAAACTTGCAGACATTAAAGTCTAAGTGAGAGACACGGTCTTGGCATGGTAAATCACGTGTATTTTTGTATGTGTTTTTTTAAGTAGATACAAAGAAGCAATAGCTAAACACATATTGTAGCCGCTAAATTGCTATTAATTACTATTTTGACTGCAAGTTAGGTGACTACCATTATTTAACTAGACAAATAACCAATGAATGTAATCAAATGTAATCATGTATTGACTATAATCATCTGTTAAGAATACTCGTTCAATCAATAAACCGTGTAATTCAAATAATTATAAAAGTAGATTTGTCTGATTCATTATAAATTAATAAATAATACAATTACCACAACTCAACACTAAAGCTAATATCATATCTTGATGGAATTAATTGAAAATCCCATTCCAATACAAAGTACAAATACACATAGTGCATTCCCCTAGTATTTTAGTGTAGGAGTTGAGAAACATTTCTAAACAGAGTACAGTCTAACCTAAAGTATAAAGACCACTCAAGGGACAATCTAAACATGTTTATAGACAGGTGGATTTTCATATGTACTGACGTGAATTAGGGCTTTAAAATCCATTTCCTTACCATAAATACAGTGCCATTTCCTCTGCTCCCCTTGTGAATGTGCAGTTAAACCTAATTTCTAATATATCCCCATCATTTTGAATGTCTCTGAAGGTATAACAGCATCAATCAGCCATCTCCTCCATATTAGACTCGGTCCTTCTATATAATAGCACTCCATGCTAACCCTAACCCTTCTATATAATAGCACTCCATGCTAACCCTAACCCTTCTATATAATAGCAATCCATGCTAACCCTAACCCTTCTATATAATAGCAATCCATGCTAACCCTAACCCTTCTATATAATAGCACTCCATGCTAACCCTAACCCTTCTATATAATAGCACTCCATGCTAACCCTAACCCTTCTATATAATAGCAATCCATGCTAACCCTAACCCTTCTATATAATAGCACTCCATGATAACCCTTCTATGTAATAGCACTCCATGCTAACCCTAACTCTAACCTATATAATAGTACCCCATGCTAACCCTAACCCTTCTATATAATAGTACTCCATGCTAACCCAAACCCTTCTATATAATAGTACTCCATGCTAACCCTAACCCTTCTATATAATAGTACTCCATGCTAACCCAAACCCTTCTATATAATAGTACTCCATGCTAACCCTAACCCTTCTATGTAATAGCACTCCATGCTAACCCTAACCCAAACCCTTCTATATGATAGCACTCCATGCTAACCCTAACCCAAACCCTTCTATATTCGAGCACTCCATGCTAACTCTAACCCTTCTATGTAATAGCACTCCATGCTAACCCTAACCGTTCTATATAAAAACACTCCATGATAACCCTAACCCTTCTATGTAATAGTACTTCATGCTTTATTTTCAGGAGACAGAATGTTATTTTCCAGTTAGAATTCAGCTGAAAATATAACATCCTGCTTTAGTGAAACAGATAGACAGGAGAATAAGTTTACTCTGCAGGGGTACTGTGAGTCTTGAATGGACCAACACAAACAAGACGAGTGCTCTATAGTTCTGTGTCTTCAAAGACATTTCAAAGTTAGTAAAAGGTACTAGAGTGTGTGAAAAGGGCTAATGCAGGGAGGAGAATGATTGTCCAGTTTGCTATGTATTAAAAAATAATTTGGTGGGGTACAGTTTTTATTTGTATTATTTTGTCCTATTTTTTCAGGTAATTGAAGCTAGACTTGATTGAGAGTACTGGAAGACAAGCAACATCAAGCCATCAAAAATAAACGTTTGGAGAGAAGGAGCTGGTGTTGTGAACACATGACATGAAATAAACAACAGCCAACTTTCCAACATTATATGAGGAATACAGTATTACAATATATTGTTTATTTTTTTTACTGTTGACAAGATTATGTAGATTGTGTGACAGTGTACCATTCATGGAAAGATGGTACACTGAATGATATCTTTATTTTGAACTCACCACCCTTACAACACCCACTCACTTCTTTTTTTTTGGATCAAATGTTTATTGGGGAAAATACAAAAGCATATCAGTTTAAATACAATACAATAATTTGCCAAATTTTACATTTTCACCCCCCTCCCTCCCACCCAAACCACCCCCACAAAGGCCCTCCTGAACTAATATCAGTCAGATAAAACTGAAAAAAGATTAATCAAGGATCTAATGGAGTCTGCAGCCGATCTCCAGGCCTGCACAGTCATCTCCCCAGCGCCATGGACCCAAGCAGGAGAAAGTTCCATATAAATTATATCCAGAAAGACTAGGGTCCATTGACGAGAGGGGAGGGAATGCGGAGGTTGCCAATGAAGAGCTTTCATTTATTTAGCTGCTGTGAGACCAGCCAACCAGATCTGTTTTTGCTGCAATGATAGATCGAGGGATGATTCATCATTCAGTAATAATATCTTAGCAGAGCAAGGGATATTCTTCTCAAGAACAGTGGACAGAGATGAAGAGACCCAATCTCAAAACACAGCCACAACAGGACACTCCCAAACCGTATGTAACAAGGAGCCAATGGTATCTAGGGGACAGTATGCACATGCAGGGGTAGGGATAAGATTCATTTGGTAACATCTGCGAGGAGTTAAATAAGTTCTATGAAGATAATTAAAATGAATCAGCTGATGGTTTGCATTTTTAGAAGCACAGCTTAGATTATCCGAAATAGTTTCCCAGCAGATTCCTTCATTTTTAATAGATAGATCCCTATTCCAGATAATGTTAACCACCAAAGGTTTATGTGATGACTTAAGGAAATTAACATAAAGTGAGGAAACCAGCCCTTTAGTTGTTCCCCCTGTGTCTAACATGTCATGTAGGAGATGCGAAGGAAAATTTGTCCCCCAGGGAACCCCATAGTCGTGCTAAACCACTCACATTTTGATGATTTTAAATACAATTAAAAGGGAAATGTAAAAAAAGAAATTCCATTTGAATCTACTTATGATTAAAAAATATATATATAGCTGCAAACTAAACTATGAAGAATAGTAGTTATTTATCAGCCAATAAATATGGCTCTTGTGAGTTAAAAGCTAGTATTAATAAGTCATCAGATAATTCTTATATTATCTCAAAATATAAGCTTGTTGAAATAAATCATTCTTCTTGGTTCTGCTGTACATAAAAACAAGATTCTGATTTCAACAACTCTTCAGACTTTAACAGAATAATGCTAGCTTCCAGAACATTCCAGCTGTTTGTTCATAAACAAACCCAATACAGCTTTACACTGGTCAGAACTGAGACAGATAAGTCACCAAGCATTGGTGTATTAAAACTGCCACAACAGGGTCACAACTCAGTATGTGTGGCTGACATCATTCCAGCAAGTTAAGATGCAACACCACAGCACAGTGCCACAAGGAGGCAAGCTCTCAGGTAATTATAACCTTCAACAGTTGGCAGGTATGCAGAAATCCAAAGACGTTTAATATTCTCTTACTTGTCACCTTGAAAGGAGACACTGCTACAGAGTCAGACTGTTGCACTCCTTCAACAAGGTCACACATAGCAAGGGACTTCCATGCTTTTGCATCAAGGTCAGGTATACTATGAGAGCGCAAGAGTCACGCATCAACGTCAAGTATGGTTGAAGAATCTTACAGTTTTATATTAAGGTCAGTTTTAGCAGAAGTGTGACACAAGTCAAACAGAATCATTCAAACTGTTTTAATATCTAAGGTATATATTACTGTGGGTTTCTAAATATATTTTTTTAAAATAGGAAGAAATATGTTTAAATATTTTTTTCCACTATAAGCTAACTCAAAGTGTTATATGCTCTCAGTATATTAACAATAATTAATTTATTACTGCATCATGCATACATACAGTATTTACACATGCATTTAATCTGATTTAAATGTTTTAAAATTAAGTTATTACTTTTCAGATTTATAATAAATAAAAGCATTTAATTACAATAAACTTCTGATGTTTCATTTTAGCACTGGACACACCATGAAGCTTTTTATCATTTTATTTGACCCTGACAATCTGTGCACAATAAGGTTTTATTCTTGAATTAACATGTTTCGCAATTGTATCTTCTGTTTGATACATATATATTTAAAAAAAAAACAGCTGAAAATCAGAAACCCTAGTTTGTATTAAACAATCATAACCCAGAGTAGATTCCTACTCGTAATTGTGTCCTAAATATTCCATGAATGACTGATGAGTTATAGGTATGGTAGGGGATGTCATACTGAGAAGTGATTGTACTATACTCGACCGTCATGCCCTGCTATGAAATTTTAATGCCATACTTAACACCATGCAATGTAAATGTTAACAGAAAAAATAACTGTAACCAGTGCTTCTATTGTTTCTATGGGACTCTTGTTCATAACCAGTTTAAAATTTACAGAGTAATCAGTGTCAGAATGACTTGTCCACGGTTTTCCGTGACTGTCAGCAGAACTGGTAATTCCTGTTTGTTTTCCCTCCATTTGTTTATGTCCTGACTTATTTTGGTACTTGTGTTTTAAAGATTTATTAAAGTATGCTTTGATAGAATCAAGTCTATAATAATAAATATCAAGTCTATAATGTTCTAGATTGTTGGTTTGTTGCTAAATGTGTAGAAGTTTTAGACATTTATCTAATCAATAAAAAAAAAAACGAAATTCTTCAAATATAAAGATGGGCCTAACATCTTGTTGTCATCTACACATAGAACATATCTACAGGGGGTATGTATTGACATTATTTTTCTATGAGTCACACCTGGACTTTTATACATTCTTTTATTTTTATTTCACTGTAAATACACAGGGGGATGTATTCATAAAGGATGTTTACCAGGTGTTTAACTAAGAACCACATTGTAACAGGTGAGGTGCCCTGTACATTTTTGTTTATTTATTTTAGGCGGGGTCCCCTCCGCCCTGTGTTTATTTTGTATTGTTTATTTATTTTATTGTATTATATTTATGGTGGCGCGGTTGTTTTGTATTTTAAATGGGTAGCGTTTGTTTGTTATTGTTTAGTAGCGTGGATGGAAGCCCCATCACAATAAAATAATTAAACTTCGTGCAGAAGGTGGCCATCTCCCGAATTAATTAGGTGATTTGGCCACCTTCTGCACGAGTTTAATTACTTTATTGTGGATGGGGCTTCCCATCCACGCTACTAAACAATAACAAACAAACGGCTACCGTCATTTAAAATAAAAACAACCGGCGTCATAAATATAATACAATAAAAATAAATAAACAATACAAAATAAACACAGGGGGAGGGGACCCTCTAAAATAAATAAACAAAACAATGTACAGGGCACCTCGCCCTGTTACACACATACTTGCAAATTGGAGTAAGCACATCTGGCTAAAAGAGCTTTCAACCAAAAACATCAATCAGTATTAATCAACCAACTTAAACACCCTTTTAGCTTAGCAAAATAAATATCTTAAGACTTAAACAACCCCTACCCTTGTTTTACAAATGCTATTGCATTTTGGTTAGCAGTGTGTACAATTTAGAACAGACAAACACGCATATAGATAAAAATGCTTTATGAATTGTTATTGTACTCATATTAATACATACATTGCCTAGGTACTGCATCCCAGAACCAGATGAAATCTACCTTAACAACATATACTAGCTTGCCACATTAGGAAGCAGGTAAATGATGATGTCAATAACCCAGTTCTTTAAATGTTGAATAAATTAATCATGTGAAAAAACGTGACAGTTTTGATTTGCTGGACAAGCTTCTTAATTAGGTCTTTTTTATCAAACAGCTGGAAACCTTTCGAAAGCCAATTCAAGTAAAGCCATCAATGATAAAAAAATATCATTTTTTTGTATTATTTTGTATAATTTATAATACACTAATAACATTAGTTTAATGTACATTATGCTCTTGCAAGGTGCTAAATTAAATCTACATTAACCTAACAAGTACTATTTGTTTTTTGTTATTTTGATACACATGGCTGTATTACACTGCTGTTAAAACTGTATACAAGTATACAATGTAGTGTCAATTTACTAAATATTTTAATATAAAAAATGTTAAATGAGAAAAGCTATTTGCAATACTTCTAATGTAAGGACACGTTTGGACGAGAAAAGTGAATGGTGGATTTTTTTTTTTTCAAACTGGCATGTATCAAATGAAAAGGCACTACTAGTTAAAACATGAATACTATATATTTAAAGATATTCTGTCATGACTGGCACGGTGTTAGCATGCAAGTCTTTATCAAAGACATCAGACAAATTAAAAGCAATCATCAGGGTGTGTACTAACAATGTACAAACTAACAGAATCATTGCAATTGGATACTTTGGGGTAGATGTACTAAAGTGTTGCACCTGTTGCAATAGTCGCAAACGAGTTGGAAGTCTAGGGTGAAATGTACTAAACATGCACAATTCTGTTAGCGACTTTTTAGGAAATGCATTGCGGCAGCAGTTTTTCTTTGTGGTTCAACCTTAGATGAATATGTAATTATGGGCGTTCCTACATAAATTCACAAAAATGGGGTGGAGATGCAAATGAGGGTTCTCAAATATTATAATGAGATGTACAATTGTGACACTTACAATTGCATCATTTTGTTAAAAACTTTTGAACATGTTTTAAACAGTCGCAATTTCCCAGTCCAGTTTTTCTCATGTGTTGCCAGTTGTGCTCAATGCATTTTTGAGGTGAACACCCAAGTACCTAATTTTTACTAAAGTCAGGGTGTACTTACAAGCCTTGAAAACAAATTTCTATGGCATTTCTGGTTTCCGCAACATGTTGGGAACACATGTGCCACTAACCCCTCCAGCTCATTCTGAGCATCTTATAGGACCAGGATCTATTGTGTGTTAATTGTCTAGGCTACTAAGTAGACCAAGTAAAAAATAATAATAAAACACACACAAAAAAAGCTGTAATCATTTAGTTTCAATTTCAAATAATCTTTTATTCGCATTGTACACCAATGTGTACAATGCAGCAGCGTGATTTATTTTGTGTTACCGGTAGGCTAAAGTAAAAAGAAAGTGCGCTAGGTACTCATTTGATTTTACTACTGTACTGTATACTGTATAGTCCTTCTGTACAAATGTATATTTTTACATAATGCAATGTGTAGCCTACCCAAAACACATTAGTGTTATTTCAGTGCAATGATTTACTTTTAAAATGTATTGAGCACTGTAAATGTATTTGTGTGCGATTTTATTGTATTGGTTTTAAACCCGGCACCTCCTTATGTCAGACAAACATGTCCGGTTTAGTGAGGGGCTACAGTATGATTATAAAAAGCTTTTTGGGGGTTAAGGTTGGGGCCCCACTATAGAATCTGATGGGATTAAACTGCCTTTCATTTATATATATATAAAACAGAAAATGAAGATGGAAGAGAATTGATTGTACAGATGATTTTTACATTTAAGAAACAATGTTATTTTGATTCTTGCACCCTTGCATGTACAGACGTTATCCTTTGGGCACCCTCTGTTGCAGCAAACCACAGCTCGGCTCCTGCTATTTATTTAAACAATGTTGCAGCCTCTCGCAGTGTATAATGCTAAAGATCTCGCTAAGAACACACAAAAATATTTAAATTAGTATATTGCGGCTCTTTTCATTTGCATTTTCGTTGCGAATTGTCACAACAAAAATGCAAATTGCGGTATGTTTGCGCTGTGACTGGCCCAGTTTAGTATATCTACCCCTTTGTGTTTAAACCTCTACTTGGGGGTTTAATGCGATTGTAGATGCGTTCTTTTGGATGATTTTGTATTTTGTAGTGAATGCATAATGGTCTACACTATAAGTTTGAGATGAAGTGAAAAAAATGTTTTTAAAGTTTTCTTGCCGACAGTGGATTTTGATGGTCATATTTCAGGCTTTTCAGAATGAAGAGAGTGGTCTTGACACTGTAACACACTGGGACTGTATCTAGTGCTATAATGATATACAAATATGAATTGTGGTTCTGTTGTACCACTGGCTCATACCATTGTAATTGCTGTTGTTGCTACTGGCCTGAATTGTCCACTTCTCTTATTAAAGGGGAAGTCTCATTTCCCCCTTTATCTGAGTTAAATATGCCAGTTCAAGGGACATGCAATATGAAAACAAATCAATGGCTTGTTTACAATGACTTCTGACACCCAGAATGGAATGTTCTTTTTCATCATATAGTCATCTTACTGCAGTTTTCTAGATTTTGGAAATGCGCGTTCCAACCATAGAATGCCTGAAGGGGGTAGGCCAGTGCCAGATTAGTGCAATTAACATCGCTCCACAAGTCAAAATGTGTAATGTTTAAGGCACAAATTGAAGAATCATCATCTTGCTGATACTTCCTTATTTCCTGTAATCCCGTTGCAAATATAGTGTTAAAAATGCATATTGCACTACATCAAAACTAATAACGCAAGGGCCAATGAAAAATGCAAACCAGGGACAGAGCACAGAGCTTCATCAGTGCTTCCCCACGATTGTCAAAAGTACATTCTCAGGAATTTCAAAGCATACATCTCTGAATAACAATCAAAACAAGTTAATCTGTTTATACTGTACATTTGTATACCACTACATATACATTATAAATGCAGTATCCAAGTTGATATGCATACTTCCAGACTGTGTCTTTTACATCACTGAAATCTGAGCAAGAAGATGAGCTCTCCGTTTGGATCAAGCATAGACCCTTAGCTTACGGTCCTTAAGATCACAGCATCAAATCCCAATGTTAAAAAATGTTTTAATGCAAAATACTAATAATAATTATAGTAATTATAGCCTATGATTGATTTGAAGTTAAGAATCATACATCTTTTACCGTAGACATTTTTTATGAAGTGTAGCGATTCTGATAATCGCAATGTTGAGTAACCAAAAAAAGCGCATCTTAACTTCAGTAGTTTAAAAAAATAAACGTAATTTAATTTGTAGTAGTCGTGGCATGTTGGCACAACTTTAGCACAGCACATTACATAAGAACATAAGAACATAAGAAAGTTTACAAAAGAGAGGAGGCCATTCAGCCCATCTTGCTCGTTTGGTTGTTAGTAGCTTATTGATCCCAGAATCTCATCAAGCAGCTTCTTGAAGGATCCCAGGGTGTCAGCTTCAACAACATTACTGGGGAGTTGGTTCCAGACCCTCACAATTCTCTGTGTAAAAAAGTGCCTCCTATTTTCTGTTCTGAATGCCCCTTTATCTAATCTCCATTTGTGACTCCTTGTTTCTTTTTTCAGGTCAAAGAAGTCCCCTGGCTCGACATTGTCTATACCTTTTAGGATTTTGAATGTTTGAATCAGATCGCCGCATAGTCTTCTTTGTTCAAGACTGAATAGATTCAATTCTTTTAGCCTGTCTGCATATGACATGCCTTTTAAACCCGGGATAATTCTGGTTGCTCTTCTTTGCACTCTTTCTAGAGCAGCAATATCCTTTTTGTAACAAGGTGACCAGAACTGAACACAATATTCTAGGTGAGGTCTTACTAATGCATTGTAAAGTTTTAACATTACTTCCCTTGATTTAAATTCAACACTCCTCACAATATATCCGAGCATCTTGTTGGCCTTTTTTATAGCTTCCCCACATTTCTGACATTTCTGAGTCAACATAAACTCCTAGGTCTTTTTCATAGTTCCTTTCTTCAATTTCAGTATCTCCCATATGATATTTATAATGCACATTTTTATTGCCTGCATGCAATACTTTACACTTTTCTCTATTAAATTTCATTTGCCATGTGTCTGCCCAGTTCTGAATGCTGTCTAGATCATTCTGAATGACCTTTGCTGCTGCAACAGTGTTTGCCACTCCTCCTATTTTTGTGTCGTCTGCAAATTTAACAAGTTTGCTTACTATACCAGAATCTAAATCATTAATGTAGATTAGGAATAGCAAATGACCTAATACTGATCCCTGTGGTACACCACTGGTTACCTCGCTCCATTTTGAGGTTTCTCCACTAATCAGTACTTTCTGTTTTCTACATGTTAACCACTCCCTAATCCATGTGTATGCATTTCCTTGAATCCCTACTGCGTTCAGTTTGAGAATTAATCTTTTATGAGGGACTTTGTCAAAAGCTTTCTGGAAATCTAAATAAACCATGTCGTATGCTTTGCAATTATCCATTTTCAATGTTGCATCTTCAAAAAAGTCAAGTAGATTAGTTAGACATGATCTCCCTTTCCTAAAACCATGCTGACTGTCTCCCAGGATATTGTTACCATATAGGTAATTTTCCATTTTGGATCTTATTATAGTTTCCATAAGTTTACATATAATAGAAGTCAGGCTTATTGGTCTGTAGTTACCTGGTTCGGTTTTGTCTCCCTTTTTGTGGATCGGTATTACGTTTGCTATTTTCCAGTCTGTCGGTACAACCCCTGTGTCAAGAGACTGTTGCATGATCTTGGTTAGCGGTTTGTAAATAACTTCTTTAATTTCTTTGAGTACTATTGGGAGGATCTCATCCGGCCCAGGGGATTTGTTTATTTTAAGAGCTCCTCGTCCCTTTAACACTTCTGCCTCTGTTATGCTAAAGTTATTTAAACTCCTAGGAATCCTAGTTATTTAAACTCCTAGGAATCCTTTACATTATAATTCAAATTGGAACGTTTCTATAATGCCATTCTAAAATGTAACAAAGTCATTCTAAACACCCATTTTAATGCAATGCGTGTTTCATTTTTGTATGTTCTTATGATGCGTGCAAAATTAAATATTAGCATAGCCCCTCCTTAATTACCATAAAATGACACCCAGTGGTGCTGCACTTAGCTGTCTGTTGTAAACCCTGGTAAAAATAGAAAAGGACAGGGTCACTCATTTTTTTTTTTCAGGAATAAACTTTATTTTTCAAGTTTTATCATACTTCTATTAGTTCTTTAGATATCTGTAAAAATGTAAGTGTGACATATAGGTAATTTGATATTGGTGTTAAACTAGTTTGTTTTAAACTTTAGATTTGCTTTATTCTTCAAAGTAAGAGGCATTCTTTGACAAGCCTTTTAAGCAGAAACCTCTTATCCTTCTCATTTGTAATGGAAAACAACCCTGTTCAATTCACAACAGACATCACTACGCATGTTCCACCATCTCCAAACTGTGCTGAAGCCAGTTCCCTTACAGGAGTGTTTTAACAATCATAAAAAACTGGTCACAAACACATGTAAGTTGACATTGTCTGGCCTCTCAGAAGTAATGATATGTTATGTAATTTGAAAATCAGTACCTAAATATGAAATCTTTGTAGAAACTCCCCAGAATCAACACCCGTAATGGACCATGAGCTGTTTGAACTTGTTTGGTGGAACAGTGAGTGAGGGGTGAAAGAGAAGACCATTCCTGACAGTTGAGTTAATGTTGGGTTGAGGTGCGCTGAAGGAGAAGCCCCCCTCAGAGGCTGTGTACATCAGTACAAGCTGAAACTGCTCATTTATTTGACTGAGACACGCCAGACTGTCACTCATGGAGTACCCCTGTGCTGCCTGTGCTTGCTGGAGCTTCCTGGGGGTGTGTTTGCTGGCTGCTGCTCCTGTCACCCATCTCAAATGAAACAGGCTGCTAGTTGTAGGGCTGACAGCTCCACTACCGAATTAGGAGCATTTGCATACTAATTTCTTTGCTTGCGCTTAATTCACTAGCAGACTCATCTTGAGAAGCGGCCTCTGCATGTGGAGATCAATGCTTGACTGATCTAGCTGCGTTAACGAGCAAATTATGGTAATTTTGTTATTACAAATGCATGGAAATTTCAAAGGAGCACAGTAAACCAATCTGCTAAACATGGAGCTGCTTTAATATGGCTTTTTATATGTGTGTTTCTTGCCTTATTTAGTAATGTATTTTAATGTTTAATTGACTTGTACTGCTTCTAGCCCTATTTACCCACTGCACACTACCAATGCTTTGAACAATCTTTTATTATTTGGTCATTATTTTGCATTGCAGCAATATGCATCAATTTGACGGAGTCTTAACTTGAAACGCAAGTCTAACCACAGGGTTTCAAATAGATATAGTGTTTTTGTGACATTTTCAGACATTTCAATGATGGGGCGGGAGATGTGGACGCCAGCTGCAATCCCATAAGGGCACCCGTCGGGCTAAAAGAGCCGGGGTGGAATACGCCCAGCGCTTGCAAGCCTGGACAGCGCTCACGCCTTTGCCAGAGAACAGCGCCAAGCAGCCGACCTGCGGGAGAGAGGATGCCACTTTCAGCCTGGGGAGTTGGTGTGGGTTTACAACCCCTGCCGAAATAAGGGACGGTCTCCTAAACTGGACGCTCCTTGGGTGGGACCATGTACCATGCTGCAGAGAGGGGGTGAGGTGGTCTACCGGGTGCAACTTTCGGAATTGAAAGGTTGTGCTCCACCGTGACCGTCTCAACCCTGCCACCGACCCTCCAACAGCACAGCCCTCCACCAGTTTGGGATCTGTAAGAGACTCCCCAAGGTGAGGTGCGGGCAAACCGACACCGCTGGACTTTGTGTTCTCCACCGCCCAGCCCAGTTGGGCAATCGAACTGTGCTGGTTCAAAGCGCCTTGACTTTATGCCACATGGAAAACATGGAAAACCTGTGCAGCGACGCAGGTGGGGCTGGCTTCGCTCCAACTGTGGAGCTGGACTCTTGGGCATTGCGCCCTGCTGACTTTTTGGGGACAAAAAGAGACTAAGGTGGGAGACTAATGACGGGGCAATGTAGCGATCTGTGCATTTGTGTTTATGTACCTGCTGTCTGTTTGTGTTTGCATACTGTGTGTGTTATTCCATCCCCGCTGTATTCCATCCCCGCTACATTACACAAAAAGCTACTACAGAGGTTACCAAACAGAACGTAAAACAAACAACAGCTTTCAGAAAACAACCTTGAAAGTCAGTGCAGACAAAAAGTATTCCTGTCGGTTGTATCGCTGCTTACTTTTTAAACAGTTAGAATTTTAGACCCAAATAGCACATTTAATTTGGACTCAGTACTAATAAAATTAATTCCTGGTGGGACAAACACCATGACAATGAATGTGCTGCATATATAGCCTTTATTAAAGTATGCCAGATGCCCTTGCGGGTAACAGAGTTTTGGGACTGTTTCTAATCGATTTCCACATCTGTACAACTTGACAAAGCATTGCCTTACATTTCCAACCAATTCAGTGGACGCAGAATGTGCATGGGCAAATCTTCACAACACAGAGACAGAGAATGTCGGCAGCAACTGTTGGGGGATGTTAAATGCTTTCCTTTAACAAATGACAGTACTTCACTTTAGTAAGGAAGCATGACTTTTATAGTGGTCTGAAATATTATCTACTTAGGTTTATTTAATGTTTAAACAGGTCAGCGAAATCCTAATTTTATTCCATAATCTATCCGGGAAAAATATGTAAATTCTCTGCGATTTAAGTAGACCCCTAATAATGGATGACACCATGGATGATATGCTTGCTATTACTATAATTTCATCCATTGAGAAGAAGGGTATATCTGTTATGAAATATTATTTTCATTAATGCATTACAAAAGAAACTATGTAGTTAGGCTAAATTGGTTTATTGAAACGAAAAGTATGGTACATACAGCGTGGGGTCCTAGTCAGCAAATACAAGGCCTGGCCATTAGGAGAGAATACATAAACCACACATTATGACACAGAACCAATTTTTTTGTTTTGTTTTGTTTTTTGTTTTTTTAAAGTGGGAAACATACATAAAGCAATAATGTATGGCACTGCTAATAGCCAGGACCAGAAGTAGTGGACGAATTAATGTTAACAAATATTAGTACAGCAATCTCCTGTGTCGTGAAGCGTGGTTTACATATTATCTCGGCGAGTGACCTACCACTTGCTGTTCTGACTTGCACTGTTTTTTCTTGGACTGTGCTACTGCCACACGACTCGATCGCCACTTCTACATTCAAAATCGGAGTTGTGGTGAAGCAGCGCATTCTGTCTCTTAACACTAGAACGACCAAGGCGGTCATTTGATCATTTTTAGAATTTAAATTTAAATTGCTGTGTGTGTGTTTAGGATACAGAGCTGTGCTTTCCTGACTTTTCCTAAATATATGTACTAATTACCCTGACAAAGAAAGAATCGTGTAGCTGCAAAAATTAACAAGATAAAATACTGTCATACCTATTCCAACCAGGAGCGGTCAAATTGACTGTTACATATAAAACATATTATAACAATGAAATGTTGCGGTATTATTTGTATGTATCAGGCAGGACTTGCAGCCATGTTTTGAAGTTTGATTATATCAGTCTGCATTCCTCAAGTGAGTGGTTTGTTGACATTTCTATTATTTCAATGAGCCTCCTGATAGCCCATCAATCAGCCTTGACTGCTCACGGGGCCAGGCTGTCTGTCTGCACTTACTATAAGTCACTTGTTTTTCTAAGAAATTCATTGTTACCCCAATACACATTGAAAATGGACCGCGGAAAACGCAGGACAGCAAAGCAGTGTTTGGAATTACTGTAAATTTTGTCAAACAATAATTCTGATGCAGCAGAATCGTACTAGTACTGGTATATGCCAGTGGAGCATTTGGTGCCAGAAGCCTGGGTTACTGTTGATAGCTGAGCCAAATGCGCAAAGACAGTCTGCGTTAAGTGCACTGCATATTTGGAAAAGTGCAGGATCTGTGTGATTTGTGTCAGCACTTAGACTTTGTAAACGATTGTAAATGAAACCCATTCTGTTCAACTGTTTATTTATTCATGTCATTTAGATTATATTATGTCTGTATACAATGGTGTAGTGGTAAACAAAAAAGTGGGTAAACACCCATTTGGTGGAGTCGAACAGATAGATTGAACAGATAAACATGAACCGATACATTGCTATTGTCCCTCAACCAATCAGAGCCCCACCATACAGTTATTTCCACTCTCAGGTGCTGTTCACATGAAAAATCACAGACCCGACGGTGCGCTCTACGGGAACAGTTCTGTGAGCGTCCTTTTGCGGGCTAGGATGAAGGTTACTAGCACCGCCATGCAGATCCAGCATGTCTAACAACGAACCAATCACAGAACACACACACACAAAGAACACGCAGTCCAGTGGCCACGCCCCTCGCAAGAGCGGAGCGAGCCAGTTGTATATGGAGCGGGGGAGTCGGAGCAGACATTTCCGGCCTGCTCCTACAGCACTGAGAAGAACTGAGCACGGTTTAAATTTTCTTAAATATATGTTCTGCCATGGAGTTTGCACAAAAGTTATAAAAAAAGGTGATAAATACAGTCAGTCACTTCACACTATTTTCCATCATGCCTGAGCATGGTAACCATTCATTTTCCAGTTTCAAACCACAATTTTATGTTTTGAACGAACTTTTATGTTTTGAAGACTTGAATTATGCGTTTAAAAAACACAAAAAAAAATTTTATTTTTCTTTTATATTTAATGTGATTGACGTGTGATATATATTCTCCCGATTGTGGAGCTGCATTGTGCCATATAAAAATGTGACAAACGTCATCCGTGTGTGTATGTGTTTGTGTTTGTGTCCACATCAATATATAGGCGATGGACATAATACATAAAGCGCAACTGCAAAAAAACGATGAAAAAAATGTAATAGCCTAAACAATTGAACAGAAATGAGTGTGTTAGAGAACGAAACTGTAAATAAGACAAAATAATTGGGTTTATATACTAAAACTCGCATATTGCAGCCTTGTGCATAATAATAATAAAAACTAATCCAAAAAAATACTTTTGAACTGAAATGCGTCTATATACATGTATATAATGATTATAATAAATGTCTATGTAGCCTATAGTACTTCAGTACAAAATGTATATATATATATTGTAACACAGCAGGGAGGGGGTTAAAGTGCCCCTGCGTGGAAAACATGTGCGTAGGCACGTTTGTTTAATTGTTTAATTGTTTAATTTAATTGTTTGCTAACTGTTTTATTGTTTAATTATCCCCTGCACCTGGGCGGCAATTGTAAATTAGGACCAGGTGCAGGGTATAAAAGAGAGGCAGTCAGATTATTCGGGGCTGCTGAGTAGAAGGAGGAGGAAGAGAGGTGCTCTGCTTCCGAGCAGTCTGAAAAGAAGTAAGTGCTGTGTTAAGCCTGTGTGTTTTTTGTTTGTGTTCCGTGGTGTCAGGTAAACGGCTTAGCCGTCCTGCGAGTTAGTCAGGGAATAACCTGTTTAGTTAGCGCTCCAAAACGGAGTTAGGTTTTGTTTTGTGTTTGTTTTATTTTTGTGTTTATTAAAAATATAGCACGTCAGCGCGAGAAAATCCATTCCTGTGTGTACTGGGTCATATTTTTAAAGGGGCACGAACCCGCGTGGAAGCGCTCTTATTTACAATATATATATATATATATATATATATATATATATATATATATATATATATATATATATATATAAATTGATTGTTTGTCTAGCTGCAACAGTATAGTTAGCCTACTCCTAGTTATTATTACCTGTGCATTGCTTGCAATTGGTTTCTAGAAGATCCACATTGTGAAACACATGAACGGCATTTCATTGCAAAGAACAAACACGTTGATGCTGCAATGCATTGTAAAACACATGAACTTACCATCCACCTGCGAGACGAAGAATGGAATTGATATTTTAGAGCAGGCGGCATGAAAATACCCCATGCCACCTGGTCTGAATGCCAACTCCACTTCGTTGCATTCAGTTTCATTAATTTAAGGGCTGCAAACTGATCTAATCAAAACAATACATTGCATTCGTAGCCACTGTCCAGAAGAAAAAAAAAAACTAGGAAGCATAAATAATAATACACTGTATAAGCGAAATTCTATTGCTGTGTGTGTCTGGAAGTTCTAGGTAGAGATATAACGTTGTATATTTAGTAAGTCAAGAACTGACAACCGCGTATCTTTTCACACATGTAGAGTAATTTAAAAGTGAAAACCGTCGATTGACTTTTTTGGCCCTGTGTGTTTATATATTTTTAATGAGAGTATAAGTTGAAAACGTACTGTTTGTTTATAACGTATGTGCATGTATATATAATTTAGCTCAAAGAACCAGATGAATTTATAATGAATTAAAATAAAGAACATTTGTCTTTAATCATTACATTATTCGTTTATGCATGTGTGCATGCTTGTATTTTTTGTATGCAGGATGCATGTGCTTTGTACATATTTTTACTTATGCTTAGCTACCTAAACATTCTTTCGCTCTAATTCTACTCCTGATTAGGGGGCGGGCTTTTCCTCCATTTTCTACTGTCCAGTGACGTCACGCAGATGTTGACTGCTATTGGTCGAGAGCACACGCGTCAGTGGACGCGACGATCCTGGACGCAAGGCACCTGTGTTTCCGATCTCATTCATGGGGTTTCCTTGCAAGTTTTTTTTATTTTTTTAACTCGAGACATTTACACAAGAAAAATGTCTCGTGTAAAATGCTTTTTTGGGTTTCCATTAGCTCAGTTTATTTTACTTGTAAACCGGGCTTTTCACCCAACGTTATGCAAATGAATGGGAAAGGTGGGGGTTGATATGTAAATTAACTATGCGTAAAGTACTCGTGCTGTTTTTGAAGATTACTAGTGACATTTTCTGAAAATGTGGTTTCCATGCGCAGAGAACTGGTACACAAGTGAATCTAAGCTGCTGTAGTAAAGCAAAATACCCTGTGCCTGCTTGGTTAATAATGTCCTTTACTGCTCTTGACCAAATTATTTTTCAATTTGAGGAGGCTTGTGCTGTCAGAGATGCTCTCCTTTCTTTTAAGTTGTGTTGGATTTACTGCTGTGTTAAATATTAATGATGCAAACAAATAAAACACAATCAATACGTTCATTTGCAATTTTATTTGGTCAGTTCTGAGAGGGCATCAACAACTTGGATAATGTTGTAGCACTGTTTTGGGCGATCCAGCTGGCTTATGACATCTGCTTTAATACTATAACAAATGCATAACGCAGTTCGTGGTAAGTGGTTTTATACAGAACTGTAAACCCATAAGAGAGATACAACATGACAGACAAGACACAGCAAAAAACAATAATAAAAAAGACTGCCCGCATTAGCATTAAGGTGAACTACTGCACTGCTAACCATAAAATCGCCCATCAGCCACTACTTTCTGCCGTCTTGGAATCCACAGTAACAACTGACCTGATCTCTTTCAATATTTATAGTTAAGGATAAACACGCTCATTAACATTTACACGTGAAATACGGGTTTCCATGCGAAAATGGGCGTGGTTTTCCCGTGTGTTTCGTCATTCACACGAGTAAATGAGATTTACCCTCTCTCTCTCTCATTGGCCGTTTTTTTCGGCCACAAACCTGATTTACCCAAGTAATTCTACCAAACGTACACACGCATCGCCATTTCATGTGTAAATTGACCTGCATGGAAACCCCATGATTGAAACACATGATATCAAAAAGTGACTCGAGGCGAAGCGACGCGGAATGCTGGTGATTATGAGCGGAATTGTCACCGCTGCGCTCCGCTCACATTCTCTGAACACAACGCCGACGCTCACCGTTAAAATAAATTGTCTTTAACCCAGGAGGATTTGCACATCACAGGAGAGTACAAGTGAGTAAACTGTATCCCTTATATGATAAGTGGGTAAATGATATATTGCTCAAATTCAAAGTGGGTAAATGCAGTATATAAACGCATAGCTTTGGTTGCGTATATGCGCTTTGTTATGCAGGCAATATAAAACCATTTGTTAATTTTTTTGATACTTATTTACTTCGTTTCAGTTGTACAGTTTTGTATGTACAGTTTTGTATGCACATTATATAACTGTATATACACATTTGACTTTGTAAATGAAGCCCATTCGGTTCATATGTGTATTTATTCATGGAATTTTGATTATAGCTATGTCTGTGTATAAACGCATAGCTTCAGTTGCGGATCTGCGCTTTGTTATTTAGGCAATATAAACCCATTTCTTTTAAAACATTTTGATACTTATTTACATCGTTTCAGTTGTACAGTTTTGTATGTACATGATATACCTGTATATACACAAATTTATTTTCAAATATTTGTTTTTCAAATATTTTTTGTGGTTGCGTCTTATTCAATTGTTTGTCCTTTCATTACAATATTTATGTTGTTTTTAATACGCTGGTCAAATTGACCGGTCATGGTTGTTCTAGGTATGCCTATAAACACGGTCATTCTAGTGTTAAAGGGATTGTTGCCTGGCCCTGACTGGATAGCAGATTCCGCTATCTACTCAGCACTGATTGGCTGTCAACGTGCTTGCGCTGGGTTTTTAATGTCATCAGAATCACACTTTTGGAGAAGCCACTCCCTGCGGGGCAGACGTGATTTTCTTTAACCACTGTGTTTGCGATTGCACTCATTTCATCAGAATAGAGCCCTAAGTCTGCTTCCTCGTGGTCCTATACGTTCAATAAACTTTGAACAAAATTTATGAACACACTATGAATAAGTTACTGAACAAACAGCACAATCAACATTAATACATAGACTACCAGTAATTTTTAATTACTAAAACTTTTTTTTAAATTTATTTTGCTGATACATTTTAGGACCTAATTGTAACTTAAATACTGAAACACAAACCTGCACTCAAAGTCTAAATAAAAAATACAAAGTGAGCTGTACTTTTATTCTTTTACATTTAACAGTTCACAAACCAAGTACCTGAAGTGAAGAAAAGCTCCATGCAAGTAGCCAGAATTGCTAGATGCCTGCTCCCACATTAATGCACAGTGTTTCAGAGATCATATATAATACTGTTAAAAAATGAAATCAAGATCGTTATTTTCTTTTATTTTTATTTCTGAGTCGTCCTACGTACCCCCCTATGACCCTTATGAGTACAGTATCCACCACTTACACTGTACAGGGTTATTTTGGGCAGCCGTTTATATCGGACAAACAGCGTTTGCCATTCCCATTGATTTCAGTAACAAAGGCATTGTTTATACCGCGTTAAGCATGCAGTTTATTTTGGGCAAACTCAGCTGCAAACTTTTTGCACTTACTTTTTATTACACTCATAGGTTTTAATAAAAAATATTTATTAGTGTAATGCGTGTCTGTGACAGGATTGAAAGGAGTCCCTGTCATAATTCGCCCTCCCGACCACCGGCAGCGCTGTGTATGGTTGACCGTGATTGGGTCAGGAGGCTGAACTCTGACCAGACAGGAAGTTCCAGGTTGGGCAGCCATCTTGGCCCAAGGTGAACCATGCGGCTGCCGAGTCCCATCATTGCAATCAGCTGTGCTGTGCTCGTCGATTGGCTGACGTGGGGCAGCATGCTGATTGCAGGGGCGGGACTCGGCAGTATTTAGGCAGTGTGGTTTTGCCATTCGGTCTCCCTGTCCTGAACTGAAAACATGGAAGAGACGCACTGTGCTTTGTTGTTTTGCGTTTACAAATCTGCTGTAATTCACAGAATCCTGATACTTTAGAAAACCTTGGTGAATTACCACGGTGGGGAAAAAACCCAGGACTAGTCATTGTTCCTTGGAAGGGAGCCAAGAGGCGGTGAGAGGAAACCCAGTGCTTCCTTTGTTGTTGTATTTGTAACGCAATGTACTCTTTTTATTTGAAATCTGAGTTTACCATTGCTGGTATTCCAGGTGGTTTTCTTGTTTGTTTTCTGCAATACTGGACTGTTTATTTTCATTGTGTGTTAAAATAAAATCCTGCCCAGATACTATTGTTGGTACAGGGCTCCAGGACTAAACGTCACTTCCGGCTCCTGTGTGCTATTATTTCTGGTCCTTCCCTAAGCTCCACCCACTACCCTCCCACAGTGTCTTAAAGATTTTTAACTGCATACATGCTATGGCAGACCTGCCTATGCCTTTAAGCCTAAAGGGTTTATTGCTTACGTTGGCCATCATCTGTTGGATAACACAGTGGAGACCGCTGAATTCAAACCAAAAGCCAAGAACAGACTGAAAAAGTTACCTGTCTGGAGTCTGGACAAATAAAAAGAAAGAGGAACAGCACTTTAATGCAAACAAGACAACCTTTGCAGATAAGCGACACTGTTAATTGTTTTGTTTCATCTGGTCGATGCTGCAACTTGATATTTTGTTTAGTTAGGAACTCTGGAGCTAGCTTGTTTTGCGTTTGGTGATTTTAAGAATTATATTGTTTTTTATATTATTATTTGAAGTAAATTAAAATAAACTAGGTGCTATGATGACCTATGTTTAACTAACTATTAACAAAGTGAGTTATCATTTGGGGTTCTGATCACCACCCGTTTTCGATAAGCTGGGATATATCTATTTTGTTTAATTTTTTTGTTTTTTTTCTGTGTATGTGTGGACAGGGCTCATGTGGCTATGTTCCAGTGTCTGGGATTAGGATACTGTTCTGTAGGAACCACCCGACTGTCACAATGCATGTTTGTTTTGATTACTGTACTGGTGATTGGGGGACATTTTGAATGTCAGGTTATTGTGTGGGAGTCCATCGCTTACTGTCACGTTAACACAAACACACCTGTTCTAAGCAGTGGCAACTGATGACACAGCTTAGTCTACCACTAGGATACTGAAGCCTACCAGACCACAGATGAAATTCTGAGCAAACCGCATTACTCATGGAAAGGAAAATGTTTGTATTCATTAGCAACAAAACTAGTGCTGCATAAAATCATTATTTATAATGGCACAAGATGGACTTCACCAGACTCTAAAGCCCTCTTCTTCAGGTTCTATTCCTTAAATATAAGGATTAGTTAATTAATATTGTGTAGTTCTTCAAGGTCTGTGTAGTGTATTTTTCAATCATCATTAATGGTAACATTACCAGTGGCTTCTTGTCCAGAAACAAAATGGAGCATAACATGTTTGAAAATCAGACCCCCTTGCCTTTTATTCATGTTTTAGTCAGCTGATAAAAATGTGCATTTATCTAGTTTCCTGCAGTCTGTCACCCCCTAAATAAACTTCCAATGCTGTCATCACACTTCCTTCTTTTACTGTGTCATCTTATAATGTGTTTGAAACAGTAATAAAACAAATAACATCACTATTAATGTTTGATAAACAAAGTAAAACATCCAATTAGGGGAATCAATTCTTAATGAAAATAACAGCTGTGAATAATATTTAACCTACATATATTCATGACTTATTTCTAAATTGGAATAGTAGATTATTATTATATATTTTATTTACATTAAGTTATTTCATTACAGTACATATTTCTGGGCAATAATTCTACCTCTGTTCAGGCCAGCTGCTTGATATTAAAATATGATCCCATAAATTTCAGAAAGGAAATAATTAAAAGTTCACATGATGGGCACTTGACAGTGCCCTGTTGTATCATGTCTGCACTTGACACATCAGTGAATGGGAGGCCTCAGTGTAGCAATGATGTATAATTTAAAAATCAATACATAAATATCAAATTCTTTCGGAAGCTCCTCATCAGCCCCACTGGAGCAAATTCAACATTTAAATTGCCTGTTTTATAACATATAATAAAATAAATACAATTTCCAGTTATTTATACCTACAACATGTACTGTATGTGAAATAAACAATTCAAATTAACCCTAAAAAAGCCATGTAAAATAGAGGTAAAGGAGTGATAACCAATGCCTTTAAATCACATTACTTATTAGCATCAGCAACATTATCACAGTTTTTTCAGAATATGTAGATTTGCTAATGCAGTGCGATTTAATAAAAGCTACTTCACTGCTGTAAGTCACATGTCCTGTTTGCAGATAGACAACAAACAGACTTAAGCCCTCCAGGAAGCTACAGAAACCTATTTAAGTGCTGTTTTTAAGTAGAAAACTTGTTGTTTTGTTAATTTAAAAAATATATAACCCAACAACTAATCACATAACCTTGTCCTTGCCTGTGACAAGAGGTCTCATTTTACTGTCCTTCCTAATGTGAAAGCATTAATATAATGTTAAAAATATAAGATGTATAATTAATAAGTCTGTTCTTTTTTCTGTTCATGTGAGGTCTGGTTTGATCTCTGTTGTAATCTCCTGAAGTGTTGCAGCAATCTGGCTGTTAAACGAAGGAGCATTTAAAATATATTAAAATATAGAGGCAGAAAAGGAGTGTCAATGTTTCATCTGAGGATTTTTCAGCAAAATATGTCATAAAACATACAGTAAGCTTAACTTTTAAAAATACATTTTAGAAATCATGTTTCTTGCCATTAGTTGTACTTGTAATTGTCAGCCTTGTTTCTGAAACTGGTGACACAGGGTTCTGATTTCTAGTATGAAATATGTTTTATCACTGAGATACAAATATATCAATGCATTGAATGTTATAATATCCTTCAACAATGTTGGGTAGCTATTATAAAATCAGTGATATTTTCTTAATCAGTTATCAAAATACATTTTTTTAAAAAGTAAAAAAAAATGTAGCAGTGGTACTAGAAAACATTAATAATGGAACACATGTAAAATAATATGATACAGCTGTGTACCAAATATTAAGAAATAACTCAAAGTGATCTCCAGCATCTTGGAAAGTAATACTATGTCAATGCATTGGCCATATTAGGTAAGAAGTCAATTTCATGGGCACCAACACATTTAGAGTTTATATAATCCTTCAAATTATGACGTCACTACAAGGTAAAGGTAGTTTTAGCTGGGACAGGACCTTTCTCCCCCTTAAAACCTACTTGCCACTATATGGGCCAATGTATACTCCAGTTACTACTTGCATTAGTTTGAGATTAAGACCAAGTTCAAGCTCTTCCTCTGTATCAGCAGGAAAGCAATTTACATATACACTGCTGTGCAAAAGTCTTTTTTCTACTCTGATGCATTTTACAATTTACTGAAAGCCTCCACTAGTGTTTTCTACTATTATAACAACCTTGACTTGCATAAAGAAGGAAAAACATTCCGTGAAATAGCTCACTTGATTTTCAAGGTGTGGTATCCGAAGCATAATCAACAAGTACAGAGAAACATCATCTGTAATTGACAAACCCAGGACTGGAAGACCCAAAAAGCTGTCTAACAAAGATGAGCAATACTTGAAGATAATGTCCTTAAGGAATAGAAAGAAGGCAAGCATTGAATTGACAACAGCATTGGCACAGGTGTCGTTGTCCTTTAAGTCCTGATTTCAAGAGTGATCTTCGTACTGTTGATTTGATGGACAACGACACCTGTGATGTTTCTCTGTACTTGTTGATTATGCATCAGATACCACACCTTGAAAATTGAGTGAGGCGAGCTAGCTTGCCCGAGTTACGCCGGTCCTCAAAAAACCCTCCCTTGACCCGGCTGATTTATCTAATTTCCATCCCATCTTCAATCTCCCTTTACTCTCAAAAACTCTCGAAAGGGCTGTAGCCAGTCAGCTGACGAAACATCTCACGGACAACAATCTGCTTGAATCTCTACAGTCTGGCTTCTGGCCGCATCACAGTACTGAAACTGCTCTGCTCCAGATTGTGAATGATCTCCTGCTTAATGCTAACGCTGGTGCTCCCTCTCTGCTTGTCCTCCTTAACCTAACAGCTGCTTTTGACACCATAAATCATGGCATTCTTCTTGACCGCCTTCAGAAGTATGCTGGGATCTGTGAAACCTGTCTCTCCTGGATGTCCTCTTACCTATCCGGACGTATGCAGTCTGTCTTCTATAATGGTAGCAGTGGTGTTGCAAATCCGGTCACTTGTGGTGTCCCCCAAGGATCTGTTCTTGGGCCCCTTCTTTTCACTATCTACATGCTTCCCTTGGGTCACCTAATCTGCCAACACAGCCTCATGTTTCACTCCTATGCTGACGACACCCAGCTCAACTTAAAACTCGACCCTGGAAGCCCCTCTGCCATGGTCTGGTTCTCGGCTTGCATTCAAGACATAGAGGCCTGGATGTCTGCCAATTTTCTTCAGCTGAACATTTGCAAATCTGAACTTCTGGTAGGATCTGAAACTGTCTGCTGCTGCCTTCCCCCACAGTACGAAGCCTTGCTGTACTTCTTAACAGCAACCTTTCCTTTGATACCCACATCTCCTCCGTGGTCAAATCTTCCTTCTACCATCTTCGAAACATCTCCAAAGTCCGTCCCTACCTTTCCCTCCCAGATGCGGAGATACTTTGTCATGCATTTGTCTCCTCTCGACTCAACTACTGCAACTCTATATATGGTGGTCTCCCGGCACTCACCATAAACCGACTGCAGCTAGTCCAGAATGCCGCTGCCAGGATCCTTACCAGATGTAAAAGACTTGATCACATCACCCCCCATCTGGCCCAGCTGCACTGGCTACCTGTAACGTTCAGGATTATTTTCAAAACTCTCCTGCTCACCTACAATGCCCTTTATCACACAGGTCCCGAGTCCTGCTCACCTACAATGCCCTTTATCACACAGGTCCCGAGTACCTCCTCAACCTGCTGACCCGCTATGTCCCTGCCCACAAGCTGAGGGCCTCTGGCTCTGGTCTGCTTGTTATCCCCAAGCAAAAGTGCACCACACTTGGGAGAATGCTCGTTTAGCTTCATGGCTCCGACTCTCTGGAACTCTCTCCCAGCTTTGGTGCGTGATGCGCCCACCGTCGCTCGCTTTAAATCAACTCTCAAGACCCACCTGTTATCTCTTGCTTTCCATGCTCTTTAAGCCTGATATCTGCTACTAGTTGCTGCTACTATTTGTTATTACCATGTATTATGCACTTTCCACTGTATATCATGTATTATGCATTTCTCTGTATTTAAAGTATTATGGATTTTCTTGTTGTTACTGCATCTTGTAAAGCGCTTTGTGATGGTGGTCCACTATGAGATGCGCTTATAAAATAAAGATTGATTGATTTCACTCAATGTTTTTCCTTCTTTATGCAAGTCAAGGTTGTTATAATAGTAGAAAACACTAGTGGAGGCTTAGACTAAATTGTTAATGGTCATAATGCATCAGAGTATAAAAATGCAACATGGCGAAGACTTTTGCACAGCAGTGTGTGTGTTTGTGTGTGTCTGTGTGTTAACTTCGAGCTTTATACTGTGTGTGTATGGGTTGTGCTTGTTTTGAAAAGGCAGTGCCGCTTTTCGGATTCCTGAACACCTAATTTTATTGTTGACAAGAGTTTGTGCAGGATACAGCAGGCAGTGGCAATTCTGGGAATGAACTAATAATGCACTTCAGTCTGTTTCATCAGTATCCGCCACCTCCATTTCAAGTGCCCACTACCTGTATTTGGCCGCATGTGGTGTTGAATGCTTCCTCAGCAGCTGTCAGCCGTCGGGACGGGTAGGGTTTCTAAGCCAGGGTAGTACACGCAGCATCACCTGATCCCCTATATGCTTTATTGCCTGAATGAAAGCGAAATATATTGTAGCGATCTAGCACAGGCAGGCGCATCACACAGGACGAGGCAATACACACACAGGCGGAGGGCGGGCGCGAAACCAGGACTTCTCGCACTAAAGCATAGCGCCGATACCGCTGTACAAAAGAGGCGGCTCTTTTGCAAGGAGCTCTATATCGGGCTTATGTCTTTGTGTGTGATTACGTCACCTACCAGCCCTGCTGCAGCCTTCCCCCGTGCATGCTACACTCTCCCCTGCCAGCCTCAAGTCCACCCCGGACTTGCTCACCAGGCTACAGTCCGACAAGTGTGTGCTGGAGTACCTACATCCACTTCTAACACCAATGTAGTGATCTCGGTTAACGCAGGCAGGCACATCACACAGGGCGAGGCAATCCACACACAGGCGGAGGGCGGGCACGAACTTGGGACCTCCCGCTCTGAAGCATAGCGCCGATACCGTTGTACAAACAGCCAGCTCCTTTGCAAGGAGTGTATGTCGGGCTTATGTCTTCATGTGTGATTACGTCACCTACCAGCCCTGCTGCTGCCTTCCCCCATGCATGCCACAATATATAACGTCTCCGTCGGTTTTCAGCCATGGTGATCTGCAACAACTGTTGGTCAGTTTAATTTTATACCTCCAAGTTCATTTTTAATTAATGAGTCCTAAGATAAATTACTTGAAACAGTATTCACTACTGTTTCACATTAATCTAACTAACATTAATCGACTAATGACATTTGAAAAACAATTTGGGCAAGAGGAGTAAAACACATTATTAACCAACCAGGCACGAGGTATTTTGCTTTATTACAGCAGCTCGGATTCATTTGTGTACCAGTTCTCTGCGCATGGAAACCACACTTTCACAAAATTTCACTAGTAATCTTCAAAAACAGCAAGAGTACTTTACACATAGCTAATTTACATATCAACCCCCACCTTTCCCATTCATTTGCATGACTTATTAATCTACTTATTAATCCAGTAAAAGTATTTTGCATTGACTATCAAACGTTGCTGAATAGGCCTAGTAATTGTAAAATATGTGAAGAAATTAACTCATTACCACTGTTCCCAAATACAAGGTTTTATCAGCATCAGCTTCTGGTGTATCAATCAGAGTTTGGTCAGCTGATATGAAAGTACTATTGAACTCCTGTCTTATAAATAAGTATTGTTTTTATTATTTTTATTTTTTATTATTCGCATTACTACTAGTAGCAGTATGACTACTTTATACAAGGCTGTTACAAGATAAATTATATGCAAACATATACAATATAAATATAACATAGGATGTTGTAAACAATAAATACTTTCATACTGTATACTATAACTACATTATATACATACACAGGTCGTTAGACACCACTGGTAAATAAATGTTAGGGGTTGCCATGTTATTCTAAATGCAATTTTCAATGCTTCAACATCCAACCAGTTAGTTCAGATCAGTCAGAGTTTTCCATTTATATGAAATCCTCATTTTGTTGGATGCATGCAATGCCTCCGCTATAAGCCAATGCGAAACTTAAAAAAAATAAATAAATAAAATAATATATATATATATATATATATATATATATATATATATAGCTGCCATTCTGGAACCTTCCAGCAGGGTGAGGTGTCCATTCTGGATTGGCTGGACCAGGCACCGCCTCCCTCCAGCTCTCCTATAAAAGGAGCTGAGAGCGGGATCCCGGGGTCGGACTGAGAGAAGGAGAACAGAGCAGACAGAGAAAGAGCTAGAGAGAAGAGAAAGCCAACATGTAGAAGTGTGAGCTGTGGCTGACAGCAGCTTTGTAAAAGCGATTATTAAGGCTAAAACAAATAAAAAGTTTAGCCTTGAAACCTTGTCTTGCGTCCTTCTTGACACCACTACAATATATTAGTAATACAATCAAATGAACAACTAAGAATGGCAGTAAATATACCAGTCCGGTAGACATTATAGCTAGGGGTCTACCTAAATCGCGATTTCGAGGAAATCGGGAAATTCGCTATGAAATTCACTTCTTTTAGGGGCCAATGTATAGTGGACAAGTACAGAGAAAAAAAGAAAAGAAACCTCGTTTAAATTAACTACTAAATGACGCAAACCACGTATCTTCCTTCTGTAGATGGGCTTTTTTTTTATTCCTTCGCCGTCCTGTGTGGATTGCACAGGCAAAAAAACAAACAAAAAAAAATGTCCTTAAACAAATAACATTTACAAAAAATACTCCAAAGTGGTTTGTCTTTGTTTACTGTTCAAATGACAACAATGTTTTAATCAGCCTATCAGTGTGTCTGTACAGGCAGTCCTCGCACTTACAACACAATTGGTTCCTGAAAGTCGCGTTGTAAGTCGAAGTGTCGTTAGTCGGCTAACATGCTCCCATAGGAACACTGTTATAAATTGGGGTTACGTTCCTAACTCTGGCCTGGTAATACATTTTTACAAAAATTACCCGTTATATTGTACACCTGCAAATATTTATTTAACTCTTTACACTCAGCATGGTGATTACACGCATATTACTCAGGCACCTACCTGGCTTGTATAAAAGTACAGACTAGGGGCTTTCCAAAGACATATTCAGTGTGTATATGCGGTACTCCTAGCCGGAACTATGATCGCCTGAAGTTAAGCCTCTCATTATGTGACAGAGTTCAAAGCTTAGGTTTCGTTTTGAGTCCATTGCTCTTATCAGACATTGTTAAGAGCAAATAAATTCTAAAAAAAAACAGTCACAGGCGACCACGACAGGTACTGCGGTTCGGACACCGAGCATGCGCACATGACGCATGGCTCGTGTCTCGCCGTGTCGTAAATGCCGTATCGATTATCGTAAAGTCGAAGCAGGGTAATAATGCAAAAGAGTCGTGAGTACCATGCGTCGTAAGTCGAGGGTCGCCTGTACTGACTTTTCTGTGACTTGTACTGTACAGCAGGGGGTGGGACAAAGTCAGTATTGCGTTGTTTTGATTTAGGCTACTAAAATCTAGTTTTCAGCATTGGAGGTAAAATACCAGAAATGGACGTCAATGCAAAAAAAGCAAAGTATATTTCGGCTGATGATCGTGTCAAGATATTTCCCAAAGAAACTGTACGTGCAGATGGAGGTAATTGTTACATCTTGTAATGTGTCTTTGGAGAAAATACAATCGATCGCTATTTAGCTTCAGAATCACACATTAAACGTACTACAGGTACGCTCTCACACAGCCTCCTCGCTTCAAACAATGTGCTGCTTACTTTTTAAACAGCTCGAATTTTAGACCCGAATAGGCACATTTTCTTTGTTTTGACTCGGTACAAATAAAATAAATTATTGGATGGGACAAATGACATGACAACGAACGTACTGCATATATTGCCTTTGTTAAAGTATGCCAGATGCCCTTGGGTAAAAGAGTTTTGTTTCTAATCAATTTCCACATCTGTATAACTTGGCAAAGCTTTGCCTTACACTTCCAACCAATTCAGTGGATGCAGAACGTGCAGTCTCAGTGCATGGGCAGATCCACACCAGACAGAGAATATCGGCAGCAACTTCTGGGGGACTTTGCATGCTTGCCTTGAACAAATGACAGCACTCTGTTTTAGTAAGCGAGCAAGTACCACTGTTTTTAGGCTTTTATACTGCTCTGAAATATTGTCTACTTAGGTTTATTTAATATTTAAACAGGTCTGCGAAATCCTAATTTTATTCCATAACCTACCCGCGAACAATCCGTAAATTTACAGCGATTTAAGTAGACTCCTAATTATAGCCTACGAAACGCCCATTCAAAGTGTTTCTTTCTGCAGTAGATTCAGTACACTGGGCTCCCATCTAAGTCCCGCCCACTCTGTCCGATCCTTCTTTTTATTGTCCTTGATTTGTAAATGAGTGATGTTTGTATCGCCCAATGTAGATAAGCGCGAGCCCCACAATTAGTGTTCAGCATTTTCGGTTTTTATATATTAAAAAAAAAAAAAAACTGGGAATTTTTCAGAGTTTATTTTACATATATTAAAATAGCGATAAAATCAGTAATAAATAGTTTTTAATTGAAACATCTGTAAAAAAAGTATACACACTTTACATAATATGGAATATGATGCGTAGCAGTTCTGGTTTCTGATTATGTTTTATGTCCCTGGCATGTATGTTGAAACAGAATTTGTGCAAGTCAAAGCCACATCCCAAGTTAGCTGGTACTTTGCAAATGTTTGGCCAATCGATATGCTGACGGAAATAGGATCTACAGAAGATATGAACATGACATCTTCACAAAACAAGCCAGGTTTATTCACCTTGAAATCATAAAAAGAAAAGAAAATTGACAGAACTGGACGGTGCAAGCAATTGGGAGATGCGTCAAATCACACTGGACATTTCCATCAATGCGTTCCATAAGTTTATCAACTAAATCATCACCATTTTCTGTCAAATATGTAAGGGATAACACATGACAGGGCGTGGGTTAGGGCTAGGCTGTGGTTGGGTTGGAACAATTGTTCGAACAATTGTATTGTATATTCTTCCACTTTGGAGAAAAAAATAGTCCATCAGACACGGTTAAACTGGAGGTTTTCAACATTTCCAACAATAAATACAATAATAGAATACTATTTTATTGCAGCCGGGCTCAAAATAATTAATTGTAGCCCTGTCCAGCTACTTACCTCAAATGCCTAAAGCTAGTTAAAACGAGAGTACACGCAGCCGACAACGCATAGACCCGGGAATTGCTTTGCAATGCGCTAGGCCGCAACGGGGATAACTAGCCAAAACGGCTAAAATAACATCAAAGCACGGCTAAAAACTTAGCGACTGTAAAAAAAAAATATATATATATATATATATATATATATATATATATATATATATATATATATATATAATATATATTCTGCTTTTAGCGAAAAAGATCGAGAAAAACAGGTAATAAGGCACTGTTAAGTTCTGGTCACCTCGTTACAAAAAGGATATTGCTGCTCTAGAAAGAGTGCAAAGAAGAGCGACCAGAATTATCCCGGGTTTAAAAGGCATGTCGTATGCAGACAGGCTAAAAGAATTGAATCTATTCAGTCTTGAACAAAGAAGACTATGCGGTGATCTGATTCAAGCATTCAAAATTTTAAAAGGTATAGACAATGTTGACCCAGGGGACTTTTTCGACCTGAAAAAAGAAACAAGGACCAGGGGTCACAAAAGGAGATTAGATAAAGGGGCATTCAGAACAGAAAATAGGAGGCACTTTTTTACACAGAGAATTGTGAGGGTCTGGAACCAACTCCCCAGTAATGTTATTGAAGCTGACACCCTGGGATTCTTTAAGAAGCTGCTTGATGAGATTCTGGGATCAATAAGCTACTAACAACCAAACGAGCAAGATGGGCTGAATGGCCTCCTCTCGTTTGTAAACTTTCTTATGTTCTTATGTTCTTATGACTAAGGTACTGCGCTCAAGGCAGACCTTTCCCAAAGTACGCTAAATTAATTGCATATTTTATTATTGTTTAGTTTATTTCTTTACCCGCTACCTGCCTTTAATGAAGCTATAATTAGCCATTTTAAACCACGTCCGTTTCTTAATTGAATTATATTTTCTGACGACGAAGAATTGAGCTCTAGCTATACAATTTTTCTAGCTATACAATCCTTAAAGGAAAGTGATCACTTTACTGTGTAAAGGATGTAGTAACTACACTACACACCGTCAGTTTCATGAAGACATTCTGTCTGGAGACACGCCTCCTTTTTAAATCTTGCAAATAAGACTGCAGAATTAGGAAAGAAACAATTGAGAGGATTAATGATGCGTTTACATTAAAAGGGTCGCTATTTAAATTACAATCAGGTAATACACAACAGTGAATCTGTTTTAAGCAACAAGTCAGTCAACACTCCTTTATCAGTGTTTCATATTTTATCCTGCTTATTATTATAATGACAGTAAAACGCTAAACTAAATTTGTGGAGTGCTGTACATAGGATTACTCTCTCAGGACATTGCTGGACTTTTACTAAACTTTCATATTTTTATTGTTATTGTAAATGTCAGCAATAAGCTAAACAGGTATTTTCAAAACACCTTTATTTGTAGACTGAACTACAGTGTTGGTGGAAGACTGTAAATATGATTCTCACAACTGTGCTGGACATTTGTTTTCTGAACTGTTGTAATATAATTCTTAGGTTTTCCTGCTTATTTTAATGCCAGCAATGAGCTGAGTGATGTCTATAAACATAATGACAGGTTTGAAGTGTCTTCAGGTGCTTTACTTACTATTACAGCAACAAGAGTCTGATTGAGGAAAAAAAATAATAATAATAATTGTAGTATTTATTAAATTTACTTATTTTAATTACCAACATTATATTTATGTTCAAATGCCATATTTAATTATTAATATGTTGATAAAGTGGGAACAAATGGAATTGGCCATTTTTGAAAAAAGGAATTTGGTGTTCCCAAGAATGGAACAATTAGTAGCCCTGTTATCATTTATTTCTTAGCAGACGCCCTTATCCAGGGCGACTTACAATTGTTACAAGATATAACATTATTTTTACATACAATTCCATTATTTCTTTTTACACATTATTTTTTACATACAATTACCCATTTATACAGTTGGGTTTTTACTGGAGCAATCTTGGTAAAGTACCTTGCTCAAGGGTACAGCAGCAGTGTCCCCCACCTGGGATTGAACCCACAACCCTCCAGGTCAAGGGTCAGAGCCCTAACCACTACTCCACACTGCTGCCCCTAAAGATGGTTACAATTGAAGGCAGTGCAGATGCCAGTGTTTTATGCAGTAGTATAAAGCAATTTTATGCAGGCCACCAGTTAAGCATGCAGTCTATATCTATGATAACAACTGACAGGGCTGCATAGGATCAGAGGATGACTCAAAATCAGAGGAAGGGCCACAATAAATGTCTTGTTTAAATTTAAAGTAAATTGTAAAATTGTTGAGATACTTGTGTTGAAATATTGTTTCAAAATTGTATAATGCAACAAAAATATATTAAAGGGTTAATGCGTGGCAGAAGGTCTCTCACTGATAATTTACCCGTTCTCAGTGAAAACGGCAAGTTTCTCAGTACATGGAGAATGTCGGCTCCGGTTTTGTTAGAATGTTAACCCTGGTTTCACCCACTCTAAAAATGAACACATAATAGATAATTATTACTTTATCAAAATTGTGACTACGGGAAAAAAAAAAGACGCAAACAGCTATAACATTACCATGATCCAAGTAACGGCTTCCTTGTTTTATCAGTACAAATAACAGACGAAATACAATCTTGAGGTGCATTAATTTATCTATCCATTTTCTTTTTATAATAGATTATCACTACCTTGTGTACTTCTCCTGTTTAACTAGTGAAACATGTGCTTTAACAAAAAAAAATATTATACTGTCAAACTACAATTTACACACATAGCTAATAATGTCACTGTTTAATATCATATATATTATATATATATATATACAGTACTGTGCAAAAGTTTTAGGCAGGTGTGAAAAAATGCTGTAAAGTAAGAATGCTTTCAAAAATAGACATGTTAATAGATTATATTTATCGATTAACTAAATGCAAAGTGAGTGAACAGAAGAAAAATCTAAATCAAATCCATATTTGGTGTGACAACCCTTTGCCTTCAAAACAGCATCAATTCTTCTAGGTACACTTGCACAAAGTCAGGGATTTTGTAGGCATATAGTCAGGTGTATGATTAAACAATTATACCAAACAGGTGCTAATGATCATCAATTCAATATGTAGGTTGAAACACAAATCATTAACTGAAACAGAAACAGCTGTGTAGGAGGAATAAAACTGGGTGAGGAACAGCCAAACTCAGCTAACAAGGTGAGGTTGCTGAAGACAGTTTACTGTCAAAAGTCATACACCATGGCAAGACTGAGCACAGCAACAAGACACAAGGTAGTTATACTGCATCAGCAAGGTCTCTCCCAGGCAGAAATTTCAAGGCAGACAGTGGTTTCCAGATGTGCTGTCCAAGCTCTTTTGAAGAAGCACAAAGAAACGGGCAACGTTGAGGACCGTAGATGCAGTGGTCGGCCAAGGAAACTTACTGCAGCAGATGAAAGACACATCATGCTTACTTCCTTCGCAATCGGAAGATGTCCAGCAGTGCCATCAGCTCAGAACTGGCAGAAAACAGTGGGACCCTGGTACACCCATCTACTGTCTGGAGAAGTCTGGTCAGAAGTGGCCTTCATGGAAGACTTGCGGCCAAAAAGCCATACCTCCGACGTGGAAACAAGGCCAAGTGACTCAACTATGCACGAAAACACAGGAACTGGGGTGCAGAAAAATGGCAGCAGGTGCTCTGGACTGATGAGTCAAAATTTGAAATATTTGGCTGTAGCAGAAGGCAGTTTGTTCACGAAGGGCTGGAGAGCGTACACGAATAAGTGTCTGCAGGCAACAGTGAAGCATGGTGGAGGTTCCTTGCAAGTTTGGGGCTGCATTTCTGTAAATGGAGTTGGGGATTTGGTCAGAATTAATGGTCTCCTCAATGCTGAGAAGTACAGGCAGATACTTATCCATCATGCAATACCATCAGGGAGGCATCTGATTGTCCCCAAATTTATTCTGCAGCATGACAACGACCCCAAACATACAGCGAAAGTCATTAAGAACTATCTTCAGCGTAAAGAAGAACAAGGAGTCCTGGAAGTGATGGTATGGCCCCCACAGAGCCCTGATCTCAACATCATCGAGTCTGGGATTACATGAAGAGAGAGAAGCAACTGAGACTGCCTAAATCCACAGAAGAACTGTGGTTAGTTCTCCAAGATGTTTGGGCCAACCTACCTGCCAAGTTCCTTCAAAACTGTGTGCAAGTGTACCTAGAAGAATTGATGCTTGATGCTGTTTTGAAGGCAAAGGGTGGTCACACCAAATATGGATTTGATTTAGATTTTTCTTCTGTTCACTCACTTTGCATTTAGTTAATTGATAAATATAATCTATTAACATGTCTATTTTTGAAAGCATTCTTACTTTAAGAGCATTTTTTCACACCTGCCTAAAACTTTTGCACAGTACTGTATATGTTGTTTTTTTTTTAATTTAAACCTTGGTTGATATCCCTTATTCTGTTATTACTTCCAAGTTAATTTCTTCAAAATTGTACAGCATTTAAAAATACAGTGAAAAGTCAGGGTGTGAGCATACACAAGGGCTGCGGAGGGGCACTTGAAGGGGGTGGGGGGCATAGATCTTCTCCATATTGTAGCCTAATATCACCATATTTAAGGTGGTTCGGCTGGATTACATTATTAGATGGTAAATTCTGGTTTAAGTTTATTTTAACAATTCCTGCTTTGAAACAGTATGTTGTGTTGCTTTATGTTGAATTTATTATATTTGTATTTGACCAAAAATATGGTAAATTAAATTTTAAATAACTTACCTAGTGAAAAATTAATATAATAGAACGACAAGTATTTTAAATGGGAAATTTAAATAATATCGTAGAGAGGTTACTCACTACAATACTTAACATGGTTATTTGGAACACAATAGAATGAAAGCGAAAACACTTTCCAAAGAAATTCTGTCTGTTTGTATTTCTCTGTGCAAATTCTGATGCAATTGAGGTTATATCTGTCAGGTGAGGGGTTCCTTATGGCTATACCCACACATCAAGTCATTAAATCTGTTCTGTGTCATTTTTGATCGTAAATATTTTTGTAAGCGACAAAGAGAGAAAAGCGCCATTCTGCTGTGCTGTGGTCTGTGATTTGGAGAATTAAAGAAATGTGTCTGAATTTATTTAAGTATTAATGTGATTTATATCCTCAAGATGTGTTTTTCGCTGTAGAACATGCCTTAAAACACTTAAGGAAAAAAACATGTTTGTTTCACTCTAGATTCACGCATGGGTCGTTAAAATACAGTTTACAGTTTACAAAATCCCACAGTCATGGTGTTGTAACTCAGTTTTGCACTGTGGCTTCTGCAGTTCCCTGAAGTTGATGATTTTTTTTTGTTTCTTAGAAATGTGACAGAAGAAAATCTACAAGACAGCTGTGGTTTCAGCCAGCGCTTACAATTGACAATTCAGATTCTTTTGTAGCTCCTTCTAATTGGTTTATAAGGAGGCAGTGATAGTTCTGACATGATATCTGTCCAGCTATTTTCACTTCAAAAGCTTTCAGGTACAGGTAGTTAGTCAGGCAGTAAATTCAGAACACAGTATCTAATGAAATGTCATGACGACAACGGGAAACATATATAGCATTGTAGAGCATTAGTAAGGGAAGCTACAGTATGTTTGTTCCATCATTTATGTACTAAATTAATTTGAAAAAACTTCAATAACTGCAGTCACGGTATAATGAAAGTTGTAGTTAAAGTCAGGATTGTAAACTTCACTTGCTGTCCTCACTTGTCGCTCTCCCTTGGCAATCCCATTTAGAACTGTATGATTATACCGCCAAATGTTTCTAGAAACAGGCAGGAAGACGTACTAGTAATTGAAAAGCAAACGTTTTAATTAAATGCAGCCTTATTGAAATAAACATCTTCACTTTCATGTTCTCACTGGTTTCTTGCTTGGAGGTGTAAGCCAAGAAAATACAATCTTTCCTGATGCACTGTCCCCCTTCCATTAGCTTGTACCTTACATTCTGATCATTACAAATAGACAGACTAAGAATTAATTAATTTGTTAAGGGTCACTGCGTGTTTTTCATTAAAAACAAATTACCGGTGTTCATAGAGGACAGCTGGCTTTCTGAGTCCTGTTAATGACTATATTTTTCTGCATCTTTATCCTGGACAATCTCCGCTTTCACTGTCCCCCTGTTCCTCTTTCCAAAGCCCCCTGTCCTTGCCCTCTACCCACCCCCCTCTCTCATGGGAGGACAGTCAAACTGACAGACAAGTGGAAGGAGGAAGTGCCAGAGACAAGCTGGCCCACTGGGAGCCCTGGAGAAATGAAAAGCGGGTAAGAGGACTATTGTCAGAGAATTACTAATACAGACGTGGCAACAGTTATTTTAATGAATGACCAGTGGTTAAATATTACCTTATTTGAATTAAATTACAGCTAAGCCACTAAGCTGTTTGAGCTTGGCTAACTGGATGTTTTTTCTTTCTTGCATTAAAGAATCTTCAAACACAACTAACCTGAAGGGTTTGGTTAAGTTCATTACCACTTTACGGTTTATTGTGTTAGCTGTGTGCTAATTAAAGGGAGGTTTTTATTTGAAAGGGTTGGGGTTATCGATAACATTCTGAAACTAAGTTTTTCTCTGTTCAGACCACATAAACATGAATAGAATAAATGTGGTGTTGCCTATGAAATTCCTTCAATATTTCACTATGGTATATCATGATAACAGCATGTTTCCCATTCACACTTAATACTCTGGACTATGGAGCCTCTACTCCAGTCCCTCCTTCTGTGCATTTATTCCCTACAAACTGAGCCTTGCTCTCCTTTGCCCTTGCTTGTCTTCAAATTGTATATATATTTTTTTTTATTTGAATGTTTGTTCGAGGCTGATGCCCTCAGCTGTGAGTGCAGTGTTTTCTACTTTTTTTAAATGCAGCGGCAGGGTTTGAAAACTCACCAGGCACCATTCCTGTCAGCGCTGGAGCGGAATAGCTTCCCTGTCCAGCAGGGGGGACGTGGGGAGGGTATCCTGGGAGGGTTGTGCTTGCTAAATCACGACCTGAAGAATAAACCGACAAATCACCAATGTGAGCATTCACAAACTGATAGACTTGTTTATACATCTCCCAAACGCCTCTGCAAGCACCAGCCATTTGTCTAAACTTCTTTCTGAAAAAAAACAAACATTTGTTACTACTCTCAACACACATTGGATTAAGGCGTCTGCTAAATAAACTAATAATAATAATAATAATAATATTTGCTTTCACAGTGTTTCATAAATAACCAAAGCCCCATTGCCAAAATAACATATTACTGTATAAAAGTTAAAGTAACTAGCTTACCTATTTTGCACTTTCATTAGCTACATTGAGCTCAGTAGTGCAGTTTTAAAAAGTACACATTATAGAACACATGTGTTTTCATTTTAAAATATAACGGCATATCAGAGCTCCTCCAATCTGGCTTCAGGCCTAATCACAGCACTGAGACGGCTTTAGTTTGTGTCTTAAATGACCTCTTGTTAAATTCTGACTTAGGTGCACCCTCTCTGTTGCTGTCCTTCGACCTATCAGCTGCCTTCGGTATTGTCAACCACTTTATATTCTTAAATTACAGATTAAATTCTGTTGTGGTGGTAGATGGTGTTGTTCTTGATTGGTTTGTGTCTTATCTGTCGGACAAACACAATATGTTAAATTTGGTGAATCTCCACTAGCTCACTTGGATGTTAATTCTGGTGCCCCCCTGGGCTAAGGTTTTCGGCCCACTGCTCTATAACATCTACATCTTGCCCTTGGGTGACATCATCCGTAGACACAGTGTTCGGTTTCATTCATATGCAGATGACACACACTATATTTGAAATTGAATACTAACATTTCTTCTGATATATTAGTTTACCAAGTTGTCTTGCAGACACTGAATCTTGTATGTCTACTAAATTTTAGCAGCTAAATGTCAGAAAAACTGAACTTCTGCTTACTGACCCTAAAACACAATTGAAATCTCTCACTTCTTTTCAGTTTAGTTAAGGTAACTATCTAATGCAGCCTTCAGCTTCCATAAAGAGCCTTGGGGTACACTTAGATGCCACAATGTCTTTTGAGGCACATATTTCTTCTGTTGTCAAATCCTCTTTTCTCTCTCTCACTGATGCTGAGATTTTGATCCATGCATTTGTAACCTCTAGGCTTGATTATTGTAACTCCCTATTTGCAGGCCTTCCATCCAAAGCAACTGACAGATTACAAATAGTTCAGAACGCAGCTGCCAGAATCTTGACTGGTATGAAAAGGTACTACCATATTACACCAGTCCTGGCTAAACTTCATTGGCTTCCCATCAAGTATCGAATCTCTTTTAAACTACTTCTCCTGACTTAAAGCTCACCCAATGGTCCTCACTGAATTACTTTGTCCTTACCAGCCGGTTCGTACCCTTAGATCCTCCCAGGCCGGCCTGTTGGTTGTTCCTGATGTGAAACGGGTTGGTCTCAGTGGTTGTTCCTTGAGCCCCCTGGCTCCTGTGTTATGGAATGACCTCCCCGCTGACATCAGGAACTGCCAGTCAGTTGATCGGTTTAGAAAAGGTTTTAAGACTTATCTGTTCAGTCTCGCATTCGGTTAAGGCCCTTCAGAAGAGCGCCTCTAGTTGTCCTCTACTATCTGTTTGCTCTTATAACCAAATTTGCTTTCGTGTTTATGTCCTGATTATATGAGGCGGAAAGCTGCAGTTTTTATATTGCTGTTTGCACTCTTTATTAAAAAAAAAAAAAACACAAACAAAACAGGAACAAAGCACAGGAACAAAATAAAGGTTTAAACAAAACACATGCTTATACAAAACACTATTGTTTAGGTTGGACATTTGCCTTGACTGACTATTCTCCAAAACTCACCCAACATACAAAGCTTCTTGCTCCCTTTATTAGCATGTGGCTGGGGCTTGATTAATCATCAATTATTCAATCAAGGCCCCAGCCACATTCCCCACGTGGATTCTGGTAGGGATGGAATTAACCCCATCCCTGCCAAATTTAAATTAAAAATACACACTATTTACACCTGTAGGGCTTCCACTCTGCCACAGAAGGTATGGTCCTGGAGGGCTGGTGTCCCTCCTGGTTTTTGTTCCAGCTGTACCCTAAATTACTTAGTTGGGCCAATTAAATGCTTATTAGAAGCTTAATTGGTCCAATTAATTAATTTACAGTTAGAACAAAACTGCAGCCTATAATTAGTTAATGTAACTAGCTCAAGTAACTTATAGTTGTAACGGCTTACTTTTTAAAAGTAACTTCCCAACACTGGACATTGTTTGAGCTGTGGCTCAGGCTAGAGAAGTGAACACCACTGATAACTTCCAGCAGCTCCTTGAGGTCCGCAATCCAAGTTCTAACCAGGTCTATCCTTTATTAGCTTCTGAAAACTGATGAGATGGTTGCAAATGGTAATTAATCTATTCTAAGCCTTTGCAAAGAGGCTGTATAAACCTCTGTAGAGTACGTTTACAAAAATGCTTGAGAGAGCATGCAACTTAGAACCAAGTAGTAATTATTTAAACATCAAAATAACACAAAGAATAATAAGCATTAGCTTATATTTGTATCATTTTGTCATTATAAATAATACATTATCATATGTCTAATATTGTTGGACTAACAACTTGTTGGAGAAAAGCACTGTTGTAACAATGGACAAGAGCCCAATTAGCTTAATCTTCACATTTCACTGCTGGCTGGCTCATTCACATTCTCTCAGTGTACACATAAAAGCAATTACAAAAAGACTTGGGCAAGGGTTTATTTGATTAAACGCTTTCAGGTAACAATTCATTTCTTTTGGCAAATTGCTTCAATGGATGTTTTTATTTTGTTGGTGACCCCACAAACAAGTATTACCACTGACTTAGAGTAAATAGACTTAAAAAATACTTTTCATTTTACCCAAACAAAATACTAGCTGAAACACTTAGATGTTAAGCTACTAAAGCCCACAACAGATAGGTGCAGTGCGGCACTAGAGGCATTTTGCAGCCTGTATCGCTGGCATTGCTTTCATATGGCGTTGGACAGATCAGCGCGGGATGATACCGCTAGTCCCACCATGACGCTGAGCGGTACTGCTCAAATCTAAACCAGAGAGATTTTTTTCTACCACGCGGTACTGTCAGTGTATTAACCAATCACAGCCAAGTGCTGACAACACGTGCTTGCCAGAAAAAATCATGAATGAAACTGTTGTCTACGGAGGTGTCCAAACACCCTGAAGTGTTTGATCACGCTCATATTTCATACAAGGACAGGCAGGTCAGTATTTTATACATCGCCCTGTATAAGAATCCTTCCTGTAGCTAATTTGATACTGTTATCACGTTTTGCCTTTTTTATTTCTGTAGTTCACTATTTTTACTAAATAACTGGCTGTAAAAGGAGATATTTTCTAACACTAGTAGTAGGCTACTTGCTGCCAGCAGCGTATTGTATGTTTCTTTGCTAAGCTGATGGCTCATTTCATACACCTGCATATAGATGATAGAAAAACAACTTTGAAAAACAAACCAGTGTTTTTATTTAGTAGATTATATCGGGGGCATTACAGCTATGGCCAAAAGTTTTGCATCACGTCCTACAGAATTAGTAACGTTACGCTGACATATTGAAATTACATATCGCTTTGTAGTTTTCCAAAAATTGAAGGATGTGATATTTTGAAATCTAATATGAAATACTGTACTACTATTGCAGACTTCTGAGATACCATTTTGTAGTTTCTTACATTGCATGATGTTAAATAAAACATCGAAATTCTGTTCATGTTGGGTTTTTTTTTGGTTTTTTTTAATTGTCTGCATGCCAATATCCTACTAGGTGATGCAAAACCTTTGGCCATATATGTCAATTACATTAGAGTACGGTGTGGTACTGACAACTACCGTACTGTACCGCATAGTGCATACCGCTCCTGTGTTTCCAGGTGCAGACTAGCGGTACTGTGCCACGCCTGTCTGTCTCGGGCCTAAGGCCAAGAAATAGAATTTGTGAACTCAAAATATTTTGAATAAAAGTGTTCTTTCTAATGTATATGTGGATAACAATATAGTATAGGCTTCTATAAGGTACAAGTTGATTTCCACCCAATTCAAGGTCAGAGCGAGAGGCCAGTCATGGGAAAACCATTCGGCCTGCTCTATACAGATTTTCAAAGTGAAAAAGTATATTAGAAATGGAATGTTCATCTGCACATTAAAGGGAGATATTGAGATGCAACTGAAGCTACTAAAGGATATAAATTGAACACTATTTATTTATTCAATACAAAACCCCAGCAAGTTGTATTTTTTACAATTAAAACATGATACCAAGACCAAGGTGTTTTGAACTGAATACATTCAAACACTAACATTATTGCACGCTTCAGGCACATAGCAGGAGAAGTACTACAACACCTACCTAGACATATGCTAAAAAGTGTTATCCAATTAATTATTTTTTTAAAAAGGAGCATACTCTAAAAAAGGGGGACAGTGCATTCTTGAGCTGTGACACTGCTTGGCTTATTGCTAACATCAAAGCCCAGTGTATTAACATCAGCTGTCTCTTCCCTACCTAATTAGAGCTGGATAAAACAGTGGTAACACAAGCCTCACTGTAATGATTTAGTTAGTGAGATTACTCATCTTGACAATGAGGTCCACCAGTAGTGACCTCGCTCGAGTGCCAAAGGCAGCTTCTTGTTGGAGGCATATTTCTTCCAGAAGTGGGTGATGCTACAGGTGTTCATATGAAATCAATAACCAGGAGGGTAGCAGCTGGGGTCAGATGTTACACACCCAGAATTGCACGTGGATAAGGAAGCTTGTACAGCACATACGATAAGACATGGGACTACAATTATTAATATAGGAGGCTGTGTGGTCCAGTGGTTAAAGAAAAGGGCTTGTAACCAGGAGGTCCCCAGTTCAAATCCCACCTCAGCCACTGACTCATTGTGTGACCCTGAGCAAGTCACTTAACCTCCTTGTGCTCCGTCTTTCGGGTGAGACGTAATTGTAAGTGACTCTGCAGCTGATGCATAGTTCACACACCCTTGTCTCTGTAAGTCGCCTTGGATAAAGGCGTCTGCTAAATAATACTAATATTAGCATTCTTTTTATAAATATAGTTTAATTCATACAAAATGCATAATTCATTACAAATTAATTTGCTAGGGGGATCCCCCCACCCGCAAGTAAACTGTTTTCACATTGTAAAATTTATAAAACCATTCCAACAGATAACAATATGTATCTGCTGTTGCTGCTGCAAAGACAATTGTCTCTTATAACCCTCTAAACCTAACCAACATTTGTTACCAAGCTGCTAAAGGCCAATCTAAGGTCTCGTTAATGTATGCTACAACTAATGTAGTGTTAGTCACATAAATGACTCCTGCCTTTTCTCTTCCTCCTCTTCTTTTGCTTTCTGTATCAACTCATCACTATATTCTCACTTAATAGCTCTTCATTAGCTCCCCTTCATCCTATCCTTCCCCCTTCTCTCCATCTCTTTCTCTCACTGCCCCCCTTCCCTGCCTGCCTGCCTGCCTGCCTGCCTATCAGCATTGTCAGGATTTATAACTGTATTAAACTACATGACAATCTGTCATTATAAATCATTTCCCTTTCTTTACATATCACAGACAATAAAAGCTTTGGCAGTGAAAGCCATTCATCATCATAAACATTGAAGACTCCAGCCATCAATTTCACTCACTTTCTTAATTTAGTGGAGAGACAAGCTTTTTAAGCAAAAACAACCAGGGGAAAAGAAACAGAGTTGGAAAGAGAGGAATAATTAGATCTGAGGTCACAGAAAGGTTTCCTTGTTGAAGTTGAGTGCTCAATCAAGAAATAGAAAACACCCAACATAACAATAACAATAACATTTGTGGCCTGGTGTTATAGTGGCATGAGTTGAATGATCATTACGTACAGTAGCTGGGGGGTTTATGGGGCCAAAGCTAACTTGCAAAACAATCCATAAAAAGTCTATCTTCTTGGCTGACCAATGTAATTTCATTTATGACCAATATGCCCTTAGATTTGACAGCACAGGAATTAAAGTCCAGGAGAGCACAGAGTACTCGGACCACACTCATCCTTCCAGGGAGGTATACTTCCTGTATTCAGGTCTATCCCCAAACGTATCCTGGCCCATCCACTAGCCCTGAGTGTACTGCATTTCAAAAAGCATGTACACTGTCCATCCAATCTCTAAATGTTAATCAAATGATGGCCCTATAGCACTTTCTGTTTGAACACTCAATGCACCCTCTAGTCATTGTTCAATCAACTATTTAACAACTTTAACGTTTCTACAAATCAAAAGATTTTCTGTTTCTTAAAAAAATTAATGCTAGGCTACAGGCGAAGCAAGTAGGGTACTTTTCACAACAGTTACACAATATTATTTTCTTTTCATACATGTTTTTGTTTTACATTTGATGGTACAGGAAGGCATTAGCAGTGACTGGTTCATAATCTGAAGTGGGTCATAAAGCAGGTCAAATTAAATGTTATTGCTAAACGATAGATGGGCTCTTCATAGCCAGTCTGGCACGAATCCCAGAAGAAGAAAGGTCTGCCCTCAGTTCCACGGGGGGATTTTAGCAGTTTTTCAGCTTTCTAGCTTTCTACCATTCTTAACAGTCTGTCATCAAGGTCACGACACAAACAAGTCGAGATTTCAAAAAAAAAATATATATATATATATATATATATATATATATATATATATATATATATATATATATATATATATATATATATATATATATATCCGGCTTTAGCCTGAAAACATTACAGCAAGTAAAAAAAATAAAAAATAAACCAATAAGGAAAAGGAGTGGGTGTTATTTTTATTTGTGGTATTTTTAAGAACATCTTGTTTTTAGTTAATATATCCCTGCCAATGGGAGATGGTAAACTAGCAAGTTATAGAAACCTCACTTTTTCTTGTCTCTTAAAAGTTAAATTGTTCTCTTAAACTGCTTATTATGCGGCAGGTGCATATCTCCATGGAGACAGATGTCACAAGTGTGTCACTTTCACATCTTCCATATATCTACAGTACCCCTTTACCAATTGTGATGAAACTGTTGGATGTCACACTTATATTTTTGTATATATCTCTTTAGAGAACCACTTAGCCTTTCACACTTTCATTTATTATGAAAGAGAAGGGCTTATTCAATTGTGTTAAACCTTAATTTAGGTTAGGGTTAGGATTAGGATTAGGATTAGGGTTAATGTTTAGCACAAATTATTCTGCGGGCATATGAAGATTGACTGTCCGATCATCTTCAAAACTAGCCCTCTTCTGCCATTCATGACTTACTTAACATCAGTGATATCCCTGTACAGAGATTATTTTCTCTATCAAGCAATTACTTGGTCACAAGTGATGAGGAAAAGTCTATTGGGGTAAATGGGAGACAACTTAGGTCTACATTAAAATTGATTACATGTTGCAATCATTGACATTTTGTATTGTTTTTTTAACATTTATTTTATTTAAGATGGTGTTCTCATTTTTTGTCTGTTTTGTTTACCCCACAAGTCCTACCATATTACAGTAATACAGCATGCAGTCAAACACTGCTTTCTCTTTCCACTGTACTTTAAATCCACTTGTTTTCCAAAAGTCTAAAAGTACTCTGGGCCTGTTTAAAAGGTATGTGTATCCAATTTGGTTAGACAGCAATTGCTGCTGGGACCAGAACTAGTCACTTAGTCCCTCAGCTCTCCTGATGGAGAGGAGACAGGTGCCTGCAGCAGTAATACCCACAGAATTTTTGCAAGTTTTCCTACAATGCTATGCATCAGGGGGACTGAGAAAGACAAACTTCATGGATTATACTTTATTACATTTATTACACATCTAGTCTTAGTACTTGGGCAAAGTTAATGCAGGCACACAGTAAAATTAATTAAATTTCACACTAGAAGTGTGCCGATTATTCCGGTCTGTTTTGAGTTGACTGGCATTAATTATTTAGAAAATAAAGTTAATTGCCAAACGAGATGCCCTACAAAAAAATATTCTGAATCTGCCTTTTATTACACTTCACAGGAAAGTAGTGAATAGAAATGTTTTGTGCAACTTCATTTTTAACACTCGCTACCAGAACTATTTTGATATGTTATGGATAACAAACAAGTATCAAAAGGTAAATGGCTAATAATGCATTTTTTGTAGTGTACTATAGTAGCTGAAGTAATGAATATGTCACTGTGTGCTGTTATAGCTTGTAAGAAACTACACATGTAACTCAGCAGTGTACACGCCACACATCTCCAGATGCCACATTTCTACCACTTTTAATAAGGAGGACTCCTGTTTAGGAGATGTCATAAGACTTGCTGTATCTTACCTTGGTTTGCTATGAATTTTTTAAAGTCTGCAATAAGGTTTTCTACCTGCCTGTGAAAGTATTTTGTATGCGGGTAAACGGTTAACTTGAATAAATTTTTTTTTTTAAAAAGCAGGAAAGACTTTTTTGAAATTATTGATTCCAGATTTGTATTTTTTGGAAGCTGAAACTTACAATTCTCACAACCACGAGAGGGTGCTATTGAGCTGATAGTTCCCTAGACATCTGCTATTGAAAGAGTGCTAGTGAGGCTGTCCCTTTACATTATTTGGTGTGAATTTCTCACCAGTTCTTAAATCTGAATTTCTTCTGGTCTATTAAGAAAGAATGTGTGTTACATAGTTTATACAATGAAGTGTCAGTATACATTTATGTGCTATGTTGTGAGTTTAAATGTAAAAGTCAAATTATTTGTTGATCCTTTTGTTTCCCAGACACATATTTCACATTCACCAAGTGGTGAAGCCCCTGTTTCCTGCCATAACACTCTAGGTTTCACTTATGTGTAGAGTAATAGAATTCAAGTGGGGTCCCATTATTATTATTATAATTATTATTATTATTTATTTCTTAGCAGACACCCTTATCCAGGGTGACTTACAATTGTTACAAGATATCACATTATTTTTACATACAATTACCCATTTATACAGTTGGGTTTTTACTGGAGCAATCTAGGTAAAGTACCTTGCTCAAGGGTACAGCAGCAGTGTCCCCCACCTGGGATTAAACCCACAACCCTCCAGTCAAGAGTCCAGAGCCCCTAACAACTACTCCACACTGCTGCCCATTACCTTTAAGGCTCAGGTGGGATCCCATTAACTGTAGCACAGGAAGTCAATTTACACTGTTGTGTATAGAAAAAATTGGCTTTGTAAAACAAGAATGTTATTATGCTAATTAAAAGGTAAGAGCCTATCGCTCTTTTAAAATAAAGTCTAACCTGTTCCTGCTATTTTGGGCACACAATTCAATAAGGAATAGAGCCGCTACAGCCCCAGCCAGCCAGCGCCCCATTGTGATGGAAGTATTTCACTAACCCCCTTAGAATGACACCTGCTCTCTAGCTTAGCAGTTTATAATATACCTTGTCAGACGAGGTGCGGATTTGCTCGAATTCCATTGGTCTCGTAATGATTTTCTCATTAGGACAGAATTTCTGGATTTGTCAGAGATTTCAAGTTTGGGAGTTAATTAGCTGCTTGTCCTAAACAAGGGTTCTTTTGACAATCGGAACAGAAAATTGCAGGAGCATTCTATTAACCTTTTTATTAAGTGCATGAAACTGATATGTTGCCTGACTACGGGATTCATTCAGGAGGTAACAATTATTTACAAGCAGTCAAATGAAATCTCTGGAAATGGTTCAGTAACGTGCCATCTGTATTAAAAGTGCACGCAAAAGAGGGAAACTAATGCTGTTGGTTATTGAGTTAGCACTAATTAGCTTTAACGTTTCACAGATCTCACTGCGGGTGTCAAGACTTTATTCTGTTTAAAAGGTATGTACTGTCCTTCTAAAACTTGAGTGCGGTGTACCATGTTAAAAGCAAAGCAAGAGTGGTTAAGCTAACTTAAAGCATAGTAAAGTGCTGTGCAAGTCTGGTAAATCACAGAGGAGCTTGGTATTGTATAGTAAAAAAATGTTTAAAATCATGCTACAGTACAGTATATTCATAGTGTAAGTATGGCCAGACATGGTAAACTCAATATTTACCCTGGTGACCTTTTATAAGGGTGAAGTTGGTATACAAAACTGAGCCTTATACAGTTTTTCCTCATAATATGGAAAACCAATTGCAATTTGCCTAAAAGTGTGCTTTTTGACTTCAATTGTTTTACAGATAATATGCTGTAGAAATTATTCTCCGTTTATCAACTATGCAGGAGGCACTGAGATTGTAATTCAGTTTAATAAAAAAAAAAAAAAACTGTGAAGGTACTCTAGTGCTTCTAAAATACCAAAAATAATGTTTTACCTGTAAACTCACTGTACACCACTTGCACAACCGTCATATACCTATCTTCATGTACCTGATATAGCGCCAGCAACATTAAATTCTGGAGCCAGTAAAAAAGTTAAATTTAATATACAGTACTGTGCAAAAGTTTTAGGCAGGTGTGAAAAAATGCTGTAAAGTAAGAATGCTTTCAAAAATAGACATGTTAATAGATTATATTTATCAATTAACTAAATGCAAAGTGAGTGAACAGAAGAAAAATCTAAATCAAATCCATATTTGGTGTGACCACCCTTTGCCTTCAAAACAGCATCAATTCTTCTAGGTACACTTGCACAAAGTCAGGGATTTTGTAGGCATATAGTCAGGTGTATGATTAAACAATTATACCAAACAGGTGCTAATGATCATCAATTCAATATGTAGGTTGAAACACAAATCATTAACTGAAACAGAAACAGCTGTGTAGGAGGAATAAAACTGGGTGAGGAACAGCCAAACTCAGCTAACAAGGTGAGGTTGCTGAAGACAGTTTACTGTCAAAAGTCATACACCATGGCAAGACTGAGCACAGCAACAAGACACAAGGTAGTTATACTGCATCAGCAAGGTCTCTCCCAGGCAGAAATTTCAAGGCAGACAGGGGTTTCCAGATGTGCTGTCCAAGCTCTTTGAAGAAGCACAAAGAAACGAGCAACGTTGAGGACCGTGAGACGCAGTGGTCGGCCAAGGAAACTTACTGCAGCAGATAAAAGACACATCATGCTTACTTCCCTTTGCAATCGGAAGATGTCCAGCAGTGCCATCAGCTCAGAATTGGCAGAAAACAGTGGGACCCTGGTACACCCATCTACTGTCCGGAGAAGTCTGGTCAGAAGTGGCCTTCATGGAAGACTTGCGGCCAAAAGCCATACCTCCGACGTGGAAACAAGGCCAAGCGACTCAACTATGCACGAAAACACAGGAACTGGGGTGCAGAAAAATGGCAGCAGGTGCTCTGGACTGATGAGTCAAAATTTGAAATATTTGGCCGTAGCAGAAGGCAGTTTGTTCACCGAAGGGCTGGAGAGCGCATAACGAATGAGTGTCTGAAGGCAACAGTGAAGCATGGTGGAGGTTCCTTGCAAGTTTGGGGCTGCATTTCTGCAAATGGAGTTGGGGATTTGGTCAGAATTAATGGTCTCCTCAATGCTGAGAAGTACAGGCAGATACTTATCCATCATGCAATACCATCAGGGAGGCATCTGATTGGCCCCAAATTTATTCTGCAGCATGACAACGACCCCAAACATACAGCTAAAGTCATTAAGAACTATCTTCAGCGTAAAGAAGAACAAGGAGTCCTGAAGTGATGGTATGGCCCCACAGAGCCCTGATCTCAACATCATCGAGTCTGTCTGGGATTACATGAAGAGAGAGAAGCAACTGAGGCTGCCTAAATCCACAGAAGAACTGTGGTTAGTTCTCCAAGATGTTTGGGCTAACCTACCTGCCGAGTTCCTTCAAAAACTGTGTGCAAGTGTACCTAGAAGAATTGATGCTGTTTTGAAGGCAAAGGGTGGTCACACCAAATATTGATTTGATGTAGATTTTTCTTCTGTTCACTCACTTTGCATTTTGTTAATTGATAAATATAAACTATTAACATGTCTATTTTTGAAAGCATTCTTACTTTACAGCATTTTTTCACACCTGCCTAAAACTTTTGCACAGTACTGTATATATATATATATTTCTTAGCAACCACAAATGATGATAGGTATGGACTTCTCACACGACCCACCCACACTCCTCCACATATACATTGATTTTCTTGTTGTAGAAAGCTAATGCTTATTTTATTATTATGAATTACAGTTTATCTGATACAGTGTTAGGAATTGAAATAACCAATCAAAAATGTTATAATTTATTAATAAGTCACATATATGGCTACAACAACTTAGATAAAATGTTTTTGGGGATTTTTTTGATCCATATCTTTGTTGAATTCAGGAATAGAAAAGCAGGTAACTGAGCCAATAACAAACCTTCAGTAATGCCCTATGGTGGGCATTACTACTGCGGCCATTGTAACAAATGTGCACAGGAAATCAGAAAACATATTCACAGTGTCACAGGAAGCAGTTACGGCTTTAATGAGTGATTTTACATTCTATTTACAGTCTGCAGTGGGGTGTAATATTTCCTGGCAAGTGGATAGGGCATTTGACAAACGTCACACTACTTAGGTATTCAGGAAGATTTCTTTTTTACATTTCCCTTAGTATTTTAATTTATTTTTTTACATTTCCATTACTATGCTACATTGTTATAGACAGAGAGAGTAAGTGGGACTGGCAGAGTTGATAGGTCACATTGTCAAATTATTTGAATAGAATGAAGAAGCTCAAAGCAAGTTCAGAGCCAAGCAGATTTTGAAAAAAAGGATAACTCAGCATTGGAGCATCAGAAACCCAAACCACTCAGAATGACTGAAGCAAACACCTTACAATTGGAAGGGGAAGATACAAATATAAATTCAAATGATATGTAAAGGTACGTGTTCAAAACCTTTCAGTGCCCATGATGAGAGCCCTAATCATTTTATATTGTCTTGAGTTAAGTTACTGACGAGAGACCTCAGAAGTCATAAGCAGGAGTTTACAGCCACACTGGAGTTGAGGATATTGTTTCAGGAGTTTGACGACAGAACATACCTGTATAACCAACCCTTTAAACTGTGTTTAGAAGTAAACTATATTACAATATAAATTGCTATTACTTAATACACCCAGAGTCAAAATTATGAAAGTCACCACAGACGCTACCCTATCTGATATCCTGTCTGATCTTTTTTTCTGCCTCATTAACCTGTTCCACGGTTTCATAAAGCAGGGTGGCACAGCTTGGATAAGTGGAGTATTAACTTGTTTCCTGTATACAAATATGTTTATTATTATTATTTGTTTATTTAGTAGACGCCTTTATCCAAGGTGACTTACAGAGACTAGGGTGTGTGAACTATGCATCAGCTGCAGATTCACTTACAACGCCTCACCCGAAAGACAGAGCACAAGGAGGTTAAGTGACTTGCTCAGGGTCACACAATGAGTGAGCCAGGATTTGAACTGGGGACCTCCTGGTTACAAGCCCTTTTCTTTAACCACTGGACCACATAGCTTCCTAATAATAATCCGACAACACGTAACGTCTACAAACAAACAGTTAAAAGTATAGATGTGAAATGTGCAGAGGTTCACTCACCTTTTCAAACAGCTACTCAGAGATAATGATAGATGACCTGTTTTACCTTACAAAATAATCTTCCCTGTCATGGAATTCCATTCACTGCCTAGGAGCTCACATTTGTAGTTTTGAATAAAATATTTGATATAGCAAACATGTATTTTCTTTTTAAAACATATTTGGTACTTCAGTATACTTGGCTAAAGAAAGCTCTGTTTGCATGGCTTAGTTTCAGAAACTATTCCTTGGTATACCTGGAGAGAAATATTGCCACCTTTCATTAACCAACCAGCATCTTCCCCTAACAATGGAAATATTTTGCAGTCATTAACACTGCTGTAGTGAAATGACCGAAGAAGTAAAACAGTAACAGAATAATTCATTATCCATGGCCACTCGAAATGTAGTTTCAATCTTGGAAGAAGATGGTCCACACTACCCTAATTAAATATGAGTAGCTCATTTAGTCTAAAATTGTGAACTTGGCTTTGCAACTTTCTAATGTATATCACTGGTCTATACCAGAAAGACACCCAACAATGATATAGTGAAATCAATCCTGTAAGAGAGAAAGACAGTGAGGTATAAATATCCCTTACCTGCTACAAGGGGATAGGACGGCGGACCTGAAACACTGCCTCCAAGGTCTGCTGGGGCTGGGTTGCCTAGGCTGTTTTTCATCTCATCCAGTCCACCCGCTAAAGACGCCATGGCTGAGTATTCTGAGCCCTGCAAACAGAACAGGAGAGACCTCGTCAGAAAAGACTTTTCGGGGGTCTTGGGCTTGCACTGGTGAATATGGCTAAAATGAAGTGCCGGGAAGCAAGCAGAATCTGACAAGGATGGAAAGGTGAGGGGTTACTGGGCCCTATTGTGAGGGAGCACTGCTAGTATAGACTGGAGTTGTATGGGCAAGTAACCACCAAGTGGTTGACACTATACACTAGATCATTCATGGGGTATTTTTGCACTGGCTTCCCCTTCCGGGGAGCACATTTCTGACACTTCTTTAAGGCATTGGTTATTACACATTTAATGGAAACTGCAATGTTTTGTACTTATATACAGTGCCGTGAAAAGGTATTTGCCCCGTCTGATTTTCTGCATTTTTGACACTGAATGTTATCAGATCTTCAACCAAAACCTTATATTAGATAAAAGGGACCTTGAGTGAACAAATAACACAGAAATGTGATACATATTTCATTTATTTATTAAAGAAAGTTATGCAACACCCAATGCCCCCGTGTGAAAAAGTAATCGCCCCCTTAGACTCAATAACTGGTTAAACGCCACCTTTAGCAGCAATAACTGCAACCAAACGCTTCCTGTAGTTATTGAGTCTCTCACAGCACTGTGGTGGAATTTTGGCCCATTCCTCCATGCAGAACTGCTTCAACTCAGTGACATTTGTGGGTTTTCAAGCACAAACTGCTCGTTTCAGGTCCTGCCACAACATCTCAATGGGGTTTAGGTCTGGACTTTGACTAGGCCATTCCAAAACTTTAAATTTCTTGTTCTTCAACCATTCTGATGTAGACTTGCTTGTGTGTTTCAGATCATTGTCTTGCTGCATGACCCAGCTGCACTTCAGCTTCAGTTCATGGACGGATGGCCTGACATTCTCCTGTAGAATTCTCTGATACAGAGCAGAATTCATGGTTCCTTCAATGATGGCAAGGCATCCAGGTCCTGATGCAGCAAAGCATCCTCAAACCATGACACTACCACCACCATGTTTGACCGTTGGTATGAGGTTCTTACTGTGGAATGCAGTGTTTGGTTTTCGCCAGACATAACGGGGCCCATGTTGGCCAAAAAGTTCCACTTTTGACTCATCTGTCCATAGAACATTGTCTCTTGAGGATCATCCAGGTGCTTTTTGGCAAAGTTGAGACAAGCATTCATGTTCTTCTTTGTGAGCAATGGTTTCTGCCTTGCTACTCTGCCATGAATCCCATTTTTGCCCAGTGTCTTTCTGATGGTGGAGTCATGAACACTGACCTTAGCCAAGGTGAGAGAGGCCTGCAGATCCCTGGATGTTGTTCTAGGGTTATTTGTGACTTCCTGGACAATTTTACGCCTTGCTCTTGGAGAGATTTTGGCAGGACGGCCACTCCTGGGAAGATTCACTACTGTCCCAAACTTTCTCCATTTGGACAATATGGCTCTGACTGTGGTTTGGTGGAGCCCCAGAGCCTTACAAATGGCATTGTAACCCTTTCCAGACTGATAGGCATCAACAACTTTTTTCCGGAGATCTTCAGGAATTTCTTTTGTTCGTGGCATGATGTGCCTCTAGAACCTGTGTGCTGACAACTTCACTCTGATGGTAAGGGCCATTGTTAGTCAGATTTATATTGGGCAGGGCTGGCCCAAATCAGGCCTGGTTGTTAACCAAAGTGCTCAAACAGCTGACCCTAATTATCCCTTTAATTGGGTTGAGTTAACTAGGGGGGGCAATAACTTTTTCACACCTGAAGATTGCATGTTTGATTACCTTGCACACCAAACAAATGAAAGAAGCACCAAACTTTGGTGTCATTTTTTCTCTCAATCTGATTAAATACAATGTGAATAATGTGCAAAAATGCAGAAAATCAGACAGGGGGCAAATACTTTTTCACGGCACTGCAAGTTTCTTAGGTGCCTCCTTGCTACATTATTCCATGTAGTCTCCTGTGCACACAACTAATTCAGATAGAAGACTTTGCTGTCTGTCCAGGTATTTATTATAGATGCAGAGACTAAAAAAGTTTTTAAAAAATAAATAAATAAAAAAGTAATAAAATACAATGACTTAAAAATACCAAATAATAACAACTAGGATAACTGAGAGCAACTGTTTAATGCTAACACTTTAATTGTGGGATCTTAGTCAGCCTTCTGAATTAAGTAAAAAATATATATATATTTGGAGCAACTGCACCTTGAAAATATCTCATGTGCTCTGACTCTGGCCTACCTATATATATATATATATATATATATATATATATATATATATATATATATATATATAAAATTATGAATCCAACTTAAGCACTCCAAAGAGAAGCCTCTGGAACACAGGAGCAAAAGCGAAATATGGAGACCACAACCAGCAACAAGCAATGCATGTCTTGATTGATGTGTGATTACTGGTATTCCCTGCATCTTGGGAACTTTTTGTTGTTTTGACAGTAATACAAATAAATACAAAAATTGAATATGGCTGCCGCAAATATGGGAGTATAACCTTTAGTGAGTAATACAATGAGGTGTTTATTCAAGTTTGGAGAGGATTTAATCAAAACTGACTTCTGACAGTTTTTTTGTGTGTGTGCTTTGTGAGTTCTTTCTTTCCGGTGTACGCGTTAGTGTTTTAAGATATTTTTTTTTTAACTGAAAACCAATTACAGTCTGCATGGAGTTTGTATTTTTGGATAATAAAAATATATGGAGGCTTAAATGGTGCACAGGTGTTGTGCCTAACTTAGAGATGCAACATTCTGTTATTATGCTAAAGCTAGAGGCAATGCAGTGCTTTCAGTTTTATGGTTTGTCTGAAAATCAACCACAACCTCACAGCCACCTGCACAGCTGAGGTACAAAGACAAAGTTATTCTGCAGTTTTGTATGTACATCAAAATAACTACAATCAATTTGTTTTGTGTTTCTCCTTTTTCTGCTGCCCAATAATTTTTTTAAATGTTGAAAAGTATCTGGGCAACACTCATTCAAGGATGTACGCTATTTCAGAGTGTGCACTGCACACAACTGGTTTAGAAGATAGTTGTAATTACACAAAACAGAGGGAGAGGTCTCACTGTAAGCATAACAGACATAAAACTGTAGACTTCCTTGAGTGATGTGACCCAAATCAGACAGAAAATATTATAACGGAAAACTTCAACCCGATAATAATCATGACAACTCCTTAAAGAAGTATCCTTACCAAATAGGGTTAAATGTGTATATACATATACCATTTTATACAGAAAAAAAAGAAACAAACTATGTTAGATGTGATCCAAAACTGCTGGACTTTTAGTATGAAATACCTTAACATGCCTACGATTCATAAACAAGCAAATCCATGAATAGTTCTGAACAGGCCTGTTTTTTTCTCTTCCTCACTGTAATATAAATAGCTGCATTTCCCCTCTCTTGTTGTTCCTCATTTTCATTTAGCTATAATGGTGACATGCAAATGTCTGAGAATAGCACCAGTAATTGAAGATTATGAAGTATCGCCAGCCCCTGACAGGCAGCTAAGGAAGATGGATTATCCTCATTTTTCTGTAAATTTTGTCAATTTTGGAATTCATAAGCTATCAACCCTGATCAAAATGTGAATACACAGCTGTGTCAGGGACAGGGAAAGAGAGGGGGGAAATGATGCAGTGTCACCATTCCCAAAGGCAACTGCTCTGCTTTCCCAATGGATTGGGGCACACGTTTGGCAAAAATAAAAGAAAAACATGTATGCCAATGTTCCAGAGTGTTGATTCCACATTGCGAGGGCTCAGAGCGTCTCCAACACAATTCCTACAACTGAGGGTCTCCTGGAACAGTCAAGTCAATCAGAACGCAGTCCTGGCTATTGCTGCTTTTTATTTCCTGTCTCCTCCCTTCAATTTTCCTATTACGGGGAGTAAGGACTGCTGGGACTCGTTAATAGCCCGCTGCAGCTCCATATCAATAACAGATGAGGTTTAATCGTCCAACACAAAAATTATTTAGGCTCAGTGCGGACGTTCAAAGCAATTTGCATAATAGCATTTCCATTCCTCCCCCACCCAACCTCATCTCATGTAAACAAGACCCATAGGCCATAAACAGTAATAAACCACAGCTTCTCTGCTACTCTGATTGTAACAGGGGTTTGCTTGAGGAGAATGTATTTGAGCAGAAAGCAGGAACCATCATTTTAACTGCACTTTATTTGATAAAGTACATTCAGAGAGTCTACAACATATAATGCAGTTATTGTTTGTAAGGGTGCTCACTGCTTGATTTTTTAAATTCTGGATTTGATAAAGAGCTGACTGTCTAATCAGGGATGCCAAGATATTGAGTGATAAGAAATAAAGGGTTTGAGTGCGGTATATCAGGCAACTAATGCCCCATCCCCAATTGTTCTTTATTTATGTATCTATCCTGATACTGGATGGCAGTGTAGGAGTTGGGGTTTTAACATAATATTTGGAAGCAACAGGACAAGAAAGGTCACTCTGAATGCAGAAGGTACTCTTTTGCACTGCTGCAAAACTGTTGTTGTAGAACGCTAATGCTTCTTTTATTATTATGAATTATAGTTTATCTGATACAGTGTTAGGAATTGAAATAAGTCACATATATGGCTACAACAACTTAGATAAAATGTTTTTTGGGGATGTTTTTGATCCATATCTTTGTTGAATTCAAGAATAGAACAGCAGGTAACTGAGCCAATAACAAACCTTCAGTGATACCCTATGGTGGGCATTACTACTGCGCCCATTGTAACAAATGTGCACAGGAAATCAGAAAACATATTCACAGTGTCACAGGAAGCAGTTACGGCTTTAATGAGTGATTTAACGACTATTTCAGTCTCAACTATTTCCCAGCCTGCTGTTAGACCATCCAATTCCCTGTTTATTAATCCACCGAAGCCAGTTATTTATACAGCTAACCAAATAATTCCACTTAATCTTATTAATATGTATTGTCATCACTTTAACAATCTTACATTGTCAGTTATAAAAGTTACACACATTATGTTGCATTTTGTATTGGTATTAACAAATGACCACACTATACCGACCACTACTGAAGATATGTGCAATGCTACACTGCTGGTGGGTCCCTGTTTTCCACCTCAGGAGGTCACACGAAGATTGAAAACATGCATTGGAGAAGCTGCTATTGGTTACTGAGATTTTTAAATGAACTCAAACATCACACTTTGGCTCTTCATCTCACCAACTACTGCTATTTCTACAGCTCATGTGTTTTCAACATTTCTGTATTCCTTCATATGACCTCTTGAAGTAGAATGCACTGAATGTGAAGCAATGAAATATCTTAAAGGAGTGATTAGTAAAGAGCATAAGTTTCACTTTCTGTATTCCATGATACATCATGGAGAAACTCAATTTATGACATCAAACATGCAACTAAGTTTTCACTGTGATGTATTCTCCATATCAGAATGAGCCAAATAACTTTATTAAAATCCAGGAATCTAAAATAAGAAAAGACCAAAGCACTTGGTATATAATAGCTATGGCTAGAGAACACATCAGGTATACTTTGGGGTCCTTGACTTTGCTTTGAATTTAAACAACTCTTATATTCAATGTGACTTCTGTGTCACCCCAAATGATCCCAAAAGACCCAGGGGACTTTTTCGACCTGAAAAAAGAAACAAGGACCAGGGGTCACAAATGGAGATTAGATAAAGGGGCATTCAGAATAGATAATAGGAGGCACTTTTTTACACAGAGAATTGTGAGGGTCTGGAACCAACTCCCCAGTAATGTTGTTGGAGCTGACACCCTGGGATCCTTCAAGAAGCTGCTTGATGAGATTCTGGGATCAATAAGCTACTAACAACCAAACGAGCAAGATGGGCTGAATGGCCTCCTCTCGTTTGTAAACTTTCTTATGTTCTTATGTAGTCGTGTAGTCTGTGGTCTGTGTCTCCCTGTGATTGGTCCTGTCTGTAAGTCACTGTGTGTTCACGTGTTCAGTGTGTTCCCATTGGCCTGAAGTGTGTGGCTGAGGACCAATGGGGTGTGTAGAGTAGCGGGGGGGCTGGGGTTATAAAAGGCGGTGCAATGCCCTGTTGTTGTGGTTGTGTCGTGGTTGCCATGGTTCCGGAGCAGCTGACAGGGAGCTGTGTGTGTGACTGAGTGCTGAATAAAGCTTTTGGAACGAGAAACCAATGTGTCTGTTTCTCCTGTTTTCTGGCTGTCTGTGAAACGCTACATTGGCATCAGAAGCGGGATAAGAACAAAACCTACAGCGTCAAACAGCAGCAGTGAGGAGCGATGGACCAGTGGATCCGCTGCAACCCCGACACATCCCAGACCCGGTGGGATGGCAATGTGGAAGACCCCCTCGTGGCCTTGAGGATCAAGGCTGGTGCCTTGCCTGCGGGGAGTTTGGCCACAAGGAGGTACTGCCTGCCCCAAAGCAAAAGAGGGGGGCAGCCATTCTCGCAGACAAGCAAGGGAACCGGTGCCGCTTCCAGCGTCAGAGAGGGAGGTGCTGTCCGCCTGGGTGCCAGAGAGTGCAGAGCTTGTGCTGGAGAGTGAGACGGAGCAGTGGAGCGGCTGGAACCCCTACCCCTCCCGGATCTGGTGGGTTGGCGGATGGGAGGACCTCTTTGAGGACCTAGAAGACCGTGGTTGATGCTTCGTCTGCGGGAAGTTTGGGCACGAAGTGGGGCGCTGTCCCCATCAAGAGGGAGAAGAGCTGCCTGCCCGAAAGCAAAGCGAAGAGGGGCGACCATCCCTGAAGGCAACACGGAGCCGGCGCCTTCCCCACCGCCTTAGAGGAAGATGCTGCCAGCCCGACTGCAAGGGAGAGAGGAGCCGCTGCAAGTGCCAGCCCTTTCAAGGGCTCCCTCAAAGGGCGTGAGCAGGGAGCAGGAGCGGCGACCGCCGCCAGTGCAACCCCGTTCCCCAACATGCGCCAGCCCTTTCAAGGGCTCCTCCAGAGGGTGCGAGGCAAGAGCAGGAGCGGTGACGGCCGACAGTACAACCTCCCGTCCCCCACCAAGCAGGAGCACCGCCGCCTGACTGCCCAGTGCCGCTGCCTGACTGCAAGGAACCACCGCCTGACTGCCCAGCGCCGCTGCCTGACTGCACAGAGCCGCCGCCTGACTGCACAGAGCCGCCGCCTGACTGTACAGAGCCGCCGCCTGACTGTACAGAGCCGCCGCCTGACTGCCCAGCGCCACCGCCTGACTGCCCAGCGCCGCCGCCTGACTGCCCAGCGCCGCCGCCTGACTGCACTGAGCCGCCGCCTGACTGCCCAGCGCCGCCGCCTGACTGCCCAGCGCCGCCGCCTGACTGCACTGAGCCGCCGCCTGACTGCACTGAGCCGCCGCCTGACTGCTCAGTGCCACCGCCTGACTGCCCAGCGCCGCCGCCTGACTGCCCAGCGCTGCCGCCTGACTGCTCAGTGCCGCCGCCTGACTGCCCAGTGCCGCCGCCTGACTGCTCAGTGCCGCCGCCTGACTGCACAGAGCCGCCGCCTGACTGCTCAGCACCACAGCCTGACTGTCCCGTGCCACTGCTGCTGAGCTGCCTGCTGCAAGCACCGGAGGGTCCCACGCCACCACAGGCATTGCTACTGCCAGCACTGTCCCTGCTGGAGTGCACCGCGCAACTGACAGCACTGTCACCGCTTTTAACGGAGCCCTGATGGGGCAAAAGTCACTGTTTTGGGGGGTAGGAAGGGGGGGTTAAACAGGCACCCCCTTACAGAAGCCCAGGGGTTACCAGAGGGGTTAAACATACGCCCCTGACCAAAGCCTGGCAGAAGGAGGAGAGGAGACCGCCTCTATCACAGCGCTGCCCGCTACCTCCTTACAAGAATCTGGAGGGGAAAAACTGGACATGAGGGGAGAAGCGCTCTGTTTTAAGGGAGGAGGTGGCCGATTGCGGCTATGAGTTGCATTGCGCCCTGCAGACTTTTTGGGGATGCAATTCGGTTTTTCAATGCAGATTCGTTCTTCTTGTTCATTTTCTAACGTTTTAATGCCATACAGTGGCATTGTGTTATAAAATAAAACTGTTACTTCATACCCACTGACACAACCTTTTAACGACGTTGCTGGAATGTTGCAATTTAGTTATGTTAATGGTATAAGGGTGTATGTTAGTGGCTTCTCCATGTTTGCATCTGAAGTATTTGAAGATGTAAGTGATGTTACAATAGTCGGTGGGACTTCTGGCAAATATTGTAAAGAAACGCCCCCGGCGCTACGCAAAATAAAATAATAATAATAATAATAATAACGACCCTTACTATTTTTGACGGTAAAGCAGGAGACTGAGAGACAACAATTATTAACAAATGTATTATACCTGATAATAAACAAGGTCCGGGCCAGGACCACGTCATGTAAAATAACAAATGAAATAACAAACCTCAATGAGACGGCTGCACTCAGCAAATGTATGCTTGCAGCGCAGAAGAAAATCTCTCGCCGCCATTTTTGCAATATTCCTTATTTTAAATTGATGTCTTATTGTCTAAATGACACACCAAAGGTTATTGGCTACTGACTGTGCCAATTACGCTGTGCATAAGAAACGATTACATGCGAATACGTTGTCATGACAAGCTACTAACGTAAAATGACTAGACACCAACGTAGGAAAATACGTAGCTCGTGTCATTCTTTTAGACCACACGTAATCATTTCTGTGCTCTGATTGGTCTAAATGAGTACGTGTAGCAAATATTTGAAACGTTATCTATACAATGTGTTTTTGACGCAGATGGCCTTCCATATGCAGTATTCAAGTAGCATGACAGTCTTAAATAACCCTAACCCTTATCTTTTCGCCTATTGATTTGCCCCATTGCCACTGTACTTTATGCATCCATGCACCCCTTCCTGCAATGTCATCTGGCAGTGTGTTCTGGGCTTAATCTTACAATCTTTTACTGGACCACATGGAATGGAACGTGATTGTGAGAATCGCATAATTTAGTTGGGCAAGAATTGTGAAGACAAAGCATGTGGTCTGTATCGGGTTCAAACCTAAAAAGTCTCACAACCTCAATATGGCAGCCATATAGGTTGAGAGGTCAATGTAAAGGTCACATGTTAAGTGTGCAGTGTTTATAAAAGCTTACAAATACAAAGCCACTGCCTCAAATGGTCACCGAGATATGAGTTTTTAAATAAAGCCACAGTAGCGGCGGTAGCTTTATAAAATTCCATCTACAATGTTTCTTGTATTTATTCACAACTGAACTTGACCAAGAGAATCATAGAATATGTTGTATATGAAGCCGAGCTTCCCTCACATAGACGCTTAATGATTATATTAGTGGCGACTGTATTTAATGTACTTTATAGGGCATTTTCCAATGGGTTATTTTACTGGTAATTACCAAAACTGTAACATATATTATTGTCCTCGCAATCCATATCAAAATATATTCACTGAAGTTGAGTTTTTTTTTATTTTATCTAAGCTTCTGCAACTCCGTTTTGAGTCAAAAATATGAAACTAGAATGATGAACTGTGTAGACAGGATCCTGGCAAGGCTGCCTGCTTAATCGTTTTTACAAAAAAAGACAAGTACCCTCTTCAGCTGACCTCTCTTCAATTTAACCTTCCAGGACCCTTCAAATCCAAGGGTCATCTCTGTGTCACTCCCACCCCAGCTGTGCAGCCCTCCGTCCTCTGCTGCTTTTTTCTCCCAACCCTATTTTGTTGTGCTATTGATCTGTTGGCAGCAATGGGCTGGATAATTAGCCAGAAATTAGGGTTTCTATTACAGTCGAGAGACTTCCCCGGCTGATTTATCACCTGAATAATTTACTGTGATTGAAAGGAAATTAAAATTAACTCCAGTTGACAACTGTGCACTTTTTATGGGCTCAAATAAAGTCAAAAGCCAAATTAATAGCCTAGTGGTGCTTAATAGTCTGCTGAGAGTAAATATGTGGCAGGCTGCACTGGCTGTAAAGAGAAATTCATTTTTTTCTCTCTCTAGTACCAGTTTTAGGCATTTTCCTCTTCTAAATTACCTGGTGAGAGAATGGCGTTTAAATGTTTCAGTTTAGTGTGGTGGCTTTTACTAAAAATGCAGGTGATTGTCGAGGGTACATCACTCTTCTTTTATCCTTATTTTAGGCATTTAAACAATATTGATGTTTACCAGCTTCTGCATGCCTAAGTCTAAGAGAAGTTACCATTTTAAATCAGAAAAGTAAAATTGTAACATCTATCAGCATGATATTAAGTTTTTATTTTACTGGGTGTCCACAGTTCCATTCAAATGTCCTGGGTCAAATAAATTCTGCTGAAATGTATTCAGTGGCAAAAATGACAATGTTCACATTCTTTCATAAAACAGAATTTATAAATGACAGGTGAAATCAACAACTCATTATAGTGTGCAGAACAGTGTTTCTCTCCTTTATGTAATTTCTGGTTTATTTTAACAGGAGAGGTTTTTTGTTGTTTTTTTTTTAATTTTTTTACTGTAATATGGTCCAAATTATACTTTTGCATTCTGGCTAATTCAAAATAAAAGACTTTTTGAATATACTTTAAATTTTGAAAGAATATTCCAACATAAAAAAAATGGTTTCATTCTCAAAATAATATCTTAATTTATTCCTGAAAACTATTGCAACCCCCTACACACAGCCTGTTTGTGTGGATGTCACGTGATTGTGTATACTCAAGAAAGAGCTTTGGGTGGGGTTTTTAACTAACTCTCCAGTAACTGACTGAGTTGAGTAATATAAAGTCACTTCTGTTTGCTCCACAAATGGAGCCCAGCGCTTTTGGCACTGCAGACAGATTGATTGGTCTCTGAACCTGGAGGCCGGGGTTGAATGCTCAGTCACTACATCTATATAATGCAAAGGACTCTGACTTATCATTCTAGATATTCCTTACAATCAGTTTGACAAATGTTTTGGTTGATGCCTTCATCAGTGATATTCGCCAATTTGCAGTGTATTGTGTCATAGGTTAATAATGAGCATTATGTAATTACTTGTTTTACCAATTTAAATATTATACAACTGGCAAACAAATAAAAGAATATGCGGCCAGGTTGTCATCGTAACACCCCCACAGTAGATTCAAAGTGGAAGAATCTTTTAGCAAAAGCAGGCAGTGGCCTGGCACAAAAGGGAACAGGTTGGTAAACCAAGAGAGAAAGAGGCCTCAGGTCAAAGAAAGAAGACTGCAGCTGAGTAATCTTTCCCTTACCTGCTCTGGTTTGATGGTCTCAGTGGTTGTAAAGATGTCAGAATAGTGCTGTCTTTCAAACACTCGGTCCAGTACCTCTAACTGCTGCTGTGTGAAGAGGTCTCCTCGCATCTGTTTCCGCAGGAAATCCCTGCCTGGGTGCTGGTGGCCATTGGAAAGTGGGGATTCTTGCATACCTTTACAAAGAAAAGCAAGGGGATGTTAGCGTGACTTCATGTTTTGTACTTCAGGTCAATGGATTTTGTGGATTGGTTGGTCAGCTTTTAAGGTAGCGTTATCATGTATTAAAATCCAGGCATGTTTAGTTTAAGAACATAAGAAAGTTTTCAAACAAGAGGAGGTCATTCGGCTCATCTTGCTCGTTTGGTTGTTAGTAGCTTATTTATCCCAGACTCTCATTATAAGCAGCTTCTTTACTGGGGAGCTGGTTCCAGACTCCCACAATTCTCTGTGTAAAAAAGTGCTTCCTATTTTATTAGTCAGATGACCAGAATTGAACACAATATTCTAGATGAGGTCTTACTAATGCATTGTACAGTTTTAACATTACTATATATATGAGCATTTTGTTGGCCTTTTTTATAGCTTCCCCACATTGTCTAGATGAAGACATTTCTGAGTCAACATAAACTCCTAGATCTTTTAAATAGATTCCTTCTTCAATTTCAGTATCTCCCATATGATATTTATAATGGATATTTTTATTGCCTGCGTGCAGTACCTTACACTTTTCTATATTAAATGTCATTTGCCATGTGTCTGCCCAGTTCCAAATGCTGTCTAGATCATTTTGAATGACTTTTGCTGCTGAAACGGTGTTTGCCGCTCCTATTTTTGTGTTGTCTGCAAATTTAAAAAGTTTACTTACTATACCAGAATCTAAGTCATTAATGTAGATTAGGAAGAGCACAGGACCTAATACTGATCCCTGTGGTGCTCCACCTCACTCCATTTTGTGATATAACAAAGGCCAGGAAACTTGGGGCACTTAGGGTAGGGACCAAATAAAAAATAAAAGTAAAGGTTTTAGAAATAAATGGTTTGAAATACTTTTTCTACCAGAATCTAGTTCCAGCACCCTTTTCTCTGATCCTTTATCTCTTAATTGAATTATCTTTAAATCGTCTCTGAATGTGCATCACTATAGAGTAGCATCATACATGTCCATTTACAGCCACTTTTTGAAGAGCAGCTACAAATCAATTTCCATGCAGTAAAATCTATGCAAATTTGAAGGGGGTTTGTCTGACAACAATGTGCACTCACAAATGATTATGCCTGTATATCTAATAATAGTATGTAGTTTTGTCTGTGTTTTGGGGGAACAATATTCAACTGAGCTTGTCTCCCATTTGAAAGCTGTATACACCTTTCAGAATAATCCAATAAAGCTTTTAGAAGTTATTATACACAAAAGTTCAAACATCCAATCAAGAACACATAAAAAAAAACAGTGAAAATGAAAAAACAGATAAGACTGCAGATAAAATTAACTGACCCCCTAACTTGAGTTACTGCTGGTCTGAAACAACTGGGGATGACTTATTTCCAATATGTATACATACATTATAACTCATAACAAGTGCTGTATTTATTCACATATCATATAGATGTCTATAATAGTATACAGGTATTAACTTCTACTACCTTCCAACGAGTATGGGAACCAATGATTACATTCAGAATGACTGGGGTTGGGGCATGTGTTGCCCATTTTGCATGATTCAGACCCCTTGCTTACTGCTTGTCTGTATTGCTAATGCAAATACATGCAAAATAATTATTAAGAAATACTTCACTGGTCTCACAAAAATTATCCATTTACTACTAATACATAACTACTAGGAGGGCCATGCATTCTTCGTTTAACCCCCCAAAATGTATTTGTGCAAGGGTTACTGAAAGACTGATACACATCAATTATCTTTATCTCAGATATTTTTTCTTTTGTTATTTAATACTTCCTTAAAACCTCTATAATGAGAGTGACACCATAACTAAAATGCAATCTCAGCCAGTATTCAATATGCATATACTGTATAGGAATATTTGTGTGTTGGTGTAAATTCCTACACAGATGGATTTTCATCTGTAACTCATATTTGAACTGCATTCCAGTTATAACGCATAGCACCATCAAACTGCAAAGAGAGAAAAAAAATCATTTGGGCTTTTTAAGTGTTTTATATTATATCATAATGGTCTTTTCAATGAAGCCCACGAAAACCAAAACAGAAAAAAATCTCAAGCTTTTCAATGCAGCAAAATAGTCACGAAAGATCATTATAGTTCTCCAAGTTACAGTTTCACTGTAAATCAAACCCAAGATGACAGGAGAAAAAAGATAAATCAGAAGAGATCCAAAAATACGTTTCATTTTGAAGAGATATATATCAGGCCATTTCAGGGGCTCTGATAGAGTCTCTGCAGAGCCTCCATTACCCTGCTAGGGCTGCAGGAGTCAAGGGGGCTGACGGCACTAGATTATATTCCCCTGGAAGATGGTCACCGGTATATATATGATCTCCAACCTCTATTGATTGACCAATTTCACGAGCAAAGACTGGTGAAATGAAGCTGAAATGAACATCATGCTTTAACTCATTGAACCCATCAGGCCCAAGTTAATCTCACTGTCCACTCTCTCTGATAGAATTCAATTGATCAATCATGTAGCAGTGATAGTACCATTTCACTGGCTTATTGCTTCTTCATTTCAAAGCTTGACCAGTTAGATACACTCGGGCCGCTCCTTGGATATACAAAGATCAGCACTCTTCAAATACAGTGCCTGCCTGCCTGCCTGCCTGCCTGCCTGCGTGTGTTTGGATTTTTTTTTTTTTTTTTAACAAACTACTCAGCGTTTTCTCTTGCGGCACCCAGTTATCTAACACAGCACTAGATAAAGTTATATCTTACATGGAAGTAAGGGAATCCGACTAATTACTTTTATTTGACTATTATATATAAACGACTTATGGGGCTTAGGCTGCAGAGCCACTGCCGTTTATTAAGATTCTCCCTTAATTAATTTAATAAGATAATTTATTGGATAATAATGTATTTAATATTATTTTAAAATGTATGTAGTACAAACACCAAAGTTATTTTTAATTCTTTTTATGGAGAATCGAGATTCATTTTAAATTGGTATCTGCATGCCAAATCTTCATATAGTACATTACATAACCCCAAATTATGGAAACAGTTGATTGAGGAGACAATGCCGTCCATGTTCATCACAAGATGGATTGCTCAAATCTTTTTGACAGTGTGAGCCTTCTTTAATGTTTTAATTTATCAAATCCTGCTCTTAACTTAGCTGTTTTGTACATCCCTGTGTTTCTGTATTACTTTCTTTTCAGTAATGTACAAAACAGAGTTATTTTTTCACAAATGTCCTTATTCTCATTTCTAATAACATTCCAAGAGACAGAACAGCCTAGAAACCCATATGCTGGTGCCGCTGCACTGGAGGAACACACACAGAGAATAAATGTGTTTTTTTTTCTCCAAGAAAAACCGTACAGTTATCGCCATAGTACCTGTGACACTGTTGCTCACTATAAATATCAAAACCCAATGTTATTCACATTTACATGGTCTAACAAGGCTATGTCTGTGATCTATGTCCATGGTTCGTTTCTGGGTATGGCTGTAAATTCTACATATAAAAGCAGGTGAAACATACAAATTGTGGCAGGGCGGGAAGCCCTGCTGATGTAAATAGTGTGGGGTTTGTTTTATTTGTCTGTCAATACATGTGTGGAAAATGGCTGGGTCTTAATTGAATAACTGATCATCAATTAAGACCCAGCCACATGGAATAAAAGCAGGGAGAAATCCTTTGTCTGGGGAAGGAGTGGATAATTCAGTGAAGGCCATTGCCCAGCCTGAATAGCAGAGGTGTGTGTATTTGAAATTGATGAATTGTTTTGTTTGAACCTTTTATTTTGGCCCCTGTGCCTTTGTTTCTTTGTTCTTGTTTTGTGTTTAATAAACGTGCGTAACTTTAAACTGCAGCTTCTCTTGCTTTCCATGCTCTTTAAGCCTGATATCTGATATTAGCTCCTGTGTTGCTGTTACTATTTCATGTATTATGCACTTTCCACTGTACTTAATGTATTATGCTTTTTTTTACTGTATATTATGCATTTCTCTGTATTTAAAGTATTATGGATTTTCTTGTTATTACTGCATCTTGTAAAGCGCTTTGTCATGGTGGTCCACTATGAAAGGCAATATATAAAATAAAGATTGATTGATTGATTGATTGATTGATTGATTCTGACTCTGGGTTTGCTTTCTTGCCGCTGACCAGCCCTGTCTGTGATGCTACCCTGCCACACTAATGTTCAAGGTTTTTGTTTTTTATCAAAGCAATGTCTGTGGCTTGATTACCCCCAGGGGTGATCTTAACTTTGCTTGTCATTTGAGTCTCTGCTGGCAAATTACTGGTGTGACTTGTATTATTATTATTATTATTTATTTCTCAGCAGACATAGCAATTGCATTTTAATTCACAGGAGTGAGAGATACAACATTCAGGCTGCTGATTAATCAACACACACAAGTCAAACAAGCTTCAGGGCTAAACGCTAGTGCCCAAATTGTCACCATTAACGTTCCAGGAGAGGAGGAGGCTGGCCACTGAAAAGCTGTAAGATATTATTGTCATACCCGAGAGATCTCAGGTATGACAATAACAAGGTCTCGAAGGTGGTGTCAGATATTGTTTTATGTGCTTTAAAGGTATAGAGTTCAAATCGGTTTCAAAATAATGTAACATATTAAAGAAGATCTGTGCTTAATAAGTTGGTTGAAATAACAGTTCTGTAGGTGTCTGCTATGGAACATTTACAAAACAAAATACATTTCTGTTTTGCTTCCTGAGCTGTAACATGTCATGTGTTATCTTCTGTTACTGCAAAGAGTAGCAAGAGCATGTTTCACTCATTGAGTCAGTGGCAAACAGGTTTCAAGGGGGAGGAAGCCTGTACCCTACAGTTAAAACTACCTTGTGTAAGCATTAGCAAGATATGATTTATGATCAAGTTGAGTGCATCAAGTGTTAAACCACAGAAGAATTTAATACAAAAGGAATTATATCTCATCAAACAACTGCATTTTGGGCACTGTATCTTTAAGATGGTTTTGCAAACTGTGTTTACAAAAAGGCATTTTAATATTGAAGGCTGTTTTATCAGAATTATTGGGTTCACTTTTAAGAATTCAAAAGAAATAGGTACAACAGTGCAATATCAGCATAGCTCCAAGTGATTAAACCAAAAAAATAAAAATTTAATTTAAAAGCCTCAGTACTAAAATCAGTTTATTAACGCTCCCTAGCCACACACATTCACTTATCTGCACTAGTTTTGTCAGTGCATACCCTGAAAAACGTAACTTTATTGACACTTAATTTGCCAACACACTCATGGGGCATGCAGATCATCTGTTGTGCTGCCTAGCACAGGCTGCTGGACTGCAGGCTTAAACACCTCTCTTGAGTCATGGGGAAAAGCTGGCATCAGTTGTTACCATAACAAACTCAATTGTTCTCAGCAGTACTCGAGCAAATAGAGTCATTAATTATGTTCCCATGGCCGGTGTTGGCTGGAGCGACAATCAGTGCGAAACTGCTAATTGCCTTCTCTCCGGGAGACGAGACAGATGCCATAAAAAGTCAGCTGCAGCTCAGGAAGAGAAGCCCCCGGCAGCGAGGAGGCTTGCCTTGCTGTACCTAGTAAACGTGCTGAAACACACTGCTTCCCTCAGCCTGGCAACATGTATTCAGCCTGCCATAACAGTGGGGGGAAAGTATCCCATTAAGAGATCATTTTTATCATGGAATGTCAATTTACTTATACTGATTGGCTTCCTGCCGCCAAATATCAATTAAATTACAAATATTAGCGTCAGTTCATTTTCTCCTCTCCCCTCTTTCTGTGCTGTGACATGATTTATTTAGTTTTGTGAACTCTTTTTATGCCATTCCTCCACCTGGTTAGTCAGAGATACTCTGTGTCCTCGATAGGTCATTCTTATAAACAAAACCACTTATATGTACCACCAGTGCCCTTTATAGTTTTCTTGTTAATATTGTGTATTACAGGCTATATTCTCACTTTGACTCAAAGTAAAGCCCATTTCCTCTGCAACTACACTATACGTTCACTTTCTGTGTAACAGATAACAGGATAATCTCTCACGTGAGTTTATTAAAGAAATTGCAGCTATCAAAATAATTCCATACATCTGAGCTATTTTGCACTTCCATTCGATACAGATGTGCATTTTGGAAAGAAACACAGGTTATAGCAAACATGTATTTTTATTTTAAATATTATATTGTGGTATAGTGAGTTATATAAATAGTTACCATAGATGGTGCTGTTTACATACAGTCTAATGTGGTAGAAAAGGAAGGAGAATGAGAACGTTAGGTGGTTTTGTTGTTGCTGGATCGCCTTAAAGCCTACATATTAAACTGACTGTGTGTTGCGTCCTCGATACAACAGATATCTGTTACTAATTTAGATTAAAGGCAGAGTCTTCTAGGTCACACCATGTTACTAAGTCATGACAAAGCGATCTTTAACACTCTGAAAAGGTCCAAAAAATAACAATTAGCAGTTTGCTACTCAAAACTGGGGACAAACGTTAATCTGCATGAAGTGAGGTGCCAATCCACTCATGCTGTTGGCTAATCGGTTCTGCAAGTATAAATGACTTCTCATTTCAGGTTACTTTGCTTGTCTTTGCACAGCCCGGAAGCGAACTGGCGCCGTGTGACTCATGCTGCGCTATGGCATTACTGTAGCTTGTATTTGTACTGAAGCTTGTCTCGTCCGCGTTGGTTTTGCTCGTGAATTTGGAGGAAGCGCTGTGTAACTGCACAATAGAATTTTAAAAAAGATGAAAACGACCGAAAACAGCATAACATACCATATTTGAATGGGCGATTCCCTGTTTTCTTAGCGGAAGTTGTTTAGGCATGTGTGAGCAAGCACAGAGCAGAGTACCACTTTTTAACGTGTACCAGAAAATAACATTACACAGGTAAGAAATTAAAGTTACTTTCACCTCTGACTATAGCATTTGCTTTGACTAAGGAACTGTATATATACTGTGTTCTTAAATAGTAAATTTAGTATTATTTGTATTATTTGTTTTGCAAAACAGAAACGTTATTTCACTTTCATTGCTTTTGCACTTGTAATACAGTGATGCATTTACGAGACTGTGCTTCAGTTCATTTGATTTCAGATCATGAATTTTTTTATCTTTTATCTTTTACACAAAAACATTATGTTTATGTATTTGCCAGTGGCAGCTGGTGGACAACGTTTTTGGGTGTTCACACCTCAGATGCAGGTGAGGGTGTGGGGTCCAGGGGGCCAACCTCAGTGGTAGAAGCACTGTCGAGCCTGACGCAGCTATCAACAAGATTTTTAAAAAAAAAGAATATAAAACATTATATAAATAATACTAAAATAATACAAATATACTGTACGATATATTTAATAACCGATTACCCCAAAACAGGCAGTAGTGGTCGGTAAATTAACAACAACAAAAAAAAAAATTGCCGAACACAGCAAGCTATTACTGAGCTTAAATTAAAGCACTGCTGAAGGCCTCCAGAGAAAAAGTGAAAGACGGCGCAAAATAAACGCAGACTAAAACTGTGAAAAGAACGAAGTTGAACAAATAAGACAAATAACATTAATTTAAAGTTAGACGAAGTTAGACAAAGATAATTAGATTTGTGAATTTTAAACAGCTTAAACATTTCCGCAAAGTAAAACACGATGCAAGACTGAGAAGAGCCGAAGTCTTGCTGCTCATATTTATAGCCTGTTGTCTTGGCACATGCTCGCTGATCGCCTGATCACCATGTTCGCTAACCGGCTGCGCGCCATCCAGACATTTTTAAGTCAATCATAGCCAGTCCTGGCTGACGGCTGGCTGCTACTGCGCATGGCGGATTTGAGTGTTTTTCCCGCACCCATAATAAATCATTTTCATTTTGGTAAATTAAGTGTTATTAAGTTATTCTGTCGTTGTGTTTTTTTTTCGACTGAATTTTGAAAGGTGAATTCATTGACGCTGTTTGCAAAAAGTGATGGTGTGAGCTGGGAACAAGTGTAGATTAGAAGCAAAACACAGAATATTTAATCACACAGCGACTTTCTGATATGAATTAAGAAGCTCTAAAAGTATGATTATAACTTATATGATTTATTATTTTTTATTCATTTTTGTTTTCAGTAAACTAAAAATGAAATTGCATATTTTTCAAGAATGCAGTTTTAGAAATGTATTTCTACATTGTTTAAAAAAAACAACTTAGAACACGATTTAATGTAGTAAAGAAAAATACGGTAAGTACTTATTGTTTGCCATGCTGACAATTTATTTCATAGATTTTAATACAAAAAAAATAAATAAAATTGGTCTGCGATAGCTGCTCTTGGTGGTGGTGGGGGGGGGGGGGAATCAGGTTATGCTGCGGAGGGGTCTGCTTTACGAATGGTCACAAAGGAAAACAATGATATTGTCATAAACAAACAAGAAAAGTGGCTATGCATTTAGTCATAAATAATATTGTTGTCGTGTGCCATCGGCCCTTTTATAGCCAATATCGAGGCTCTGAATGTATATTTTTTGGAGATGAACAACTGTTTAGAACAGGTTCAACAGGCGTTACATACAAGTGATTTTAATGCATTTGATCATCTACATCGTCTACTCAAAGAGCATGCAAGGATTCTGTCAACTTTAGGATCTGTCCTGGACAGTTATAAGGGAAGAAAAATGCCTTTCATAGAATAAATGTACTGGTTGTCTAAAAAATGTACTGTTTATTTATTTATTTATTTTTTATTATTATTAGACATTTAGCAGACACCTTTATCCAAAGCGACTTAGAGTATGTCAAACAATAAAATACAAAGTACCATAAAACACTTGCAGTGTGACAACCTCAACATCACTATAACAAATTTAGCCACACACAATAGTGAACACTAAAGTACAGCGTAAATAAGCAAACATGTATTAGCAATGCTTTATTGCAAGCTATCCATGTGACTGGTGTATTTAAGACAGTCATTACTTTTCACTTGTACATAATAATAATAATAATAATAATAATAATAATAATAATAATAATAATAATAATAATAATAATAAACAATACATTTGTTAGACAACTAGTAGTACATTTATTCAATTAAATGCATTTTTCTTACCTTATAACTGTCCAGGACCAGGGGCGGATTAACGCCACTTAGGGGCCCCCACTGTAACCGGTGGATCAACATATAGCAGTAAATAAATATAGCAACAATGTAGCAATACATATTCTTTAATATAATACAATAATTGATTAATACAATATCTAGGTGTTTTTAAGTATATCATAATTTTGTCACTGAAAGATCTCTCCGCTATCAAATCAAATACAGTTCTACGTCTGTTTTCCACAAACTACACCCGCGCATCTAATATGCAAATAGGTGATGTGTGATAGCCTGATTCCCTCTGTGCAACATACACTGATTCCTCTCGCAGAAACCTGACTCCTCTGCGCAGCACAACCTGATTTCCTCTGTGCAGCATAGCCTGATTCCCCTGTGCAGCATAGCCTGATTCCTCTGTGCAACATACACTGATTCCCTCTGCGCAGCATAGCCTGATTCCCTCTGCGCAGAAACCTGACTCCCTCTGTGCAGCACAACCTGATTTCTTCTGTGCAGCATAGCCTGATTCCCCGTGCAGCATAACCTGATTCCCCCTGTGCAGCATAGCCTGATTCCCTCTGCGCAGCATAGCCTGATTCCCTCTGCGCAGCATAGCCTGATTCCCTCTGCGCAGCATAACCTGATTCCCTCTGCTCAGCATAGCCTGATTCCCTCTGCGCAGAAACCTGACTCCCTCTGTGCAGCACAACCTGATTTCTTCTGTGCAGCATAGCCTGATTCCCCCTGTGCAGCATAGCCTGATTCCCTCTGCGCAGCATAGCCTGATTCCCTCTGCGCAGCACAACCTGATTCCCTCTGCTCAGCATAGCCTGATTCCCTCTGCGCAGCATAGCCTGATTCCCTCTGCACAGCATAGCCTGATTCCCTCTGCGCAGCATAGCCTGATTCCCTCTGCGCAGAAACCTGACTCCCTCTGTGCAGCATAGCCTGATTCCCTCTGCGCAGCACAACCTGATTCCCTCTGCTCAGCATAGCCTGATTCGCTCTGCGCAGAAACCTGACTCCCTCTGTGCAGCACAACCTGATTTCTTCTGTGCAGCATAGCCTGATTCCCCCTGTGCAGCATAACCTGATTCCCCCTGTGCAGCATAGCCTGATTCCCTCTGCGCAGCATAGCCTGATTCCCTCTGCGCAGGACAACCTCATTCCCTCTGCTCAGCATAGCCTGATTCCCTCTGCGCAGCATAGCCTGATTCCCTCTGTGCAGCATAGTCTGATTCCCTTCTGTGCAGCATAGCCTGATTCCCTCTGCACAGCATAGCCTGATTCCCTCTGTGCAACATACACTGATTCCCTCTGCGCAGCATAGCCTGATTCCCTCTGCGCAGCACAACCTGATTTCCTCTGTGCAGCATAGCCTGATTCCCCCTGTGCAGCATAGCCTGATTCCCTCTGTGCAACATACACTGATTCCCCCTACGCAGCATAGCCTGATTCCTCTGCGCAGAAACCTGACTCTCTCTGCGCAGCACAACCTGATTTCTTCTGTGCAGCATAGCCTGATTCCCCGTGCAGCATAGCCTGATTCCCCCTGTGCAGCATAGCCTGATTCCCTCTGCGCAGCATAGCCTGATTCCCTCTGTGCAGCATAGCCTGATTCCTTCTGCGCAGCACAACCTGATTCCCTCTGCTCAGCATAGCCTGATTCCCTCTGCGCAGCATAGCCTGATTCCCTCTGCACAGCATAGCCTGATTCCCTTCTGCGCAGCATAGCCTGATTCCCTCTGCACAGCATAGCCTGATTCCCTCTGTGCAGCACAACCTGATTCCCTCTGCACAGCATAGCCTGATTCCGTCTGCACAGCATAGCCTGATTCCCTTCTGCGCAGCATAGCCTGATTCCGTCTGCACAGCATAGCCTGATTCCCTCTGTGCAGCACAACCTGATTCCCTCTGCGCAGCATAGCCTGATTCCCTCTGCGCAGCACAACCTGATTCCTCTGCGCAGCATAGCCTGATTCCTCTGGCGCAGCATCGCCTGATTCCCTCTGCGCAGAAACCTGATCCTTCACTGGCTGCATGTGACAGACTTTTGTCCGAAACGGCGCCTCATATTTTACAGCCAGTTGGATTTGATTGGGGGGTAGGGTTGCTACCTGGCCTCATAATTCCGGAACAGTGTGAGACAGAACAGGATTTTGAAGCTGCCTTTAAACTGAAGGAAATCAACATGTGAACTGAGTGCTAAACCTTTGCTAAATTGATTCTGCTGATTCATTATCTCGAGGCAGTATGGCAATACAATAATAGCTTTTAACAAATTAAATAAATAAGCACCATCATCAATATTTATTTATTTTATTAAAAGTTTTAAAGTTTTAAAAACATATATTTTAAAGTTTCTTTATCGTTTCTAATAGTATATCGCCTTCTCCCTCTTAAATCATTACTGACCAGCTGTTCCCTATTCCTGACACCAGACAGCGTGAACTCCTGATCAGTGTTATTATTTAATTGGGAGAGTCTGTGTAAAATAGGGCTGTATATTACTAATTAACTGGATATAAATAGCAACTTTTAAATATTGATAACTGAAATACTAATTTTACAAAATAAAAAAGTATCTTGAATAAACCTACACACGTTTATTCAAGATGCTTTTTTATTTTGTAAGATTTGTATTAACACAATGATTTGGATAATTAAGAAGCAGTATAAATTAAGCAAGTGTTTAGTGCTCAGTTCACGTGTTTATTTCTTTCAGTTTAAGAGCAACTTAAAAACCCTGACCCATCCCATAGTGTTCTGGAATTATGGGGCCAGGTGGCAACCCTAGTGGGGGTGTACGCTACAACCTACCTTACTTCCAATTTCGTATTCTTACTATGAATACGAAATTATATTCTTACTATATTGGCTGCAAAGACTACAGGGCTAACCAGTGATTAGATAATGTTTTGTTGGGTGGGTTTTTATTGTGCACAGGTTTCTGTAATGTTACTTGTGTAATAGAAAATTTAAAAAACGACTCGTTGTTAAAATCTCCGAGTCAAATGTTCGAGTCCGAGTCACACAAGGTCGAGTCTGAGTCTTTTGCGGCCGTGCCTGGGAGTCCGAGTCATTAAAAATGCGACTCGAGTCCGAGTCCTACAAGTCTGGTACATTCTGGTTGCAGTTTTGGTGCTTTTAAACTTCAGCACCATGAATTTAACTGCAGGTTAACAACACTTTGCTGTACGAATTGAACGACTAACCTCATCATTCAAGCACAACTGCTCAAATACAGGATGTAGCTCTTTAATAGGAAAGGGGTGTTAGTAAAAAAATGCAGAGGACACGGAATTGGCTTACCTCTTCAACAAAACAAAGTCATGACTGTGAATCTACAGTACATTTCTTGTGCGCATGACTTACTATCTCATGGCCATGAGATAATATCTTGTGCGCACGACTTACTATCTTGTGGCCACGGGGTAATATCTTGTGTGCACAACATATTAACATATGTATAACATATAGTGTTTAAGTACCACTCCTTTAGCTGCAGGAAATGGCAGCTAACTGTTTTGTACCACCATGTGCAGTATGCATCACCCTGTTACAATAATAAAAAACATGACAACATCACACTTTGCCAGGGAATCAGGTGTCCCAGTGTTCATCCATTTAACCTATCTATTTATGGCTGATTTCATCCTGTTAACCTGAACTGGGAGGTCAAATGACCCATAATTAACCAAAGAATTGCTCTTGATGTGAACTATATGACATAAACTGCAGTATTACTGGGTTATTTCAAACAGGCTCTAATACTAATCTTAATTCATCATTAGCTGGTACAGAGCAGCATCTTGACATCGCCAGCCCCTGCAGCAGCATTCCCATGGCTGAATGGGCAACAAATTATTTTTGAAATTACATTTTGAAATACAGGGGGTCGAAGCAGAGCCAAAGAACGCTTCCCGAAAAATCCTGCAAGGATGGACCATCTTTCAAGCACTCTGCACATCACCATGGCAAGAAAAGAGGGGCTTCTCTTTTTACTTCTGGTGACCTGCTTCATGAATCTGCATGTGTTTTGTATGGTAATTATTAATTTAGTTGATTTCCCAAATATATAATTGGGATGTAAGAGAGTCCTGGGGGAAATCAGGTTTTTCTATTGTAGAGCAACTTTCTTTCAATGTAAAATCATTTTAAATACAGTAGTAAATATGGCCTATAATATAGAATCTAGCATTGAATGCCAGTTTTATGCCACAAATGAGGAACGACTAAAACTTCTTGATTATCATAGAGAGAACTCAGGATACCAGGCAGTAATTTAAATTTATCCGATAATGCAAAATAGCCTGCTCCTGTAAAAACAAAAACACAAAAAAACCAAATAACAATGTTTTTTTCTTGTTTTTTTCTCTTACTCTGTCCCCATGAAAAAAAAGTCTATGAGGAAAACAGCCATGCCTTAAACAAACGCCTGGTGGCCTAAAGGTTAAAAAAAGACAACCACCCTGCTTCCTTGCACTTGACATAAATTAGCATAGTAAGTGGGAAAGTTGCTATGAGTCAGATTGCTAATGCCTCCCCTTTACCGTGGACTGGCCCCTGAATAAATCCTGGGTGAAGCCCCAAATCTGAAAAGCTGTGCTCTGTGGCAGATCAAAGCCCAATCTGGAGTGAAGAACAAAAGACTGAAAACAGTTTGCATGCCCCTTCCCCAATCTTCCTTGGCCCTTCCCCTCCCCGGATGCTCTTTTCAACAGCTTAGTCATTCATTGTGGTGGGTAGGGGTGAGCGGGGGTTGTGGACCCCTTGGCACTGTCTGTGTCATCTCTCCAAACTTCATTATCTATTAATGAGCTCTCTTACAGAGAACCAAGGCTCCCATTAATAAGAAGGCCCCAACAGGCCCGGTTGGTGTGAGGGGGGAGACAAAGCAGCCATTTCACAGCAGCACCACCTCCCCTAACCCCTCACCCTCAACAAGCTTACCACATTCCTCCTGCTAGCCCTAATGTTTCGGCCGCAGGTCTTGAAAGACAATAGGGGCTTGCGTTTATACATTCCTCCCCTCACAGCTGTTTCAGGATGCTGGCAATAGATACCATGTTCCTGTGCCCTGTTTCATGTGCTGTAGGACCCTGCTCTTTAATTTGCAAGTACAAGTGTTAAATCAGGACAAATAATTGCATATCCTGTATAACCTGCCATTACAGTGTAATTAAACAACATGGCTTTGTCTTTTACAAAGTAAATCACTGACTACAAGGCTTATTTTATCTACAGTGGAGTTTGGGGGCAAGAGGAAATTCTTCTTCTTATTATTATTATTTTTTTTATAAAAACCCAAACCGGGACTATATCCTAATACTAACAATGATGATGGTTGCCTCAATCTGCAATAATGCTAATTTGTGTCAAGCGTGCAAAGCTTTTTACAGGGCATTCTTTAGTTGAAAAATGTGCAATGAAAATGAACAGGACACAAACAATGCCAACAGAGGCTGTGTTCCATTCAATTCAAACAAGAAGCTTGGCTTTGGAAACTTGCAAACTGCTCCAAGGCAAATAAAGCAATCTTTGCTCAAAGATGGCAACATAAAACATTGGTTTAGTCATGGTTTACTAATCTATCATGGAGCCTGAAGACAGGAAGGATTTAATTTCCTTTCTTTATGTATTTATTTATTTATTTTAAAAAAACAAATCAAGCTAACGGAGGAAGGCTGTTTTCCAAAGCTAATTTTAATAGTGCTGGGATGAACTTGGATTTTTCATGTTTGAATATTTCTTCAAAATCGATATACATACTAGAATATATATATATATATATATATATATATATATATATATATATATATATATATATATATATATATATATATATATATATCCTTTATACAGTATATATAAATTAACTTACAAAACAAAAGAAAATGTTGTCAAATATATATGTTGCTTTTTTGTGCTTGCAAATACATTGAGTCATTTCAGTTTGAATATCTGTTCCTGAATCAAATGTTAAAATGAAAAAAGGCCACAGTTCATTGAAGGTAACAAGAAACTCTGCTTAAGATGAGGGCTATTAAAAAATAAGAACAGGGAAGACTGCACACAACAAGAACAAAATATTTAACTCAATGATCCCCATAGGATTTGTCTAAGGACTAGGCATTTAAATTGCTAATGTTTTTCAGGTGCACTGAAAAGTGGCAGGTAAGAGCTGTTATGTAGTACATGATGTTTTTTCTCAAAATTCTCTTCAGCGGGAAGCACAGTTTTGTTGACTAGAATAATGTTTTAATCATCTACTTTAGACAAGTCACAGCGTTCTATTCTAGTAAAAATTGACAAAAACAAGCTTAAGAATTTGACAAGTCTAATTTTAAAAGTGACAGATTCAGTTGCTTGCCTGAAAAAAATGCATTTTACATTCTGTTTTTAATCCCTTTTAAAAAGAGGTAGTTGTGTGATAGTACTGTGTCTGCCAATGCATTTATGAACAGTATGCAAGGATTAATACAGTATATAACACATATATACTGTACCATAATGGCAGGTACCTTTGCCATACAGCCAACTTGGAACCTCGTGTACATTTTTTTTTACATTTTGCTATAATATTTGTTACTGTATAGTGTTACTATGAAAATGTTACATTTGCAGTTTACCTTGTGCTTTAGCTATATACACTGTACTATGCATTTCTTTATATTTTTCAAGGTAAACCATGTTATTTTTCAAAACTTTGCTTTGTTTTAACCGTAATATGCAGAAGTAAACTTTAATAAGGGTGAGAGATAATAGATATTAAACACATAATATATGTATTACACATGGTGATGTGCTATGTGACATAGACATGAATACCCTTAATAAGAATAGTTCACATAGGGGGTTGCTATTTTATGTTAAGATACCAGATGCTCTTTCGTTAAGTTGCCTCAAAGCTCCAGTTTTTTTCACGCACCATAGCTCACAATCTGGGAGGTGTATTAAAAATACTGTTCAGCACAGACACGCGCCTTAACCAGGCATCAAGCCTTTTGTCAATCTCCCCCCAACACCCCCCTCGACTGTTTACTGATGGGATTGGATCTGTGCAGGAGTCTTCAAAGTAACAGAGCAAGTTAAGAGCGTTGTGCTAGAATTACAAAAAAATACTCTATCGACCGAGCTGCAATGCCTTTTGATGTTTGCCAATTATTTTCTAAAGTAAGACGGCAAGAAAGAAAAGTAAAGAAAGTAATGTTTGGGATACTCCGGTATCACAACTAATTTGCGTGACCGTTTAGAGATGCAGAGGTCGCGCTAGAATTTAAAAATGTGCATTTGTAAAAAGCATACCAACCATAACATCTGTGTTTTTACATATTGCATCAACATAGTTATATTATTTTTCCAGTGTAACTATTTCAGATTAACGAAGTTAACTTGCAAAACAGAACAGAACATTTCAATTGCATAAAACTCTCTCTGTGTCCTGTCTCTGTCCAGCTCTCTTCTTGTCTGTCCAGCTCTCTGTCTCTCTGTGCAGCTCTGTGTCCCTGTCCAGCTCTCTCTCTGTCACTCTGTACAGCTCTCTCTGTGTCCCCCTGTCCAGCTCTCTGCATCTCCCTGTCCATCTAACCTGCACAAAGCTGAGTGAACTATAAAGTCAGTTTAAATTTCTATAAATTGATTTACAGTAAATTCACTATTTAAATAATGCTTATAAAAGGCGAAGGATAGCATTTAGTGGATATTTTAGTATCAAACGTAATTATTACATATTATTTTTATTGTCTAAATTGAAGTAGTAGAGGTACTTGTAAGCATTTTAAATTATGGTAATATTGCCTATACCACTGAGAATATACCTCAACATTGTTTTACTTATTTTTTAATTCTCAGCGGAACTTTTTTTAAAGTCATACGAATATTCCTAAACGTATTTTCAACATTAATACTAATAAAACCTCTCTCTATATCAACCCATCTAAAACGTAAAACATTATCTTTCCGTATAATAATGGATAAACGTTATCTAACTATATAAACATATTAACTGTACAGGGATTTAAATAATGCCACTACCGCTTACCTCAAAAACTTCTCTGACAGAAATTGAAAATAACGAGATTTTCTCGAGCAACGTCAACATGGAGATGCGCGCCAGAAATCTTATCTAAAATGGTTTTTATAAAGAACCCTTTAACCTTAGGGTTCTATAAAGAACCATTTTAACCTAGGGGTTCTTTGTGGGTACCCATAGAGCCAAAAGGTTCTATATAGAACCTTAAAGAACCTTTTTTCTTAGAGTGTACTTCGTAATATAAACACAATTATTGTATAGGGATGAAAAGGGGACATGTTGTCTTACATCTCGGTTTTAGAAACGGACTGCAGTTATTGTTTGCGTTTTAGTAAAACGTCCTGCGTAATTTTTCTCTTGATTGGTTGTTACTCTGACTAGTTATGGATTTAAACTACTTTTTATTTTTATTTTGCTTTGACCCCCAATTGGTAGGCTACAAATCAACACGAATAAGGTATAGTAGTAGTAATAATAATAATAATAATAATAATAATAATAATAATAATAATATATTTAATTACTAAACTTATGTAATATGCATAATAGTTTTTAAAGCGTTACTTGCAATGTTACACAGTAATCCACAGCTGTACATGTATTACTGCGGGTTTTTTTTTTTTTTTTTTTTACCATTTCATAACGTCGATGAATCGATGCATCAGCATTTTTGGAGACGTTTTCACAAGTTGTTGTGTTACAACCTGAAATCTTGATGCATTTAAATGGGATGTTTTTCTCCTTTGATTTACACAACCTACTCAACACTTTCAATGTGTGAAAAATGGGGGTGAAAAAAACAAATCAATTAAAAATAAATACCTGAAAAGTCTTCATGAGATAAGTATTCACCCCCTTTCCTATGACACTCCTAAATAAGCTCAGGTGCAACCAATTGCCTTCAGAATTCACACAATAAGTTAAATGGAGTTGGTCTGTGTGCAATAAAAGAGGTTCACATGATTTCAGATTAAATACACCTGTCTCTGTAAGGTCAGACAGTCGGGTAGTGCATTCAAAACAACTCCAGGATACAGGCACAGATCAGGGGAGGGGTATAAAAGGATTTCAAAGGCAATGAATATCCCTTGGAGCACAGTCAAGTCAATCATTAAGAAGTGGAAGGTATACGGCACCACCCAGAATCTGCTTAAAGCAGGCTGTCCTCCCAAACTGAGCAGCCGGGTAAGAAGGGCGTTGGTCAGAGAAGGCAGCAAGAGGCCAATGACAACTCTGAAAGACCTACATGTGTCAACAATAGCTCAGGTACTCCACAAATCTGGCCTGTATGGAATTGACTTTAAGATCTTGCTGCTGACCTTCAAGGCCTTGAATATCTTAGGTCCATCTTACTTCAAGAATCTGCTTTCCTGTTACATTCCCCAACGCAACTTGCAGTCAGCTAAAAATGATCTCCTTTTCGTGGCAAGCACACAATTACAAACTATGGGAGATTTTGCCTTTTGCTCTTTGGCCCCTCGTCTCTGGAACTCCCTTCCAAGGTCTATCAGGGACTCGGAGTCTGTGTCTGTGTATTATTATTGAAAATTTGGTGTCTGCCAGTGCCATTTTATAAGCTTTGTGCCTGTAAAACCTGTTTGTCTTTTGGTTTGTTGAAAAGCACTGTGCAGTAACCTTGTTTAAGTGGACATACTTTATTTTAAGAGGTTGTGCAGCAGCAGTACAAATCATGTCCTGGCTGCAGGAACAAAAGAACACAAGCATGTTTATATAATTTAACTGAAATCTTGCTTTCATCAAAATAGCCATCTTTTACCTCTGCAAAATATGAGTTTGTAAGGCATTGTAGCGATTCATTTTTAGAAGAAATCCTGTGTTACTGAATGTGTTGAGGTATTGGCATAATTGTTGTGTGTTTCGTGGCATAGTTTGTCTCACTTTTCATCCCATTGCAGCTCACTTGATAAATCAGGGGACTGCCTGCTGTTTATTGCTTTCCATGTTGTTTTCATAATTTATAATTGTATGGGGTCATTAGCTTAAGGATGACCCCTTCACCTACAGTCAGATGCTAGAAGGTATTGCATGTCTTTGTAAAGTACTGTCATGTCAGTACATGAAGTACAGTATGTAGGATACATCCTGATACTGACAACTATGTGATAATGTTTACAGACTGTCTGTTAAAAACCTTTTGCTTATTACACAATGCATTGTATACAGTAAATAAAAAACATTATTTCACTTCTTCACTTTGTTCACATAAACATTTTTTTAAAGATATTTTCTCCCATGCCAATTTGGAAATAACCAATGACTGGACTACCTACACGAGGGTTCACCTCCACTGGTTAAGAGGCACCAGTGAGAGACCACGTCCCTCCAGGTCGTATTCAGAGCAGTTCTCTCTTTACATCGAACAGTCTCATGCAAAATGCTCCTCTGAAAGACAGTTGGCATCTAAAGTGACATGGTTGGCTTGCTAATTTGCATTTCTCCTTGCGACTTCCTGGCTAGATTGGAAAACTAGCAGTGTGAAACAAGGATCTAACATGCATCTTTGCAAACTGTGTGTGTGTGTCAATACACATTCAAGAATGAACTCTATTATAAATGAAGTGCCCTATGTTTTGCGTTTTCCTTCATATTTTCGTTATTTTTATTTATTTATTGTGTTTATTTATCTGGGACACATACAATTATAACATAAGTGTCACTTGTATGGCACAAGATGCATTGCATTTTCAGTTTAGCCAGTAGGCTAATTTCCATTGACAGTCCCCGAGCAGACATTGATGACAACTGTAATAAATCTCCATATTACTTCTACTCTAAACTATAGCAATACCCCCCTATTGAATATTTGATAAAAAATACATACAACATCAAAGTCATAAATTACCTATTAAAAGTACATAACAATCAACAGCTTACATAATCAAGTTATAGTATAATTTATATAATATAAATACAGTGCTCCCTTGCTATAAGGCTCTCGATTATACCGCACCTCGGATGTAATGCTCTTATAGCATGTCCCCCAATTCCCTATACTAGCGATTTCATGCAATATTTCGACAGTAAATACAGTACCAGTGTTGTTCAGACTGTAAACAACTTCTCAGTCTAACTTCTGTTTCTGTCTCTCCCTTTTGATACAGTATCTGAACTGAAGAAAAGCTGCGCTGGCACTTTATAACACAGCCATCTTATTCAGCATTCGTTTTATAACTAAATAAATATTAGGTCTATTACATTGTCATCTTTCCTAATGTATTTACTTTTTCGCTGTGAGAGGAGCTGCAGCTTTTTCCGGGAGATGAGGCGCTTCAGCTTCACTTCAGCCCCGCTCCGGCAGCCAAACCTGGGACGAGCCCATTCCCTCTTCCCCTTGCCCGACCTGCTCTCCTTCTCGCACTTGGTTTGCTTGTCTGTTGCTTCAAACTGAACTCCCGACCGTCGTTTAACCAGACTATTTATAGTTTAAAAACTGCTAATTAAAATGATCCATGAGTGGGAATGTTACCTTTTCTTTTGTAAAAAATATAGCGTTGATTACATGGTGCTTTATGCAGTATATATATATATATATATATATATATATATATATATATATATATATATATATATATATATATATATATATACAGTACTGTGCAAAAGTTTTAGGCAGGTGTGAAAAAATGCTGTAAAGTAAGAATGCTTTCAAAAATAGACATGTTAATAGATTATATTTATCAATTAACTAAATGCAAAGTGAGTGAACAGAAGAAAAATCTAAATCAAATCCATATTTGGTGTGACCACCCTTTGCCTTCAAAACAGCATCAATTCTTCTAGGTACACTTGCACAAAGTCAGGGATTTTGTAGGCATATAGTCAGGTGTATGATTAAACAATTATACCAAACAGGTGCTAATGATCATCAATTCAATATGTAGGTTGAAACACAATCATTAACTGAAACAGAAACAGCTGTGTAGGAGGAATAAAACTGGGTGAGGAACAGCCAAACTCAGCTAACAAGGAGAGGTTGCTGAAGACAGTTTACTGTCAAAAGTCATACACCATGGCAAGACTGAGCACAGCAACAAGACACAAGGTAGTTATACTGCATCAGCAAGGTCTCTCCCAGGCAGAAATTTCAAGGCAGACAGGGGTTTCCAGATGTGCTGTCCAAGTTCTTTGAAGAAGCACAAAAAACGGGCAACGTTGAGGACCGTAGACGCAGTGGTCGGCCAAGGAAACTTACTGCAGCAGATGAAAGACACATCATGCTTACTTCCCTTCGCAATCGGAAGATGTCCAGCAGTGCCATCAGCTCAGAATTGGCAGAAAACAGTGGGATCCTGGTACACCCATCTACTGTCTGGAGAAGTCTGGTCAGAAGTGGCCTTCATGGAAGACTTGCGGCCAAAAAGCCATACCTCCGACGTGGAAACAAGGCCAAGCGACTCAACTATGCACGAAAACACAGGAACTGGGGTGCAGAAAAATGGCAGCAGGTGCTCTGGACTGATGAGTCAAAATTTGAAATATTTGGCCGTAGCAGAAGGCAGTTTGTTCACCGAAGGGCTGGAGAGCGTACACGAATGAGTGTCTGAAGGCAACAGTGAAGCATGGTGGAGGTTCCTTGCAAGTTTGGGGCTGCATTTCTGCAAATGGAGTTGGGGATTTGGTCAGAATTAATGGTCTCCTCAATGCTGAGAAGTACAGGCAGATACTTATCCATCATGCAATACCATCAGGGAGGCATCTGATTGGCCCCAAATTTATTCTGCAGCATGACAACGACCCCAAACATACAGCGAAAGTCATTAAGAACTATCTTCAGCGTAAAGAAGAACAAGGAGTCCTGGAAGTGATGGTATGGCCCCCACAGAGCCCTGATCTCAACATCATCGAGTCTGTCTGGGATTACATGAAGAGAGAGAAGCAACTGAGGCTGCCTAAATCCACAGAAGAACTGTGGTTAGTTCTCCAAGATGTTTGAGCCAACCTACCTGCCGAGTTCTTTCAAAAACTGTGTGCAAGTGTACCTGGAAGAATTGATGCTGTTTTGAAGGCAAAGGGTGGTCACACCAAATATTGATTTGATGTAGATTTTTCTTCCGTTCACTCACTTTGCATTTTGTTAATTGATAAATATAAATCATTCTTACTTTACAGCATTTTTTCCACCTGCCTAAAACTTTTGCACAGTACTGTATATATATATATATATATATATGATCAATGTATTGACTTGGTAATGTTATACTCAAAAACCTAAATGTTAAAAAAAAAAATGTTTAAAAAAATTAAGAACTCTTGTGCCCTGAAAAAATGATATTGTTCAAATTTTGGGGAACAAGTGTAATATGGTGCTCAGTTGAGAATCATGCCTAAAATATTCACAGCCAGAACCTCTGCGGGTCTAACAGCGCCCAACAGCATAGCCTGGGCTCGGCTGCCCATAGAAGCAGCTGACAGCACTTGTGCATGCCATGCCCAGCCGCCAGAGCCGGGAAGGGTCCAACACAGGTAGCTGACATCAGTCTGTAAAGCCCAGCTGTGGTCGTGGGGAGGAGGATGGGGGACTTTTGCCACATTCCAGTCCGCATCGAAGGGGTCCCCTGCACCGCGCTGGTGAACACCGGGTCTAGCATGACACCAGTGTGGCCCGATGTCTACCAGCAGACCAGGAGATCCGGGTCAGGGGATGCACTGTGAACCATGTAGAATGTGCTGCATGGAAAGGGCTCCCAGGCCAGTCCCACAGCCCACTCCAACAGTTCTTAGTCGGGGGGCCCATGGAGCAACTGGGGGTTGATATTCTGGGACCCTTTCCTGACTCAGATATGGAGAACCGCTACATCCTGCTGGCGATGGATTACATCATGAAGTGGCCAGAAGCCTACACCATCCTGGTGGCAGAAGTGCTGCTATAGAGGTTTATTTGTCAATTCGGGGTTCCACAGAAATTGCACTCAGATCAGGGGCTCAACTTTGAATCCAGGGTCTTAGCTGATATATGTCAGCCCCTGGGGATCTATAGGACCAGTACCATGCCCCTGCACCCTTAGAGCAACGGGCTGGTGGAGAGGTTTAACCAAAACCTCTCTGCCCAGCTTGCCATTCTCACCACCACCAGCAGGATTGGGACATCCAACTACTTCTGGTCCTGCTGCCACACCACCATGCAGGACTCAACATGTTGCATGCCTGCTTTGCTGATGCTTGGCCAGGAGCTGCGGATGACCACCAGTTGCAAGACCGTCTGAACATTGCTTAATGCTTTGCCCGCGACCAGTTGCAGGCTGTGGACATTCGCCAGAAGCAAAACTATGAAACTCGGGTGAGGGGTTGGCACTTTTGGTGGGGGAATTGGTCCGGGTCTACAGCCAGAGTCGCTGCCATCAGAGCTAGAGTTGCTGCCGACAGAACCTGAGTTGCTGCTGCCAGAGAAGCACCAGCAGCCTGAAGCACCTGTCCAGAGATCTCCCTGGTGTGAGTATTGTGGTGAACAGTCCCACTGTTGGAGAGAGTACCCTGATGTCCCGCTCTACTAGTGCGGACTGTGAAGAGTTTGGACACAGATGGCAAGATTGCCTTACACAGAGCCAGAGAAACAAGCTGCCGCTGTCTCCAGAACCGGAAGGAGAAGCCCCAATGTCTTCAGTACCAGAAGGAGAAGCACCGTTGTCTCCAGAGCCAGAAGGAGAAGCACCACTATTTCCAGGGGAAAAGGGAGAAGCGCTGCCATCTCCAGAACTCGAGGGAGAAGTACTGCTGTCTCCAGAGCAGTGAAAAAAGAAGCCATTGCCTACAGAGAAGAGGGAGGAGGTGAAGAGACCACCTCCACCTCAGCCCCGACCACCACCCGTGTGCCACAGTCCGGCACCGGTAGGTCAGGTCCTTTGGCCCATTACCTTTGTTTCTAGATCTCTGGTCGCCGGGACTAGTTCCTAAGTTTCCCCTGGCAAGCCAGACGTCACTGCACACTCGTCAGGGCTCTCATCTCTGCCAGCAGCAGCAGCTGCCCGCTCACCGGCCTACGCTCCTGATGCCCCATCCACCCTGTCGCCCTGGCCCCATCGTCGGTTCTCAATCCCTTCCCAGAGGTGACGGAATGTGGACCGACCTGCCCTCCAGCCCACCCGCAAGAATGTCAAAGAATGGACAATTTGGGACTTGTAGGGAAGTGGTTGGGTTTCAAAGGGGGGAGGAGGGGGGTGGCTGTGGAATGGCCATGTGTGCTGGGGGAGTATGTGTGACAGGGCAGAGGCCCTGCACACCGGGTAAGGTGTAATTGTATAATTGTTTTATTGAGCCAGGATGGGAATCCCCTGGCACTAATTTAATGAGGTACACCTTACCAGGCAGGTTTATAAACCAGATCTGAAATGTAGGTAAGGCCTGGGATCAGAATGTAGTGTAAATTTAAAAGCAAAAACAATTCTAATTGTATTGATGCAGTTCTTAAATCGATGAGGAATAAAAAATACGGTTTGCATGATTGGTAATTTTATTGAATGCAGAGCTCCAGAAAAAAAGGCGAGGGGAGGACGCGATATACAGCAGGGCATCGTGGTGATTGAAGTTCTGCACTGGTGATGACCTCATAATCAAAAGGAATAGAAAAAAAACATGCATGATAAAAAATAGCCAAAAAATAATCAAACCACCAAATACAACATTTACCCGCTAGATGCTTTCAAAATATGCCAAATTTGGCTGCAAAAACGCCAATCTGGCAGCACCGATCAAGGGGGAGTAGCCTAAAAGTCGCATGGATTACTGTGACAGAAATATAATGAATCTTGGTTGTAAATCTCCCTTCCGGTCTGTGAGTGTGCTAAACAGCAAAAGTAGAGTTCTTTGGATGGGCTGGCCTGACAGTTCTTTGCCAGGGTCGGGTAGTCGGTCAGTGTGGAAGAATGCGAGACTCCGTTGCAGGAACGTATTGACCCAGAAGGGAAACGACGTAGCAGCTGCAGATTGTAGAGAAAGCTGCACTCATTTACCAAGGGGTCATGCGTGATAGCATAAAAGGGGATGGAGAATCGCAATCTACTCCTTCGCATTTGGTTTTGACAGGTAAACTGAGAAGGACGGTGAGAGACACCTGTAAAAAGAAAGCAGTATCGTGAGTGTTTGTTTGTTTGTCTGTGTGTAATCATTTTGTTTGTTACACCACAATAGACGACTAACACGATTCCGAAGTTGTCGCCGAGGGCCAGCACTAAATCCGGAACAGCACCACTACTGTCACAACTATAACCTGTATCACCCACCACAAGCACTACTGCACTCACCCAGGACTGGTGACCGTGTGTGTATAATTGTGGGGCGGATGCGTATTGGGTTATTATTATTGTTTGTTCTGCAAACCCGTTATTGTTTATTATTATTATTATTGTTATCAGTCACCAGACCTGGATACAAAACTAAAATAAAAGTATTATTTTCCAAACCGGATTCAACCTCTCTGTCTGTTTCATTACCACACTGCATCACCCCTGCACCTGTTCTCACTCAGAAGCCATTTTGCCACAATTACCTTTTAAATGTTACCTCAAGTTCAATGTACAGATAAAATGTGAATTCTGCTCAGGACTGGTTAATATGGGAATCTTACACATGACTGACACTCGTATGCATTTGACCGGTGTTCTTGTTTGATTGTGAAAGAAGGAGATATAAATGGTTATCTTTTATTCGTCACCCATTTAAGAACTGGATCAATTAATAAACTAATAATACTGTAAATTGTGCGAAAAAGGGAGCAAAGCAGATGAATAAATAAAAACAATCTTTATAAAATGACTTGACTGTGTTATTTTTTATTTTAAATAAATGTCTGTGATACCAGCTATTAAAATATAAGGGACATATCTCAAAATTCGCTTTCTCAGATAAACCTTTGCAGAGGACGCGACGGTGGCCGGCGGTTGTTTTTTCACTATTCTGGCCAGTTCCTTAGTACCCTGGAATTTTCAGACAAAAATTCCAAACTGTATGCCGCTGGATTTTAGAATCCGCACATCTGAATGGAACGAAATTCCAAAGTGAATTATAGTTAGGGCTTCTGTTTTTATTAATTTCATTTTTTGGTGCTTATTTTTGAGCTATTTTCGAGGTTTTTTTTGAGCTTTCGCATTGTATATACTGTATGAAATTAGTGTTTTTGGTTATCTTCCAAAATGCTTGGCCGTTTTTTTTTTCTGTCAAAATATGTACAGTAGTAACTCGACAGTACCTTCTTTCCTTGCTGTCTTCCACAACGAAATCCTTATGGTCACAGGCACATTCTTCTGGGGTTTTTGTGTGTAGGCAATTTTTTTACATTTCGACACAATTTGCAATTCTGTTTTAAATCCTCTGTATCTTAACTGTAATACAGATTTAAATCCTGCAAACAAGCCTCCTTTCCTGATTGTAATCTCATTTTAAATCTTGCAAGGTGAGTCTCCAGTAGAAGTGCAGGATTGTGCTGCCACTCAGTAGTTGGGCCGGGTTTAAAGTAAAGTTAGGAAGGAGGGACATTGCCCAGCTGCACTGGGACGTAGTTTTTTTGTATTTTATTTTATTTTTATTGTAGTAGGTTTTATTTTTTAATGGGAAAGGGGTGGTCAACGTGAATTTATTAACCATTTCCAGTTTTTCCAGTGTTTATTGGCTATACACTGATTTCATTTATTTTTTGTATCAGAGGTATTTTATCGTTTTTTATCGGTTAAACACGAAAATCAGAAGCCCTAATTATAGTAAGGTATATCACAGCTGTATCTGAATAAAGAAATATATTTACTTTGTTAGTGTTTTGCTGCAATGCCTAAGTAACAAACGTTAGGTTACTTTCCGTAACCCTGGTTCCCTGAAAGAGAAGACGACCACCAATGACATTACATATGGGATATGCCTGCCCATTGGGTAGGTATTGCTGAGCTCTCTATACCAGAGCTGCCGATGATGCACTCGGTTCCACCCACCGAGGGGATAAAACTCTCATCCAAAGGAAGCCATTTCTCTTTTTCCATCGAACCCGTGAGGGCGACCATCTTCTCTTTCAGGGAACCAGAGTTACGGCAAGTAACCTAACGTTCCCTTTCAATTTGAAGACGAACACCAATGACATTACGTATGAGATAATGTATTCCAGAGACTGATTAATGTGGAAGGCTGTGATCACCTTGGGGAGGAAAGCAGGTTTGGTGAGCAGAGACACCCTGCTGCCATCCTCCCAAATACGCATGCAGGAGCTGTGCACAGACAGTGCCTGCAGCTCACTGACCCGCTTAGCGGAGGTGATAGCCAAGAGGAAGGCTGTCTTCATAGACAGGTACTTCAGCTCTATGGAGTGTATGGGCTCAAACGGGGCTTCGTGAGAGCCTCCAGTACAATATTAATGCTCCATTCGAGGAGAACAGTCCTCCTGGGAGGCGTGTCGCCGGCGCCTTTAAGAAAACAGGTAGCCAAAAAATGCGCGCCCAGAGACATTGAATCTACGGGGGCATGGCAACCAGAGATAGCCACTAAATACACCTTCAAAGTGGAAGGTGACCTACCAGCATCAAGCAGTTCTTGCAGAAACTATAAGATGACTGGCATAGGGCAAGATATGGAGTCATGGCTTCTAGCCAGACACCAAGCCTGGAAATACCTCCACCTCCACAAGGACCTAGTGGAATCTGTCCTAGCACTCTGCAACGTACCCACAACCGCATCTGATAGCCCTAGGGCTAACCAGCGGTCCCTTTCAGGGGCCAGACCCATAGCCAGAACCTGCCAGGTTCCGGGTGCCAAAGAGAGCCTTTTGCCTGAGTGAGGAGATCCATGCGAAGTGGAATCTCCCAGGGCTGGCCGTGCAACAGCTGGCACAGGGTCGAAAACCAGACTCTCCTGGGCCACTTGGGGGCCACTAGGAGAACTGATGCTTTCTCTAACCTGACTTTTTCAAGAAAAGCCGGGAGCAGCGGTATAGGCGGGAAAGCATACAAAAATGCTTTGGGCCATTCGTGCACTAGGGCATCTATGCCGAGTGGACCTCCTAAGCCAGGGGTGCACAACCTTATTTTTGTGCGGGCCAGATCACAAAACAGACAACTGGCCAAGGGCCAAAAAATATGTTGTAAAATGCAATGATATACATTATATATAATTATTTAACACCTGTTTTAAGCTATGGTCATTTTTCACAATGAACTTAAGTTTTTAGTACTTACATTCACTCTGGGGTGCAGTCTAATTAATCAGTGGGAGATGTTGCAGTTCTTCTCAGTTACCAGCTGAGGGATATTGGGCTCCAGTGAAGTGGTGGCTACTCTAAGCATTGTATGCAGGTTATCATCTGTCAGCCTTGTTCTGAGGTGTGACTTGTTTAGCTTCATAAGGGAAAACACCTGTTCACAGATATAAGTGCTTCCAAACAAAGACAGCAATTTCAAAGCTTCTCTGCTAAGATCAGGAAACTGATTGTGGTCCAATAATCGGCAGAATTCTAGGAGAGGCAGGTCCCTGTGTTTGCTCTTCACCGCAGTGGAACACTGCAGTTCAATAACTTCAGGCTGGAGACTGTCAGGTATACTTTCTGCATCAACAGAGAAGGGATCCGCGAAGAGTTTAAAAGAGGCTTGCTCGCTCCTGAATTGCTCAAATCTGCTGGCAAACACCCTTTTAGGACACTTGCATGGCGTTTCCAGTTGTATGTCTCTTCACGTGGAAAGGCTTGTTGACAAGTCTGTCAGCTGCCCTTTCTAGAGCTGGTTTGTGAACAGCTTTAATTTCATTTGAAACGCACACACTGCCTCAAACAAATCACAAATGAGATGCTGACTTCCTTGTAACTTTAGGTTTAAATCGTTTAAATGTGCTGTGATATCAGTCAAAAAAGCCAGATCAGCAATCCAGTTGCTTTCTTCCATGACAGACGTGCCTCTTCCCTTCTCTTGCAGAAAATGTTATGCACTAAACACCACTTGCACTGCGCTCAAGCACTGGCTAAGTGTGAACGCCGTGCGCTCACCCACTAGCGCTGTAGCAGAGGGTACCTAACATCGTGCACCGCACACTGAGTACCATAGGCACCTGGTGCACCACGTACCGTGCGGCACTGTATGCCCGTGCACTAGCGTAGTACCAAGCACTGTGTGCACTGTGCACCCTGAGCCCCGTGCGCACCGAGTACTGTACACTATGTGCACCACGTACCGTGCAGCACCTTGCGTTCCCGCACTAGCGTTGTACCAGTGGGTACCAAGCACCCCGTGCACCAAGTACTGAGAGCACTATGTGCACTGCGTACCGTGCAGCACTGTGACTATACACTGACGCTGAGGCACTGGGCACCGTATGCACTGAGCACTTGTGCACCGAGATACCTAAGCATCAAGGGCTATGCGTGTGCCGCGGTACCGAAGCACCAGGGGGGGGGCCGTTACGCAAATGTGCCTACCCTAATCGTGCGGTCACACACACCTGGTCAGCGCATAGCATGTACCAGGGGGACACAAGGCTGAAGCTGCGGTGGGCGAGATGAAGCAGACAGCAAAAACACGACAGAAAGATAGTATAGGGGAGAGCACACTGTTTGTTTACAAGGCCCGACTCACCGAGGTGGGCGGGCCTATGCAGCAGGCAGGGTCTACTCGACAGCGGCCTAGCCCTGTGGAGGAACTGTGTACTCTCAGAAGAATAGACAACCACTCGCGGATGACTGCACAGGCAGTCGCTCACACGACAGACAGATACAAAGAGGAGCCTACCATGCAAGCAAGGAGGCTACTGAAAGACAGAAAGGCAAAAAGGCTCTGTCTTTTTCAAAGTCGTTGATTCCGGGAAAGCGACGAGCCAGCTTTCAGCACAAATGCAAGGGAAATACAATCGACTCGATTCGACTCAAGAAGCTCTTTTCTATCAACACGCTCAGCTCAACACAGAGGTCTTACCGTACCGTCTTGAGAAGGAAAAAGAGAAATGGTTTCCTTTGGATGACAGTTTTATCCCCTCTGTGGGCGGGACCGAGTGCATCATCCCAGGAAGGGGCCTATCAGCAGCTCTGGTATAGAGAGCTCAGCGATACCTACCCAATGGGCAGGCATATCCCATATGTAACGTCATTGGTGGTCATCTTCGAATTGAAAGGGAACCTCAGTTATGATTGCTGTATTGTAAAAAAAAAAAAAAAAAAACCTGATTTCCCTAGTTTTGAGGGTTTGTGTCACAAACTTAACATTACCTTAAAGTAGTTTTTGCAATGAATATTTCAATAACAAGCTACAGTCCCTGGGACTGGAAGCTTGTACACTGTTCTGGAGGGGTGGGATCATCAGCAAACCTGTTGACCTGACAGTATTGCTCTGTGTCAATTAAACATTAAAATCTGTTTTGGGCACTTTGTTTCGAATGGCAGTTCCAACAGTGCATGTAGCACTAATTAATATGGGATTAATCAGAGTTAGCAGACAATTGCTAATTGTTACATGATTACATTGCACTTAATAAAATTAACTGTACGGTAGTTCACACAACTCCATCTAAAGTGCTCCATTTTGCTGACAGACAGGCAGGCCTAAAGAGAATGGCATTGAACAGAGTTTGTGTTGTAGGAGGCAAATTCACCAGCTTTTCATGCCCAAGTGGAAACAAAAAGCACCACAAAATATGACAACATTGCTGTTACTGCTTGAGAGAGGGCTAGGCCTGAATAGCAGGGGGTGTTCATGTCAGGACTGAGGTGTACCTTCCAGCACAGTGCCTGGCTGTAGAAAATCTAATTTTCCCTAACCTTAATTTACCACTGAATTCACAAATAATTATTACAAAAAAACAAAAAAAAACAAAGGCGGTGTTGCCTAGGAACTAGGAAAACTGTTTTTCCAATTGCAATCAGCTCATTTTATAAACCTTTTACCTTACATGGGTTCACAAAACCGAATTAAGAGTGTCAGCAGTTTTTATTTAGCATGTCACTTCCTTTAGTCTTAAAAAGGAAGCACTGTATTATGAGACACAAATTAAATGTCACATATTTTATATCTATTTATAAATAACACAATAGAAACAACACAAGAGGCCCTATTTAGCAATTTGTAATTGGGCAAAGGAACATTGTCTGAAAGGAATAAAAACAACTTTAATGTTATAAAACTAGCACAAAAAAAAACAACAACAACAGATAGGATCAAGTAACAGCTCCTTTTATACATTTAAAATTACTTTCAGAAGATTTACCGTTGTCCTTGCACTGGTTACTAAATCAAGCTAAAAGACTAAGTATTCATGTATCAGCAAATTTCTGCTATCAGCTCTTAACTAGCAATTTCTGTGTGGGCTGGAAAGGTGTTGAACGTTTTTTTTGTTAACTGTGGCAGGTCCCTTGCCTCCAAGAATAGGCACAAGGCACATCACAGAATCAAAACCTCAAGCAATATAGTAAGTACTATTCCAAGTTCACTTGTATAACGTTTTTGTCAAGATTTCTGCTACCACGGCTTAGTAAAAGTTCTTTATTGAGCCCTGAATAAGACCCCTGTTACAAGTCTAGTGTGTCTTCAATAGAACCAGCAAGGCTACTTGGTAAATATCCCCCTTTTCTTTGTCAACCGCTGACAGCTGCTCTGTGGCACCAACTAAAGCATCAAATCTCCCACCAAGGCAGAACATCTGCTCCAAGTCCATTTGCCGCAGGCCCCTCTAGGTGGAATGGCTTTTTAATGTGCATCCCCCAATAAAGATGTTTGTTTTGCATGCGCGCGTGAGTTTGTTTTCTCTTCTCCCTGTTGCTTGCCTATTGGATAACCTGCTGCGTTAAAGACAAGATACATCTGTAAGCAATCAGGTCTAGGGAGCTGTGCAAAGCAGATAAATCGTATTGGATGCAGTGCGAGCAGAGCGGCAAGGCAAGCAAATTCTACAATTTCAACTGGAGCCCGAGGAGCAACCTGTGTGAAAATATCCTGTATTTTACACACGCATGCCAAGGCATTTACAAAAACAGAAAGGAAAACTACTTGGAAAGATCATTTATTAAATAGTTTAGATTTTTCTTTCTCAAAAAAGCTTGCTCTCTGTTAAATGGGGAAGCATGAGGTCTATTCATTTGATGAAAAATGGTGATGGACAAATTAGTGGCATTTTGTTATTTATTGTAAATTACAAGTTGCAGTTAAAAACTTCCATCAGCACATATGCAGCAATAATATGAAACATGCTTTGGAATTGGTTTTGCTGGGAAGATCTTATATAAAATATTAAATGTATTTGTTTTTTGTGCAGATATACAAGTGATTAAAATACCTGGAAAAAAGGGGCTTTATAAAAAAAAAAAAACTAATTCATGCAATAAACAGATTACATTTGGATACATTAATTAATCCAAGCTACACAAATTAGTCATCATTCACTTTGTTTATAGCATGGATTTATATTTTCCAAAATAGTTTTTTCCAAACTAAAAGTTAATTGAAATAGGCCTATAGATACTGTTGCAAATTACAGACAGGAGTAAATGCATTAAAATCTCCTTAGTTTCTCATAGTTTCAATTGTGTTCTTCTTCCCATTAAGGTCTTGCAAAATGATTCCTATTGTTATGCTATTTTCTAATAGTGGCATTCTACTGAGGTGAAGTTATGATATCAACAGTGAGTAAAGCTTGGGTCTAGAAATTGGGTGTAAATATAAGCTTGCATATATTTACTGACTTTCATATACCACAGCCCTGTTTCATTATGGCGCAAAAAGATGCCAGTTGGACGTCAGTTAAAAAAACGCATCAAACACATTATAAAGTACTGGTACTGCTATGTAGGGGGCAGAGGAAACTAAGCCATCAGAAACAACTAAAAACGGCACCGAGGGGGAGCTACATTTGACTGATTTCCCCCATGGAGCATTAAATGTACAATACATCAGAATGCAAGGTTAATTGCACACATCACCATTGACTCGTGGACTACAAAAATACTTCAGGTATCCACAAAGTTCCTGATAATAACCCATATTTTGTAAATCTTGTCAACTAGGAATTACATTTGTCATAATATGCATATTATCAACCTTTGTGGCATTTTGTGGCAAATACATTATAGACATACCAACCATACAGCAGTTCTAGTTTTTTTATATTTCTATATTTCTTTTTATAAACGTCACTATTTTTTTTTTTTTTAATTAAAACATTTTTGGGCGAGGCAAGGGAAAACTACATGTATTTTTGCCAAGAATCAGAGTAGAAAATTCGCTTGGCTTTTTTGGAGGGTGGAGTTGGATGATGTTCTCTTCACTCAAGAGCCTCTCCTATCAAGGGCCGTCAGTCTGCAGTGTCTAACATCCCATGGAGGGCATGCTGCTGAGGTAATTTATGCCACTTATTGTTTTCTAAGAGTATTTACGTTATTTTGCTCTTCCATAAATTTCTCCCTGTCTTCTACGGATATAACTTTAAATCTGCCGGCTGTTGTTGTTTGTTTTGGTATCGATGGTATTTCATTGTATTTATGTACTGTTGGTAAAGTTTGTTTTGGTATCGATGGTATTTCATTGTGTTCATGTACTGTTGTTGTTTGTTTTGGTATCGATGGTATTTCATTCATGGGGTTTCCATGTGGCTCAATTTACACGTGAAATGGCAATGCGCGTGCACGTTTGGGAGAATTACTCGGGTAAATCAGGTTTGTGGCCGAAAAAAACGGCCAAAGAGAGGGATAGAGTAAATCTCATTTACTCGTGTAAATGACGAAACACACGGGAAAATCCACACCCAGTTTTGGATGGAAATCCGCATTTCACATGTAAATGTTAATGAAAGTGTTTATTCTTAACTATAAATATTGCAAGGGAGCAGGTCAGTTGTTACTGTGGATTCAAGAAGGCAGAAAGTAGTGACTGATGGGCGATTTTATGGTTAGCAGTGGAGTAGTTCATCTTAATGCTAATGCAGGCGGCCTTTTTTTATTATTGTTTTTTGCTGTGTCTGGTCTGTCATGTTGTATATATCTTGTGGGTTTACAGTTCTGTATAAAACCACTTACCACAAACTGCGTTATGCATTTGTTAAAGTATTAAAGCAGCTGTTTGAGAATACCCTGTAAAAACTACACTAAAGTTAAACACGAAGAGCAAGTGAGCTGCTTAACTGAATTCATTCTCGTCCTTTTTTTGATCCCAGCTATGTTCAAAGACAACGCATGTCTGCCCTCCACGTTAATAAATATAGTTTGTGAACTGGATGTCTTAAACCAGCTCGATTGCCCAAAACAGTGCTACAACATCCAAATTGTTGATGCCCTCTCAGAACTGACCAAATAAAATTGCAAATGAACGTATTGATTGTGTTTTATTTGTTTGCATCATTAATATTTAACACAGCAGTAAATCCAACACAACTTAAAAGAAAGGAGAGCATCTCTGACAGCACAAGCCTCCTCAAATTGAAAAACAATTTGGTCAAGAGCAGTAAAGCACATTATTAACCAAGCAGGCACAGGGTATCAGCCACTACTTTCTGCCATCTTGGAATCCATAGTAACAACTGACCTGATCTCTTGCAATATTTATAGTTAAGGATAAACACGCTCATTAACATTTACAAGTGAAATGCGGGTTTCCATGCGAAACTGGGCGTGGTTTTCCCGTGTGTTTCGTCATTTACACAAGTAAATGAGATTTATGCTATCCCTCTCTTTGGCTATTTTTTCGGCCACAAACCTGATTTACCCGAGTAATTCTCCCAAACTTGCACGCGCATCGCCATTTCACGTGTAAATTGACCCTCATGGAAACCCCATGATTATGTTCATGTACTGTTGTTGTTTGTTTTGGTATCGATGATATTTCATTGTATTTATGTACTGTTGGTAAAGTTTGTTTTGATATCGATGGTATTTCATTGTGTTCATGTACTGTTGGTAAAGTTTGTTTTGATATTGATGGTATTTTATTGTGTTCATGTACTGTTGGTAAAAAACTGTTTGTTTTTAAAAATTGAGGTTATCTTCAACTTCATTCACAGGTAGTCCTATTATACATGGACCTCACCCCACCAGTATGTATAATAAGACTGTAAAACACAGAAGTTAATAAGAAAATTATCGTTCACCATGTATGATAATAAAAATAATAATAAATTGTTATGCTATTTTATATAAAGAATACCTTTTTTATTTATTACAGCATTGTAAACTATTTTTTGTAGAATAACTTCAGTTAATGTTATGAATCTTACCTTGCATGTAGTGGTATTAGCGATGCTTGTCTTAAGTTCTTATAATAGAAACCACAGTTAACACTCTTTTAAAACTTTTATCGTACACACTTAGCCTCAGTAGATGTTTTGGATTGCATTTGGCTACAATCCGATAAGCTTTTCATTTGATATGAACTCTGTAAACTCTTTAAAAAGTTATCCTAGGGTAGTGTGAGTAAAAAAAATATATAACTGCAGTGAATTCTTCAAAAAATGTTAGACTCAATAGACAGCTGTCTTTATTTATCATAATTCAATATAAAAACTTCAGATCTGGGTCCTTACCTGCAGTTTTTACTATTTCAAAAGACGGCCATTGGAAGGAATTTCTCTAATGCATGAATCATACAGCTTGTAAATAGTGAAAGATTTACCTTCATCCCTTTTGCGCTTATTGGCGTCGGCGCTGGAGGTGATTCCCAGAATTCCACTGATGGAGTAGGAGGAGCCTGCAGAGTCACTGGTAAGCGATGACACCTGAGTCACCGACACTGTGGAGGCTGCAGAGAGAACACATTACTGAGCAACACATAGCTAACTTTAAAATCCCAGCATAGCAGTGGCTTATACCATAGAAGTGTGCCCTGTATTTAATATATTTTATGTCTGCTGCCAACAAGGTGCATTTTGTTGGCCAAGTTCTTAGGAGATTGAATGTGCTAATGTTGTAATTGAAAATAAGTTGACTGGGCTTAAAGTGTCCCTATGGTGGAAACTGGAATGAGAATGAGGCCAAAGAGAGTCAACCGAAGATGTGGTAGTACTCTTCAATAAGTTATAGACCATGTCAATTTTATTAGGAAGTTCATTAGAAAATAGTCACACCATATCCTATGTAAATCCCTATGCACTTTTCTTGAGACACTTCTTTCTCACTTCTGCATTTCCCTTAATGAGTCAGAAGTCCTGCATGAAAGCTGATAGTTGAAAGTCTTCTGAGAAATGTGTAATTCTTTAAACGCTTATGACATAGTGGTATTGATTTTGTGGTCTGGGGTGTAAGTGCCCCAACCCACTGCTGGGCAACAAACTAACTGGTGCTTCTTTGCATAGTGTTCCTTTATGTGCCCTTTTAGTTTTAGTAAAGAGGCCACACCCTCTATATGTTCTTCAGCAGCCTATTCCTTCCTGTGTGCTGGAAAGGAAAACGTTCTTGGCCTTCACTCATCTTTTCTGATATAGGCATAATACAATGAATTGGGGGGCAGGGCTGGTTAATGCAAGAAAAAACACATTCAGACGTACTTACTAACTAATGGTGTGGAAAATGTAATGAATAAGTATTCTTTTTCTTTCTTGATGTATTACTGTAATTATCTGGCATACTATAGACTCACCATTAATAGTCTATTTTTGCCTTTTTAAAATTTTAGATTTCAATTTTGTGTCTTGACATGAAAGCTATTTATCATGATAATCTTTACATCTCAGAAACCCTTTAAACTAAATTGATCAAATTAATGTATACTACTAAACTCTTAGAGGATGACAAAGAAAGTGCATTATCAAGTGTGCAGTGGTGTTTTTTCAGGGCTGCTTCCTCTTAAAAATGCACAGCACCTAAAAAATACACAACCCAAAGTTCACTACATATACTTTTTTCCTCATTGTTTTAAAGTAACGGTGCAGTTTCACAACAAAGATTTTGTTGTAAATTGAAATTAATTTCCAGTGCTGGTTTCAAGTGATAGGTTTCAGAAAGGAAACCAGCTCATAAATTCATGTGTTTGGGTATCTGTTTTGAGAGATCATTGCTTGGGTCCTGAAGCCACAAGTGTTGCTCTTTTGGACCTGGTAGGAAAGTATAAATCATTGGAGAGCACTAACATTAGAGACATTTGTTAACATAAATTACAAAAGTTATGAGCTTACTGTAACACTATTCAGCACGAGTATATAGCCCTGCTTCTAAACCCTGAATTTTATAGCAGGCACACATTAACAGCTGTTTAACGGTTAAGTAGCTGGTATTATTTTATCTATTATTTGTCTTTCAATTATATTTTTTGGTGCTCCAATACTGAATTTGATTTTTTTTTCTATGTATCAGAATCCACCTGGAAATTCTTGTTCCCAATACCTTTTTTCAGAGCACTTCCTGTTATCTGGCCGCACCTTCTTCATACTATTGGGCCAGCAGAGTTGATAGTCGGCAACTATGATTCAACAGTCATTAATACATTCCACAGGCATTAACATTTGAGCAACAGGACTCAAAATGATCGTAAATATCATAAAGCTACTTACCCATTAATAAGACACAGACTTAGTATGACAGACATTGTACCCCTGAGCTCTCACCATTTAACTTCTCATGCCTTCCACTGCGGATTGCAATTTAATTTTACATCATATGATGTGACACCAGCACATTTCATGGTGCATTACAACAATGTGCTTACCTATGTTATGGGTGGAGGCAGAGACCTGCTGGCTTGGGGGCTGCTGTACCTTTGTCCTTATAATCCTGAAAAGCCCATTTGATGCCAAGGGAGGAAAGAAAATGTGTATGTTACAGACTGTAACAGTACTAAGCATAATATGTAAAACAGACATACTGTAGCAGAAAACTGAGACTTCTTTTGATTTGCTTGAATGAGTTTATATGACAATGAATGGAAATGGTCAAGCTTTGTATATTTTATTCTACCTAAAAAATGAATCTAGTAATTTCACAACTGTTCTGTCCCACAATCATGTTCAAAATATTATTCAGTGGTGTCTTTGTATTGTCATGTTCCAGAATTAAGCCTTCTATGTATTGTACTTCATCAAGTTTTTATAGCTGGTTTACATTCACCAATGGTAATTTTAGCTGTAGGAACACAAGCTCTATACCCTCACCTCCCAGTATTTCACTGTGTGAGCCAAAAAGGCTTGTTCTTGTTGCTATTGCAGCAGTTATAATTCAGGAAGCAAAACAGAAATAAACAAGATTGTCTGTTATGTTCTAAATAGACACATTGTTGATAGGGTACAGTTTTTCCAAATGTGGGTTAAATATAGACCTAATAAGCATCATAGATACTGTATAAAACGGTAGCATATTAACTTATTAAATACATTTACCATAAAAAAAGTAATTATAAAATGTTTTGCTAGTGCCATATTTTCATTCAAGCGCAAAGGCACATATTCCGAGAGGAATACAATAATTCCAACAGTAAAACCAATCTTGCTAGTTTTATATGATTAATATGATTGTATTTCTCTATGAAAATGTATATTTTAATCAGGGCTGCTTTACAAATGTTCAGATTGATTTTGCTTTTCCCTGTAGGTTTCCTTTGGCACATACCTATTAATGGAGCTGACACTGGGCACTGTGTCGTTGTCACATACTCTTTCAGCCAGAAGTCGGTCTCTGATCTCCCAGGCAAACATGGTAGGGTTTTGGCGTTTGTACTCTGCGATTTTGTCAACAACTTTTGGTGTAGCAACCTTTGGTTTGGAGCCTCCAATGACTCCTGGCTTAATGCTGCCTGTCTCATAATACCTGCATGCATTAAAAACATAATAAAAGCATTTTTAACAAAATTCCATAAGAGCACCAACAATACAACTAGAAAATGTAGACACCTACTGCAATTTTTGATTTATTCGACTTTACAGGTTATATTTGTGAGTCTTGCTGTATTCTTTACAGCTGGCAATAATCTTGTGAGGATGCTATATAACCCAACAGAATTACATCAAATTTATAACATAATAACATAATGGTATGAGCCTTTATCAGTGGTGGCATTGTATTAACAGCCATAAAAGTTTATTATTGTTAAGGTGACCATATGGCTCTGTGTTCAGTGGGACAGTTTGGGACAGTTCAGGCTTTTCAACTCACAAACCACTGCATTCTGGTAAGTGTAGTCCTGCTTCTCTTAAAGGTATGAATGGTACCTGAGACAGATCAAACGTACCAGAATGCACTGGGTTGAGAGTTGAAAAGCCTGAACTATCCCAAACTGAGCCATGTGGTCACCTTAATTATTGTGAATGTGCACAGTAAATTTCTGTTTTTACCATGCTTTTATATGCATTTGCTCTGTTTGCCTAGTCTTCACCATGCTTTCACTAATGTTTCACTATACTTTGCAAGGCTTTTACCATTGTAAACTTTTACACACTTGAAATCCATTGCTGTATCACATTAGTGTATTACCATATCAGGACCTTTACACAATATGTGTTAGATTCTCAAAATACTTACAATTCAAAAACTTTTTTGGAGTATAAAGTCTGGTTTATAGTCCATCGCTCAGAGCAAGGCGACCGGCAATAATCGCTGTCGCAGTTATATCGTCCGACAATCGCCCTGCTCGAAAACCACAGTCGCTGGTAGCGTCGCTGAGAGTTCAAATTAACTGAACTTTGACCCTTTCGCTGACATTGTTGCTAGGTGATAGAACGTGACAGGCTGTTGAGAAGCTGCTCAATATCTGTCTATCCTGTCTGTATGCAGTAGATATAGCGGGAGGGGGTATTGCTGCAGAACGAAGGCTCCCACAGCGTATCTCACAGTAGCTCACACAGGGTAGTAATAACTCGTAATAGACGTGATCATTATATACTAACAGTCCAAGGAAGTACTGTTTTAATACCGGTGATTTTTTGGCATCTTTAAACAGCTTGTTCAGTGGTAACAACGCACTGGATACTGAAGTAAACTGCAGATACGTTGCAGCATGAATGTGACAGCGCGCCTTGTTCAATCTTTACCTCTGTACACCAGAAGCAGTTTAAGGTATATTTACATAAATTTAAAGCAACATTATCTGTGTTAATGGTTATATATGATAAGTGTATTGGTTTGGTTATCAAACAAACAAACAAACAAAAAAAGCCTTGCATGTTTTTTGCCCCGCCCCAAGTGTAAAACTAAAAGTTCTCCAACAGCATATGGACAATCCGTGTTTTCCCCAGCAAAGTCTTACCAGTCCCAGCAGTAGCAGCACCAGTCTTGCCAGTCCCAGCAGTGGCAGCACCAGTGTTACCAGTCCCAGCAGTAGCAGCACTAGTCCCAGCAGTGTCAGCACCAGTTCCAGCAGTAGCAGCACCAGTCTTACCAGTTCCAGTTGTAGCATCAGTATCACCAGTCTCAGCATTAACATCAGTAGCAGTGAACCAAATGCATGTCTCAATGAAGGTATAAACCCATCTGCTTATTCATATTTATAAGCTCTATTCTTCTTGTCCTTTTAATATCACATATTTCTAACAGTGTGAATAAAGTAATTTTAGGTTGGTGTTTTTGCTGAGAGATTTGTTTAAAAAAAATATGTGTCATGAAATTTCAAACATCATCCAAGGTGAGTCACTGGGTAAAAAGAGTTAGCGACTTATATTGCTTTGCAGTTTCCATTAATAGTCTCCAGGCTTCATGAACAGGATATGCAGGGTTTTTTTTTTATTTTTTAGACAAAAATTAGATATTTGCCTCAGTAAAAATCTATTTCTAGCTACGCCCCTGCTAAGGGTGATAAATTTTAGGCACTAAAACAAAGTTTATTTCATAACAATAACCTAACCCTAAACCTAAGGTTCATGGGATATTGTGGTTACGTGGTAGGGGTGTTGAGGGTGAATGAAGCACACGCACGCAGCACTACCCTGTGTGAGCTCCCTGCGAGAGCTATGCTGTATGAGCTCCCTGTGTGAGCTACGCTGTGTGAGCTCCCTGTGTGAGCTACGCTGTGTGAGCTCCCTGTGTGAGCTACGCTGTGTGAGCTCCCTGCGAGAGCTACGCTGTGTGAGCTACGCTGTGTGAGCTCCCTGTGAGAGCTACGCTATGTGAATTCCCTGCAAGAGCTACGCTGTGTGAGCTACGCTGTGTGAGCTCCCTACGAGAGCTACGCTTTGTGATCTCCCTGCGAGAGCTACGCTGTGTGAGCTACGCTGTGTGAATACTCTGCGAGAGCTACGCTGTGTGAGCTATGCTGTGTGAGCTCCCAGTGAGAGCTAAGCTGTGTGAGCTCCCTGCGAGAGCTAAGCTGTGTGAGCTCCCCACGAGAGCTACGCTGTGTGAGCTCCCTGCGAGAGCTACGCTGTGTGAGCTCCCAGCGAGAGCTATACTGTGTGAGCTCCCTGTGTGAGTTACGCTGTGTGAGCTCCCTGTGTGAGCTACACTGTGTGAGCTACGCTGTGTGAGCTCTCTGTGTGAGGTCCCTGCGAGAGCTACGCTGTGCGAGCCTTCATTCTGCAGCTATGTGCTCTTGGGGCAAGGGGTGTGCTCACCCTCAATGAAAACGTCGGGGGGCAGCAATATGTTTTGCCCATCCCCAGTCCCCCGGCCCCCCACCCCACCCAACTCTGAGTCTCTTTAAGACACGTAAGAGGTATATCTGTATATATATAAAAAAAAACTTTAACCCGAAAAATACGTAAATACAGTATTGTTTTATGTATGTGAGCTTTTTCTGCTTGATGAAAGAAAATCTCCTTTCTGTAGTACACACCCTCTGAATGTTGTCTGTCTATCAGCAGCAATACAGTAAGCCCAACAGGAATAGCAACTCGTCTCCAGGTTAAATGACACGTTGTAGAAAACAAACAACTGGAAGCAGACTTTTTTTTTTTTTTGCTTTAGGTAATACATTTCAGCACCTACTGGTAACTTAAATACTTACAGAAATACACAAATGTTAATTAAAAATTAGAAGTTACCAGTACTTTTATTCTTTTACATGTTTTTTTTAAGAGGTAGATCAAATCAAACAGCTCACAAACCGCGTTCGCGTTTATTAGGAGGTACTTGAAGTAAACAGCAGTGTTCCAGTAAAACCCTAGGGGATGCTCGCTTGATCACACCTGTTCCTGTACAGACAGCACAGCATAATTCAAGCAAAAACAAAGTCTGCAACAGTTTAAAAAAAATGTTTGTCAGTGCTATAGACCACGCTTGGTGGTATCTGAAAATTTTAGCGAGTGGATTTTTCTTTAAAATTGAATTCCTGTAAACTGTAAATATGCATGTCTGGGCTTGCTTTTGTGTTTCAACTTTATTTACTGTCAATTACTGTAAATGCACAGGTCAGTTTACAAAGTTTGCTGGATTTTTTTTTTTTGTGAGCGGTTTACTGTAAAACATAAAACATTTCTTCTTATACATGTATATAAAATTGCCATTTCAGATTGGTATTTTTATTAAATAAGAAAATGAAACGCTGTTCACAGCATTAGGATTGTACAGCTTATGACAGCACAGTGGTTTTTGTTATTTTTTTCTAGAATGTGGTCATAAATAACGGAATGAGAGCTATATTGCAATGCAGCACACTATAGAATCAACATGCATTTATAACAAGACGGAACACCAAATGGCAGAACAAATCTGCATATATAGCACAGGGACAGAAATAAGACACATTCCATAGCATTTCAGGTTTTACGAGCTGCAGGCTCTTACAGATTCTACTGATGAAGCAGAAAATCAATTATTGTAGCTTGGAAATACAGGGTTAATACACAAGGTTTTTGTTTTTTTTGTGTATAAAGTTCATGTTTTTCAGACCATAGAATAAATGTTTACTGTGGATAGACAGACTTGAGAAATAACTACGAACTGATAACATATCAAACAACAGCTATATATTAAAGTTAAAATGTCTATTTAAGTTACGGTAGAACAAATTAAAGATTAAAATAACCATTTAGTCTGTAGCATCATGAAGCAAAATAGCTAACAATATGCCTATAATGTAACAAATCTTTTATTTTATATCTAGGGCTAGGCTATCTGATCTGTTAGTGTTAACACTGTAGCCAAGCTGTTTGTGCTACTGTATGTATTAACTAGTCAAGCCCAGTTGATTGTTGCTTCTTGCTAATTTACAGAACCACTGTTTTCTGACATTATCGTAGCAGCAATCCCTTTTACAGCGCCCCTTACCAGGATTTCGCCGCTTTAACTAAATTAAATAAATTACGTTAAAACAGTGAATGTTTTCTTGGATGAAGAAACCAATCGATAGACGATGGCCGATTGTTGATCGGGCGATAATCCAGCGACAGCCTGCTGTCTTGGGGTTTTCAGTTGAGCGACAGTCAAGTGATGGATAAACCGGTGTAGTGTTATTTTCAGGTACGCGGTAAAAAGTGGTATGTAGTGCATGCCTAAACAACTTTTGCTAAGAAAGCAAGGAAGTGCCGATTCACATAAGGTTATTGGGTTTTTTTTTTCTTTTTTAGCGAAATTGATTGTCTATTTGCAAAAAAAATATGCATAATTAATGGTAAATGCACCACTGTTTGACAATAGGAAAACACCCATCAAATCGCAATTCATTGCACCTGTACCAAAACCTGACAGCGTACCACTTTCAATGTGTCATCGTACCTCTTTCTGACATTACACAGGTCAAGTTTTGGTACCGGTGTCGTAGGAAATAAGTAGATCAGGAAATAAGTTGATCAAGCTCTAGAATTTAAAGGGGAGGTTCCATTGTTTCTAATGTAAACGAGCCTAGGCCAGGAAATAAGTAGATCGAGCCAGGAAATAAGTAGATCGAGCCAGGAAATAAGTAGATCGGATATATTAATGAACAATAAATAATTTAAAATTAATGTTGTAAGTATAATTTATATCAATTAGTAATATATATTAGCAGCAAATAAATAATTTAAAATGAAGTGTATGATTGTACATTTCTGATTGTGTATTTCTGTTTGTGTAACAAACGTTAACTAGCAAAATGTGTTACGTATTGACGTTATTTTGCATTTCTGGAGGTGTTTTTGTTTTGGGAAGCACTACAGTATGGACAGCAGGTATGCGAGCGATTATCCAAAAGTTAAAGCATGAGTTTCAATCATGATAAAAATTAAAGCTCCATGCTGCGATTACTAACTAGGCCACTGTGCACATCAATCATATGATGTACTTGAAAAACGTGGCTTATACAGTATTATTATTTTATATTTGTTCTTTCATTTATTTTTACATACAGTACTTTGTATAATTAGGACAGAAAACGAACAGGAGACTGGTTATCATAGTGCATGGGAAGAAACAATGCATTAATTAATTAATAACTAAAGAGTTAACGTCTTTGCTAAACCGTGGTAAATACCTGTAGTTCAATACCAACAAAGATTTTGTGTTGTGAGAGAGATCATACAGTATATGTAGTCTACTCTATATCAGCATAATTTTAAAATGGTAAATCCCTGTAGTGCAAACCAATAAGACATATAATGAGAAGAAGTGAATTATCACGATTTAAAATCATGTAGATATACACATATATATGGTATCTCTCTTCCTCATTATATGTCTTTTTTATATATCTCTATTCCTCGTGATAAATTCCTGTAGTGCAACAACCATGTAAGGCATAACGAGCCATCATATCTACCATGGCATACATTTTTTATTTCTGTATTTGTCCTATCAAGAGGATTTGACAAGGTCTTTTTTTACATAGTACAAATCTTATCCCTCAGTAATACTATATATTACTGCAAGGAATACAATTGTCACGTTTACGAAGAATATAGCATTTATGTTAATCTATTGTGTGCAAACAACATGAGAGATTTTTTTTTAATTCCCAACCTGAGTACACGACACAATTCCTTTCTAAAAAAACTTTCGTCTGGCTATTTGTGGTTAATTTTCTTCACTCTATTCCAATTTAAAAACCACAACCCTAAACCTAGAACCTTTTTAAAAAAACATAAGACATGCAGACAAATCAAGGTCCTGTATATACTATTCATTTTTTTAACTGGCGGTGGTTTTGCCACGTCTACTGTAGTAAAGTTACAGCTATACTCATATTAAAATGTAAAAATACGACCTTGTCATACTAATATGATGGATGCTCATCAGATTATATTACTGAAACATTTTAATTTTGATTAAAGATTGACAACATTTTGACGTGTAAAATAATTTAATATATAAATAAATCTCCGCAATCACACATAAACTACATCTGATTGACAACGATGTTATAGAAACATAAAAAGACAGGGATTTAAAACATTTTACCGTATAAAGAGCCGTCGATCACACATTTTAAAGTTCATACGAAAAGACAGTGGCACAAACACGCACCAACATACACAGTCTCGTAAAAAAAACAGCCAGATAAAAATAAAAAGCCATGCAGTGAACCTCCCCTTTAATCAAACTGTAGCCCCGCCTTACTTTTGTCTATTTTTGCCTTACTGCGCGATCAACTTTTTTCCCGGTCAACTTATTTCTTATGACACCGGTTCAGTATAAATAAAGTCAGGGAACTGTACAGCATATTAAGCTTTATAAGTATGCAAGCTGGGATCGATCGCTTTTTGAATGACCCACCGTACAGCAGAAAGTGAATTTAGCTAAAGACGCAGCATTTAACAAAGCTAACAACATATTCCTAGCAGTAATTTAGAAGCTAAACAAACAAAAACGGTTCCTGCAAGGCACAAAGCGAGCATTCTCACACTGACGCCGCTGCACACTCCTTCTGGCAGTACAGCAGTCAATACAGTTCATTCAGAGCATGTTTCATCTCTCTGTCACTCTCACTCAGACAACCTCCGGCTCTGTCTCTCGCTTTGTCTGTCATTCACTCTCCAGCTCTCTCTGCGCGCTCAGGCATGCACTCCTATTTATCTCCTTGCCTAAACCGTGCGCTTCATTTGCCTTCACCAATCCCGGGCATGCCATTCAGACCTCAATCTCCCAGCAGCATTCTGGGGGTGCAAATGCATATCCAGGATTGGTGAGCTGGGACAGACTGGCAACCAACACTCCCCACACCCCCCACACCCCCTCCTTGCTAGCTAGTGGCATGGCACAGCAAAACAGTAAGACATGTAACACAAAAACATAAAGGACAAACAAATGGGACAGTCAACAAGTCCTTTTGCAGCGCAAATGCCTGGGTAGTTACACACCTCCCCCCTTACTTCCTCATCCTCGAGGGACCAACAAAGTCTAGAAAACGACACGGGAGCTTGCGCTGTTGTCCAGGCCGCTGTCTCCTTGATGGCCTGGGGCTCTCAGCTACTACAGCCAGCGGACTGCTGTCAGGGTCAAGTGGTGGGGGACTCCCAGGCAAGGGGAATTCAGCAACAGGGGGCTGAGGAAGGGGGGACCGTTGGGCAAAGGAGCGTCATGGGCAGGGGACCCGGTACACCACCTCTACGATGCGTTCCAGGACCCGGCATGGTCCAAGCCAGTGGCTGTCGAGCTTCAGGCAACGACTCTGCTTCCTCTTGGGGCTGTAGATCCAGACCAGCTCTCCACTCTCGAAGTGCCGCCCCCAGGCCCAGACTTCATAATTGCACTTCTGCCGTGAGCCCGCAATCTCCAACTGGTTCCGGGCAAAGTGATGGGCCTCCTCCGTGCGATCATAGACCCTCCAGGCATACTCAGGGCCAGGGGGAACAGTAGGTGTGTCCGGCGGGCGGCCGAACACCATCGCCGCTCAAGTGCACAATTCACAGGGTGCATGAGGTGAATTCCTGGATAGCAGAGCAGTAGGCCAGCAGAACCAGTGGCAGGTGGGTGTCCCAGTCCTTCTACCACTTGCGGTGGTAATGGCTAGTTGAATGGCCAGGGTGCAGTTAAACCACTTAACCAGCCTATTACTTTGCGGGTGAAGGGGGGGTCCTGGTTTTATGGAACCCCATGCGCCAGCACATTTTCGCGAAGACCCAGGACTCGAAGGCCGGTGCCTGGAGTGCCATGTTGCGCCTTCAGCACCTCTGTCCACAAGGTGTGTGGGACCACCACCTGCCACCTCACTTCCCCCGGTCGCTGGCTCTCTCCATTGACTCCGTAGGACCCCGTCCCTCACGCTCAGGCTGGTCCATTGTGTCCACAGCCCTCTTGTGGTGTCTGACTCTTGGGCCACCTCTTCTCAAGGGGGCCTGCACTGTTCCACTAGTCACTGCATCACCGGTCCCATTTCGCAGGCCTCCTCGTGGCTCCGCCTCCTGCCAGCCACATTCACCAGCACCAGCTCCCTGCACTGCACCTCGTTGGTCTGTGTAACCTCCAGATCCCATTTCTGTGCTTCAGCCACCGAGAACTCTGTCTCCCGGGCTTCCCTCTTTACACAGTATGTGCAGCCCTCTCTGGCACAGGGTCAGTGGGACAGGGCATCCGCGTTTGCGTGGCAGGCTCCAGCCCGATGCTGGATCTTGTAATTGAAGGACTGTGGAGCTGCTTGATCCAGTGAGCAACCTGTCCCTCCAGTTCCTGGAATGACAGGAGCCACTGCAGGGCCACGTGGTCCATCCTAATCAGGAAGGGGAGCCCATAGAGGAAGTGGCAGACCACTGCGACCACCTGCCAGGTTACACAGTACGGCACTCAGTTTTGCTGAGGACCTTCTCCCCCGCAGCCCGAGCTGGGACAGTACTGGCGTTGGTCAGTTAGTTGGGGCCACCCCCAGACAGCCGTCACTTTATCCGGTTCCGTGCTGATGCCGTCACCCCCGACCCGATGTCCCAAGAAGGTGACTTCTCCGGATGCAGCTTCAGCCCCGCCGCAGCAACTTGTTGTAGTACTGCCGCAGGACTTCAAGAGCGGACTGGAAGGTCTCCCCGTGGACCAGCAAGTCATCCAAGTAGACCAAACACTCCTGGGGGGGAACTCCAGCCAACAACTTCTCCATGAGCCGCTTTAACATCATCACTCTGAACTGCCAGTCCCCGGCCAGTGGAGAAGGCCGTCTACGGTCTGGCTGCTGGGGCAAGAGCTACCAACCAGTGACGAGAACCAGGGCCGCATCTTGATGGACCTGGCCTCCCCCTTATCGATTTCGTGCTGCACTAGGTGTGTCCTGCCGGCATCTTCAGAGCTGGTGGTGAAGCTGTTGCGGTATTCCAGCAGCAGCTCCCGTAGCTGGGCATGCTGCTCTGGTCTAAGCCTCTCACAGTTACTACTGCCAGAGCTGTGTCCTCCTTCCATGGCGGTGGTGGCAGGGCTGGAGGGGCTGGGTGGATGGTGCCTGGGGGGCAGAACGCCGAGTCCGGGCAAGTGTTGAGTTCCCCCAGGTGGGCATGAAGGTGGTGAGGATACAGATTCCTGGCAGCGCGGGTTCCATGGGAGGGCTGAGTTCACCTAGGCGGCCGAAGCAGGAGGCCGTGGTCCCGCCTTCTGGTGGTGTTAGCCCTGGGTATGGGCTGAGGTCCCCCGGGCGGATTCTGGGGGCCTGGCTCCTTGGTGTGTCACTGTCGATTGTCAAGGAAGACGGGGGTCCTGGCCGGGCTGGACGGGGCTAGTCGCTGTCCGGGGGGTGTCTGGGGTGTCCCATCGTTGGCTGGCTGCGTGCGTCAGGTAAAGGGTCCCTGTCCCAGCCAAGCTGTCCCAGGGGTAGGCTGGACCGTTCTGTTCATCTGTCCTCTCCCCACACCCCCCCCCCCCCCAGGAATGTCCAGGGGTCCAGTCACTCTCCCTCCTCGAGCATGGCCTCGACCTTTTCGGTATGGGCCACCAGCCTGCTCCAGGGAGGTGAGATCGGCAAGCCGGACTTGTTGACGCAGGACAGTAGGGGTCAGGATGCGGATGAAAGCCTCCGTCGCCATGTGCCTTTGCATGGCCGGAGGTTAGTCCAGATAATCCCGCCGCACCAAGTACAGTATGTCAGCGGCCAGAGCCTCAAGCTTCTCATCGCTGGCTTGTATGTGGTTAGTGAGGCGCAGGTCCATGGCAGGCTCCACCCTACCGAAGTGGCGGTTGAGGGTAGTGGAGAGGGCCACGAAATCCCAAGCTCTTCAGGGCTAAGATCAAGTAGCACTTGCAGTGGTTCCCCCTCCAGCGCCGCTGCTAGTTACCCTGCTTTCTCCTCCTGGCTCCAGCCATTTGCCAGAGCAGCCATCCTGAATTTGGCCTGGTAGGCCTCCCAGGGCGAGGCCCCATTTTAACGCCTGCGCTTCTGCCCATCACCACAGCCTGTTTGCCCTCCCTCGGTCTCTCTTCAACCCTTCTGCAATCGGCACGTGGCACATGTCAACAAAACCCTCAGCATCCCATAGTCCCGGCAATGTTCACTGTTGATCAAGCTGAGACAAAGCAAGGTCTCTCCAGTAAGACTATTAATTGCAAAACTTTGTAAGTGTCTCTCACTCTGTCTGTCACTCTGTCACTCACTCTCCAACTCTCTTCCTACGCTCAGGTATGCACTCCTATTTATCACCTTGCCTAAACCTCGCCCTCCATCCGCCTTCACCAACCCCAATTATGCCATTCGGACCCCAATCTCCCACCAGCATTCTGGGTGTGTGTGACAGAAATACAATGATTCTTGGTTGTAAGTCTCCTCCTGACCTGTGAGGGTGCTAAGCAGCGAGAACAGAGTTCCCTGGATGGGCTGGCCTGACAGTTCTTTCCCAGGGTTCAAGGGAAGTCGGCCAGCTAGGAAGGGGGCAGAACTCTGTTGCATTAACACATTGACCCGGAAGGAAAATGACGTGGCAGTCGCAGATTGGAGGGGTGACTGCACTCATTTACCAAGGGGTCATGTGTGACGGCATAAAAGGGGGCGGAGAGACGCAACCTGTTCCTTCGCTTTGGTTTTTGTTATTGAACCTGAAAGGACTCGTGAGAGACCCAGTGATAAAAAAAGTCCCGTGAGTGTTTTGTTTGTTTGTCTATAATTGTTTGTTTGTAATTATTAGTCAGCTATCACGTTCTGGAGCTGTCGCCAAGGGCCAGCACAAAACCCGGAACAGCACTTCACTGTTATCACAAATAAACTCGTATCACCCACCACAAGCACTACAGCACGCATCCAGGACTGGTGACTGTGTTTTTTACATTGTAGGAAAGATACGTCTGTTTATTATTTGGGACTGCAACCTGTTTATTTACTTCCAGTGCATTACACATTGTTGTGCACTGCCTGGAGTTATTGTTTGGTAACCAGACCAGGATTATAATTAATAAAACCCCTTTCCAACTGGATTACAATTCTCTGTCTCTTCACTGTGTACTGCATCCCTCCTGCACCTGTACACAATCAATCACTTTGCCACAGTGTGCAAATGCATGTCCATGATTAATGAACCCGGACAGACTGGCAACCAACACTCCCGACAATTCATCGCCACGACAGTTTGCCCACACTACAATTCATCGCCACGACAGTTCACCCACACTACAATTCATCGCCACGACAGTTCGCCCACACTACAATTCATCGCCACGACAGTTCGCACACACTACAATTCATCGCCACGACAGTTCGCACACACTACAATTCATCGCCACGACAGTTCGCCCACACTACAATTCATCGCCACGACAGTTCGCACACACTACAATTCATCGCCACGACAGTTTGCCCACACTACAATTCATCGCCACGACAGTTCACCCACACTACAATTCATCACCACGACAGTTCGCACACACTACAATTCATCGCCACGACAGTTCGCACACACTACAATTCATCGCCATGACAGTTTGGCCCCACGACAGTTCGCCCCCCCTCCCCGACAATTCGTCCGTATTACTAGATGTAAATATTTTAAGAGTCATAATATGACACATATGTTTGTACTTTTAAGATGTTGACTGTAACCACATCGAAATTGTTGATCGTTCACTTCAACAAGATAGTTTTGTTGATGAGACTGCTTTTATTGGTTATTACACTTCAGTTATTGATAATAGACAAGTCATGTCTTGGAGGGGGTAGGAGCAAATCATGTCCTGTTTTTTCGTGTTTTTTTTTTTTTTTAATAGTTTTCATTTTTTTATGTTAACCAGTGAGATGCAAAAGTGACAGTAGTAAATGTGTGAGCTTGAGATTGAAATGTGAAACGGAGTGAGATGTCGGTCGGATTGTTAAACTGTATCATATAATGCCCGGCAGGGTGGCATGTACCTGCATTTTGTAGTCGGCTAACCACAGTGCAGATTGTTCCACCGCTGTTGCATTTTTAACGTGGCATTTGTTGGGCATGATGAGATTGGGGTTTCATTAGCCTGTAGAGTAATGTAACAATACAACCCTGTGGGCACAAAATCATAAGTAGGCTACAGTGTAATTATTGGAAAATACAGCAAAAACAGAGATCAGTCATATTAATTAAATAAAATAAAAAAATGACATATAACAACGCATCTTTACCAAAAATACAGTATTTACTAAAGTATAAGTTATATAATTTCCACTCGATACTTTTTACAAATACTGATAGCTATTTATGATTTCATCTACTGATATTTACTGAACAAAAAATTGAAATAGTAATGTGAACACATGTCTTAAAACTTTAAAAAAGACACATATGTAATTCAGAATGTTCAGGCTGACAGCTCTTACAGTGAATTGTGCGGTTTTCAGTTTACCACAGAAACAGTCTGTACAATTCTTATTTTGATTATCTAATTGAATCCACTCCAGTTAACTTCACAAAACAAGAAAATTATAAAAATAAAAAAACACACATGACATGAGTTGCTCTCACAGTCTATTATCAATAACTATAGTGTAACATTCATAAAGCCCCCCCACTACTCCAGATGAACCACTAAAAAGTCTCAACAGCACTAGCTTTTTGAAGTGAATGATCAACAATATGTGGTTACACAGTCAACATCTTAAAAGTACACACACACATCTAGTAAGGAGGGGTGACGAATGTCATAGGGACGATTTGTCGGGGACGCATTGTCTGGGACGAATTGTCGCAGGACAAACTGTCATGTACTCGACTTCAACAGCCACTTGTCTTAAACCTCCACAGGTTTGACTATATATTGTGCCTTGTTGTGGAGTGGCTTCAGGGTCCGCCTAATGTTAAAAATCCCACTGGCGACCTGGCCCTTTAAATCTTTTTAGTCAGCCACTGCTGGTACCATTCGAAAGAAGTGAGTCGGAACTTCATAACGAGGTCCTATTGATGTATTTCCGGCATTGGACCATGTCAGGCAGAGCCGTGAATGCAAGTGTTTTGCAATGTCACTGCTGCGCTGTAAGACAGACCTACTTTGGTTCAGTAAACAAACATTTTGAGAAGAGAAATGGCGACAACGAAGGCACTAGGACCTATTTTCCTATATATATATATATATATATATATATATATATATATATATATATATATATATATATATATATATATACAGTACTGTGCAAAAGTTTTAGGCAGGTGTGAAAAAATGCTGTAAAGTAAGAATGCTTTCAAAAATAGACATGTTAATAGATTATATTTATCAATTAACTAAATGCAAAGTGAGTGAACAGAAGAAAAATCTAAATCAAATCCATATTTGGTGTGACAACCATTTGCCTTCAGAACAGCATAAATTCTTCTAGGTACACTTGCACAAAGTCAGGATTTTGTAGGCATATAGTCAGATGTATGATTAAACAATTATACCAAACAGGTGCTAATGATCATCAATTCAATATGTAGGTTGAAACACAATCATTAACTGAAACAGAAACAGCTGTGTAGGAGGGATAAAACTGGGTGAGGAACAGCCAAACTCAGCTAACAAGGTGAGGTTGCTAAAGACAGTTTACTGTCAAAAGTCCTACACCATGGCAAGACTGAGCACAGCAACAAGACACAAGGTAGTTATACTGCATCAGCAAGGTCTCTCCCAGGCAGAAATTTCAAGGCAGACAGGGGTTTCCAGATGTGCTGTCCAAGCTCTTTTGAAGAAGCACAAAGAAACGGGCAACGTTGAGGACCGTAGACGCAGTGGTCGGCCAAGGAAACTTACTGCAGCAGATGAAAGACACATCATGCTTACTTCCTTCGCAATCGGAAGATGTCCAGCAGTGCCATCAGCTCAGAACTGGCAGAAAACAGTGGGACCCTGGTACACCCATCTACTGTCCGGAGAAGTCTGGTCAGAAGTGGCCTTCATGGAAGACTTGCGGCCAAAAAGCCATACCTCCGACGTGGAAACAAGGCCAAGCGACTCAACTATGCACGAAAACACAGGAACTGGGGTGCAGAAAAATGGCAGCAGGTGCTCTGGACTGATGAGTCAAAATTTGAAATATTTGGCTGTAGCAGAAGGCAGTTTGTTGGCCGAAGGGCTGGAGAGCGTACACGAATGAGTGTCTGCAGGCAACAGTGAAGCATGGTGGAGGTTCCTTGCAAGTTTGGGGCTGCATTTCTGCAAATGGAGTTGGGGATTTGGTCAGAATTAATGGTCTCCTCAATGCTGAGAAGTACAGGCAGATACTTATCCATCATGCAATACCATCAGGTAGGCATCTGATTGGCCCCAAATTTATTCTGCAGCATGACAACGACCCCAAACATACAGTAAAACTCATTAAGAACTATCTTCAGCGTAAAGAAGAACAAGGAGTCCTGGAAGTGATGGTATGGCCCCCACAGAGCCCTGATCTCAACATCATCGAGTCTGTCTGGGATTACATGAAGAGAGAGAAGCAACTGAGGCTGCCTAAATCCACAGAAGAACTGTGGTTAGTTCTCCAAGATGTTTGGGCCAACCTACCTGCCGAAGTTCCTTCAAAAACTGTGTGCAAGTGTACCTAGAAGAATTGATGCTTGATGCTGTTTTGAAGGCAAAGGGTGGTCACACCAAATATGGATTTGATGTAGATTTTTCTTCTGTTCACTCACTTTGCATTTAGTTAATTGATAAATATAATCTATTAACATGTCTATTTTTGAAAGCATTCTTACTTTACAGCATTTTTTCACACCTGCCTAAAACTTTTGCACAGTACTGTATATATATATATATATAAATGTTTATTGTGTTTGTGGATCAGATGCATGAGACAACTCAGCTGTTTGAGTTAGGTTGCCATGGTTACCACCTTGCAAGGCTTTTAGCCACAGTGAATAGCTCCATCTTGCACCACATGATCAGGGCCCCTGGCATGAATAATTTCAATGTGTTTTTTTTTCTTTTTGTTTTTCTTTTGCACATTTTTCAATTGTTCATTTTAAATTTTATAAACAATAAATAATGTTTTTTTTTCTAAAAGCATCTCTTTTTTGTGGTTTTTGTTATCTGTACTGAACAGGGTGAGTCTCAGACTATTTAACATTTTTTATGGAAGCCTAGTGTGTGCACATTTATTCCATGTAGGACTTATACATCTTTACAGTTAAAGAGTTATAGGCACAAATCTAGCAACAGTAAAAAAAAAACAGGTGAAAATAGCTTGGACCCTAAAGAGTTAAGAACATAGCTTTGTAGGGCTGTTGGGGGAGTTGTGTTGGTTTAGTTTCACTTTCATGTTCTGTAAAGCTACCTCCTCTGTCCTCAGTTATTTATGGCTTGTATTTGACATGTTTTTTTGTCCTGGGACACCCCCTCAAAGGTTTGGGGATGGTGTTCAGGCTGACTTGGCATCAGATTCAGCTGGGCAGTGAGACTCAGTCCGGAGTTCATTGTGAAACAGTAAAGTGCTCCTGCAGGGATGGCAGTGTGCTGGCAGCTTGCCTAGTAACATCCCTACAGGCAGTGGAACAGTCAAACCTCAGTGGTCTGGTAACCGTATGCATGCTGGCTTCCACAACCATATGCATGCTGGCTTCCACAACCATATGCATGCTGGCTTCCACAACCATATGCATGCTGGCTTCCACAACAATATGCATGCTGGCTTCCACAACCATATGCATGCTGGCTCCCACCCAATTTATTGCGATGGCCTCTGCCTCACACCAGGGGTCTGATAAATGAGCCGAGTTGCTACTTTAAGAAACCAATTGACTCAAAAACAAACAAACACTTGTTTATGGTTACATACAATGCTGACTTCTGTGTCTTCAATGGGGGCCACATCAGGGATGTATACCCCCCCACACCCCACCCCCCCACACACACACAGTATGTTGTATTAAGGACATACCCATCAAAATCTAGTAATGTCCTGACCCCATCTTTTGGCCTTGAGAATCCTATGAAAAGTCCATTAACTACTAGAACAGGAGTTGGAACACATAGAACTAGAACAGTTGGATTAATAATACAAAATGTATAACACCTGCTATAACCCTGTCAATAGGGTATATGGGCCACAACGGGCAGCCAGGAAACACTGATTCAACAGTTATGGATACCACCTGCCAACCAAGTGTTTCTGGTTAACTGTCTATAAAAGCAACATCTCCTGTATTGCCAATAGTAACTGACTTGCAAAATATATATTTCATGTACTACAGAGTTAATGCATTACCAAGTATACTATTTGCAAAACAAATTAATCCGTCATTTAAGGGACAGGCCATTATGTGTGTTTCTAATCCGTAGATGGAGGTAGCCTGTGTAAAATCTGAGGAATTACTCATCAAGGTAGCACAAATAGTAAAGCCAAGAGACAACACAGCATGCCCGGGAATACCATGCAGAGTTAGGAATGTAGGAGTACAAACCGAATCACATGATCATCAGTTATAGCTTGTCCTAATGCCTCGCAACAGATACAACTGGGCAGCAGACCATGCAACCTGGTGCTGTGTTGTTAACACACACCTCCTGTCTCACAGAAACTTGCCGTCATAACAGAACACAAAATGTTTGTCGACGCCTCAACATCCTAACATGTCAAAATTACATATTCTCAAAAATATCCATGCAATTATGATTAAAATATACAAAATAAATATATCAGAAATGTTCAGTAACTGTATTTATACTAACTGTGTTAGAATATATTTTTGGATCAACTATAAATTAAATACATATGACATTCTGCATATTCTAAAATACATTATTTGCACATGATATATTTAGGTCTTTTTATGTATTGAATTTTGTAATGCCCAAAATTAATTTAAGACATACTGTAGTTTCGGTATGATTTTAGGAGGCTGTGTGGTCCAGTGGTTAAAGAAAAGGGGCTTGTAACCAGGAGGTCCCCGGTTCAACCCCCACCTCAGCCACTGACTCATTGTGTGATCTTGAGCAAGTCACTTAACCTCCTTGTGCTCCGTCTTTCGGGTGGGACGTAATTGTAAGTGACTCTGCAGCTGATGCATAGTTCACACACCCTAAACTCTGTAAGTCACCTTGGATAAAGGTGTCTGCTAAATAAACAAATAATAATAATGATTTTAATATATGATGTATAGCTATTTTCATTTCACTTATTACACATTACAATCACAAACCCTTAAATCAATCACAAATCATTAATTATCGCATATAAAAATGTAATAATGTCTAAGCATACTAAGATCTGCATATCAGAAATACACACAATTGTCAACCTGGTTAAACTGACTATGTTATTGCTGTACCAGGTCTCTGCACTTGTCAGCAAGGTATGCTGTCCTGGGGTAACAGTTTACTTACTACTGTGCTATTATTCCTGTTTGTGGGAAAACATACATACTTACATACACACACACATACACACGCATACAGTACATACTGTTCTATGTTTTCATTGAACGGAGTAACCGACATCTTAGAACAAAATGTGTGTGATATGTGATGTTGATGTTTATGTGATGTCTTTTGGCCACATCTCACTTGTAAAACAGAATATTTTTGCATTAAAATAAAAATAACATTTTAAAAATAATAAGAATCAATTTCTAAGTAAACTCTCAAGAACCAGGTAACTTCTTATTGTGTCATATTTTTCCAGCTTTCCTTACTGTGGTATTCTAGTCATGCCGCATTGTCTCTTGGCTCTCAGTTACTTGTGTAACTTTGATGAGCAATCATCACAGTTGGGTTTTGCACAGATGACCTTCATCTACAGCAGGGGTCGCCAACCTATGGCTCCTGAGTCACACACAAAAGAAAAGGTTTTATTTTTTTAAGATCGTACTTGTAGCATCCACACAAATGTACCGCTGCCCGACTCCTAGTCATCACACATACCTCACTGTTCTTTAAGGTCCACCTACTCTCTGCTCTTATTAGGGTTTCTTTTCCTGGGTTTGATTTACTGTAACGTCTGGTGTAGCGGGTGTATGATTTCGCCAGGTTATCATAGATGCTTCAGATCTATTTTCAGTTAGTTATATAATGTAAAGGGAGGGGAGCCCTCTCGTGTTCTTTTTGAAGTACTGAAAAGGAGATTTTCGCTGGGTTAGTAACACGGCAGACTGAACAATTGTAGTAACATTATTATTTGTTTATTTAGCAAACGCCTTTATCCAAGGTGACTTACAGAGACTAGGGTGTGTAAACTATGCATCAGCTGTAGAGTCACTTACAACTACGTCTCACCCGAAAGACGGAGCACAAGGAGGTTAAGTGACTTGCTCAGGGTCACACAATGAGTCAGTGGCTGAGGTGGGATTTGAACTGGGGACCTCCTGGTTACAAGCCCTTTTCTTTAACATAAAGGGTAAGATAGTGGAAGAATGTATTTATTATTTTTACCTCCTCTGCGGTCTAGATTCGAACCGCCGACCTTCGTCACCAAAGGCAGACATGCTACAGTTTCGCTAAAGGTGAATCCCCCCCCTAGTGGGGTTGTAGTCATGTCTTTATGCACACATCATATAGCTAACATCATATTTCACATAAGTGGAAAAATACCATCAAGGTTTGTGGTGTAAACGGTTGTTGTAAATATACAAGTGGGAATGCCACCAGGGGTCCGCTTGCAAAGTATTTTAATATTGATAAAATGGCTCAGTTGCGGAGTAACAAAAGCATCAGGTTCGTCTTGATCCTTCCCAGTCTGTGAGCCGCGTGAAGGAGGTAGGTCACCCCCCCCCCTCGCTGTCGTTCTTCTATGTAAAAATATTATTTTTAAAATATTGCTGATTAAAATGGTTTACATTGATACATGGCAAATTATAGTATTGGTTGTGAAATGTTTATTTGAATTCCTGTTACTCTCATTCAATGTATATCACGAGATAGCTGAATAACGATTCTGACAGGAAAATAGATATCATAAATTATATTGGGTTCAAATATAGGGAAGGGCAATTGGAAACGTAATTGAGGTGTGTTGTGAACCTGTGTGAATACCGTATTTTATTTTCTGTTTGGGCCTGATTGTATGTGTGAGCCCAGTTAATGTAATTGTATGAGGGGCTGCGCAGATTCGCTGCACTGACTGCGTGAAGGGGCACATTTATTTTTGTCTGTATTTTTTATTTGTATGAAAGGTGGCCAGTTTTCTCTCTGGTTTGTATAGGTGGGAGGCGACTGATTATTTTTTTGTATGTGTTATGTTTTTGTTATCACAGGTAAACTATTATTTTTATTTTCTCTTTTTATAAATGTTATTGTCTTATATATTTCTAATAATGTATTTTTTGTATATGTCTGACCAGTTAAGATAGACTGATATTATTGTTCTGTAAATAATTTAAATAATAATTGTAAATGTGTTAGTACATTCCGTTCTTCCTCTTGTAATTATTAGACTTTGGATAGGTGATCATCCTGGATATGCTGGTTTAATGTAATGTACTATAATTGCCTATAGTATAAAGCATCACACTATAAGTGCTGCCCAGTCTGTGAACCATGTGAAGAAGGTGGATGTACTGTATGTGTTATGTTTTTATCACAGAGGCAAAATTAAAAATAGGGAATCTGAGAATCCAGATCTGTCTGAGTCTACAATCATTCCGTCAAACACAATGCAGGATGTTTTATATATATATATATATATATATATATATATATATACAAATAGCATTACAGGCAACCCCCACCAATCTTATATTTTCAACATGGGTTAATAATTGTAAATACAGTATATACACTTTATGTGTGTGTGTGTGTTTACAATGCTTCACATTGCTCAGGCAGTGTCTTTCAACCACAGACAGGTCCTTCATCTGGTATGAGGAAGTTCAGCTATGCTATTATTATATGTTTCTTGTATTTTTTTCTAGCGCTCGATTCACGTGGGACTCCACGTCTAGGAGGTTACCAGCTCTGAGGACACCTGCTTTTTAGTCCTGTGCTAATCATGCTTTATAATGATATTTCCATACTTTTTTTATATACTGTACACCTTCAGTCTCTTTCGAAATTCAACACAAATTGCAAGCTTGCAATTCACTGGGCATAGGCTGCTCTACATATTCTAGTTGAAACGTGGAAAAGTATTATTAGGAGGCTGTGTGGTCCAGTGGTTAAAGAAAAGGGCTTGTAATCAGGAGGTCCCTGGTTCAAATCCCACCTCAGCCACTGACTCATTGTGTGACCCTGAGCAAGTCACTTAACCTCCTTGTGCTGCGTCTTTCGGGTGAGACGTAGTTGTAAGTGACTCTGCAGCTGATGCATAGTTCACACACCCTAGTCTCTGTAAGTCGCCTTGGATAAAGGTGTCTGCTAAATAATAATAATAATATTATAAAGTTATAAGAGCAGCCTAGATTAACTCAAGCCTGGGTCTTCCAAAATGCTTTTCAATACATGCTTTCTTATTCAAAACAATAATAACTAACAACAAAATAATGAAAGCTTACAAAGAATAAAACTCAGGGTTTAGTGTTGACAGGTTGTTTTTTTTGGGGGCGTTATTGGTAATGTAATGCCAAGGCTGTGTCTGGCATCTATTTGCGTTTTTCAAAAAGGGGAAAAAAGATTTGAAAAGTTTCAGAATTGCACTGTCACGTTATCTAATTTATTAAATCAGAGATGTTTTTTATGAAGACTTTGTGATCTATTAAAATCTGTGAATATTTATAAAAAGGGAGTTTAAATGTAAACTAGTGGTCTATTTTTTATATTGCAGCCAAAGTAAAAAATAAATAAATACATAAATAATTTCTAGGAGGACATGACAGGCCCATTTACCATATTACTGTATAGTTTGCCTAAAAGTATTTTTTTAAAACATTGCAAAGTGAATATATGTGTATGATGTTTCAAGACAATCCAGAACCTCAAATACAGTTATATTGTCTTCTACAATGTACCCAGAGTATACGGCCCCTAACGATTGGAATGGCTGTAATCGTATTTTAAGGGGGTTCTGAGATTATCAAGTTGGCATTTGCACATTTTTTTCTGAATAGAAAAAACATATAAAGTTATCAAACCAGAAAGAAGTTTAAAAAAAATAGAATTGTAATTAGCGTTTTTCCTTTAGAATTAGTAATAAATAGCTTACCTAGCCTACCATGTGTAAATGCATTTTTAAAATTCTTAGTTGTATTTATTTAAAACATTAGCCAAGCTTAGTTTCATGAGTATTTAGAGTATAATATATTTTCTATGTATAATTTGCTTCTTTTTTTGATGAATTTATTGAACTACAGTATTATATTAGTTTATAGTTTACTTTCTTGTGTATTCTTCTGATTGCCGTTTAGTTTGTTTACATCCCCACAAGGCCGTTTTGAGCAGTGGGAAGCTTCGTTCCTCTTGAATCCCTTACGTCACTGAGTAAACTGTATAGACTACTTGCAGCAGTAGAAAGATATAAATGCCATCTGCAAGCTTCACTGTTGCACAAGGACTTTTTTATACTAATAGCATTACAGGCAAACCCCACTAATCTGATATTTTCAACATGGGTTAATGATGTATGCATTTCTGAAATGTAAATATATATTGGGGAAGAGAGGGGAAAGATGTTGTCCAGGAGTGTGATTACAGGACTACATCACCCAGAATGCCTTGGGGTTTGTAATTAAAGCCTCTAATGAAATGAGGGACACCTGCCTGTGATTAAGCATCGACCAATAAAAGTAATGTGCTGTGGTTCCTTCCTTCTTGCCCTTCTAGGAGAAAACACAGCAGGAGCTCTGCTCGGAGACCTGGAGTAACTAAAAGAATGCCAGAGTCAGGAGTGAAAACAAAGATCAAATCAAGGTGGCCGGCTTGCTGAGGCTACAGCGAACGGTAGAAAGAAAAAGGGGCAAGCACACACAGCGGAGAAAGACAGCAGCATCGATTACAAATTCCACATACCCATACTGCAGAAGGACAGTCTCTGGAACGTTACTAGTTTAGTTACTGGGGGAAACTTGGGCAACCCTGTTACAGTATGGTGAGGGTAGAGCAGAACGTCAATCATCCTGGCACCTCGTAGAATAGCGGAGGCTGTGAGACTCTGCTGGTAGCAGAACTTTTATTTGTAGTTTTATTTACAGTGTTTGTTTTCTTGTGTTATTTTGTCCTTTGGATTTTGATTATTATTTCATAAAAGAAACTATCTCCACAAGCGTGGGAGGAATACCATTGCTGTAAACCTCCCAGGTATATTCCTGGTGCCACCCCACTGGGGTAAAGAAACTAATAATTCTTGTGCGCCTGTGTGGCATCTCAAAGAACTGACTGTCTCCCGTGTGCTGAGTGAACTCTCCACACTCTCCCACAGTAGGTCACAAGTGTTTGTAGGTTGTGTGTGTGAAGACTGGCTGTAAACTTTAAAGGTAATCAGTGCTGCTGTGTTTAACTTGTTTTAGTAACAAGTAGTTTGTTACCAGTAAACGATTTAGCCGTCCAGTTTATAGTTTAGAACTGTTAAAAGTTTATTTAGAGCTCCTTGATGGAGTTAGGCTTTTGTTTTGTTTATCTGTTTTGTTATGTTCCAGTGTTTATATTTTATCTGTGTGAATAAAAGTGTGCAGGAAAGTGTGAAAACGCAGTTCCTCTTTAAGACCCGAAACCTGAATAAATATAGCAAAGCTGCTCGCAGAGCCTGTGACACAGTCATGTCCCGCCCCCGAGGACACAAATGAACTGCACACACAGATCTCATCGCCATTTATCTTTTCAAGAACTGACCTGAAAGGAGGCTGCGTGAACGTTCGGCACCACTTGTCCCGTCTTTCCCTTTGGGGCCCCAGGAGGCTACGAATGCAGATTGGTAGCAGGGTAACGTGCTCTCCATCGTCGGCTCTGAGGAGGTGGGTGAACATGAGCTGGTGTTCCCATCTGAGGACATGGAGTCAGACAGCACGTATCCTGCAGTTAATCTCTCCCCGTCAGCAGAGCTTCTGCCATTGATCAAGAGGGCCACTGCAGTCTTGCAGGTGCCCTGGTCTACAGAAGGTGAGGCAAGGCAGTCAATCTTCGATGACGAGCCTGCCATGTCTCCCATGTCACCCCCAGTACACACAGATTTTCTCTTTGGGATCCAGTCGTCTTGGAGTCACCCGGCTACAGCTCCAGCTGTTTCCCGGTCTGTGGACACCCTATATAGGGTGAACGATGCGGAGAAGCTGGGCCTGTCCCATTTTCCACCAGTGGAGGCTTATATTGCGGCGTTGGTACAGGCGCCTAAATTAGCGCTCCTGTCCAGGGACTCTATTTGCCCCAATAAGCAGTGTTGGGTCTCGGAGGTGATCCTTAAGCATGCCTATTCAGCCAGTGCATTTGTCTCACAGCTGGGCATCTTTAACAGCATTCTGGTAGCCTACCCATCACAATTGCTGTCATCCCTCTCTGCCAACCACAGGCCATCACCACTACAGCTGGATGAGCTGTGCCTGGTTAATAAAATCCTGCTCCGACTGTCTAAACTTAACGGGCAGACAGTGGGTAGAAACCTGGCTGTGCTGGTAGCTGCACGCAGGCAGCTTTGGCTTTGGCATCCAACAGCTTTTGAGGACAAAGCTGGATGGATGTTCCTATTACACCGGGGCATACCTTTGGTCCTGTGGTGGACGAGATGCTGCAGCGTTTTCTTCGGCCACCGGGTATGGAAATCCACTAAGGAGTTGGTGTGCTTGCTTTCAAAAAAGTGACCACCACCAGTGCTCAACTGGCCCGCGGCTGTTTGCCGCGGAGGCTATACTAGGTTCCGCCACCCGGCGCAGAGGCAAAAGCCTCAGGCAAAGCCAAAAGGTGAGCAGTGGCCCTAGGGGCTTGCTTCCACAGGCCCAGGGGCCCTACTCAGGGAGCCATCTGGAGTATTGGTGTCAGTGCACCACAGACTTCTGAGTGCTTTCTACCGTTCAAACCAGCTACTCTCTACAGTTCAAGCACTGTCCCCATCCATTCAGGACTCCAACATCAGTGGTGTCTCAGGAGATAGCAGCTCTGCTGCAAAAGTGGGCTATTCGTATGGTACACCCCTTCCAGTTGGAGGAAAGGTTCTAATCCAGGTACTTCCTGGTGCCCAAGCGGGATGGTGGCCTCAGACCGATCCTCGACCTCAGACAGATCAACCTGTATTTGAGCTGAAGGAGGTTCAAAATGTTGACGTTGCAATAGCTGTTGCAGTCAATCAGGCCAGGCGACTGATTCACCACAGTGGGCCTCAAAGACACTTATTTCCACATCCCCATAAAACCGACACTCACATGTAACTGGTCACAGGCCACCTTCAATGGTTGGGTCTTACAGTGAATCATGCGAAGAGCCAGGTCAAGCCTTCTCAGACAGCCTCTGATCTAGGAGTGTGCTTGGACTCAGAGTCCATGCTGTCCATTCAGATGGCAAAGTGCAGATAATAGCCACCTGTTTAGAGTTATTTCAGCTCAACAACTTCTGGGCTTGATGGCAGCATCTTCTCAGACCCTACCTTTGGGTCTCCTGCGCATTCGCCCTCTGCAAGCTTGGTTCAACAGCAGGGTTTTTCAGCCCACATTGACAATGTCTTGTCACTGTCAAAATGTACTCTCTTGGTGGAACTAGCCTGCCCATCTGCACCTAGGCGTAGTGCTGGGCAGTGTCACCAGTCCTTGCCACTGACGTATCCAGACTTGCCAAGGTCTCCACATAAATGTTTTGGAACTGCAGTTTACCTAGCCTTGCAGCATTTGTTGCAGAAGGTTCGAGGGAGGCATGTGCTTGTTTGTGTAGTCAACACAACAGTGGTGGCTTATATCAACCTCAAAGTCGGCCACAGGTGGCCAAGTCTCCATCGCGTGGTCTCTAATCTTTTGCTGTGGGCACACAAGAACCTACTCTCTGGGCAACGGACCTCCTCTCAAGAAGGCTCCCAGCGCCTCAGAGTGGAGGCGAACCCCTAGGTGGTAGCCTCATTTGGGAGAGGTTTGGGAGAGCAGAGATATATCTCTTGCCTCCCTGGAATCAACCCACTGTCCCCTCTGGCTCTCCATAGTAGGAGGCAGGGACCCGCTGGCGGTAGATGCCTTGGCACACCAGTGCTCCCACTGTGTCTATCAGGCAGGACCAGGCCAAGGTGCTCCTAGTAGCCCCATATTGCACCAGGAGCCTCTGGTTTTAAACCCTGATGCAGCTCCTGAGCAGCCAGCTGGGGAGACTGCCAAGCGCCGTGACCTGCAGCTCTGGGTCTGCCCTGAATGGCTCTATTGAGCCGTTCTGTTTCTGTCCAATAGGGTTATTGACACCTTACAAAATCCTAGAGCAGGGTCCACATTCCTTAGTGAAAGCCTGCCTAATTTTTACAGAGGCTAGGAAAAGGGTTATGTTATGCTCTGTACCAATCATGCCTTTTGCCAAACACTATCTTGGCATTCCATGTCAACCAATCTGTCATATTGGAGGCTTCCTTCCACCTCCTTCCAGTCTGACAGGGAGCTGCTGCTCCATACGCGTACTATGGTGTACTATGTTGACAGGACGAAGAGTTCGAGGCAGTCCAAACAATGTTTTGTCTGCTCTGGGACGAAGTCCCATGGTCAAGCCCTGATTAAGCAGAGGCTGACCAAATGAATAGCAGACACAGTCAGGACTGCCTATGAGCTGGCCAACTTGCCCCCTACAGAAAGCTTACAGCCTATTCCTTCAGGGACATGGCAACTTTGTGGGCTTTATTCCAGGGTGCATCTATCAAGGACATTTGTAAAGGCAGCAGTGTGGGCTACTCCCCATACCTTTACTAGGGTCTACAGACTTAGGTCGTGGGTCCTCAAAACCCTGGTTTCAGAACTAGAGCGTTAAGGGCAGCTTCTGAGTCGACCCTTACAACACAGACATAGAGGCGATTTCCTCCCTCAATTTGTTAGCCCTAGCTACTTGTTACTGGGGTTCCGTATGGTAACACACAAGGCAGCCTCGGCTTAGCCTTGTAGCATTCTGGTCATGAAGCAATCTTGCCCTTGCGATGACTTGGGTAGACTGACCCATACGGTAATGGTTACATTTCGTACTTGAAAGGGAACATTAGGTTATTATCTTAACCCTGGTTCTCTGAAATAGAAATGTAACCATTAACCTTCAAGGTCACTGCGTCCATGACAGCCAGCTTGAAGGAAAAATGATGCCGAGATCTGTGGGTGCAGTTCATTTATGTCCTCTGGGGCGGGACATGACTGCATCACAGGCTCTGAGAGCAGCTTTGTTATATTTATTCAGGTTTCGGGTCTTAAATACTAGGTTACTACCCATATAGAAATGGTTACATTTCTATTTCAGGGAACCAGGGTTATGATAATAGCCTAACGTTCTTGTGTCTGGGTCAAGTATTTCAACGGCACAGACCAGCCTTGACCTGGGGGCTTAACCACAATATACAGTTGTAGTCAAAAGTTTACATACCCCAATGGAAATTTATAATTTCTAGAAATTTCTCGAAAACAAAGAATTTTGTAGCAAAAGTTTTGCTTTTGTGGATGTGGATTAAAAGTTACTTGAAATAGGTGTCTACAATTATTTATGCTGTCATTACCAATAAGTCAATATGGGGAGAAGTAAAGAGCTATCTGAAGACCTTAGGCAGAAAATTATTTTTTGTCATAAAGCTGGAGAAGGATACAAGAACATTTCCAAGCATTTGAGTATCCCAATTTCAACTATTGTTTCTGTTATCAAGAAGTACAAGACTCATGGTACTGTCACAACGCTCCCTCGGTCTGGAAGAATGAAGGTTATTTTACCAAGAACAAGTAGAAGAATTGTGCGGAAGGTTAATAACAGTCCGAGATTGACTGCCAAAGATATTCAAAGTGAATTGGCTGCAAGTGGGACTGGGGTTTCCATTTCAACCATAGGTTGAGTATTGCATGGTGAAGGTCTCAATGGTCGCAGGCCAAGGAAAAAGCCACTCTTACGAAAGGACAAATCACTTAAAGTTTGCAAAACATCATTTGAATAATGGATATGAGTTCTGGTCAAAGGGTTTGTGGAGTGATGAAACAAAAATCGAGCTATTTGGTCATGCTGATAGTCGTTACGTTTGGAGAAAGTCTGGTGAGGCGTACAAAGAAAAAAACACCATAACTACAGTCAAGCATGGAGGTGGTAATATCCTTCTATGAGGCTGTTTTTCCTTTAATAGCACAGGAAATTTAGTTCCAATACATGGTAAAATGGATTCCATAGCATACCAAAAGATATTGGCCAATCATCTGAAACTCTCCGCTACAAAACTTGGTTTAAAGCGCAACTGGATGTTCCAACACAACAACGATCCAAAGCACACATCAAAATCTACTTCAGAATGGCTAAAGAAGATTAAAATTAAGGTTCTGGAATGGCCTAGTCAAAGTCCCAATCTAAATCCGATTGAGAATCTTTGGTATTAGTTGAAAAAGGCTGTGCACAAGAGAAGTCCTCGAAATTTGAATGAAGTGGAACAATTTTGCGTTGAAGAATGGTCAAAAATCACTAAAGAATCATGTCAAAAGCTCATTGACAAATATCCTAATAGTTTAAAAGAGGTTATTATTGCTAAAGGTGCCTCAGCTAGCTATTAATTTCATTTTCCTTATCAGGGTATGAATACTTTTTGAATTAGTATTTTGGAAGTTTTGCAAAAAAATTGCAAATTATTATTTGTTTATTTAGCAGACGCCTTTATCCAAGGCGACTTACAGAGACTAGAGTGTGTGAACTATGCATCAGCTGCAGAGTCACTTACAACTACGTCTCACCCGAAAGACGGAGCACAAGAAGGTTAAGTGACTTGCTCAGGGTCAAACAATGAGTCAGTGGCTGAGCTGGGATTTGAACCATGGACCTCCTGGTTACAAGCCCTTTTCTTTAACCACTGGACCACACAGCCTCCTAGACATGTATTTCTTGTAACTTTTTTCCTCATCCACAAAAGCAAAACTTTTGCTACAAAAGATTATTCCTATAATTACTTGTTTTTGAGAAATTTCTAAAAATTATAACTTTCCACTGGGGTTTGTAAACTTTTGACTACAACTGTATATATAGTGTAATAAAGCCCTCGGCTTGGGCTCGTTTGCACCCTTTAAAAACACCGACCCAGACATGGAACTGTAGTTCTAGCGTGGCTGCGCACTTTCATTAATCACAAAACAAAATAAAAAATAAACAATCAAAAAGCCTACCTCCTTCCAGGAGTGCTAAGCTAAACTTTTCTTCAGATTCCTTATCTATGAGCTGGATTGCTAAGCCGTTTCCCAGTCACAAAACTCCTTGTTATACAAACAGGTTTACACAGCACCTTGCTTTTTTCATGTTGCAGCACACACAAAGGTTTACGCCGTACCTTGTTCCTTTATCGACAGTCTCCTGCCGTCTCACAGACTACCCTGAACAAACATTTCTGTCCCTTGATATACCTGCCTGCTAATCACAGGCAGGTGTCTCTCATTAAGCTTAGAGCCAGGTGACCCTCCTCCTGGCTCACTCCCGTGGCATTCTGGTGAGTGCAGTGCCCCACTTGGTGCTACTATCCTTACAGTGGCTTTTAAAGTGTACCAATAACAAAATCTGTGTTAACTGTGCAATTGTTTAATACATTTTTTTTTAAAACTTTTCCATCACAGTAGTTATTTGGATTATTATTTTGTAAGGATAGCAAATAACATTTCATATATACATATGGGACACACAAGGAATCACAAGTCTGTCCAGTCCACTTACCTGCCGAGGATTTTGCTGACACAACCGTGGCTGACCCGTAGTTGTCGGGAGATGTCGCACGGCCTCACGCCTTGGTGGGCCAGTTCTACGATCCGCTGGCGCACCACGTCCGGGAGCGGCCGTCCGTTCACAAACACGCCTCCCAGCTGGTTCACTCCACCGTGTCCTGTAAGCGCAAAGTTAGGGGTGTAACTAGGCATGGAGGAGAACCAGGGATGGCATTATCACATACACAAGAGCCTTGTTTTTAATTTACTCTTACTGCTATGGATTTGGACCCTCACAAACTGTAGACTTGCAATCACAATCACACAACACAGTATATGCAACCTTTTCTAGCTAAAAACACAAATGAAATATTCAATGTAAAGCCTTATCTACTGCCCTTGTTGATATGAACATAAGTGCACCACCTGCCAAGGCTCTGAAAGTTTGGGTCCTTCTCTTTTTAATTCTTTTTTACAACACCACCAAAAATATTCAGATGGTTTAATACTCAAAATAATTTGTTATAGTTAAACCACGAGAGATTTCCTTCTATCAAGCTGTTGCCTTTTGCGGTAACTTTTACTACCTCAGTATATTTTCTTGGCCAGTGCTAATTCTGAATTATTTGAAACTTGCCTAATAATTAGCCGGACAGATTTTCTATTGACATTAATTAGTTTAATTAGCACAGTGTGTCCTTTAAAGTCAGTTAAGGTATAGCAGCAAAACTATGTGAATAATTTTTGTCTTGTGTAATTGTATTTCATTATTTATTTTATTTATCTTCTTCAATACTGACTCATTAATTTTCTAAGAATTATGTATTTAACTGTAAATTTAGTGTATACAGAACTGAACCAAGCTATATAAAGCTATGCATAGTTAAACTGCCTGAAGGTAATTGAATAATTCTTGGTGCCACTGTAAATATATATTGTTATGTGTATTAACAATAATACTGCAGAATACTACATAAAACCTACAGACTACATCTTAAATGACGAAACAAGGGAAACAAAATAGGACTTTAACAACCAATTCCATGTTTATTGTCAAAACAATATATTTTTTGGAATGCAAACTCCTATAATATTCAATGAGATTGTAGTTTACCACTTGCATAAATGGTAGAAAATAATAATTAGCCTGGTATTTTGCTTAAAACACTGTAAAGTCAGGTTATTTTGCATTAAGTTAGCTAATTTAAAAAGGTTGTTTCACCATTTTAGTTCCCAAGACTTTTAAAGCCCAGATAAACATTAAACAGTCTAGTAATCATTGCAGGTATTACAGAACTCTGCAAGCCCCAGACCTATCAGACTTGAACCTGACATCCTTCTACAAACCGCAACCCCCCCCCACCTCATTTTGATAAGTAGACAAGCAGCTTATTACTGCAATCACCAAGAAAATTGTATTTTGTTTTTTTCAAAAGTAACTTAACCAACATCTCTTTGTAACAACTGGGCCTATTTTCAAACTCTTGCTTTTTGATAGGAGATAATGTCATGTTAATGTTACAAAATGAAAAACATCAGACCTTGAATTATATTACTTACATTTTTGGTTCTGGTTTTGCTAAATAAACAGGTGTTTTTCAACTTAGGAGTCAATTCAAGACTAGAGTAAACACTTTGAAAGTATACCCCAGTGTCTCTAAAATATTGTATTATCTAATAAAAAAAGGTCTAATTTAGTTTGTTTACTAAAAAAAAAGCCAAAAAAGTATCTTTAGCATTTTTTCTTGCACAACCTGAAGGGATCCTAAGTAAAGAAGGGCCTGAATTTCTTAGGTCCACATTGTTCCCCATTTATTATGACTAGTAAGAAACAATTTAGGTTAAACTCGTCAAATTTACATTTACATTAGCAGTACTGATGAAATATCAGGTTATTTTTCCAAGCAGAGAAACATTTACATTTTAGTGGATCAAAAGCTTGCCCTTAATGTACTGGACACACTAAAGCTGTATTAAAATAAACCAAATGTTTCATGTTGTCAAAAGAATTGAGGATTCCTCAATCTTGATCTTTTTTTTGTGTGCTTCTAAGGTCTCTCCCTGGCAGACCGGCTGCATAAGACATACACAACTGCCCTTCTGGCCTTTCTATTTTTGCCATTGATGTCTATCTTATCAATAAGCCTACATGGTAGATTAGTAGCCAAAGGTTTTGAAATCCATCAGGGAAGTATCAAAGTAATCGCACATCCAGATGCACTATTGCCAGCTTCCAACACTTGTAACAATTGCTTTGAAGAATCCAAGGTCACTGTTTTCTGATCTGTGGTTTATTCAGTATAGAATTTCTGATCTGTAGTTTATTCATTATAGAAATCTCTTCTTTACCTACTCCACTTTTTGGTGCTCATATTTTGTCCCCCTGTCACAGCCCACAGTGTAGATAGAAATGATTGCTCTCAGGTAAACTCTGCTAAGACTGAGTCTATTAAAGTTATATAATTAAATGAACATATTCAGGAGTTTTATATGTTTTTAACTATTAGATCTATGTTTCAAAATCACATTACAGGCTACACATTCCATTTTAATGTTTTAAACAGCGTGGGATGTCAATACCCTGGCTCTAGTTGTAAACCTGCTCTTTTGCGGACATCTTTTCATTATATTTGTATTGTATTTAGTGATGACAAAAAAAGACATTTGAAGGAAAACACCAATGGGGTTTATGTGTCAAATTAAAGTACTGTAGTATTAAGATCTGCTGTGTCAGTGCATTGTGCAGTCCATTTACCAAATAATGGTCGTTAATGACAGTATGGTAAGTAATAATTTTAAAGGGTTTAGTTCCTAGTCTACTCATTTAAAACAAATGTTCAGCCCCAGACTAGCATTCCACACATAGAGCTCCACATATAAACATGGCAGTCTGGCTGGTTTTCAGGTGCAATAATAATGCACTTTATATTCCAGAGAAACATCACGTCAATGTTCTGAGGTAAAGATTTAAACAACTGAGTGGCTATCCCAACAAAACACATTTAAATTGCAATACTGGGGTTATTATTCTACGAGTGATACGTGTTACTGTTGTATACAATACATTATAGAAATATATGCCAGATACAGTTTATTAGGTAATATCTGAATTGATAGATACTGATAAACCTTAAAAAGCTGTTAAAATGACTCCAGGAATTATATGTGAGTATACTGATATTTTTATTAAAAAACAGCAAACCACATTATATCCAAGAATATTTTATAAAAAAAAATATCCAACAGGATACTCAACAGATTTATTATTTATTTCTAAAAGTAACTGATAAACAGATAACTGAGTAGTTATTATCTTTATGCATATTTTGATTTTACACAAACAACATCAAATAGAAATATAAAATATATTAAACCTTCATACTCCCCTAATAATTTAAACTGTGTTTTTATGTAAATTATTTTATTTCACTCCAACAAACTTAATTAAGATCCTTAATTATGCAGGTTTGTGCTGTCAGTCGCATACTATTAAATTAAATTGAAGTTGATTGTAGTAAAGTGAGCCTAATGAATACCACTGGTTATTAAGCTAATTGTATTTCGTAATTGTGTAATTGTTGACTCCTCTTAATACTCCTGCCATCAAATCACCAACGATTAAAGTAAAAAGTACATACAGCACCAGAAGCAGCATGTTTCTAAAGATAGGATTATTCTGCACTGGTTTCTCTACTGTATGCTACAGCTGCAAACCCCAAGAACAGTAAGGCAAAGCCCTTATCAAAAGAAACTAGGGAGGCAGCATTCGCTTCATCCAACAGTATGCTGCCCCTAAACAGGAAACGTCTGCCAGTCACACATATACATATATATATGTCATAGAACTTTAAACAGTTGTAAAAGAGGGTTGCGATTTTCTCCCAATTGCATGTACATTTGAAAATACCTCTGTTCACACATCCATAACATATACTCCTATATCCCATTCTGTATTAATTAAATTCCCTTAGAATCCCGGATAAGACGCTTTTAATAGATGTTTGGATTAGAAGTGTATGCACTTGCTTAATTTTAGAAAGTAATAACTGGCAAAATATGAATCCTGTAGCACTTCTTTCTTGCATTAGTTTTTTTTTCACTGTAATACTGAATCAGTCTTGATTTTAATATTCTGCAATGGAGACAATGGAAATAGCGTACAGGGTATATTATTTATACTATACAATGCACGTTTTTTATCAATTTTACATTTGTTGCTGCATTCATTTAATGAAATGCGCAAGTGAACTGAGAAATTTTAGAATAGGCCTAATATACGGATAGCCAATTACACATTTGGTTAAATCTTTTTAACAAATTATACAGGTGCGTATGCATAACTAAATCGCAAACCGTACAAGAATAATACATTTTTTTAAAAAATCTGATTTCGCATCAGTGCTAATTAAATGCTGCTGAAGTTTATTTAGCCTTATGACCAAAGTGAACCAATGGAGGATATAGCATATAGATTTAAAAACATCAAATGACAACTATTTATACTTTTGTTCCCTTATTTAAGCTCACTTTACCTTTTCTTATTTACAAGTTTGAAAAGCTTGATTCATTCGCTGTGAGCGTTCTATATGCGTCATTCATGACAGACAATATAAAACACTGCGTGTACCTTTTTCAAAATGAGTGATGCTAACACCAAACAAACTAATCAAATAAGCTTAAACAATGAAAATGCATAATAATAATAATAATAATAATAATAATAATAATAATAATAATAATAATAATAATAATAATAATAAATCGAGATTTTACAAAACTGAGCCGAGGGTACAACTTGGATTGCTTTCAAATAAGGCCACAAATTGAAATGGTGAATCTGTCTCACAGCACTGTATATTAATTTTAATTATTCTTATTTATTTACTTTTTACTTTTCTGAGCTTTAAAACCAAGACACGAGCGTCGAATAACATAGAACGTGTACAAATGCATGTATACATAAAATACGTATATGCAGTCAAATCACACAGCGAAATCTGCAAGGGATATTAACTGTCTTCTTCCCTCCCAAAATAAAATGCGGTCTCTGCGTCTTACGACAAGACAGAGCGTCGAGATGTTATTTTCATGTAAAAGGAGTTCGGTTCCGATCAAACCCTGAAATTCGCAAATAGCCCAGCTTTTAGATTGTTTTACTCAACGTTTTGGACTGTACAAAGTGTTTTTTTTTTTTTTCAGACAGAAAAAAACCCACACTTGAACAAACTAAGAATAACATATAAGTCAACAATAAAATATGTTTTACGGGTTTTGGGGTATAATATTAAGGTATAGCACTTAATCAAACTGTAGCCTAATTAAAAGATATATAAGAAACAAAATAATAATAATAAGTTTCACGTCATGCTTTCTACAAAGGGGTACCCTGATTCTCTGTTTATACAAAGGGGGTACCCTGATTCTCTGTTTATACAAAAGGGGTATGCTGATTATATGTTTCAGTTTTTATACAAAGGGGTATGCTGATTCTATCTTTCAGTTTTTATTTTAGAGAAAGGTTTAAAATATATATTTTGGTTTCGATTTAATTGCCACGCATGTTTTTTCGTGGTGTGTATAGATTAAAGTAGCCTAGCTACATAAGGGTCAAAGCGATAATATATATATTGTTTATTTTAAAAACAGTTTGAATAAATAACAATAAGCAAATACGCTCCCCAATAGATAGAAATGTAGTCAACCAGATATTAAGACATGAATGTACAATTATTTGTTCATTTTGGCCAGGTAAAAAAATATGTTATTTTACAAAAAAATATATTTTACATTTCTTTTAATCTTTTATTTTCCTATAAAGTGCATTTATATATTTTTTTCAATAATTGTAGTTCTGTTTCAGTCTAGTCCTAACCACCTTGGGGATGGAGTATTAAGCATAGTCCAATTCTTTACATCCAGCGGTTGTGTTGTCCTTTAATAAAATCGTGACTTTTTTTAACGCAAACTCATTTTTAACACATGTTTTTACACTTGTACTGTGGTGAGCTCATAATGTGAGTCATCAACGAAAATATATCCTTTTAATTAGAAATGTTACAGCAATTAAAGTAAACCTATTGGGTTACATAATAATAGTATAGGCTATTATTATATTGTTAATGATGTAAAAAAAAAAGAAAAGGTTATCCTGGAAAGTATGAGCCACGCAAATGTATATACTTCAAAATTTCCTATGCTTTGTATTTTTTTTCACTTTTCTTATTATAGTTTTCCCTGTTAAATTATTTTGACTCTTGTTGAGTCCCATCTCAGTATTCCAAATGAATCTGCTGCGTTAATATATTGTAACCTGTATGGTATGCCTCTAAAGCAGTACTTTGATATTTGAAAAGGCTGAACTTAAAAGGAAATGTGATTAGTTCTAGCTTTTTGAAATCTGTATGTCTAATCCAGCGTTTAACTCACCATGAGAGCAAATGTCATTTCACATAACGCCGTGTAAATGGACAAATCTTCCCAAACTCTGTCAAGCACAACAAATCTCGAGAAACACATTTTACACAAACCGTGTTACCATAAAACGCCATCACTGGCAGAACATGTTGTATGGTGCTTAAAAAAAAAAACATACAGGACTGTCTTTCTCCATAAGAAAATGAAATATATCTACAATAAATACATCCCCAAAATTACCATGTTCTCTTTCTCCCTAAGAAAATGAATTACTAAAGCTTGTTACCTTGTGATACATTTCAAACATATTTTCCCAAGCTATTAACTTGTCTCTGAATACCACTTTTAAGACATTACTTGATTATATATACACACCTACACCAACACACACACACACACACCTACACACACACACACACACACACACACACACACACACACACACACACACACACACACACACACACACACACACACACACACACATACACACACACATACACACACATACACATTTACATTCAATGCATACAATGGGCATTTGAGTCTGCTTTAATTTAACTATGCATATATTTGTTTAAAAAGAGGAAACTTGATTGAATCCTGTCATGTTTTATCAAGATATATTATAACAATTAATATTATATAGTTCACTTTTGTAAAAAAATACATTTGTATTATTAAAATATATATTTTAGTCTAAAACGAAGATCACAAGTTTAGCATACTACATCATGTAGTATCATGTCAGCTGTGAAACTCGTGGAAATGATTATTTCTTTAAATCTATTAGTACAAACTGCAAAGTATGAAAAGTATTCAGTAACACCTAGTTGCAATACAGCACTGCAATAAGTTTAAACAGTTGAGTATTATTTTAACCATTTAATATTGTTCACTGAATATAAGGGCAAGCTCGCTGCGGCTCTTGCGTATTGCGGCTCCCAGTTAATGCTAACAAGCTGAACATGAGCTCCGTTCACCAAAATATTGTACTTTATACACACGATGATCTGCAAATAAGCAAAGAGCGGGGTTAGATCAATCCTAAATTCCAGCTAAATTAAAAAGCAGCCTACTTACTATGCATTGCTGCAAACGGGTCGTGCTTACAGTGTATTTCCATCAGAGAAGTCTATAGAAAGCCTTCGGATGGGATAGTAACTCCTTCCCAACCTTTCAAATCAGACAACAGAGACAACACACCAACTGCCTTCAAAAGTCTTCCTTCCTGTACTGATGGCTAAGATCCAATGTGGTAATAATGTATTGAAATAACCAGGAATATTGTGGTATGTAATGGTAAATAATAATAATAATAATAATAATAATAATAATAATAATAATAATAATAATAATAATAATAATTTAAAAAACGATATCACCGTGGGATATAAGACGCAATAATTAATCTGAAATGCTCTGTTTGTCTGACGAATAAGATGAGGCAATGTCTCTATTAGAACAGTATCGTTTCTCAGTATTCTTTCTTGACGCTGTTGTTACAATCTGAAACAGGCACACCGAAATTGTTGAAATCCCTTAGACTATTGTCTGTTTGGCAATAGAACGGCAGTTCCTGCTGTGAGTTCACTGGTTTCACTATCAGCGTGTCCACCACTACTCCCCAACTGTTTCCGTGACGTAGATTCTTTTAAGCACACCTGAAAGAAGCATGTGGGGCAGATGAATTGACAAAGTTCAAGCGTCGCTGTGTTTGGATGTTATATCGGTGGCTCTGAAGTGTGTAGGACCTCGAAGCAATGCCCAGGTCTATTGCCGGATCGTTGTGAATTTAAGGCAGATAGTCGAAGTGTTTCAAAATACCAATACTTCCATCGAAAATAAATAACAAACGCTATCTATGACTTATGTATAATAATCCATGTTTGCACGTAGAAGTTTACAATCAAAATCCGTTGTGTTGTACGGTATATACAACATGCAGTTCACATTCAAGTTCCTTAAATGTGCTGGAACTCCATTGGAATGTCCTTTCCAACACCTGCCTTTTACCGAAGATACAACGAATGTGTTGAATAAATAATCGGGAATCATTCACAACCTGGGGAATCCACGTATTTAGAAGTATTTCAAACCTGTTTCTAGTAAATCAAAAGCATGGGTTAAGTTTCTCCGGCTTTGCAGTGTCTTAAAATGCAAGTAATCCACTGTACAACCTTCAGATAGCTCAGTTATTGAGGAATAGTGCTCAGTCGCCTTTGGTGAAATCGGTAAAATGCAAGATTTATTGTTCTTCATGCAAATATTTCTATGATTCCCGCGGTGCAAACAAGCGTATGGAGTTGGTATGTGGCTGTGCCTTCGGGCTATACCACATTCACAGTGCAAACTGCAGTTTCAGAACCAGCTCTCATGTGGACAGCGCCTGGGGCTCAGCCTCTGGAGTGAGGATGCTGCCTTTGACAAGCCGTCAATTAGGCCAGAGCCACCAATAAAAAAACACGCGCTCTTTCCTCGCCCCCAATCGTCTGTAAAATGAACAATTTTAAGGCGGGATAGATGTTGATTGGTGTATTAAAGACGACCACTACATTTTTAGTAGGCGGGGTTTTCTTGTAAGAATGCTCCATTGACAAATGAGTTGATTCCCGGGATCTCAGATAAATGATCGCATTTTAAATTTTGTCACGAAGAAATCCAACACAGGACTGCTGCCTTCCTTTTTTCAGTTTATGTTTCATTCATTCAGCTCATACGTTATTTTGTTCATTTATAGTATATCATAAAATATTTAAATCAATTCACTAGCTTACAGCAAACAAGAGGATTTAAAAAAGTAATACACGTTAAATAAAAAATACAGTTTTTGACCGATACACATACTTAAGTATAATTGATTTATTTCAGAAAAATTGCCTTAAAAATAATACAATACATACATTAATTAATCGTTTAATTAAGAACCACTCTGATAATGTTAAGTGATGAAAAAAGTGAATTGATACATGACTACAACGAGCAATGCATGCATAAGCTAATGACATGATTGCAATAGCCCAAATGATAAAACACATTTAACAAGATAAAACTGAAAAATAAAATAATTATACATCTGAATAATCCGTTTACAAGAAAAAAAATAACATGGATGAAAATAGTTTTCTTATTTTGAAAATAAAATTTGAATACACGGCACTGCTAAACATATGAACTCCAAAACGTGCTTTTATGTTAAATTGTTAATTACTTTTCATTTAATTTTTGGTGTTATAATATTATTCAATGTGTATGTTTATAGGTTTTGTCTTAAACATAACAGATCAGTTTGAAATGTAATATGTTTTAATCAGATTAAGTAAAATCAATACTAATTTGATCACAAACACAGGCACACACACAAAAAATATGTTGGCATGTTATCATGATCCAACATCAGTTTATTATTTTCTTCATTTTTGTTAACAAAAGGGAAAAGTAAACCGCATTATTATATTTGTTACTTCAAACGCTGTGAGCTGCTTTATCATTATCTGTTTATTTAGCAGACGCCTTTATCCAAGGCGACCTACAGAGACTAGGGTGTGTGAACTATGCATCAGCTGCAGAGTCACTTACAACTACTTCTCACCCGAAAGACGGAGCACAAGGAGGTTAAGTGACTTGCTCAGGGTTACACAATGAGTAAGCGAGCAAGGATTTAAACCGGAGACCTCCTGGTTACAAGCCCTTTGCTTTAACCACCGGACCACACAGCCTCCTATAAAACAAACTTGTTTGGTTCAATTGAGTTTAACTTAATAATTTTTTCATGAAAACAAGAATTTTCTTGATTGATTGGAACATGAATACATATCTCCAGTTTTAATTAGCAATAGCCTGTGCGTCACGTTGGGTCGGCTGCTTTGCATTTTTAATTAGCTATATCCTGCTGCGTCACGTTGGGTCGGCTGCTTTGCATTTTTAATTAACTAGTTATAGCCTGCTCCGTCACGTTGGGTCGGCTGCTTTTCATTTTTAATTAGCTAGTTATAGCCTGCTCTGTCACGTTGGGTCGGCTGCTTTGTATTTTTAATTAGCTAGTTATAGCCTGCTCCGTCACGTTGGGTCGGCTGCTTTGTATTTTTAATTAGCTAGTTGTAGCCTGCTCAGTCACGTTGGGTCGGCTGCTTTGCATTTTTAATTAGCTATAGCCTGCTGCGTCATGTAGGGTCGGCTGCTGTGCATTTGTTTAATCTTAATCAATGTATAACGCTTAAGTATTGTCGAACACAAAATGGTGAAGGAAATCAATTTCAGGTAGGCCTATACTACAGTGAAACCACACCGCATGAATACATCAAAGCTGAAATGAACGCACAGGCCTATAAAACATTGTTTTATAAGTGTATCATTAGTAAAGCCTACGTTTTTTCAAAGGTTACAAATATTTTAATATTCAGGCATATAATAATGTAAGATATAAAACCAGATCAGAAGATATATTCCAGGCAGTACTGTACTGTATACAAATGCAATTGTCGGTTGAAAGGACCAAGTTCAAATTATGAGCTTCATTAGCTACACGTGCTTAGTATATGTAGACTACTTGACTAAAAACGTATCGGCCTACTTAAAACAAAGAATATAAATAAATTCACATCTTGTGAGAGATTTCCGAGATTCTGAATACGATAGTGTCCCTTTATAAATTGTTTAAACTTAGTTAGAATTGATTTGAAAGACCATACGTTTATGAATCATCTGATTTTAAAATTAAACCCTTTTCAAATTGAGGGCCTAAAATATGGATTGTCGTGTTATAAATATCATGATTGTTACGCTCGCCAAAAAAAACAAAAACGGCTGATCAGTTTGGATAAGCCTATCATGCACTACGTCAAGTTTCAAGGTTATCGTGTTCACTTTTAGTTTTGAAGAGTGCTATAAGCCGAAACGCTCAATTATTAGCGTAGTATAAAACTAAAAATCTTCCAATTGTTTAATTTCTATTTGACCTTGCATTGTGTTGACAAACAGTTTTTCATCAGATTTGTACAGTCTATATATATTTGTGCCAAGTATGGATTCTGCAATAAAAAAAGGTGGGCTACTTAAAAATGAGAAACAAGTTAAACGCTTTGTAGGTAGGAACCTGTTCCAGACTTCTGAAAAATGATGCCAAAAACATCCTTTTGCTGTTCAGTGCTCTTTTACTATTTACCATAGATAGAATAGTTCTCCCTTCGAACTTCAGTGCTGTAACAAGAGTAGCCAGTAGGGGGTGTTGACACCAAACATGTCATTCAAAACATTCTTTCTTTCTTTCTTTCTTTCTTTCTTTCTTTCTTTCTTTCACTTCCCTAAGGATTATTTTTTAGTATTTTGTTTTCACGTTAATTAATTGGAAATAGAAATGCAATGACTCATTTATTTATTTATTTATTTATTTATTTATTTATGTATGTATTTATTTATTTATTTATTTATGTATGTATGTATGTATGTATGTATTTAAAATGTCAGTATACATTTCTTTTGGATAAATATTGGCCCTTCTTCAATACAGCTTTGGCCAAACATTTTGCACTACCTATAATTTTAGGATTGAGGAATAATTAACGAAAAAAAACATAATTTAGATATTTTATTTAACATCATGCAATCAAAGAAACTACAAAATGATATCGCAGAAGTCTATTGGAAGATATAATAGTAGTACAATATTTCATGTTAGATTTCGAAATCTCACATTTTTTGATTTGTCAGTTTTTCGTTAAGTATATGGGAAAACTACAACGCGGTATGTAATTCAATATGTTAATATAACATTATTCATGTTAACGTTTCACTCGACTTTATGAATCCCAACATGTAAGTCATCAGCAATTTGTGTTTTATTTGGTTGTCATATATTTAAATTTGTTATCGTCTAATACCGACTCATTGCAATGTACATATATTCACAACTTGTGAAAGGACATGTTTACTGCATTGCACTATTTACACTAGACTGACAAAAAATAAAGGCCTTGTAAAGATTTGGATGTTGTAGAAAATACAGTAATCTGGCAATTCTACACAGCACATTGAATGTTTGTTTTTTACTCTTGTTTATTAATGTTCTACATAATGGGTTTAATATAAAACCAAAGTGGGAAACACAAGAATTGTAATATTTTAAAAAAGATACCAAATTCAATTTAAAATAAGTTTATCAGTTTATAATGAAAATATTGTAAGGTACCTGTACCACACACATTTCCTTCTGCCTGGTTTAGTTTTATTTAAAAATCCATACAAATCATTTGTAAATAAATTAATATTTATAAAATATATTTTGTTCATTTCATATACCGGATAATAATGTAAAATTGCAAATGCTTGTGTCAGGGCCATGGATATATAGCATTAACAATAAAACACTTTACAAATCAAATAAATATCCAACGCAAGATCTTATATGCTCCAGTACAGTAGTCCTGTATATATAGACCTATATATATTTGGCAAGTGTTTTATTATATGCTGACTCACTGTAAACATAATTAAAAATCCATATCTCTTTAGTTGATATATATATATATATATATATATATATATATATATATATATATATATATATATATATATATATATATATATTTCACTATGTTTCAATAAAACACTTGCCAAATATATATAGGTCTATATATACAGGACTACTGTACTGGAGCATATAAGATCTTGCTGCTTTATTCTGACTGAGCTATATCTGGGAACATACATTAAGCAAGCTGCATTTAGACGCATGGTGCGCTTTCTGCGTCCTGAAAACACCCACTCACACAAACACTTCAAATCTTACGAAACTTAAGGTACAAGCAAACCAGAGTGTATAGGCCTACTCCGTGTAGATGTGACAACAGCATTGTTTAGTCCTATATCAAAAGGAAATAGTCTACTGTTGTATATTATTCTTTTGGTTGTTTGTGCCCCCATGGAATTTTTTTTTTTAAATGATGCCATAAAAAGAACATATGACACATGAAACAAACCATTTTTTATTTTCGTGTTTTCTGAGATATTATTGTTTTTCTATAAAAGTGCTTGACAGCCCGGTTTGGTCAATAGCGTACCATTCAAAATCCGAAAACCAAATATGGGCGTGGGTATTTTTTTATTTTATTTTATTTTTGCTGGTGATTGAAAGCAGGAGATGAAAAACATATTAAAACAACATTAAAAACACCTTCAAAGGCAAAGTGATTATACTTATCTCAGTGGGCTATCAAAATTGCAACTGTAGAAAAAAATAGATTCTATCCGATAAATAATCTATAGTCTTGATCCTCTATCTAAAGATAGTCATGTTGCCTATGTACTGTATATGCTTCATTCAACAACGGGTTACATGGTGTCTCTGGACGCATACTAAATAGCTACAAGCGGTAATACAACTTCTTAAGTAATGTGCCTGCACATTCTTTTTGCTTTGTTTGCATTTTGTTTTTTGTTTTTTTTGTGTGTTTTCTTATTTTATTTTATTTTATTTTATTTTTTAACGTGGATATGTTAAACGGTTATCGGTTTTGAGAGTAATTTTACAACCAAAGTGATATAATGTATTCCAAACCCGAAACCATACCACAAAAATAAAGCATTTGGTCTTAATAAAACGGATCTCTAAAATAGTGTGCTAAATGTAAATCTCATGATATTTTAGCCCTACCAAAAGCCAGCTATTACACTGCCATACCTATATAAGAAATGCTTTTACAATCTGAATTAACAGGGCTATGAATTTATGCTTATTCCTAGGCCCTACTGAACAAATGATTTTGATCCAACAAGTAAAATGATATATTTTGTATTATCAATATCAAACCAATAGGTAACGAAAGCTTACTGTTTTGATAAAAACAACAACATTAGTATAAGCTGCACTTCAGTTACCTGCTTCTCAATTATAAAATAGCATAGCAAATACATCTGCCATGGCCCATATCCCTGCACATCTCCACGAGAGAACCCAGAACTGTCCATCGATTGAACAATTCTTCACTTGATTTAACTAATAACGACTATTGATTTTTTTTTCTTTCATGAATTAAGTGGATTAAAACATCTAAGCCAGAGACGTGATGTGAAAATTAACTAAACGTTTTTAAACCGCCCTTTAAACAGCTTCTGCCATTGAAGTTGATTAAATATTTAAATACAAATTGATGCTGACTGGTCGTTTATCCATGTATTATGCTGAATCTTAATAATATTAAACACAGTATATTTTATGCAATCGTTAAACCATTCATTATATCGTTGGTGTTACATAAGGAGGGTCGACTTTATCCTTCAGTAGATGGATGAATCTATCAACACTGGGATCTTGGATGCATATTAAAAATACAGTTTCAATAAGTATATATAACATATGTTAAAACCAGTCTGTTATTTCATTAAACACATCCAAAAAACAATGTGATATAAAAGTTAAACCATAAACCCTGATTTAGACTGCTCAGTGTACATAATGAAAAACCCATCATTAATCAGCCCAAGACACAAACTAAACCACAAAAAAAGAAAAACATATGGCCATGGTTCTCAATATGTTGCTTTTAATTAATTGTTTGTACCAACATGTCGTTTGTTAAGGCTAAATGACTGATATGCTTGGGTCGCTGCCACTGTTTTAAAAAAAAAAAAAATACAATACTTGCGTTAAACAGTTTGGTGCCCTACCTGATCTGCCAGTCCTGTGTGTTGGGTTGATTTTCTCTAACTCCATTCTGGTATTCAGCACTAGCAGTAAAGGATAGAGGAAAAAAGTTTCCAGCTTTTTTTTTCTTTCTTTTTTGGTAAACAGCTTTGTGCTAGTTGCAGGTTGAAATAATTCGACTCTTCCGCTCCCTGTCGAGCTTTTGCGGCTGATCACTGAGCTGAAACTAAACGTTTTAGGTGGAAAAAAGCCTCTGAAAGAACCGTGAAATGATTAAGGAACTAAAGAGCTTCTCGCAATGTGAGATCATGTCCTGTTCTCTAAAACATCACAAGATGTCCCCAGACACAGCCAAACCCCCCAAAATTCTGCACCTGTTACCGAATTAGACTTTAGTTTCTTTAACTGTAACTTTTTCTTTCTTTAACTTTCTTTCTTTTTAGTTTTTATTCTTGCTGTTTTTCTATGTCTTCTTCCAGATCTGCTATTGTAGTGTGGCCTAAGTGAAAAGGGGTTACTTTTCTAGAATCTAGTATTTGCAACAAAGACTATTACAAACATGAATCAGTCCAATGTGGAGTGTTATCACTTTGTATGGCCCAAGTTTGTGTAGGGGCAGATGTAGGCCTAAGTTCCATTTTTTCCAGTCCAAATGATCCAGACAAAGTGCATTGAAGTTAAATATGGAGCATGGGAGCTGCAACCCGTGTATATCTAATATGAATGTAATTATATACATAGCCTATCAATATTTTACTGACTGTACACGTTTACCTTCATAAACTATAAGGAGTGTGATACTTAAAATACGTAAAATCGGTCTTTCCGAATGTGTTGTCTTATAGTGCTGTTAAATATCTTATTCTTGAAAATAACATATTGCACGTTCTTCGTATTTTGAAAAAAAATAAAATAAAAGTATTAAAAAACGCAACTATATACTGATATGTAACCCTTTGCGTGTCATCTGTAAATTATCCACACATTCAAGTTCATCGTGAGATGATTTTGGATTACAGTCATCTACAAAATGCCAAACTCTCTAACAAAACATTTTTTTTGTAATGTATGCATGTATTAAAGGTGTTTTTATCTTTGTTTCTGAAAGTATAGACAGCTGACTATTTTTCGAGATTTTATTATAAGATTCATCAGGTAAATCTAAAACCAGATAAAGAAACGATTCATCAGGTAAATCTAAAACCAGATAAAGAAATGATGCATAAACCAGATAAAGCCCCCGCCCTATTTTTAATTCACCTGTACTGTGAAAATAAAAAGCTGTGGCGCTATACGACTGAATACAATAATGCAAACTTTAAACCATTCTACAGGTACTTGATGGATATATATATATATATATATATATATATATATATATATATATATATATATATATATATATATATATATATATATATATATACACACACACACACACACACACACTAATCTACATGGAGGAGTTGCAAACCACATTTCAGCTGAGTTTACTGATAAATACGAATTTTCAAATAAACGTAGGCATATATGTTTAAAAAAGTGTCTTCCTCCCCACCTGCTAAAATCAAACAACTGCCAAAATAAACGGAACTTAGACTTAATTAAAAAACACTGGTATTTACAGTTTTTATTTGCTTTTGGTAAAATTGGGTTCTAAATGATCAACAATGGGGTTTCTTTGGTTTTAATGGTGATTCCTTTTTATTTTTTATATATAGCTACCAATTAATATAGTAGGCTACACATTCACAACAATTTGATAATACAAAAAGTAAGATTCTCAGGTCCTTTAAGTGTGTTCGGAACATCACTTTAAAACACGTTTTAAAGAAACTGAAATACAGGCTACTCCATATTTAAAATCCCAGTAGAAAGTTATTATTCAGGTCACACGTTTACTTAAATGTCGTGTCAACAAACATTAAAAGCCTGTGAACGAATGTTTTTTAATTTACACTCCCAACAAAGTTTATTAAATTTGTACCAGCATGACGGTGAATATGAGGAGAAAATATACCACAATAAATACAGCGTGACATTTAAGGTAAAACAAAAGATTCATTTTCAGTTTTTTCAGTTTTATCTTATAAGAACTAAACGACTCCTTGAAGTAGTTTGTACTTGATCCATGAACGATTACACTGAACAGTATTCGTTTTATTGCTTAGCGCAATTATATGTTTTTGGAAAAACATGTTAACTCACAAGAAGTTAGGTAGCCCGTGCACGTTATTACAGTTAACTACATTTATATTAAATATTCACAGTTATTAAAAATTAATAAATAAAATAGAGAATATCAGAATAGACTTCTGTGTATCCGTTTGATGAAGGTACGTGCATAACTTTCCCAATGCCACAGTTTGTGTATTGTTTTATGGACAGTATAGCGATAAAGCCATGTAAATGTATTAAATAATGTAAATTTAAAACATCAGTCAAACAGTAAATACGGCGCCCTGTTACACTGACAAGCAATTTGGTCCCTATGGCTCAAGGCAAGTTACAACACTTCCTCTCTCTGAGAATATTTCATATTGGCCAGTATAGTTCCGTGTTGTGATCTAAAATCAATGTTATTAATTGCGCTTAAGATGAGAACGGCAAAACAATGGCATTTCTAATATATACATATATAGCAGCTGGCTCTTTGAGCTCAAATATATATATATATGTGTGTGTGTGTGTGTGTGTGTGTGTGTGTGTGTGTGTGTGTGTGTGTGTTTTAAATTAAGCTCAGTATAAAATGTATAAAATATTTTGTTTGCCTATATGTTCATATAGGTACGTCATGATGATTGTCTTAATAATTTGCATTGAATTCTAAAACAGCCTTTAAAATTTACAGTAGATTCTGTTAGTTATTTGGCGTATGAATTAATACATTGTGGTAAACATAACCTCAGTATGGATCCTATTTAAATCTGTAGTAATTAGTGTACTGCAAGTACTGTGCAAAACAAATACATAAACAATCTTATGTAATGTAGAAGTATATGGATCTTTAGGAAATGTAATTACAAGACTGTTGAAGACAATGGAACTGCCAAAAAAGTACAACATACTAAAATACATAATTAATCCAAATGAATGTGGTCATGTTGCTTCGAGTGACTTTATGTTCTGGTACGAAATGAAAAATTGAACCAAAAAGACAATGCGATTGATACAAACGATTGAATGTATATACAGCTTTCTGTAAATGCATTTTTCAATTCTGAAACTTATCACTAAATTAAAAAAAAACACCAGCGACAAAAAAACGAAAAAAACAGTATTATATTCCTTTTTCTTAGGCCATCCTTTTTTTCAGATAGACATTTGTGCTAACCGATGGATATAAGGCATATTTTACATTGCTTAGGGATAGGCCTATATTTCCTTTAAAGTTGTAATTATAATCTTTGTTTTCATATAATTAAAAAATATTTTGAAATAATAAAAAATAATTAAATATGTGTGTTAAATGGTTTTGGAAGTAAACGAGTTCACGTTTGATTTAAAAAAATAGTTTCTTACAGATTTTTGTAAAGAAATGTGTACGTGAAGTATGTGAATTGTGGAATACATTATAAGCAAATTAAACTTCACGGAGTTTTTCATTTCGATATGGGCCTATGTGCTATTTACATTTCCACTATGTTATATATAAGAAATAAATAAACCAATAGTACAACACTTTACATAAAATGAACATAGCATGAATGACCTACCTAGCTTTAGAAGAAATACAATTAGATAATGTACAAAACAGAAAAATAAATGAAAAAATGCATAAATAGACTCAGTATCATGATGCCTGAAGGTTTAAATAGAAAGGAATAGTGGTGCGTTAACTATCAACTAAATTACATCATAACAATCTCTCTCTCTCTCTCTCTCTCTCTCTCTCTCTCTCTCTCTCTCTCTCTCTCTCTCTCTCTCTCTCTCTCTCTCTCTCCACACATACATACTTTTTTTTTTTTTTTTTTTACAAATAAGACCTGGCCAAGAAGACAGCCAATAAACATAAACATCACATCTCATCCGCACACCGCCCAGTTAAAACATTACATTATCCAAACATCAATAGCTTTTTGTTAAATTTAAAATCGTGCGAGGAAAGTTTGGTCTCTTTCTTAAGATGGTACCAGGACCAGTGAGCAAAGTAACAACAAACTTTTTTCTTTAACCATTTCATGGTGTAATATATTCTGGTTCATTAACAATTGTTACTATATATTTCAGTAATTCAGATTCTGTCATCCTTAACCCTTACTAAGTACATTCCACGACTATTGAATCCTTGAATCCATTCTACTTATTTACTAATCTTCTATAATGTGTTACGTATATAGACATGTTTATTTTAAATGTTGGAGCATGTTTTGTAGACATAGAATTTCAAGTAATGTGCATTTTCACAGGTAAGTTTAGTGACACGAAGAGGCCGTTTTATCAAGGTATCTGCGCCAAAGTTAAATTTCCTTAGTTTTGCTGAGAAAATAAACGTGGTGCGCCATCCTTTGTATCAGCCTAACAGTAAATATATCAATCAATTAACAACACATTTTTAATAATCAGTAATTTATAATAACACCCTTATTTCAAATAAATAGTCAAATACATTTTTTTTATTTTAACCACCATCTTTTACCATAATTAAAAAGGTGTACAATAAATAACATAATAATCTTTAATGTAATACAAACCGTGTTGTTATTTTTTTAGATAGATTTTTCTTATTATTTCCTAAATGTTTTTGCAGTTAACAAGTCAACATTCATAGCCCATAAACCAATGTAATAGGTATGTAGCCTGTATTCAGATCAATAACTTGCCTTCAAGAACATTGTGTGGAAACTATGATCAGCTCTCTCTCTCTCTCTCTCTCTCTCTCTCTCTCTCTCTCTCTCTCTCTCTCTCTCTCCAATTACATGGTTTACTATTCTAGAAAAGCTCAGGCGCCTTTCTCTAGAATCATGAAGTACAGCCATTAGCCACCTCACAGCTGGTTTGGTAAATGATACTTTTGGAAAACTATCAATATTTTAATGTAATTTGATAGTTGAAACTATCAAAAAACGCTCATAGGAAATAAACATTTGATACTTGTACATCTCTTTTTCCCAGCCTGGCTTTAGCATTGCTTCTAGTGAAAAAATCTCATGACAATTTAAAATGCCCTTCATGGATAACTGAGATCTAACAGCCACTCATTTGTGTTTTTAATGGACCACATATTCAAATCTCAGTATGACGCTGTTATTCTGCTTTCTCATAGGTCTGTGCTTGTGAGAGACCTAGGACTGAATGGCAGGGTGTGTTCAGCTCAGAAATAAGCTGCGTTTGTCAGCTCTGTTGAAACTGCAGAGGGCATTTACCCTTTTAGTGCCCCAGATTGCCATGTAACACTACTCCTTTAACCACTGTTGTAACAGGATTACAGTCTGTGGACTACCAAATGGGAAAACCTCCTGCATCCATTATCAAATAATCTTCAATGACAAAGCAACCAGTGACATTACAATTGCAACACAATGGTTATGTCCTAAGTGGCAACAGTAGCATAAGGGCAGCTACATTGGTTGAATGGTAACATTTTTATATTTTTACACTGGTATCTCTGGTAATCCATTACAGTACCTTGCTACTATTTCAGTAACATTGTGGTACTGTACCAGGACCACAGTGCAATCTAATCCAAATCCATTATGCTGTCATTGCTGTGGTCTTCTAATTAAGGGATAATGGCATTCCTGTGGCGTGTTACATAAAGAATAATGCATGAAGTAGTGTGTGATATGAGAATTTAATGCCCATCCGAGGGGTGGGATACTACATAAACCCAAAGCATCCCATCCCAAGGTGGAAATATCAACTGGATGAGCTCATTGAAACAAAGATGAGCCCATTCAAACAAATTCTCACCAGTTATTATAAGGTAATAAAGGAACTTCCAAGCCAATAAAAACTGGTGGTAAAACAAAAAATGGGAGTGCTGTTGTATAATATTTAGAATAGTGGTATTACAATGATTTCCAGAACATCACTTTTGAATACTGCTATAGATTGTAACCTTTTATGTGACTTTTTTGCAGCATACAGGGCTAATTATACTAAGTTTGGGATTGGACAAAAAACAAAGCACTTTCCGCAACACTGTCAAAAGGCCAATATGGACAGTAAGAGGGTACTGATTTGACATGAGGTGTTTAAACTGTTCTTCCCCTTATCAATAGTTCTTCAGCTTTTAGATATTTCAAGAACTTATTTGCATAACAATTTAAGTCATGTTAGGGACAGTGGCAAAGTGGCAAAGTGGTTTGTAGTGCACAGGAGCAGTGGTGATGCGGTGCTCAGGAATGATAGACACTAGAGAGTTCACGGTGAAAAAGCAGCTCTTTATTTGCTGACAAATAATAATACGATGTGTATCACTCAGGCAAACCATGGGGTTCAGTCCCGAAATAATAATACACTAAACACCACACACACAACACGGCCACAAGTCCAGAGTGAGTGCTCTTAGTGAAAGTGGTGATTTACAGGTTTATTCGTGTACAATGGTGAAGTGGAGTCCGGCTTTAATTGCTGGCGGTTTAGCTACAGCTCCCGGAGGTTAGCCTTCTATAATGACAATTCTATAATGACAAGCACAGACAGTTAGAAACAAATAAAACACTTAACACTCATGATGCGCTTATCACAGTCTGTTTCCTGTCTCGGTCATTCTCATAACCACATCAAAGGAACAGATTACATCATCACATCCCCAATTATACCCTTAGTCACGCCCCCTGCGATAGCCAGACACATCGCGTATCGCATTAGGGCAATGACTTCCGGCATTGTGACTCTGCCCCCTTCCTGGATGGCTGGCTTCCGACTGACCCTGGAATGAACTGCCAGACCATCCAACACGAGGCACTCTGTTCCTGTTATACAGCGCCCTAACAGGTCAGGAGGGAGATTGTTGACTAGGATTCATTCACTCTCTGTCACATATACCAACGCTCAGAGTGGAGCCGAAGGAACACCCCCCTCCCGGGAAAAGTAATCTGCATTTTGATGATCTTTCCCTGCACGGTGTGTCATAAAATACATGAAGGGTTGCAGCGCCAGATACCAACGAGTTATCCAGGCGTTGCTATCCTTCATTGTGCTTAACAACTTGAGTGGGGCGTGGTCAGTGACGAAATTGAATGAATGTCCCAATAGGTAGTAGCGTAAGGTCAGAGTGGCCCATTGTTAATAGTATGGAATGCCCCCTGACATTCTCCTGTCCATTTAATTGAATTTGGTGTGCTCTTTGTAGTGAGATTCACTAGAGGGTTGACCACTGTGGCATACTCGGGGATGAATCGTCTGTAATAACCGGCCAACCCCAAGAGAGACCTCACCTGGGACTTGGTTTTCTGGGATTGCCGCGTCCATCAAAGCCTGGACTTTGATGGCGATGGGTTTCACCTGCTCATCTCCCATAATAAATCCCAAATATTGTGTTTCCACTTTCGCAAATGCACATTTACCCAAGTTGGCTGTCAGCCGGGCTACCCTCAGAGACTGCAGGACGGCCGTGAGCCTAGCCAGATGCTCTCACCAGGTGGAGCTGTAGATAACCACATCATCAATATACACTGCTGCATACTCATGATGTGAGTAAAGGCAGCGGGTGCACCATGTAGCCCAAACATCATGGTTGTGAAATTAAACAGACCATCAGGGGTAGAAAATGCAGTTTTCTCACGTGATCTGCATGTTAAGGGGATCTGCCAGTATCCCTTTGTCAGGTCCAAAGTCAAGATGAACCTTGCTGTTCCCAGTCTGTTGAGAAGCTCATCGACCCGAGGCATGGGGTAGGCATCGAACTTGGCAATAGTGTTTACCTTACGGAAATCAATGTAAAAGCGGTTGGTGTCGTCCTTTTTGGCGACTATCACAATTGGACTCCACCACTCGCTCCTGGAAGGCTCAATCACCCCAAGTTCGAGCATCGCCCACACCTCTTTGCTAACACCACTTTGTTGACTTTCAGGGATCTGGTAGGGTCTCTCTCGAACCGTGGTACCTGGGGGAGTGATAATGTCATATTCAACAAGGTTAGTCCTGCCGGGCAAGTCAGAAAAAACATCCTTGAACTCCTCAAGTAACTTTTCCCCCATCAGAATGCTCTGTGTGCTAGGTGCCTCTACACAGGGTCCAAAATCATCCTCTACCTCGCCTGGGGCTATAAGTAGGCCTCCCTTGCCTGCCAGGGCTTCAATAAATTGACATGGTAAATTTCCCTCTCATTGCGGTGATCAGGCTGCTGAATTTCATAATTCACTTTCCCTATAGCCCGAATCACTTCATATGGCCCCTGCCATTTAGCATACTGTTTGGATTCCGATGTGGGAAGAAGCAGCATTACTTTGTCTCCTGGTCGAAATGTCCGAATACGTGCATTTTTGTTGTAATGCTGCTGTTGCCGGTGCTGAGCCGATTTTAGATTGTCCTGGGCCAAATGACTGACCAAATCAAGGCAATCACAGAGTAGGAGCACATGCTGCACTACATTTTTGGAGCCTTTGTGCTCTTCCCACCCCTCTCTCAACAGATCGAGGATACTGCGAGGCTGTCGGCCATACAAGAGAGGGAGAACCCTGTTGAACTCTGCAGCACCTCTCTCACTGCAAAAAGGAGGTAGGGAAGGAGCGTTGCCCAATGTTTCTGCTCTTGGTTCACGAAGATCGTCTCAGCATCTGCTTTAATGTTTGATTCAAACGTTCCACCAAACCGTCCGACTGTGGATGATAAACAGATGTCCGGATGGGACGTATTTTTAATATTTTGTAGACCTGCTGTAACGTTTGAGACAAAAAGTTATCTGTATAGTTTTTACTGCCTCACTTTTAAGTTGGGGGTCTCTATTCAAAATGAAAATGGTTTTCTCAGCACAAGAAAACACAGAACCTATATTCTCAACAGTTATAGACAGCCATGGTAATATTTTAACTTTCTCAATAACCATTACTTGCATAAATGTTCCAAACTTTCCTTAAGTTAGCAATACATACTGAGTGGTTAAAGGGTAAATCCCAGGTTTATTGCAGGAAATATAACCGTCAGATGAATGGAATTCACTTTTTTATAGTATTTCTAACATTACATGCATGGTAAACTATTCAGAATCAGCTGGCATTTATTGTTGCTTTACAAAACAGGGCAGCAACATGCTGGCTTGTTTCCCAGTGCAAGATTGTAAGTGGTATGAAATGGTCATGTGCTGTGATTGTGTGAAGACAAGGACTGATAATGGAATGTGGAAGGGAAAAAAGTTAAACGATTAAAAAGAAGCACTTTAGGAATCCCCAATTTACGAATGGATTTTAAACACAAGCTTAGTAAATCTGGACCTTTTAAGAATGCACTTTTGCTGATCCTAACTGACACAAATTAAGTTGGTAAATAAATAAATACCTAAAATACCAGTTTGTAATTTAATGAAAGACAAACTAGGGTTATCTTGATGGAATTTTTTCAAGGTAGCATCAAAACAGTGCCAGGGTCACAGTATACATTTACTGTTATATAAAACCATTGTAGCCTAATTGATATTTCCCTATAAAATCCTGTGTTTAATTCTCTGATTACAGGCTACTACTGACGTCAGTACTAGCCTGCAGTCACTATTATGAGGACAGATCGCGCCTGATAGTTCCCTTTCAATTCGAAGACGACATTATTTATAGGAGATGCCTGTCCATTGGGTAGGTATTGCTGAGCTCTTTATATCAGAGCTGCCGGTAGACCCCTTCCTGGGATGAAGCACTCGGCCCCGCCCACCGAGGGATTAAAACCGTCATCCTGAGGAAGCCATTTCTCTTTTTCCTTCTCAAGACAGTACGGTAAGACCTCTGTGTTTAGCTGAGCGTGTTGATAGAAAAGAGCTTCTCGAGTCAATTGCATTTCCCCTGCATTCATGCTGAAAGCCGACTTGCCGCTTTCCTGGAATCAATGACTCTTAAAAATCAGTTCTCTGTTTTTCTATCTTTCAGCAGCCTACTCGCTTGCATTGTAGGCTGCTGTCTTTTATATGTCTGTTACCTCTTGCGTGAGTGTGTGTCTATTTTCTAACTTGGGAGAATACAGTTCCTCCATGGGGATGGGCCTTGCCGCATCCCTGCTGTCTAGTGATTCCACCAGCAGCTGTCTGGCAGCTGGAGTGGGCCTTGTTGTTTGTTTGCCACTGCGTGTCCCCCGTCTCCGTATTAGACTGCACGGCCCTGCTTGTCTGGGTCGTGCTGTGGATTAGCTGCAGCGCAGTTGTTTACAACAGCTAACCAGCCGTGTGTTCCTCCACCAGGCTCTGTTTACTTCACCCTGCTGTAGAGTAGACCTCGCCGGCTGCGTAGGCCTGCCCACCTCGGTGAGTTGGGCCTTCAAAACAAACAACAGTGTGTTCTCCCCCAACTGTTTCCTACCATGTTTTTTGTTATTTGCCTTCCACTCGCCCATCGTGGCTTTGGCCCTTGTGTTCCCCTGGTATATGCTAGGCGCTGAACAGGTGTGTGACAATGCGGTTAGGGTAGGCACCATTGCATAGCTTTCCCCCCGGTGCTTCGGTACCTCAGTGCACACATAGTCCTTGGTACTTTGGTACCTAGGTGCGCACGGTGCTCATTGCACATGGCACATGGTGCCCAGCGCTACAGAGCTAGTGCACGGACGCACGGTGCTGCACGGTACACGGTGCATGTAGTGCTCACGGTACTCGGTGTCCACGGTGCTCGGTACGCATAGTGCACGCGGCGCTGACGGTGCTCGGTGCCCAGTGCTACAGTGCTAGTGCACGGACGCACGGTGCTGCACGGTACACGGTGCACGTAGTGCTCATGGTACTCGGTGCGCACGGTGCTTGGTACGCACAGTGCTCGGTGCACATGATACACAGTGCTGTATACTACAGTGCACGTGGTCCAACGCACATGGTGCACCCAGTGCAAGCGGTGTTCGGTGCACACTGTACTCAGTCGGTGCAGAACACTCTGCTATGATGTTGGGCAAGACTGGGTTCCACGCCTGTATGTCCTGCAGGGCCAGGATCCCTCAGGAGGACAGGCATACCCTCTGTGCGCAGTGCTTGGGCGTCCACCTTGGCATGCCACCTTGGCCCTTGAGAGACAGGTGGCCTGCAGTGTCTGTGCGGCTTTTCAGCCCTGGGTAAAGGAGAACAGGTTATAGAGGGCCACAAGGGCGAGTTCCGCGTCCTCAGTGGCCGGACCATCAGCGGCTCTTGGAGCCCCAGAGCCCCTCCTCCATGAACTGTCCCAGGACCCCCTGCTGGACATCCCCGATGTACAGGCCCCCCGTAGTTGCTCCCCATCCCTGCAGGTGAGAAGGATGAAGCGATCTAAACAGGCCAGAGACATTATGGACCTGAAGGCTCAGATCACCCAGGTCCTCCAGCTCCTGTCTCGACAGGCACCTGTGGCTCCAGCCGCGGTTCCAGCTCAATACGCCCTAACTACCGTACCCTCCCTCCCCCAGGGGAGATGAGGGTGAATAGATCAGGGTGAACGTCCCAGCTGGCACAGGTGGACACGCTTTCTATAGCAGCCTCCTGGGATGCAGCCTCCATCTCCTCTGGCATGGAGGTAGAAGGGGAGCCCGAACCTCTGCCGAGGAGGAACCTAGCATCGAGGTGGCCTCAGAAGTCAGTGCTCCACCACTGTCAGACTTGACATCGGCACTGATGGTGCATGCTGGAGCATTTTTTCAAGTCCCCTGGACGCCAATGGCAGAGCCACATCAGTCCATATTCCGGACACACCTTCAAAAATTCCCGGCCTTCACAGACTTCATGGAGGGGGTACGCTCCTCCTTGGATCGTCCGGCCTCAGCTCGTGTTGAAGCAGGCAGCACAGCTTGCATCCTTGGAAGGAGCGGAAAAGCTGGGCCTAGCAGGGTTCCCCCCCAGCAGACTCCACCATCGCGGCCTTGGTCAAGGCTCCGCTGGTGGGAGGATTAGCCAGAGACCCGGTGTGTCCGAACCTGCAATGCAGGGTGACGGAGAAGCACCTTAAGAGGGCGTATGTAGGGGCGGCACAGGTAACCCACCTGGCAAACACGGCAGGTATACTGACGGCCTATATGGACGGCGTCCTGAGTGAGGCCCCGCTCCCTGAGCTGGTGGCCACCGAACTATGCCTCCTGTCTAGCACACTGCTACAGATCTCCGGTCTCCAAGGGCAAGCTCTTGGCCGGAGCCTGGCTAGCTTTGTTGTGGCTCGCAGACAGCTGTGGCTGTCGCAAGCCAGATTTCCCGATGCAGATAAGCCTAGCTGCTAGACGCACCAATATCCCTGGGACACATTTGGGCCAGCAGTGGAGGAGATCCCACCAGGAACGCGAGGCGTCCCGGCAGGTGGCCGTGTTTCTCCCTCCCCCGCGCTCCCGCGTGCGGCAGGTCGAACCGCTGGCGAGCTCCTCGTGGACTGTCACCAGGACAGTTCCGGTTCCCACAGCTCCGCTGGGTGACCTAAGGCATTGCCTACAGGGCACACCAGCAGCGAACAACCAGCCCCTCCCAACAGGCAGTGGAAACGCAGGACGTGGCCAGCCCACACACTAGCATCCCAGGAGGCGGTTCCAGGGCCACCGCCCTAGGCAGCTGCCTCAAACTACCCCACCACAACCTCAGCAGCCCCTGCAGGACCCCTGAGGCCTTGTGGCCTCAGACCCCCTTTTCGGGACACCAGCTGCAATACTGGCACATCTGCATCTCGGACACCTTGGTGATCGTCACCGTGCACAATGGTTACGCACTCCATTTCCGCTTGGGACCTCCTCCCTTTCGAGGAATCACAAATACTTTTGTGACAGACCCTCTCCAAGCCTCAGTACTTTAGAAGGAAGTAGCCATCTTGCTATGCAAGCAAGCTATCCGTCTCGTAGACCCCACCTCCAATGGTGCCCAAAAAAGATGACGGCCTTTGCCCCATCCTAGACCTGAGGCTTCTAAATGGGTTCTTTAATGAAAGGAGATTCCAAATGCTGACTCACAGTCACATTCTCTAGTCAGTCTGGCCGGGCGACTGGTTCACCACCGTGGACTTACGGGACGTGTACTTTCACGTTCTCATTAGTCCAGAGCACAGGAAGTATCTCCACTTCTCTTTTCAGGGAAGCGTTCTACGAGTTTGCTGTGCTGCCATTCGGCCTCTCCCTAGCTCCTCGTATGTTTTCCAAGTGCGTGGACGCTATCCTGGCCCCCTTGCGGCTGAGGGGATCAGAGTAATGAACTCTCTTGACGACTGGTTGATTTGTTCCCAGTCCCGAGAGGGAGCAGTGGCCCACACAGCAGTCGTGACAGAGCATTTGGTGAGGCTGGGCCTCACCATCAACGATGCAAAGAGTCGGCTTACACCGGTGCAGTGCACAACGTACTTGGGGCTCCTGCTGGACTACAGAACGATGCAAGCATACCTGTCGGATGACAGAGTAGCATCTATCCCACGTCAATTCTCCCTGTTTCGACAGGGATCGCAGGTCAGTCTGATGTTGTGCCAAAAACTGTTGGGTCTGACGACTGCTGCCATATCCGCCATCCAGCTGTGTCTACTCCGCATGCGCCCGCTACAAGCGTAGCTCAATGCGTTCCACCTGTATCCCAAGCGCAACACACACTGTCGGCTGACGGTGTCTCATACGTGCTCGGCAGCCCTACGGCGGTGGAGGACGACCTCTCGCAGCGGTGTGTGCATGGGAGTGGTGTTAAACCACAAAGTGGTGACGACAAACCTCTCCATCTTGGGTTGGGGGGCAGTCTGGGAAGGCAGAGGAGTCCACGCATCCTGGCCAGACTGCTGGATGTCCCTGCATATAAACATGCTGGAGTTGCAGGCAGTGCTGTGAGGTACACCGGTAATCCGGACGGACAACACAACAGTTGTGGCGTATGTCAACCACCAGGGTGGCCTACTGTCCCCAGGGTTGCATTGCATTGCCTTCAGGCTCTTGATGTGGGCTCTTGCAGTCCCTGTGGGCGACGCATATTCCTGGAGCAGTGAATTGGGCAGCGGACCTCCTCTCGAGGGAGGGTCCTCTTCCGTCGGAGTGGCAACTCCACCCTCAGGTGGTGAAGCGTATTTGGGAACGATTCGGGAAGGTGGAGGTCGATCTCTTTGCCTCGGCAGAGACGACACACTGCCCCCTGTGGTACTCTCTCTGCCGCTTAGGAGGTCCACTTTCGGCGTAGACGCCCAGCGCCACGAATGGCCCAAAGCGTTTTTGTACGCTTTCTCGATGGATAAAGAGAAATGGCTTCCTCAGTATGACAGTTTTAATCCCTCGGTGGATGGGACCGAGTGCGTCATCCCAGGAAGGGGCCTATCGGCAGCTCTGGTATAGAGAGCTCAGCGATACCTACCCAATGGGCAGGCACATCCCATACATAATGTCGTTGGTGGTTCTCTTTCAGGGAACCAGGGTTATGGTTAGTAACCTAACATTCTGATTACAGGTGCGATCTGACGCCAGTGGAGTGATAATTTTCTTTAAAAAAAAAAAGAAAGAAATCTGCCGGTTTCAAAGTTCTTTGACGGTTTCAAGTAGGCAATACAGTGCAAGCTTATTTGTTTAAAAAAATGTCCTCTGGATTTACCGTTCTGTCGGAGGCTGATGAAAGGCAAAACTGAAATTCTGAGCAGTACTTCCTCCAATCTGCAAAACCATGGCAAATGAAACAACACTGAGAGAGAGAGAGAGAGAGAGAGAGAGAGAGAGAGAGAGAGAGAGAGAGAGAGAACGACAACGACAACGGCACAGTCTCATTCACAGGAAACACTAAGTTATAGCCTCCAGAGCATTTTTGGTCGTAACTGTATTAAAAAGTGAGCGTGAAATCTATGTTAACCAAAAGAAAAAACCAAGACGAATTATAGTTGATTCTGTTACTGGCTAATTCTTATAAAAAAAGTTTTTTTTTTGGTTTGATTTGTGATTTTTAGTAAAGAAAAGTTTAGTTTAATTTTATTTGTGCATGTGTCGTTTTTAAAATACAAGCTACTGACTACTGTACATAATACAGGAAACACACATGCCAACCCCCAAAAAAAAAAATAAATAAATAAAATATTGACTTAGTATCGGTATCATTGTTTCTATTCCCATGTTTGCCATTTTAAATATCGCCCTCATGAAGCACTAAAACGAAATGTACAAAAAGCCAGTCAGACTTTACCTATTTCGAAAATTCTAATCCCGAGAACGCTTAGGAAATTCACCATCGTCCATCCGCTCTTGTCTTGCAGTTCCGAAACATCGGGGTGATGTTGGTCGGCCAGCAGAGTGTGTGTTTGTGTTTGCTACTAGTGGAAGCAGCTCTGGCTCGAAAACAAAATACAACCCTGGTAAGTTTAGCACCCGTAATAAATTAAGAAAAATGTCAGTTGGATAGGCAGTCGATTATCTGGTCTCGATGTAAATTTGAATTGACTATTTTAAGCGTGTCTTTGGGGCTAGGCTACATTGGAGACAAGCATCACACACAATATACACGTGGGTACACAGAATTAATGTCGAACTGACTGAACAAGAAAACGTGTGGTACCGTATCTTATTATTTTTGTGATTTGAATATAGACAGTTAACGGCATTTTAAAAGTTCTACTATGTCCCCGCGACACAGTGTTTTGTGTCTGTCTGCAAAAAGGAGGAAGTATCAACTTGAATGAACGCATGTCGGTCTGGCTTGTCATTTCATTAAACTCGCTCACTCTGCATTAATATTGTTATACTTCATATTTTTGTATTTTTTCACTGTAATAGACACGTGACCAATGTATTTGCACAGTACAAGCATCGATGTATCAGTGATCACGCAATGTGGAATTGTAAGTTTTACTCTCCATGTTTTAATAGTTATGTTCTAATATATATTCCGTAATTCGTGACATATAGTTTTAGGGCATACATAAAAAGTAACAATCATTCTGTCAAGACGATGCAAATAGTCTGCACTCAAATTAAAGCTGCAGAGTGTCTTAACCATGTTTTTTTTTTTTTTTTTTAAATAATATGGGGCACTTCTGTTGAAGATTCGTTTTGAATTGTGTGTAGTATTCCATTTTTCAACGGGGGGGGGGGGGTTAAGATGACATTCATGAATCTTTTAAAGACAATGGGACATATCTACAGAATACAAACATTCATTAAAAAATGAAAACGACATTTATTTGAATTGGTATACAAAATACAGATGTACGTAATCATAGTTGTACAAGATGGGGTTAACTGGTAAATACAAGTTAGTTCGTTTTCACAACATTCTAGTTAAAAATAAGCGTAGTGCCCAAACTGTTAGCATAAAATGTCTCTGTTTGTTGCCAGCCTAGGTGTTGTTCTAAAATGAGTTCTCAGGTCAGGGGCTGCCTGCTCTGTCTGCTAAAATGAATGGCCATTTGAGTACACAGTCAGATATTTGGTCACTTTGATTCTTGTATACCTTTTATTGTTGTTTTGGAGCTTTCTGACTTTAAATGAACTGTCCTTTTATATGTCTTTAAAGGTGCAGCAGCCCCATTAAAAGTGATTTCAAGAGTTTGTGGCGCTACTGGTCTCTAGGAAGATAACTTAACAGGTAACTGATACCCATCTGCTCTAAAGAGTTACGGATCACACCTTAATTCTACATAAGGAATAGTGACCGACTTCTATCCCATTCCATTGCATTCGTTTCAAAGTGTAATTTGCTTGTCATGCACTGGTGAATTGGTTAATCTCGATGGCCCGCTAAAGTCTGCACATATCACTTAAAATCTTCTGCAGTACTGCATTGAAATGATCCTTAAAAAACAGAAATTTGTGGGAAAAAATCTATTTTTTCCCCCCTTGCCTTTGGTTTAATTCACTGCTTGCTGGATTGTGACCATCTTTCCATCCCTTTCAGTGAGAATATGCTGTCTTTAATCAACCATTACAGCTTGAGGATATGGGCAGATATTGTGTATTTATCTTGTTTATTTTTTTCCAAGGCTGTCTCTTGTATGTTTGGAGTATTACTGTGTGGAACACACTTCCTGCACATTGTACAGGCGGCTGACAAAAAATTTGAAAGGCCCGCCATAACACTGTCAAAAGTGTAGGACATGAGCTTCACGTCAACACTTCCTTGACATGTCACAGGGAATAAGACTCCCATTGCATAGCACTTTGATCCATTCCTGGTTTTACTGTAAGTTTAATAATAGTTAAATAGTCATGTCTATAAAGCGCTTAAATTAGTATATAGGGATTTGTGTCCATTCATCAGTCTTTACCTACTCCAGTTCTATTAGGGAAGGTGGGGTTGGAAATCCCAAGAGATAGCTAGGGTTGCAACGAAGGGTACATTTTGACCTTCGAAGGTTCGGAACACGTTACCGAAGGAAGGTTCGAACCTTCGATGGTACTCGTTAGCATAATTTACTGGTGATGTCCCCATAGCTACTTGTTTGTATTTAATTGAAAATCCTATTATTTTACAGGTAATACATATAAATGGAATAAAACATTCACATGTAGTTTAAAAATACATTATATAGAACAGTAATCATGTTTTTATAATTTAAATAAAAATACACGTTGTTTATTTACACGTAATTGGTGCTGCTGCGAGTAAGCTTGCATTGCAGCAGCACCAACTGCAGCGGACTTAGGAAAACAAAGCTTTATTTAAGTCACCGTTCCAAACAGGTTATCCGTCACGTTTTACTATTTTAATAATATGAATTTACGCTTGTTAAGTGACCTTGGAGATTGGTTGTGCCTCCGTGATACATCAACAGTTGCTTGCACAGTTTGCATTCAGCTTTTTTTTGGATCATCTGGGTATTTAACAAACAAATCCCAAACAGCAGAGGAGTTTCAAGACATTTCCCTGAATACAGTTTACGCTATACAGCACTTTGCTGTCGAGATGGTGAATGATGAAATTAAAGGTTTGCTTCTGGATAACACAAGCTGGAGGGGGGAGGGGCGGACGGCGCGCAGTTTTCAAATTTAAAATTATTAGTGTTAGCGTATACTTTGTATATTTCAAACATATTCTACCACAGCACTTCTCTTCAGGGTTGGCTGATTTAAATCAATTCGTTTTAAATCACTGATTTACATCATGATTTAAACCACTTGATCAAAAAAAAAAAAAAAAAAATCATTGATTTGTCATTTTTTTCATTTACTACCTATTTTATATAGTTTCTCAAGGAAAAAACATGAAAAGTATGTTTTAAAAACCTTTTATTAACACAAACATCTTCAAATCTTACTGTCTGTAAACTAAAACTCTTAGGGCTGTATTCTGATCACAGCGCAAATGCGAGTACAAGCATGACTGCCACTTGCCCCCAATTCTGTGGCGCATAAATGCAGCGAAGACGCACTGAAATGGTATTCTGAAGACATGTCTTGCCCCGTTAGAACGCCTGCCCCATCATTAACATATTTGCCAAAGACATTCTGATGATGGTGCAATGGGGTCCCAAATAGACAATTGAGCACTGCGTTAAGACCCGCTGAAACCAGGTTTATTTAGTGGTGCACTCAGGAACTTTAACAATTGAACACACTATAAAAAGCAAAATAGTCCTAAGTAACAACTGCATGTGTTTGGACTGACACAGAAAGAGGAAATCGAAGAAAGAAAAGTAAAAGAAAAGAATGACTGAGGGTATTTTTCTCTGGCGTACTCCATCGCTAAATTCTTGTATTTCATGTATTGTAGTTCACATTTAGAGGATGCCACAATGATAAATAATTTGCTTTATTAATGTATTCATTTAAGATTGAGTAATTGTGAACAGGATGGCTGCTGTGGTGACGTCAGACCAAAAAGGAACACACACAGACAGTACTGGCGGGTGAAAAACTGAAACGTTATGGCGTTCAGCTTTTATTAAATAATAAAACAAAAGATTTAAACAAGACACAAAACAAAAGGGCATGTTGGCCAAACAAATAAACACTAACAAGTATCGTGCTGGTTAATAAACCAACACGTTTAGCAGTTGTTATTTATCTGTGTTTACTACTATTACCTCCTCTACACACTCGTTCTGCACTCTGAACCCCCTTCCCCGAACAAGGAAAGCTACAGGCTTTTATATTCTGGCCGAGGGGTTAACTAGCAATTAATTATCTTATTACCCCTCGGCCATAGTCTGCACGAGTTTAATAAGGATGCGTGACTGTCAGCTAGTTAAATAATCAGTAGCTGATCAGTCACGCACCCTCACGTGGTTTTAAAATCAAAAGTGCAAAACAATAACAAATAATATTGGCTTTCGCTGTCATACATACAAATAAATCGTAATATAAATAATAAATAAAGGGACGGGACACTTCACCACAGTAATTTAGTTTGGTATGTAACTACTCACAAACCACCATTTCCAACATCCTTAAATTTACAGTTTGGAGGTACTGTAGAGCTACAACCACGGTACTACAAAAAAAATTCCATAATAAAAAAAATCATAAAAATCGCCAACCCTGCTTCTCTTACACTGTCTTGTACACTTGGTATTCAGTACATATTTTACTGAAGCACTACAACCGCTATAGGTACCGCCCCAGTGCTTTGGATACTATACCCTGCTCCATACACGGCAGCGACGCCATATAGAGTTGCTACGTATAACGATTTGATAGTGGATTTAAATACAACAGCTTTTGTTTACGTAATATGCATTATATACAAATCCAAAGATCCAAATTTTGCATGCGCGTAACATTTCATGTGTGATTTATAGTATTCACACATTGTCAAACGGTTTCTGTTAATAAAAAAAAAATGTAAAAAAAGTGTGTGTGTCACCTGACGAACCTTCGAAGGTTTAAAAGGCAGCAGTGTGGAGTAGTGGTTAGGGTTCTGGACTCTTGACCGGAGGGTCATGGATTCAATCCCAGGTGGGGGACATTGCTGCTGTACCCTTGAGCAAGGTACTTTACCTAGATTGCTCCAGTAAAAACCTAACTGTATGAATGGGTAATTTGTATGTAAAAATAATGTGATATCTTACAACAATTGTAAGTCGCCCTGGATAAGGGCGTCTGCTAAGAAATAAATAATAATAACTACCTTTGAATTCCTGGCTAGTGAACAAACCATTGAACACATCCCTAGAGATAGCCCATAGTTTTTCTTTCCTGAAACATCTGATACATGCAAACATCAATACAGAAGAACAAGCAAACTAAGCACTAGGGGTGCACTGATAATCGGTAGCCTATTGGCATGGCATCGATATAAGGAAAAAAAAACACAATTGGCTATAGGCAGTTTTTGTTATTTTAGCTGATAATGTACACCGATATTCATGCTTGAATTTCTTCCAGCACATAATTTAATGTTTGGTCAGGCGCGCTTGCCAATGATACAAGAACACTGAGACAGTCATTTTGTTTGCAGTGCTGTGTAACGTGCGATCAACCTGCAGTAAATATGTCTCAAAAGAGTGATGTTTGTTTAGAATTTTTTTTAATATCATAATACAACAATAGACTTGATGCTAACAGATTTGATGCTAAATTAAAACCAACGATGAACTGTGAGTAGAATATTATTCTGATGCTTTAAAAAAAAAAAAAAAAAAAAAAAAAAAATATAGGTTGAATCCTAAATATTTTATTTATTTTCAATGCTGTTTTAAAAGTCTTGGCTGAAGATGGTAGAGCATTTCACAACATTGGGGCTTTACAAGAGAAGGCCGTCCCTCCCGCACCATCTTTATTCACTCTCAGAACAACCAACAGCCACACATCCTGCGATCTTAGAGTACGACTTGGATTGTAAGGGGTCAACAGCTCCTGTCAATAACTTGGCTAATCTATTTAGGGCTTTATAAGTTAAAAGCAAAATTGTATAATTAATTGTAAAATGCACAGGCAGCCAGTGCAAAGAAGCTAAGACAGGGGTAATATGCTGATTGTTTTTGGTTTTAGTTAGAATTCTGGCCACAGTGTTTTGAACTAGCTGCAAACGAGACTCCACACGTTTAGGAATACCAGTAAACAGAGCATTACAATAATCTATTATGGATGAAACAAAGGCATACATTAGCTTTTCAGAGTCAGGTACAGAGAGAATGAGTCTAAGTTTGGCTATGTTCCTCAATGATAAAAATAAACTTTGGTCATTTTTTTACTCGAATGATAAAATTAGATCAACAGTGACCCCCAAAAACTGCTGAACCCTAACTCCTGAAAGTCAATGCTTTTTATTTGGTTCTGACTGCCCAAAAACATAACCTCTGTTTTGTCTGAATTCAACATTAAACACTTTATCAGCAAGGCATGCAACTAATAGCGCCCCAGTAGAGGGGTTGCCATCGGCGTAACAATGGAAGCTAACTCCATGTCTGTGAATAATGTTGCCTAATGGCAACATATATAAAGAAAATAACAAGGGGCCTAAAATAGAACCCTGAGGAACACTGCAGATAACTTCCGATAATACAGATTTATTCTCCCCAATGGAGACATACTGGAATCTGTTGGAAACAGATTACCTAAACCATGATAGGACATCACCTGAGAGACCTACCAAGCTTCCAAGATGATTAAAAAAAATTAAGTGGTCAACAGTATCAAATGCAGCACTTACATCAAGGAGAATTAAAATGGAGAGAAAGCCAGAATCAGAGCTTATCAACAGATCATTTAGTACTCTAACAAGGGCTGTCTCAGTGCTATTTGCATCTCGAAATCCAGACTGGAATTTCTCATACATGCTGTTGGGAGCTAAAAAAAACTTTGTACTTGGTTTACAACAATCCGCTCAAGAACCTTTGCTAAAAATGGCAGATTAGAAATTGGCCTAAAAGTTTTTGAGGTCTTTAGGGTCAAAGTTTGTTTTTTTAAGTAATGGCTTTATCACTGCTACCTTGAGTGCTAAAGGAACTATGATTCATTTATAATTTCTTGTATGTGTGTATTGAGAACACAAAGTACTTCTATTAATAATTTAGAAAGTACTTCTATTAATAATTTAGAAGGGATGGGATCAAGAGAGCATGTTGTTGGTCTCATATGCAGAACTAGCTGGGTCAGGTCCTCTAAAGAAATCATTGAAAAAGACGCCATCATCGCCTTAACTGGTCTAGATGAATTAGTTAAGCAATGTTGATCCATAATAGGATGAGTCTGTATGATTGTATTTCTAATATCTAGAATTTTGTTTTGAAGAAACATTAAAGTCATCTCAGCTATGGGGAGAGCCAGTGGTAAGGGTGAAAGTATTAGGGGATGGTTTTACTAGTTTGTCTATAGAAGCGAAAATAAATCTAGGATTGTTTCTATTTCTTCCAATTAAACTGGAATAGTATGAAGATCTAGCACTGGCCAGAGCCTTCCTATATATCACCTGGTGGCTTTTCCAAGCCGAATAAAGAACATGCAGTCTAGAATCCTTCCATCTACAGTCCAATTTACGTCCCTCACATTTCAATTTGAGTGGTAACATTAAACCATGACGAGCTTCTTTTAACAAGCACTCTCCGAATTTTAACTGGTGCTACAGAATCAAAACTACTAGTCAAGGAGGTATTGTAAGTGTTGACCAACTCATCCAGTGATACTGACTCAGTAGATGGTATGGAGCGCCATTTGTGCCAAAACTATCGGGCCGTTTGTCAATTTGTCTGTCAATTTGTATGTCAATTCGTGAATTTGTCAATTTGTTTGTCAATTTGTTTGTCAAATTGTGAATTGGTCAATTTGTCCAGCAATTAGTCCATAAATTTGTCAATTCATACAGTAATTCATAAACGTATTTGTTAATTCATCTAATAATTCATTAATTAATTTGTAAATTCATTAATGCGAACGGGCTGTACGGACCTGCAAATTTCCAATCAACCAGACAAACTTCCCAACGACCAGACAAACTTCCGTCAATCTTGCACTATGCAAAAAAAAATTCAACCTTTCTAGCCAATGGGAACACACACTATTTTTTTAATAAAAGAAAATCTAGCCTCACTCAAAACTGCTGCAGCCAATAATATTTAGAAGGGTGTTTCAAATGATATTCTATTTAACAAGATACTCGCCTCTGCTGATTTTCAATGGAGACTTCCGTCTCACTGCGCGCAAAGCATTGTGGTATATAGAGAGTTAGGCAAAATAATTCTATGGAGAGTCAATGCAGGCGTACGAAATGTTGCTTGTTTTTGCCATGTTAAAAAAATGCATAACACTTTTGAAGTAGATTTCACATTTGCCCAAGGCCTTTTGAAGAAAACGGCAACATTAGCAAATTATGACAATACGTAGTTCTTATGAAAAATGCTATTTTCGGAGCACAGTCCCGTTCATTGACGCACGTGCAGAAACATCGCTCTAAAGAAGCGTATTGATTAAATCATTTAACAGTCCGGTAACACTGGTTATTTTAGAAATACATAACAACATAAAATATTATCAAGGCACAGCAATATAGTACAGTAAACAAAATACACTGTAAAAAATATTGTGCCTGCTCTACTTAAAAAAAAATTGAGGCAACTATTTGCATCAGCTTTTTAAGTATTACCAACAAGACTGAGTTTTATGTATGCTATACTTAGCTTTTAATGTAAAACCAACTTCATTGTATCAGTTCCAGAGTCACTATTGTATGTTTGATCTACTTAAATTTTCTAGTCCAGAACTGTATTTGTAAGTTTTGATTTACTTCATTTTTCTGATTAGTTACTTATGGTAACCAGGTCCTTGAAAAGTATTTTATTTAAGTTCCTAATGTGATTTTTTTATGTACATCCTACTCAAAAAGCTGATGCAAATAGTTGCCTCAATTTTCTTTTGTAAATATTACTCTATTTTGTGAGGCAACAACATACATAAGAATATGCATAAAAGTAACAAACACCAGAAAAACATTCAAACTTCACTTTATTTGACAACTTTCTGAAATGTGAACATTTCAAATAAAAAAAACTTAGTTTAAATGGAAATATCAATGTTAAGCCATTTTTCCACTGCAGGATCTCTGAAATTCTGACCAAGAAGCAACACTTTACAAAATCAACAACAAGTTGCACATATGTACATTTTAAAGCTCACATAAAAAAAGTTCAAGAATTTAAAATGTTTCTACTGCAAAAGACATTTAACTGATTCATTTTAACAATCCTAACCACTTCATTACACTTCTTTCCCTGAGAAATGTAAAATGGTGTTCAAGGTTGCAATCCTGCAGCGAGAGCTGCCTAGCAGTGTAGTTAAAGGGATAGTTCACTTTTTTACACCTTATAGTCTGATGGTTCCTTACTTTGAAAGTAGTCCATGGGCTTGGAAAAACTGTAATCCATTGTTCAGAGTTGTTTAAGCCACTACTAACTTCAGCTAACTTTAGCCACGGCTAACAAAAACAATGGGAGTGAATTAAACAAAGTTCAATATGTGTGGCCAAATCACCTCAAAGTAACTCTACCAACCAAGTCAGGAAGTTCATTTGAGTTGATTTGGCTATGCAATTTTGAACTTTGTCTAATTGCCCCCATCACTCTCATGTTGTTTTTGTTGTTGTTTTTGTTGTTGTTTTTGTTGTTGTTGTTAGCCAGGCTAAAGATAGCTGAAGTTAGTAGTGGCTATTTAAACAACTATGAACCATGGATTACAGTTTCTCCAGGCCCATTGACCACTTTCAGGGTAAGGAACCATCTGACTATAAGGTGTAAAAAAGTGAACTATCCCTTCAAAGAAATAGTTTGTCTACCGTAACATTTGAAAATGAACACAAACATAATCAGGTTTTGCTTATTCAAAACAGGCAAAGAGAAAAAGTCAATCTGTGGGCATTTAACATGTTGATTCCCGTGTTGCAAATTGAACAAATAGCTGTCCGTTCAAGTAAACTCAGAAGTTCAAGTGGTAAAGTTAACTTTAAGCATTTTAACATTTTGGATTCTGACAAAGGATCGATTATCCAAACACAAAAGGTTTTGGGTTTTATGCTAGCCATTTAGGTGAGTAACTTTCTCCAAAGAGACTGGACCTTGGAGGTGGTTTTCTCTACGTTCAGTTCCAAGAAGACTTTCTGGAATACCTCAGAGGTATATTTCAGTTCTTTGGGGTAGCTTAGGTTTAAGGTGTAGATAAGGCCCATCAAGAAGGTGCATGCCTGTGCTACACTAGAAATACCAGATAGGACCTCGGCTCCTTCAATGGCTATCCCCACATCCACTGGATTGTCGTCATCGGTGGCACCTTTGTTGACCACGAAGATCTTGAGGACATGTTGTGTGAGGTCCTCTTGGATGTTGGCGTCCTCTGTATCCTGAGAAGTTAGACCGTAAACTAGAATTACATAGCCAATGATGTAGTCAAAGTTAAAATGTGATGATATTCAGCGAGGGAGGAGACAGAGTAGGGAGGGAGAAGTGGGAGCTAGAAAGGGGGGACAGATAGGGGTTAGAATGAATGGGGAGGGAAAATGAGAGGGTGAGGGAGAAAGGGTAGAGAACAGGGAGGAAGAAAGAAGTAGGGAGAACAAGACAGGAGAAAGAAGAGCGGAGAAAGAGAGGAGGGGAGAGGAAGAGAGATCACGGATCACGGTTTCTCTTCTCTTCTTGACAGTGTTGCTCTGTCACAAGAGGGAATTACATTTTATTTACTACAAGCTGCAAAAATGGCACAAAATATAATTGACTGTACTGTGATGTCATGAGCGCATACCCCATACAGCATTTCCTGGATCCCCTGCAATTTCACCCCTGCAGCACCTCCTTTCTTCTTGAATAAAGACAACAGTCTTGGCATGTAGCAGTCCAGTTTCTCCATGAAAGTTGATTCTAGCCAGATAGTTGTGATCCTCCTGAATTCCTCCTCACCTTTACCTTTATTGTAGTTGATCAAGACAGTTTGATATTTAGTTATGTTATTGTGAGAAGTGGCAGCTATATTTTGCTGTGTCTTCATTTTCCATGACTTCTGCTGATTCTGAAAATGTGAAACTCCTTACAAACACTCTAAACCAACTCATAAAAATTTATGGCACACAAGGCATTCAGAATGGAATTCCAATTTAAAATTAGTTGGTTAGGAGTGTTTTTAAGGTGTTTTATAGATATTTTCCAAATCTATGGAGGTCAGTGGCAATGATGACTCAGCAAAATGTGGCCACCAATTTTTCTCAAAAACATAATATAAATATTAAACAACTATCACAGGGAATCAACTAATAGAGAAAAGTGATAACAAGTCCACATGTCAAAATATTTAAACTACTCCTTTAAATTTTTCAAGAATCAAGGGGTATATCATTAATCTATACAACCAAAAGAGCTTTATCAATTACAGATTGTGGCTTTAAAAACAAAAAAGAGACTGCCTTTTTCAAGATGCAATGAAAACACAATTAAAATTAATATTTGAACATACTTTCATATGCAAAACAGAGACACTTGGATGTTCACAGCAACGGGATTCACCTGTTGATGATATGATTTGATAAGCCTAAAATAAATTGACAAAGCAACAGGAAACTAAATAGCTCCATTCGAATGCGTAAAGTCGTCTCCACAGCGATCATACGGCTGCTAGCTAACATCCTATTCTACGTCTTCTATTTCATAACCCAAAAAATAACATTTTAAAAGCACTATATGTCTCATGCTTACGTTTGGACAATCTCATGTGTTGAGAAATACTCGCACTTAAAAATCCACCACCTGTGAGACTAGAGCCGTTGGTGGTGGTCTGTCAGCTTGATTCACTCAACGCCCAGGCTAGCACAACCTGATCTCACAGCAAAACGTTATCATGGTAACGTTTTCACTAGGCTCTGACGTATTTCAGCGTTTTTGCTGCATTAACCACAATGCTTTGCTGGTGAAATTGTGATGTTTTGAAAATGTTTATTTCAATTGTTGCATTTAAACCTTGATGTTTTCAAAACGTATATTCCAATTGTTGCATGTATACCGATTGTTTATTTGATTTAGAACGACCAATTTGTTTGCTTTTAAACCAATTAAATTGTTTGTTTAAAAAAAAAAAGAAGAAACACTATTCTATGACCTTTCATTTTAATTCCGTACATGGGCTGGTTGTACTAGTGCTAAAATACACAGCATTTTTACCATGATAACGTTTTGCTGTGAGATCAGGTTGGCTAGCAAACTAGCTATCTGCTACTAGCGTTAGCTAACGTACGTTAGGCTACCATTCTGTAATACGCTAGCTGAGGTTTGCAAACTCGTGTGCACAACCACGTTGACTACTTAGCTAGAAAAGTTGATAATACGGCTGCACACACATCTAATTTGTGACAGATTCAGACGAAATTGTTTCACAACATGATGAATGAAATGTGTCTATCCGACTAGAAGTATCAAATTAGCCAGGTTAGCTTAGACTTACTCTCATAGTTCGGTCCTTACCTGTTGAAAGACTTGGGTTGTTTGCCAGTCCAGAGGTATTTGCCCGGGCTTGCCTCAGTCAGGCGGGGTGAAGAGTTTGAAGACAATTCTGGTCCAATCCCGTGCACGCTCACTCACATGTGAACGCTGCGTGAACCACGGTCCACAAGTAAATGTGACATAATATTTATTAGTAGATGGATGTACTCAAAAAAATTATGTTGAGATTATGCAGCTTGATATGTTGAATATTCATTCCTGAATATGATGTTTGTGGAACAAATGAAAATTAAGTAAGGAACTAGAAATATTCATGTAAATATAGAAACTTAAATTTTCTTTGTCAAAATCACAGACTTTTTGGGGTTACATTTACAAACCCCCTGAGTCATTTTTTACAGTGTACCGCATTTTTTTAACATGGCGAAATCTGATTATCGTTAGTTTACTGCAGTTAGTGCTCGAAGTAAGCTTTTTATTTTAGGCGCGAGCAGGCTCCTATTTTTTTCTTTATGATTTTTTTCTTTATGATCGCAAGAAAAAGAAAATGGTTGCCCAGAACTGCATTGTTTGCAGAACTGCAGTTTATTAAATACATTTGAAAAATATTGTTCAAATTTTTTTTAAAATTTAGTAATTGCCAATTATTTTATTATTTTCTCCCAATTTGGCATATCCAATTATTTTTAGGCTCAGCTCACCGCTACCACTACCATGCAGACACTGTATAAGTCATTTTCCCAAAATCACAAGGAGTTGTGTGGTTGTGGGATGCCACTACCACGACTGTATGAAAGACAAGCAGCTGTCATTTTTTGAAGTGCCAAAGCGGCACTTAAACTTTAAGCCAAGATAGACGAGAAAAGTGTCTGGCTGCTGTACATCGGCAGCTGCAAAGATGGATCTCAAGAACCATCTGCAGTGAACATGTTTATGATATAAGCATAGTTGGGATTTTGTCACGGGTGTCACGGATACCATGTTTTTTTTTATTTTTTTTTAATAAGGCCCGTGACTTGCAATATATAAGTCAGGGGTCTCCAGTCCTGATCCTGGAGGGCCGGTGCTGCTCCTGATTTTTGTTCTAACGGTACACTAAATAAATTAATTGGACCAATTAAGCTTATGGACAAATTAAGCTTCTAATAAGCACTTAATTGGTCCAATGAATTAATTTAGGGTACAGTTGGAACAAAAACCAGGAGGGACACTGGCCCTCCAGGACCAAGATTGCCCACCTCTGATATAGATTTTTGTTGACGTGTCTGATTTTTCACTGAAGTGAAAGCACTCAACTTTACCTATGCGACTAGAGTAAAATGTACGATAGCAGGTGGTCCATAAAGCCAGGAAACCTCTCAATGTACAACATGCTGTATCAGAAATAATATGTAAATAAAAAGTAAACAAACAAAAAAACACTGAACTTCTACGAGGACAGAAGAAAAATGATGAATTGTTGTTAAACTTTATTTTCAAAAGGTATGCAAAATCTGCATTTTTGTGTTTATTTTTATTTTATTATCTTGAATTTTATTTGTCCCGTCCTGTAATGCCAGGATGAAAACATGCCGAAAGTAAAACAAACTCTTCTGATTGTACAGTAGTTGTGGGCTGTGAAGCTTAACTATTTACATAATTAAATACCTGCACATTAAGTGACCAGTTTGCCACTTCCATTTAGATTGATGTAGTGAATATATTTAGATAATATAATAAAAATATTTAGATGTGTTTTTTTTTTTTTTTTTTTATGTATCTAGAGCAGGGATGCACAACACACGGCCCGCTGACTGCTTTAATACGGCCTGTAAGGACTTTTATATTATAAATGAAAAATGGCCCGCGCCTTTAAGAAAATACACACTGTCAAAAAAAAAATCAAAAAATCAGAAGTTCTACGTCGGCCACCGCTCACTGGAAACAAGTAGCGTTCGAAAGAGAGAACCCACACGTGACTCACACCCAGTCTAGTAACAGTGAGTGTGAGTGGTAGACGCCTCAAAATGCCTTGTATCATGTTAGCCAATTGTGGCAAAGTGGTAATTAGTAGCAGGTGTATAGCAGGTGTGGTGCAGATGCAGTAATCCCAAGAACAAACAGACAACAAAGTACGGGTGAAATGGTTAATTTAATGATTATTAATCCAATGGTCTGATGACCAGCCAGCAAATAATAATGAACTGGCAATACAGAACAATGTGTATTGCACAGTAATCAAAAGGGTTGCAGTCCCGTAAATAATAAGCACAGTACTAATACACACAATTAGACACACACACGATCACAAGGCCAAAGTGAGTGTTCTCAGTGCTTGTGGTGAAGTACAAATATAATACGTGCTATACTTGTGAACAAGTGCTGATAACAATGTTAATCGTGACTGTAGTGCAGTGTTGATCCAGTTTTGTGCTGGCCCTTGGCGACAACTCCGGATTTGTGTTTAGCCGTCTAGTGCTATATAACAAAAACACAGACAGTTACTAAACAGACACGAACAAACAAACAAAACACTCACAAACTCTTTTATTTATTTTGGGAAATCTCCCGGTCCTTCCAGTTTCCTCGTCTCTCTGAAACCCAAGCGAAGGAAAAGATTTACTATTCTCCGGCCCCTTTATGCTATCACGCATGACCCCTTGGTAAACGATTGCAGCTGTCTCTATTGCCTGCAGCTGCTACCTCGTTTACCTTCCGGGTCAATACGTTCCTGCAACGGAGTCTTGCCTTCTTCCAGGCTGACCAACTTCCCGACTCAGGAAATGAACTGTCAGGCCAGCCCGTCCAAAGCCTTTCCCTTTCACTACTTAACGCCCTCACAGGTCGGGAGGGAGATTTACAACCAGAACTCATTATATTTCTGTCACACAATATACTTACAGTATAACTTGACAGACAGAGGTGATTAAAGTTTAGAAGTGCTTGGAATATACACAAGCCCAGCCCATTTGGGTGGGATTCTGTCATGTTAGCCAATAGTAATACAGTACAGTAGACCCTGGAAAGCATGACGTAAGGTTCGGAAACAGACTCCAGCTAGATGCTAAACGGAAGACAGCGATTCACGTTTATGGTTGTTGCTCTGCGATTATTTTCGAGGCAAAATATTTTTATACTTAAGCAAAATTATGGTAGGCTGCCTCCGTAGCGTCTGAAAACATGTCTCTGTCAAAGCCATGTACAAGTAAAAAAAGAAAAAATGATCTTGAACACAGAAAATTGAACCCAGAGTGGACAGAAAATATTTTTTTGCTGAATCCAAACCCGGTGTCCATACGCTTCATTTGCCTTGAATGCGTCACAGTTGCCAAAGAATACAATATACAGCGCCATTATGAGACAAAACATCCCAAATACAAAGAATTGCTGGGAGAAGCACAAACAAAAAAATTGGAGTCTCTCAAAATACAACTACTGGGGCAGCAAGGCGTTTTTGAATGGAAAAAGAAGGAATCTGAAGCTGCTACAATAGCAAGTTTACCGATGGGGAATTTGTAAAAGACTGCCTGATGCAAATATGTGATGTTGTTTGCAAAGAAAATAGATTCCTTTAAAAACATTTGTCTTTCCAGAATGATTATGCAGAGACGCACAGTAGACATGTCTGGAAATAGCTATGATCAGCTAAAAAGCAAATGCAAAAATATTGTGTATTTCTCTGCTGCTCTGGACGAAAGCAACGATGCCACTGATACAGCCCAACTTTTAATTTTCATTCGTGGAGTGACAGAAACATTTGAAGTACACCAGGAGCTGGCATCTCTAGTTTCTCTGCATGGCAGAACCACTGGATCTGACATCTTTAATGCTTTTAAGAAAGCTGTTGAAGATTTAAATTTGCAGTTGGATAAGTTGGTGGGGGTGACAACCGACGGTGCTCCGGCTATGGTTGGCAAGACTAACGGTTTTATAGGGTGTTTAAAAAAGCACATTGGGGATTGAGCTGTGCCGCTGAAGCAGTATCACTGTATAATACACCATGAGGCAAATACCTGAAGTTTAAAGAAATGATGGACTTTGTTGTATCCACAGTTAATTTATTCGTTAGCTTTGATTCGCCGTGAATTTCAGTCTCTTGGAGAATATCAGCACCACTTAAGGTGACCTGATTTATCACACTGAAGTGGGCAACGTCCTAAAAGAAATAAAACATTTTCCCAAGAGAAGGGAAGAGGCACGTCTGTCATGGAAGAAAGCCACTGGATTGCTGATCTGGCTTTTTTGACTGATATCACAGCACATTTAAATGATTTAAACCTAAAGTTACAAGGAAGTCAGCATCTCATTTGTGATTTGTTTGAGGCAGTGTGTGCGTTTCAAATGAAATTAAAGCTGTTCACAAACCAGCTCGAGAAAGTACTATTGGGAGGATCTCATCCGGCCAAGGAGATTTGTTTATTTTAATATCTCCTAGTCCCTTTAACACTTCAGCCTCTGTTATGCTAAAGTTATTTAAAACTAGATAGGAACAGGTTGACATGTGGGGCATGTTGTCCGTATCCTCCTTGAGATTCCACATACAGCAACATAACGATGTGTATGGACAGATGCGCCTGTGACGTAGACACTAAAAGCTGTATTATTTTTAACATGGGTCCAAAGGTATTTTAATAATAATAAAAAAATACAAATTTCTATTATCGAGAAGTGCATAAGTGCAAAGAAAATAATGGTCACCATGGCAACTAAAATGGTTGCTACTTCGAGCACTGAGTTAGTAATCCTTTCCAATTACTGGTACCTTAAAATTAAGGGCCATATAAGAACGATAAATACTGATTTTTAGAAGGCCGCCTTTTTTGTTCTCCAAATTGCTGCAGTGACATTGCAGGGTTCTCAATCCGCCCGTCTTGCTGATGCTACTGTGCCTTTAACAATAAGGATTCACTCCGCTTCTAGCAGATTAGATCTCTTGCACGTTTCTGGGTGAAAAAAAAAATCTTGGAACCACATGACAGCTGTTTTAAGTATTGACAACATTTAACCAGTCAGCGAATTGCTTATCAAATAGGCTACGAAATAGTTTTAAAATTTTAATAAAACACAGCAGTTCCCAAATGGTTCAACTTGTATTGGCACATTACAATAAGGTAAAATGTAATTTACTAAAGCATATTGTTCAACAACGTTTTGCACACCTGACTGTTGTAAAGTTACAAAAAATATATATTTCTGTGCACCAGTTTTTTTTTAAATCTTAGTATGATCTCTAGAACACGTTTCACAGACAAAGCAACAAAGCACAAAAGTCTACAACAGTTTGCCGTTACTATATAATACAGGTTTACTGCATAACTTTACTACATGAAAAGTGTGATGCGACTATGCTGTGTTGCAGACGGGGGCGTATGTTTACATTAAGCAGCTACGTGATTTGTTTATTGCATGCGCCACCAGTAATTTGAGTTGAGAGCTGTGACCCGAGTTAATCAAACGTGTTCTTGTTCTTGAATACCTGTTATTAAATACAACAGTTACGTTCAATACCGGATGCGTGTCTTTTATTTAAAGAAGAACTGCACACATTGGAGGGATGTACTAAAATGGGTGTGTGTTTGGGCGGATATAGTATTCGGATTCAGTTCACCGAACCCTGCTCAAAAAGTAGGTATTCGGGCTGAATCCGAAACCGAATCCTGGATTCGGTGCATCCCTAGTGCAGAGGTGCTGGATTATTACAGTCTGGTTTCATGCAAAAGTTATGATGGTGACCAAACGTGTGTGAGTACTGTTATGTAAAAAAAATGGTTAAAATGAAGAGTTGCATTAAAAAAAAAAAGTGGAACAGCGAAAAACTAAAATAGACATGCATTAACAAGTGAAAAGGTTACCGTTCTTTTTTTTTTTTTTTTTTTTTTGTTTATAATGTTCTGCCGCCCGGCTTTACAGAATTAATGGGGAGAACCCTGCCATTGTGGATTTCAGTTTCGTAACAATTTAATCAGAAGTGTGTGTAGTAGAAGGCTAGTGTTTCTAAAAGCTTACTTACACCAGCATATTTCTAATTGTGTTCACTTATTGTACTATTGGTACTGCAGGTGAGAATGTTTACTGGCTATTAGATTCTGATTGGCACAGTGTGTCTGTCATCTTTCTGAATGTATACAATTTTAATACAAGTTTAATTTGAAAATGCTTCTCTCTCAGACAGAACTCATGCGGCTGGGAGTTGTAGAGAATGTTTGCTGGATATGAGGCATTGGAAGAGTATGAAGATGAGCTCTACCGGGAGGCAGAGGACTCCAGTGAGTCGGGTCGAGACAGTGAGGTGGAGTTCCAGCTGTACAGCCAAGTACACTATTCCATGAAGCTGGATGAGCCAGGATCAAGCGAAAGAGAAAAAGAGAGAAATCAGCCCTCTGCTGCAACATTGCTGGCGAAGAGGAATGACATCATCGTCAACTCCGATAGTGAACCCATCCTTATTTCAGATGCTGCGGAGTTCGTCATAGTATCGGATGAGACTGATCTAGACAGTGTCTGCAGTATTAAAGGAAAGAAAGGGCCAATTTCCAAAACTGCTAAGAGGAGGTTGTTGGATGGGCAGACTCTGCTGGAGTCCAACAGTTTCAATGAGAGGACACCAAGCTCCAAACCTTTCAGGCTGAGGGATGCCATCACCATGAGCACAGGCCTCAATAGTTTTCAAGTTGTGATAGTGGAAAAGAGCAGGAAATCCCAGGATGGGGAAACATCAGACAGTGATTTTTCAGACCGCGTGGAATGCTGGGTGATTCAAGGCAGGGCCAATCAGGATGGTGACAACACCATCCTGCTCAATCTGGATGGCAGCACCGCTTCAGAAAACGAAGCAGGTAATAGCTCCTCCTTTTTTTCATATCTTATAAACAGTTGTTCAACTCTGAAAATTAATAGGCAAATTAGTAGCAGGAAAACAATTATTTTCTTATGAGTAAGGCTGTAAATCTGTTTAATATAATGAATTTTAAAACCATTCATCTTTTAAACTATACACACGTACACATTTTCAGTACTATATTGCATTGACTTTATAATAGTATTGATATTTATGTGCACAAGTATTCTTGCTTAAAACCGCATCAGGTCCTTCGCATAACATTCAGTCATTATGTAGAAAACTTAGTAAAAGATTCAAACTACAGTGACCAGGAGTTTGGAATGCTCCCATTCATATCTGTAGAAGTTTTACTGCTAAAATATGAGTTGCATCATGGTATAATTTTTACACCATGCTGTCAGCAACTTGGTGTTTCTAATATCAGTTCAACTTAGAAAGTGCACATATTCTGTGTTCATAAAATTGAAAGTTTACTGTTTATTTACATAATCTTTATCAAGAAAGATAATTCTCATGCAACCTTGATTTTGTTTCTTTTCTGAAACACTTCATAATTGTAATTAAACAATACAGTCCAATTGTGAAAGGGAACTCATTATACATTTGTATTATACAGTTACACACCCCAATAGAAATTTATAATTTCTCGAAAACAAAGAATTTTAGGAAAAATCTTTTGTAAGAAAAGTTTTGCTTTTGTTGATGAGGAAAAAAAGTTACAAGAAATAGATGTCTACAATTATTTCTAATTTTAAAAGTATTCTTAGCACGACAGAACGAAATTAATAGCTAGTTGAGGCACAATTAGCAACAATAACCTCTTTTAAACAATTATGATATTTGTAAACAAGCTTTTGCATGATTCTTTAGTGATTTTTGACCTTTCTTCAACGCAAAATTGTTCCAGCTCATTCAAATTCCGAAGACTTGTGCACAGCAGTCTTCAACTCATTCCAAAGATTCTCAATTTTACTTTGACTAGGCCATTCCAGAACCCTGATTTTATTCTTCTTTAACCTCTGAAGTAGATTTTGATGTGTGCTTTAGATCGTTGTTGTGTTGGAATGTCAGTTGCGCTTTAAACCAAGTTTTGTAGCGGAGGGTTTCAGGTGATTGACCAACATCTTTTGGCATGCTATGGAATCCATTTTAACATGTATTGGCCCTGTGCCATTAGAGGAAAAACTGTCCCATAGAAGGATATTACCACCTCCATGCTTGAAGTAGCTATGGTGTTCTTTTCTTTCTATGCCACCAGACTTTCTCCAAATGTAATGCCTATCAGCATGACCAAATGGCTCGTTTTTTTTTTTCGTTTCATCACTCCACAAAACCTTTGACCAGAACTCATATCCATCATTCAAATGCCGTTTTGCAAATTGTAAGCAATTGTCCTTGTGACATTTTCCTAAGAGTGGCTTTTTCCTTGGCCTGTGACCATTGAGACCTTCACCATGCAATATTCAGCCTATGGTTGAAATGGAAACCCCAGTCCCACTTGCAGCCAATTCACTTTGAATATCTTTGGTAGTCAATCTCGGATTGTTATTAACCTTCCTCACAATTTTTCTGCTTGTTGTTGGTGAAAGAACCTTCTTTCTTCCAGACCAAGGGAGTGTTGTGACAGTACCATGAGTCTTGTACTTCTTGATAATAGAAACAGTAGTTGAAATTGGGTTACTAAAATGCTTGGAAATCTTCTTGTATCCTTCTCCAATTTTATGACAATAAATAGTTTTCTGCCTAAGGTCTTCAGTAGCTGTTTATTTTTTTCCCCATATTGACTTATTGGTAATGACAGCAGTCTTCCTATGACCAACCCTTTTATAATCTCTAAGAATGTTCACCTACAATTAAGCATTTTCTGGACTTTTCTAGAATTAGGTTCTGCATTATCATATTGAAATTTCTAGCACCTTGTAGGCAATAATATCATAGCAGTAAAGGATGTGAATACTTTTGAATTAGCATTTTTGGAGTTTTGCAAAATAAATGCTGAAATAAATAATAAAATAAATAAAAATTTCCATTGGGGTATGTAAACTTTTGACTACAACAGTATACTTTAAGTTTCCTCCAAAAATTGAAACTGCAATTAGCAGGCAGGTATATAACAGGGCAGAAATGTTTGTTCTGGGCAGTCTCCAGTCTGTGTGAAGAGAGGCTGTCACAGAGAAGAAACCTGTGTGATTTAGAAAAAGGTGGTGTGTCAACTTTTTTGTTTGTGTTTGTAAAAACTGTGTTTTGCAACCAGTAAATGGCTTAGCCGCCCGGTTTTATAGTTTAGGCATTGTGAAATATTTTAGTTAGCGCTCCGAAGTGGAGTTAGGCTTTTGTTTTGTTTCTGTTTTATTTTGTTATTGTAAATAATAAAAGTGCGCAAACACACTAAAAACGTAAATCTTGTGTCTGGGGCTTCTGTAAAAGGGCTATCGAACCTTAAAACAATGAAATCTTTTACATGTGACCCGGCACAATTTATTTTTTTTAATATGGAAATACAAGATCTGATCAAGACATTTGTGCAGTCGACAGCTGCACTAGAGGAGAGCAGCAGGCAATGGAGGCAAGAGTAGGGGCTGTCAGAACCGGAGCCTTCGGAGCTGCAGTTGCTGCTGCAGAGAGTGAGGTGGCCTACACCAGAGCACGTGTTGCAGCCTCCGGAACAGGAAGAGGAGCTACGGCATACAGACCCGCCCACCACCCCTGAACACCAGTCTGGCGCCGGTGGGTGCGGTCCCAAGCCTCACGCTCCTAGACACCCTGCCGAGGTGTCCAGGCCCGTCGCTGGGCCGATTCCCCAGACTTGTTTGCCTGGTCCCCTACTGCGCTCCCCCTGAAGCCCCACACTGCGGAGATTGTTAAAAAGTCTACATATCGAAAACACCTTTTGCAGAGTTCTGAAACTTGCTCTACATGTTTAGGGATAGTCCAGCATTAACTGTTGTTCATAAGATGCTGATTGGTTTTGTGGTATGGCGGCCACGTTGGATAACGTCATAAAAATACAGTAAAAATGTAAAATCATCAAAAAACAAACATCTTATTCTTGGAAAGCGCTTATTCGATTAAAATGACAATTGCTATACATGATCTAAGTGTGGTTGGCTTTTACGCTTGTTCAGTAGAAATTGCTACGGTAAAAAACAGGGCGGCCATGTTGGATGACATCATCAACTTACAAAACTGGCTAATAATTCCTTGTGGAGTGCAGATAGGGTCATGGTTACTATGGAACACATATAGTAACCCATGGTGCATTCTGCACTATTTGCTAAAGTGTTTGGTACTGGTACTGGTACTGGAAGCCGTAAAGTTGCTGTCAACTCTAGTTTTATTATTGCTATAGTAAAACATTCCTTCTCCTGAGGGCATTTCGTTTCCAGGCTTATGTTTCCATGGACACGAATTGCGATGGACCAATCAGTTTCGAGCTTACAAGTGATGTTGGTGATGAAGGCCGAACTGTACAATCATATACAGTACCGGAGTCAGTAACCATACAGCAGAGTTATGAAATTGTATAACTTTTTTTTTTTTAAACAACCTACGTGTTATATGTAAGATTGTCATTTTTACTCTGTACGAAATACAGTATATGTTATAGCAGTGTAAAATGTCTTATGCATTGACTTAGAAGATTGATCTGAAACCTAGTATGTGCAATTAATTCAGGAAAAGATGTTTGTTATTTGGGAGAGGGAGGGTATTTCCGCGCTAAATGTAATGCTATAAAGTAGTTTTTTTTTTTTTTTTTTTAACCTGGGAAAGCGAATTGACCCTTGGGTATAGACACGTTGGTGTGGCACTGTCTACTGCGCATCAAAAAAAAAAAAAGAAAAAAAAAAGTGAAGTGACGCGAAGCACTGGTGTGTCCAGACCTTTAGGGTGCTAAAAGGCATGGTGCAAACACAGATACACAGTATAAAAATGTAGGCATTAATGATTAATGAATGGGTTAACTCTGAGTTTATTTTCACTGATACTTTTTACTCCTACGCACTCACCAGCTGTACAGTTGGCTCATCTATCTGAGTGCCTCTCATGGTGACACGTTCTGGCAAAATTGAGCTACAACAGTATTACTTATTGAAAGTCTTAAATAGTTTCGTTCTGAATGCCCTTTTATCTAATCTCCATTTGTGACCCCTGGTCCTTGTTTCTTTTTTCAGGTTGAAAAAGTCCCCTGGGTCGACATTGTCAAATACGGAAGTTAGTAGATTCATGTTGCTGCGGGGCCATGAATGGGTTTAAGTTTAACACCAACTCTAAATAAAATGTTGTTACTGTTATTAAGCACTAGTAATAATGTGAAGCAGTGGTATTTCAAAATAACAAAATCATGGTTTTACTTTAGTGAAGTAGGCTAGAATTTTTTTGTATTTTTTATTATTAAAGCTTGCTCTGTAGGTGACGACTCATTCAATCTAGCCAAGTAGGAATTTGCTTGCATCGTTAAGACGTTTTTCAAGTCAAGTAAGCTATTTGTGTATCCAAAACGACAATAGTCGCAGTCCTTCTTTCGCAGCCAATGTCATCTTTAAAGACACATACCTGAAATCGTAAGGTAATTAAAGTATTTTTGATTATATTACTCTCTCCGTCATTCTGCGCACCGACAGCCCTATTTAAAGATATGAAATAATGTACCCGATCCGAAGCAAGTATAAATCTTGCCCCAATATTTAAAGTAAAAAATAAATATATTAAAACTATCAAGATATGACTAGCAGCATTTACATTGATGTTTTAAGTTATTTTTATTATGGGCTAACTTTGCCCTCTAACTCAATGGACCATACTTAGAAGCAATCACAAAGGCAGAGACACAGTTTCTTAGAGGAATAAGACCATTTTAATGGTATAAAACAAGAAACAACTCCTGCAACTAAGATTATATGATTGAAATTGTTTATTCAGCAGAATGAAGTAAATATTTTATATAGTAAACCAGTGCTTCTGACATGACAAGTATTTTCAACTGCCTTTATTAGGGAATACTTACCTGCAAAACAACAGTGCTGTACTGTTTTTTTGTTTTTTTAACACTTTCCTTTAATAAACTACATGTGGAAACTCTAGGTGTAGCACTGTGCAGAGATGCCATTGGTACTGGCTGTGCCATTTGATGATATTTGCATGTATTAGTAATTAATGCGTGCTCAGTATGTACATATTGAAAATGTTATGCTGAAACACCTGCCCAATTTTGTCGGTTTGCAATTACTAAAACTGTAACTTCACAACAGCAAGATTTGCTTGGTTTCTTAAAGCTTCTTAATTGTAAAATAATAATAAATGTCCTTTTCTTTGCCCCCCACCTTTTAACAAAGATACAACATTATTGGACAATTGCTTCTGACATTGATTGAAACACAGAATTTTTGTACTGCTTTTAGAATGAAACACTGACCTATAGGTACTGTTACTGAATAAGAATGTTTACTGGTCCAGAACCTATCTATAAAAGTGAGTATAATTTAGATTTGTGTTATTATACAGTTAAATAAACTATTAATGCAAAAGCTTTATTTTTTATTTATTTTTATTTTAAGCAGAGGTTGTACATTATATTTGCAGCTGAGGTTTTATAAAATGAATAAGTGAAACAGGCATACATGTAAAAGGTTTGAGTAACATTTCAAAAATGATGTTTGTTAGCTAGCCTCGTGAGATTTTATCAGGTTTTTCCATCTGGTAAAATGACAAGTTGTAAGAAGCAATTTCTAAATTTCTTTTTCTACAAATTAAGTTCAAATGTTCTTGTGAAAGTGGTCCACAATGGCTCAGAACGCATCTGAGAGCATGTACAGCCCCAGAGCTTCAGGGGGCCTAGGCGGCCCCCACCCCCCCGACCAAAAGATTGGTTTTGCCCCTGGAGTTTCAGTCAGAATGATCATTGGTCACTTTCACCCATGAATAAGTGATACTGCTTCGTGGTCAAGCATGTACTTGTTGGGATGTTTATATAAAAGAAAAGTACAGTAAAAGTACTGGTTACTGTTTAGAAGCATTTCAAGACAAACCTCCCGTGGCGAAAAAATGTAATGATTTTTTTTTTTTCTGATGTTAGTGTTGCTAACCTAGTTTGCTATTTACATATTTTTTTGATTTAATACTAGAACCGTGTGTGTATGTGTGTGTATATATATATATATATATATATATATATATATATATATATATATATATACAGTACTGTGCAAAAGTTTTAGGTAGGTGTGAAAAAATGCTGTAAAGTAAGAATGCTTTCAAAAATAGACATGTTAATAGATTATATTTATCAATTAACTAAATGCAAAGTGAGTGAACAGAAGAAAAATCTAAATCAAATCCATATTTGGTGTGACAACCCTTTGCCTTCAAAACAGCATCAATTCTTCTAGGTACACTTGCACAAAGTCAGGGATTTTGTAGGCATATAGTCAGGTGTATGATTAAACAATTATACCAAACAGGTGCTAATGATCATCAATTCAATATGTAGGTTGAAACACAATCATTAACTGAAACAGAAACAGCTGTGTAGGAGGAAAAAAACTGGGTGAGGAACAGCCAAACTCAGCTAACAAGGTGAGGTTGCTGAAGACAGTTTACTGTCAAAAGTCATACACCATGGCAAGACTGAGCACAGCAACAAGACACAAGGTAGTTCTCTTTCAAGTACGAAATATTAACCATCACTAATGGGTTATTCCCCTTTAAGAACCCAAGAACTGAAAAGCATTATGCCAACAAACTCTCGCGAGAGTGCATGATGCAATGTGAGTTGCCCCGACAAAAGCACATTGCAGCCATTTGCAAATTCTCTTTTTCCTTTTTCACTAAGAGTGAAAGCATCTGAGCTAAGTATTTCTTATTACTTAGTAGTATTGCCTTGTTTAACCTGTTTTTGCAGTATTCTGTCTCAAACAGTGTTTTTACTCACGGTCACTACCGTTGTTTAAAATATTATATTATTGCCGAGTTGTTGATCTAGTCAGCCCGACCTGGCAGTGCGCCAGCGGGAGCCTGCGACTTGCGTTCGCCCTCCCCCGGGTCTAGTTCACTATTACAGCAGATAACTCTCATCTGGACAGGGCTCTGTTCCAGTAAAAAAAAACAAAAAAAAAACGCTCTATCCCCGTGAGATAGTTTTGTTGTATTATTATTATTTTGTGTATTCAGTGTTGTTTACATTACTGTATACCCCTTCCCTTGTTTTTTTCTTACAGAAAACGGGATTCAGTTCTTTGGGCTCACAGGACGCTGTATTACGGCTGTAGTACAGAGGTTATTTTCAGGCTTGAGAATAACCTGTAACTGAGTGTAGTATTCGTGCTACTCATTCCACTGTTACACAGTCTTCTTGACTGTACAGTTAGCTAGCGTGCATCTCTTCGTGAGATCTCCTGCTTTTTTGTAGGATTGCTGGCTGCTGTTGTGAATTAGCACAAGGTTAGCGTTTTCTCTTCTTGTACCTTGGTACCAGAGCTGACGCAACCTTTGAAGTATAGTACTGTTACACAGTCTTCTTCACTGTACGGTTAGCTGGCGTGCATCTCTCTGTGAGATCTCCTGCTTTTGTAGGATTGCTGGCTGCTGCTGTTGTGCATTAGCATAGGTTTGCGTTTTTTCTTCTTTGTACCTCGGTACCAGAGTTGACGCAGCCTTTGACTTATTAATTCTCTATTGAGACACAGTACCGCGTCTCAGTACCGCGTTTTCATACGCTTCGGTATGGACGCTACTGCGTTTGCATACGCTTCAGTACCGCATTTGCATACGCTTCGGTACGGACATTACCGCATTAAGCATACGCTTCGGTACCGACGGTAGGTATTTGTATTTGGTCCCCAGACTGGTTCATACCAGGTCTGTTAATACCAACGGTACCCAGAACTGACGTTCGGTACCAGGCTTTTATTGGTACCCAGACTAGTTTTACTAAGTCTGTTGGTACCAACTCCCTCAGTACCTAGAACAAACGCTCAGTACCAGGTTCGGTACCAAGCTAACTGTTGGGTGTACTTTATATTGGGTACCCACACTAGTTTACTAAGCCTGTTGGTACCTACACTACTATGTTTCACGGTTGTATTGACTGTGGCGCAAGCTGCCAGTGGCTGATGGCCACGAAAGATGTGTGCGCTGCTTAGGTCAGGAACACGCAGAGCGAGCTCTGGCAGACCCTGCCTTTTGTGTGCAGTGCGCTGTTTTCAGCAAGCGATCACTACGGTCCAGGCTTATGCGCCAGTCCAGTGATGTCTCCATTACCCGGCGCAGTTACCTCCTGCAGAGGCAGCTGGTAGTAGTAGGGGCACTCTAGGGAGCGCAGTTCTGGAGAGCGCTGCTCCACGGAGCGCCATTCCAGGGAGCTTAGCCAGAGGCCTCGCTCCGCTGAGCACGGTGCCAGGGCACGGGTTCCAAGGAGTCCAGGAAGCACTGGAGGAGGAGTCCTCTTCCTCCTCATCCTCTTCCTCTCCTGCTTCTCCTTCCCAAGGGGTAAGAAAAGGAGGCACAGGTCCCGATCATCGGACGGCTGGCGGTATATGTGTGAGATGTTCCAGCAACAGCAGTCAACTCTGACCCAGTTGTTGCAGGTGCGGTCTCTGCCAGTGCAGGCACCTGCTGTGGTGCAAGCACCTGTTGTGATGCTGAGCTTGTTGCTCCACCTTCACAAGCAGCTTCTCTCTCCCCTCTGCCACCGGAACTGGCAGAGGTTGAGTTGGGGGAAATGGAGGACGCTCTCTGTCCTCGCTTCAGAAGGAGCTGAGGAGCGTGAGGTGTTCTGTTCAGAGGATCCGGCGTTGGACTTGCTGCCTCTGATTCCCTTGCCTAGGGAGCTCATACCCCTGATGCGTCGAGCCAATGACGCACTTAGGGTGCCATGGCCGAGTCGCGACAGTTGAGAGGTGCTCTGTTTATGACGAGCGTAAGGAGCTAACCTCTGAGGCCCCGCCCATCCACCCAGATTTTGGCAGGAACTGACCTCATCGTGGCAGCACCCGGCCACAGCCCCTGCGGTCCCTAGGTCAGGTACGACCTATAGGGTTCACGAGGGGGATAAAATGGGTCTGGTCCAGTTTCCCCCTGTCGGGTCCACTATTCCAGCTTTGGCGCAACCAGCGAACCTTGCGCTGCTGTCCAAAGATGCGGCTTGCCCAAACAAGCAATGTCGGGTCACGGAGGTCCTTCTAAAGAAGGCTTACTCCGCTAATGCCTTTGTTGCCCGGTTGGGCAACTACAATACCTGTTTGGTGGCTTACCAGAGCCACATTTGGGGCTCCGCTGCTGAGGGGGGACTGACCCTCGATCAGACAGAGGAGCTGCGGCTGATCTCCCGAATGTTGCTACGACTAGCACAGCTTCTGAGTCAAGCAACAGGGCGCAGTATGGCAGCATTGGTGGCTGCGCGCCGTCAGCTGTGGCTCTCTCAGGCCAGGCTGACGGAGAATAACAAGGCTGCTCTGCTGGACGCGCCCATCACGCCAGGGCATACATTCGGCCCTGCAGTGGACGATTTGTTGCTTCGGTCCAAAGCGGCAAGGGAAGCGACAAAGGCATTTAGTGACCTTGCCCCTAAGCCGGCACCACCGCCTAAGAAGCAGTGGTATCAGAGGCCACCGCCTCGGCCACAGTGGCAGCCTCAGGGCGGTCCACGGGGCTCTCCAGCGGTCACTGATAGGTCAAGCCGGGGACGCGGTCGGCAAAGGCGGTTCCAGCGCAATGCGCCTGATAAGAGACCGCAGGCGCCTAAACCAAAGCAGCAGCCCTAGGCATTTGCTGCCACAGGCCCAGGGCCCCTTCTCCAAAGCTCATCTGGAGTACTGGGGCCAGTGCACCCGCGATTCGTGGGTGCTCACCACTATACGTCGGGGCTACTCCTTACAATTCAGCCATGGACCACCCCTTCGGGGTGGTCCATACGCTGGTCAAGGACCCCTGTGCCAACGACTCACTGGCTCAGGAGTTAAAGACCCTCCTGCAAAAGCAGGCTATTCAAGCATCTTACCACCCTCCGACATGGTCGGGGTTCTACTCCAAATACTTTCTGGTGCCCAAACGGGACGGCGGCCTCAGACCGATCCTCGATCTCAGACAGGTCAACCTGTATCTGAGCCGCAGGCGGTTCAAGATGTTGACCTTGCGACAGCTGTCGCGAGTCCATCAGGCCGGGCGACTGGTTCACGACAGTGGACTTGCAGGACGCCTACTTCCACATTCCCATAAAACCAGGGCACCAGAAGTATCTTCGGTTCGCCTTTCAAGGGAAAGGCTACGAGTTCCGTGTACTGCCGTTCGGCCTATCCCTAGCGCCACGCGTTTTCACGAAATGCATGGACGCTATCCTGGCCACTCTGAGACTCAACGGTATCAGAGTTCTAAACTACCTGGACGACTGGCTCATTTGTGCGGAGTCGCCAGGTCAGGCGCTGCAACACACGGAACTTGTCACCGATCACCTATCCAGACTGGGTCTGAAGGTGAATCATGCGAAAAGTCAACTGACGCCAGCTCAAGTAGCGCGCTACTTGGGTTTGAGTCTGGACGCCCGATCCATGACAGCAGTGCTGTCGGACGACAGGGTGTCAAGCATATCAGCCTGCCTAGACCTATTCCAGTTAGGCAGAGCTTTACCAGTGGTGACATTCCAGAAACTTCTGGGCCTGATGGCAGCAGCTTCTCAATCCCTTCCCCTGGGCCTCCTGCATATGCGGCCCCTTCAGGCCTGGTTCAACAGGATGGTCCCTCACCCAATGCTGAACCGCAACCGTTTGGTGACAGTGTCCAGATATTGTCTCCGAACTCTCTCTTGGTGGAAACAACCGGCCCACCTACGCCTAGGCGTCAGGCTGGGAGCAGTCACAAGAAGAGAAGTCGTTACCACCGGCGCCTCCAACCATGGTTGGGGTGGGGTGTGGAACGGTCGGGTGCACAAGGGGTTTGGCGGCCTCCGTGGCTGGGCCGACACATAAATCTTCTAGAACTGCAAGCAGTGTTTCTCACTCTTCAGTTCTTTCTAGAGGAAATCAGGGGAGACACGTGCTTGTCCGGACGGACAACACGACAGTGGTGGCTTACATCAACCACCAGGGTGGTACAAGATCACCCAGTCTCAACAAGGTGGTCAACAGGCTTCTGGTCTGGGCACACACCCATCTCCTCTCACTCCGGCGGTACACCTACCTGGAGTGGTAAACATTGCCGCAGACCTCCTCTCGAGGCAGGTTCGGGCGGCGCAGATTGGAGACTCCATCCCGAGGTTGTCAGCCTCATATGGAAACGGTTTGGGAGAGCGGAGATCGACCTTTTGCCTCCCAGGAGTCGACGCATTGCACCCTGTGGTTCTCCATAATGAGAGACTAAGGGTGTCTAGGGGTCGACGCATTGGCTCACCAATGGCCAGCGCGCCCACTGTATGCGTTTCCGCCGATAGCTTTGCTACCTCTGTGTCTGGAGAAGATCAGACAGGACAGGGCCACGGTCCTACTAGTAGCACCTCACTGGCCCAAGAGAGCCTGGTTTGCCTCACTGATACAGCTCCTGTGCGGACAGCCTTGGCAGTTGCCCAGTCGCCGCGACCTGCTCAGCCAGGCACAGGGTGCTCTGTGGCATCACGACCCATTGAGCCTACAGCTCTGGGTTTGGCCCCTGAGCGGCTCCATTTGAGCCGTCTGGGTTTGTCTAATAGGGTGATTGACACCCTACAGAACGCTAGGGCTGCTTCCACTCGTTCCCAGTATGGCTACAAGTGGGGCGTTTTTCAGACATGGTGTCTGTCGAAGGGAGAGGATCCCACAATGTGTCCAATGGCAGTGATCTTGCAGTTTTTGCAAGACCTGCTGGACGATGGGAAGAGCCCTTCTACCCTAAAGGTCTACCTGGCAGCTATTTCAGCTTGCCATGTGAAGATAGACTCAGTCTCCCCAGGAGCACATTTCCTGGCGGGACAGTTTTTGAAGGGGGCTAGGAGACTCCGTCCTCCAAGGAAGGACGTTGTTCCTCACTGGCGGTTGAATGTTGTGCTGAATGCACTAACGAAACCTCCTTTTGAGCCCATGCATTCCGCAGAGCTAAAGCTTTTGTCTTTTAAGACAGCTTTTTGGTGGCAGTCACTTCTGCTAAGCGAGTAAGTGAGCTGCAGGCACTTTCCGTCGCAAAAGCCTGTTTATATTTTGCGAAAGGTCGGTCACGGGTGACACTCGGACCAACCCTGCGCTTTTGCGAAGACTATTTCGACTTTCCATGTCAATCAGTCGGTGGAGTTGGAGGCTTTTCACCCTCCTCCTTTTCAGTCCGACAGAGACAGAATGCTCCACACGCTATGCCCTGTCAGAGCGCTGGCGTATTATGTGGAGAGGACAAGAAGTTGGCGCCAGTCGGAGCAACTCTTTGTTTGCTACGGTTCTCAGTCCCAAGGTCAGGCTCTGTCTAAACAGCGCCTGTCTAGGTGGCTAACGGAGACCGTGAAGATTGCGTATCAACTTGCAAAGTTGCCCCGCCTGAGAAGATCACTGGCCATTCCACTAGAGGGCAGGCCACTTCTTGGGCAATGTTCCAGGATGCATCTGTCATGGACATATGCAATGCAGCGGTGTGGGCGACCCCCACACGCTCACGAGGTTCTACAGGATGAACATCGTGGATCCGCTGTGTCCTGGTTTTGGATCACGAGTGTTGAGGGCTGCCTCGGTGGTGGTCCCTCAACTACAGATTGATCGGTGAGTAACTTGTCACCTTGGACTGCTAGGCGGTTAGCTCATAAGAGTCTTGCGCCTGTCCTCACGACAGATTGGGTATACTTACCCATTAGTGATGGTTAATATTTCGTACTTGAAAGAGAACGTTAGGTTATTATCATAACCCTGGTTCTCTGAAATAGAAATATTAACCATCAGTCTTCCTTGATCGCTATGGAGCCGCGAGATTCAAAAGTAAAAAGAGAATTTGCAAATGGCTGCAATGTGCTTTTGTCGGGGCAACTCACATTGCGTCATGCACTCTCGCGAGAGTTTGTTGGCATAATGCTTTTCAGTTCTTGGGTTCTTAAAGGGGAATAACCCATTAGTGATGGTTAATATTTCTATTTCAGAGAACCAGGGTTATGATAATAACCTAACGTTATACTGCATCAGCAAGGTCTCTCCCAGGCAGAAATTTCAAGGCAGACAGGGGTTTCCAGATGTGCTGTCCAAGCTCTTTTGAAGAAGCACAAAGAAACGGGCAACGTTGAGGACCGTAGACGCAGTGGTCGGCCAAGGAAACTTACTGCAGCAGATGAAAGACACATCATGCTTACTTCCCTTCGCAATCGGAAGATGTCCAGCAGTGCCATCAGCTCAGAATTGGCAGAAAACAGTGGGACCCTGGTACACCCATCTACTGTCCGGAGAAGTCTGGTCAGAAGTGGCCTTCATGGAAGACTTGCGGCCAAAAGCCATACCTCCGACGTGGAAACAAGGCTAAGCGACTCAACTATGCACGAAAACACAGGAACTGGGGTGCAGAAAAATGGCAGCAGGTGCTCTGGACTGATGAGTCAAAATTTGAAATATTTGGCTGTAGCAGAAGGCAGTTTGTTCGCCGAAGGGCTGGAGAGCGGTACACGAATGAGTGTCTGCAGGCAACAGTGAAGCATGGTGGAGGTTCCTTGCAAGTTTGGGGCTGCATTTCTGCAAATGGAGTTGGGGATTTGGTCAGAATTAATGGTCTCCTCAGTGCTGAGAAGTACAGGCAGATACTTATCCATCATGCAATACCATCAGGGAGGCATCTGATTGGCCCCAAATTTATTCTGCAGCATGACAACGACCCCAAACATACAGCGAAAGTCATTAAGAACTATCTTCAGCGTAAAGAAGAACAAGGAGTCCTGGAAGTGATGGTATGGCCCCCACAGAGCCCTGATCTCAACATCATCGAGTCTGTCTGGGATTACATGAAGAGAGAGAAGCAACTGAGGCTGCCTAAATCCACAGAAGAGCTGTGGTTAGTTCTCCAAGATGTTTGGGCCAACCTACCTGCCGAGTTCCTTCAAAAACTGTGTGCAAGTGTACCTAGAATTGATGCTGTTTTGAAGGCAAAGGGTGGTCACACCAAATATGGATTTGATTTAGATTTTTCTTCTGTTCACTCACTTTGCATTTTGTTAATTGATAAATATAAACTATTAACATGTCTATTTTTGAAAGCATTCTTACTTTACAGCATTTTTTCACACCTGCCTAAAACTTTTGCACAGTACTGTGTATATATATAATTATTAGTATTAGTATTATTATTTATTTCTTAGTAGACACCCTTATCCAGGGCGACTTACAATTATTACAAGATATCACATTATTTGTACATACAATTACCTATTTATACAGTTGGGTTTTTACTGGAGCAATCTAGGTAAAGTACCTTGCTCAAGGGTACAGCAGCAGTGTCCCCCACCTGGGATTGAACCCACGACCCTCTGGTCAAGAGTCCAGAGCCTTAACCACTACTCCACACTGCTGCCCTCGTATATTGTAGGTTATATTCAAAATAAAAACATGTATTGTAAAAGGCAGTGTTTTGGCGGTTCTAGTGGGCTGGATTTATAACTTCCTTATTTTTGTGATCCTGCCTTCAAACACTGTCAAGGTATTTAATACATATATTTAGTTAGTCATAAATGGACAACTACATAACTTTCAGACACGCAGAGTAATTTAAATTTGAAAACCTCAAACCGTCAAAATGACTTCCATGATGCTATAAAAAAATAAAAAAAATAAATAAATAAATAAATAAATAAATAAATAAATAAAAATTAATAGATTTGAACAGGAGTGATATTATTTATTTATTGGACATGCACAATCCATCGATTTGTGAAGCTATGAAAAACATGAAGATTGAAAAATGTTTATGATGATAGAAATTAAATACTTATATATGAGATTATCTGTACCATAGTTGATTATTTTTATGTATTAATTCATTTATGTATTTATTTTTCAGTGAGAGTAGGCAGGGAAAGAATGTTTTTTTTTAAGTATATAATAGAAATAAACAAAAGAAAAAACATTTTGTCTTTGCAGAATTTTATGGAGCTTACTGTAAATATTGAGTGCATTTGGGTAGAAAAAACAGTATAAATACAGAGAAACTTGACAGGTTATACATAAGTCTTAAACATCTGGAGTTCAGCAGTTACAAATCAGAATTCCACAAAACAGCAGTAATAGCAATGATTGTGTTCACTGTTAAATAAAAACAACTTGCTAAAACTCTAAAGTGATATTAAAACAGCAACTTAATGTCTGTACTCACTTGTTTGTTGCCACATTCTGGTGAATGGTTAATCTATGCAGCTGATGACTGCAATGAACTCAGCATGTTTATATTTTAAATATTTTGGAAGTGTTGTGTCTGGAATTGGTGATGCACCTTTAATTGTGTACAGTTGTAAAATGTGAAACAGCATGCTGCAGCTCGCATCCTCCGTGTCAGTGAAGTCCTGATCTGAATGCATGTAACACAGACAGCTCTTATAATTGCATGTTACCGTTTATTTTATGATGTCAATACAACATTTTTACACAACACTTGCTCACGTTTGGTCACTGTCAGAACTGTTGCATAAAACTGGGGTTACCTTATTCTGCTGGTGTTAATACAGCACCTATCTGTGCTTACAAGCATTTGTAGTAAATGAAATTGTTATTATTTTGATTAGTGTATTTACTGCCGTCCTTCTCGCGCTTCAGTTTATTAAAACATGTGATATGCGCTTTTTCCCCTTACCGACCAACATCACAATACATTCATACATATTGACACATGCTTCTAAAGGGAGAGGCAGCATTTTTTAGTTACACAGTTGCCAATGCGCCTAACCATGAAAAAACTGTTTACATTTTTTTTTTTTTTTTGGCCGCATTTGCTGTCTGGAGCCCTGTAAATAATAATAAAATAAAAATGTGCACAGTACTTGGAAACAAAAGTTTTCAAAAGTTCTGAATCTGACAAAAAATGTTCTCTAAATGCAGATTATTTTTAAAACAAGTAGAAGTTTTATGTTTTGAGTTTTTTATTGAGGAACAGTAAGTGATCTACATATTCTGGTTCACAAAAATCCACTGGATTTTAATCCGGCCGGAGCAGGTTGAATTTCAATGTTGCCCCGATGAGATGATCAACATTAATAACCCGCCTCCGCTTAGTTTCCGTTTTGCTCCGCTGCCGGCGGACTTGACAAAAACACCCTGAACACAGTGATTGGCGAGAGTGCTAGAGTAGATGCTAATAAATAATATTATCTAATTATCAGTGTAGACACAATTTAATGCACGTTCATGTTTGTTAGCAGATCACATTTTACTTAAAATAAAAAAAAAAAATAAAAAAAAAACGAAACAAAAACAAAACAACAACAGTGTATCGATACAGGGGTCAACTGTATCGATAATCGTACTGTCAAGAAAACTGTCACGGTTCACTGTGAATCAGCACACCCCTATTATATTGTAGAATTATCTGATGCAGCACTTGAAAAACATGGAGACTATTTCTTTGCTTGAAGAAAAACAAACCAATAACACAGAATATACAGGAGAATGTATTCAAGTTGAATATTTGAAAATTATTAGAACTACATGCAGCAAAGCACTATAATAAGGACTGAGAACACAATATGTATATTTGGAATTAGAAAAAATTGTGGTAAGAGATCAGTTATAATAATACATTTAATACAATTCCTTGGGAAATCTCAAAAGATCTAGACCTGCAACCTCAGCAGCCCTCTTTTATCTTTTACAGATTTTCTACTCTTTTGTGGAGTCTCTCCTTCCTAATTTAAATTTTCCAGGGCTTTTAGGTTTGCCGGCTGGGTTTTCTGCAAGAGTGACCATGCTTACATGGTCACATATATGCTGGGTGACTTTAGTTTTATTTCTTTTGTTGCTTTGTTGCTCACAGAATGAAAACTCAGTTTTCTGCCTTGTCTTACCAGTTTGATTTCTCTTGCTTGTCTGCTCCCTTTGGGCCAGTTCCAGGGCGGATATGGGGGCTGCTAGAGCTCACTGTCATTGCACGACCGCCATTGCTGTAAGCACTACATTGTTAACACCGGATTCCAGTTTTAATTAGGGTGAGGAGTTATATGAGATATTAGCATTAGCAGACAAAGTGCATTTTGCCATATGGATTATTTATATTCCTTCCCCATATATCTTTTTAAATCTGTATATTTATCATTCATTTCTATGTAACACTGATGTTATGCTAGCAATTTTTTTCCTTCCATCCTTACTTGTTCCAGTATGTTTAAGAAAAAAGAAACAGCTATCGATTAAAAAAAAAAAAAAAAACTAAAAAAAAAAAATCTACACAGCCCATAAAGCAGGAGACACTGTGCTCCAATCAAAGTGTTTGTATGACACATTGTGAGATTCCTAAGCTCTTATAACAAGGTCACAAGCATATAGTAAATGATGACCAACATTATTGCATTACAGTCTTATATGAGGAGCATTTTCTTTGGTATACACTATGCCTCTTGATGGATGTCTTCCTTCAAATTGGTTAGTAATGTTTGTTCATTTATGCTGTATTTATATTGCTTTTCATCACTCCTAACCCTACTGTAGAGTAATAATAACTAGTGGTGTAGCACTACCTACCACACCAAACAAGCCTCACTGCTCTTTTTTGTCATTAATAACCTTTGAGATAACAAACCCACCGCCAGAAACCGCTGTGTGGAAATAATTATAAAAAATATACTAAATAAATAAATAAATGTTCCTTACAAATAAATTACCTACAAGAGACATAAGGAGAAAACATCCTGCCCCGACCCTGGCTGCGTTTAACTGTAGTAGAAGAATATCCCGATTTTATAATCCCTCTGTTGAAAAAAAACAAAAACAACAACTCGACCCTGCTTTAGTTCTGCCTGGTGTCATTCCATTGTATTAAAGGAGGAGTTATTCTAATATTTTTGCTGTTATGCATTATAAAAATTGAACTAAGGACAAACTAGTGCATTGCTTTAAAACGTGTGTTTGTTTTTTGGGTTTTTTTTTTACAACTTTGTAATATTTTTGGTACCTAATCGTGAAAATAATAAATGATAAATAATAATAATGTGTTTTGTAATACATTTGATTCCATTTAAATGACTTTGCATAATATAAATATAAAAGATTTTGGTCTACCCCTCTTTCATCAGTTGATGCGACCACCAGTAGTTGAAGTGATAGCAAAAAAAAAAAAAGGTTTTAGTAAAAGATTTAAGATCCTAACCAATGCTGTTCTTAAGGAAATGCTCCTGCTACTACATTGTTATTTTTTAAAAATGCTTTAGAATTGAATTACTTAATAAAAAGTGAGACACAATTAACACAGACTAGCGTATCTTTAAATGCACATTTTCAATGGTGATTGAAAATTAGGGAATAAGGAATATTTTTGTATTTAATTGGAGGCTTTTCCAAACATTACAAGCCTTGTGTAATCACACATTAGGAATCTAAGAGGACTTCAGGCACTTTATTTTTTTTTAGCTCTTGTCATAAATGCGTAAAATTCTGCATAAAATTCAAGCCGTCAGTTAATTCTAACAGTGGGAGACATTTTTGTTTGATGAATTGTGGCAGAACAGTAACGCTCCTTTAAATGTCTGTAATGAAACCTCTTCCTTCACTCACGGAGAAAGTAAAAAAAAAAAGAAAAAAAAAAAAGAAAATACACCCTCTGCTAACTGAGACTGGTTTTGTTACTGACAGTCTGCATGTCTTACAAAGTGCCCAGGAGAATACATTAAAGGAAGTGCTATAGGGATGAAGAGAGGGTGCATTTTGTGGGGTCATTTTTTTATTATTATTTTATATTTATTATTTAGTCTGGTGGTTTATTTAAATATATATATATACCTCCAATGTTTTGATTCAAACACAGGCTCCCTTGAGAAAGATATGTGCAACATATCGAAACGTTGGGCAGCTGGCTCTTTGAGCTAAAATATATATATATATATATATATATATATATATATATATATATATATATATATATATATATATATTTTTTTACAAATAAATCCCCCAAAGTCTCATTTCCAGAAAGTCCTATCCCAGTTTATAGTGATTGATAGATTCTAGATTTATTGAAATTGATATACAGGGCAAGATTTTAGAACAGTCCAGAAATTCCAGAATGAAACATGGATGGAACATAACAGTAAAATAGTGCCATTCGATCTTAAAAGTAAAGTCAGGGCCTTGGTTTAACATCTTAAACAACAGCATCATTCAAATGAGTTGGTCCAGAATGAAGAAAACCTTGAAAGGTCCAACCACTCTCTGATGTTCTTCTTCATCCTTCCAAGCACAAACCACAGGCCTTGCCTTATTTCCTCTCCAAAAGGAAACTTCTATGGATGCAGGCTGTGGTTAAAGTTAGGGAACCAGCAAAAGGCAAATCGTTGGTTTATGTGACACACACACTATAACAATTCAAATAATAATAATGAGATTTTGCAGAGCTGCAGTTCAGATTGGGGAATAAGCTAGGGGCTGAAAAATAAGCCACTGGCTGAGTACCCTTGGTTAGCAAGATAATGAAAGGGTTACCCCTAAAGAAATACTTCCCTGTTTTAGTTAACTCACAGAGTTCTTAAGGTGTATGTTATTCCAAGTATTATGTATGCACTGCTTGTTAACACCTACTGAACAAAATATACTTACTAATCCCTAAAACAATATCACTAAAACAGAGGCTGTGTGGTCCAGTGGTTAAAGAAAAGGTCTTGTAACCAGGGGGTCCCTGGTTCAAATCCCACCTCAGCCACTGACTCATTGTGTGACCCTGAGCAAGTCACTTAGCCTCCTTGTGCTCCGTCTTTCGGGTGAGACGTAATTGTAAGTGACTCTGCAGCTGATGCATAGTTCACACACCCTAGTATCTGTAAGTCGCCTTTGATAAAGGTATCTGCTAAATAAACAAATAATAATTTCAGCTACCCACTACTGTTTTATGTATAACATTATAAAAAATCATTTCTGAAAATAATTTATATAGTCCCCGTGAATCTCAATCTAATTTACTGCCTGACAGGGACCAATCAACTCCTGGAATTGCATTTAAAGCAGGCCAATTGATACAGTACTTATTATTTAATTATTTGGCAGATGATTTTATCCAAAGCGACTTGCAGAAATTAAACAAAATTTAGCAATATATAAACTACAGTTTTAAATTGAAAAATAAAATACAGAAAAAAAGATATGGTGAGAAATGGCAGATGGAAAGACATAGCAGACATATAAAAGCAAATGAAGAATTATAAATATTTAAAATACACAACTAACTAACTAATAAAATAACATAACAACACCAAAACACCCCAGAACAGCCACCTGTTACCACAGCCCCAAAACAGCCAGTGTCTTTTCCCAATGCCCTTACACGATTGCTGCACACACTGAACATAGAGTATACCTGGTACATGCAATTATTTGTGATTTTTTTGGCCTACGTGGCCCACAGACCATCAGGTGAAAATGAATTAATAAAAACAGATATATTCCTCATTGACGCTGCCATTACCTGCCTCTTCAAAACGTCTCATTACCAACTTTCTCTTGAATTTGAATGCTGGGATTTAAACTAAAATTGTTGTGCAAAAGAAAAATGTCTTGATTAAAAATAAAACAATTTAATTGTATCAAACTAATAAGACACTGCATGGTGCCAATAAGAATCTTATTGTTCTAGGCAGGCAAATTGTATTTTTGTTGAGTTTGGGTTTTTTTCCTTCTGTTTTTTATTACTGTTTGGCAAAATTGGTTATTTTCGGTTATTAGAAATGAACACCACTCAAACGCATCAATTTTTAGTTTCTATAAAAACTTGCATGTACGTTTCTCTAATACATATGTAAACGTTAACTTACTGTGTTGAAGTGAGGATGTCCACACTTAGGGTTCAGGCAATGTAGAACTCTGGATTTTGAATCGGAGGATTGTGAGAAATAACTGATTTCGTATTACCGCCCGTGTATCTAGCACACAATATTAGGCTTCGGAGGTAGTGAAGAAATAACTCTTAATCAGTAATTCAGCTGGATGCAGACAGATTACAATCTTAGTTTTATTACTGCAGCTCACACGTTGTACACATTGTTTTCCAACTTCTCAACTTACTTCCTAGTTTATTAATAAAGCTTATTGAATGTAAGACCCTTGAATGACTTTATATAAACTAGAAGGCAAACTCACCACTGCAAAGCAAGCTTAATGCTGATAGGAGGGTTTAACCAATTGACTTATTAGCCTTTTAACCGTAAGTATTTTTTTAATTATTATAGTTATATTATTGTAATACTGAGGTTGTTTTATTCTTTTTTAAATATTTTACATTCATTATTATTTTGTAAATATGAATGTTAACAACCTAACTTTAAAATAATGACTGGTCCTGAATATATTGGTCCTCAACAATAACAAAATAATCTTACACTAAAGACCTATATATATATATATATATATATATATATATATATATATATATATATATATAGAGATATATAGAGATATATTGTGTGAAAGATATGTACAACATATCGAAACATTGGGCAGCTGGCTCTTTGAGCTAAAATAAATATATATATAAATTACCAGTAGGTAGATTAAGGTTCTAAACCAAAAATCTCCTGCACTGTATTATCTTATTTATTATCATTTACCCAACAGAACACCTCAGCTGCACTTGTTTTTCCTCCTGTCTGCACAGCAACTGTATATTTGTATATTAAAACAGTATACAAACCCAGTAGAATGAAGCTCTGCTCTTGGGCTGTTCATTTCCAAACCCACTTCTCCTTTCCACACACCTACAATAGCTGATTCATCTTTGCACTGAAACCGTGTTTTTTCTGCAGCTGTACTGCAATATGGGCAATTTATCGATGTATTGAATAAGTCATAATGTATTATTAATAATAAATAACAATAATATCAATAATATTTGCTGGTTACAATATATATATATATATATATATATATATATATATATATATATATATATATATATATATATATATATATAATGGGACTGGCCAAGATACTGTATTTAATTATGTGTTTTTATGTTTTATATTATGATTTTAAAAATATATATTAATATTACGACTTTAGTTTGGGGTCTCTGTATAAAAAATGTTGCCCATCCAGATAAATCATTGGAGGGGTTAAACTTGGACCCCCCACAAGACACAAAGTTGTTAATTTAGTTCTTGGTGGCAGGTGATGGTTTGGGGCTCAAAGCTTTTTCAGTTGTTTGCAGGCCCATCTTCAGCCAAGTGTAAAAAAGTCAGTCGGTATAGCCAGATGAGTTTTTTGGTCCTTACTTAACACCATGCCTCAACTTGAATCACAATTACCTAACTCAGGTCAGACACACATATATATATATATATATATATATATATATATATATATATATATATATATATATATATATATATATATATATATTCTTTCTTCTGCTGTGGCCTAACTTTGTTTCACTGCCAAAAAGTAAGTTGCTGGACATTTCCTTTCCTAAGTTCATTCATCCCATTCGCTGAGAGTAGGATGTCGGAGAAGGTAAGCCCTGAAAGATAAGACTGTAAAGATGAAAAACAATCGCAAACAAAACCAACTCTTGAGTTCTTTCAGTGGCAGACAATACTGTGACCGGGCTGGATGTCTGAAAACGGCAGTGCTTGCTCGATGTCACGCTGCTTCTCTCCAGGATCAGTCCTGTTTTTAGCACCTGTGTCTTTTATGGCTTTTGATGACTGAAGAAGCACAAACCTAAATTCAAACAGTAAGGCATCTATGTTTTCAGGTCATTTAGGTTATGTATCGGATCTTGTGGTTAAGAGTTTTCTCAGATATCTGTACCTTTTTTTAATGGAATAGTATTTAGGTGATGAAAAGGGCATTTGTTTAAGATTTGTATAAAGTGTTTTCCACAAGATGATTAATTGATTAATTTTAATTATTTCAAATGACTTAATTATTTATTTTATCAAGCAATGACTTGGCAAAAGTAAATACTTTGTTTTGACAGTATCCATTCACAGGGTTAGGGGAGAAGGCAGCTTGCTTCCTGTTACAGTAGGTTTGACTGGTTAGCCTGAAGCATGGGAGAGGGGTGTTTTTGAATTTGCTTTTGTACACACCCTAAGGGTCAGCCCTTGCTGTTTTTTGAAGTGTCAGATTAGAAGAGTAATACACCCTATCAACAGATGTGCTTAGGATTGTTATAAAATAAAAAAAGTGATAATTTAATTGTTGATGCATCTGCCAAGGCTTGCAGATTGATGTATATTGATTTGCATGCATGCATACATGTATGAATGAATGCATATATGTATGTTTGTATGCATGCACTTATTCATATGCAGATAGCAGCACAATTACAATCGGTGCAAGTTGATGTCTCTGAAAAAACATTTGTGTTAAAAATATTGTACACAAGAAAAAAGATGGAAAGTAGTGTGTGATAGTGGGGCAGTTTCCATGGAAAAAGAAAAATAAGTCTCACCGTTTTCTCACGCCATGTAGTTTTCTTTTAGCCAGAGCAATTCTCCTTTCAAATGCAAATAACCTAATTAATATTAAAATACAGGAGGGTATATTTAAATGTTTGTCTGACTTCCAATTTGGTCTTGCGTGACTACTGATATCATTCAGCTTTCTTAGACCTTTTAGGTTGTGTTGAAGCACATCATTTGGCCCCCAATTTTTTTTTTTAAATAAAAAAGCATGGTGGTAGTGGGGAAGTCCATAGTGTTACACAAATAAAAAAAATGAAAAAAACATTCCCATAAGAAAGCACTGTGTACTATGCTTGTATAATTTGCTAAATATTTTTGACTGCATATATCTTTTATATACCTATTATTATTATTATTATTATTATTATTATTATTATTATTATTATTATTATTATTATTATTAATTGGTCAGTTATCATAAGCTTTTATCCAAAGCGACAGAGACTAGGGGTGAACGATGCATCAACAACTGCTGTTGCAGAGTCACTTACAATAGGTAACAGAGATAAAATATCAGCACTTTAGGTTAATGATATAAAAATGATCCAGTCAAAATGTTTAGTACAGTACATTTTTAAAATATTGGTATAAATCAGGCTACCCTACTCACCCACGTTTCCCACTACATAGTATTCTTATAATAATAATAATAATAATAATAATAACAACAAGAAATACCTGCATCCAAATCCAGCAGTGACAGTGCAAGGCTCTCACCAGTAAAATGTGGTTATATATATTTTTTGTTCTTGTTGATGAACCAGTATATCAGTAGTCTATATGAGTGCAACACATTTCTCAGTGCTGTACACGGTACTTTCTAGAACTTTGTTATGTAAATCTTGCAACAAGCTGATGTTAGCCCCGTATTTGTCTTTTTTTAATAAATTCATGGAACCAACAGTGTTTTTTCTTTTTCATGTTTTTGTATTTTTAAAACAAATGAATTAGGTTTAATAAAAGATCAATCCTGGTGCTGTCTGTATCCTGCAGCTATGCTAATTTAATATATATTTTGGTACAAACATGACATTTTTTTCTCTTTGGTAGGTACCCATGATATGTGCTACTTGGATAGTGTACAATTAATTGCATCTTACTGCTAAGGGCAAGCAAAGTCTAGGCTTAAAGCAGTCAGCTATCCGATGACCAATCACAAAGATAACAAAAATGTAAAGGATGAATAAATATCTTTCTGTGCTTTGCAGAGGGCTTCTTTTTATTTATTTATTTATGTATGTATGTATGTATGTATTGCAAATGGCTGCATTTTTGTATTTGTAGCAGCTTCAGTATTTTTTTTATAACCATTAAAGCACTGTCATTTTATGAGTCAAATGGCAATAATTTGAAACACTGAATAAATTTTTTTTTTTTAAACTGAAGGAAAAGGTCTCTAAACCCCTCATACTGTATGCTTATTTTTTCCCATTTGGTCAAAGAACATTGCCATGGCTACTTCCAGCAGTTCTCAGATAATAAAGGATTGCTTGGTATGGCCTTTACGTATCGTACAAAGCTGCACAAGGTTGTGTCACAAACGAGATTTTCACTGCTGAAGTCTCGTAAGTAATTTTTGGCACGAGAAGACAATTTATCCACCCTTTAAAGTCGTACAGTGTGTTAGACACGCACTTCCTATAACGTGTGGAATGTGCGTGCTGCATCACATAAATAATAAGTGTGGAGAGAGAGTGACGACTTTCTAAGCTGCATGGAAACCTGGTCAGTATGTCACTAAATGGGGGTGGGGTTTAGTTCTGGTGAATGAACCTAGTCTGGAGCAGTATTTAGTTGTGGTGGGTGAACCTAGTGAATCAATTTGAGTAATATATAAATACAAAATAAATAAAAATAAAATGCAATTCCATGCCTGACCCTGTACGGTAGTCACTAGTTGGGGTACAATAATAGCTTTTCAAGTTTAGCAATATGTGATTGTCACATTGAAAATCTTTTTTCAGTTGTTGTAAATATATGTTTGTGGAACTTGCAATATTTTTCAGTTCCTGAGCTACCTTTTGTGTTTTTTTTTTTTTTTCGTGAAGGGGATAAGGATTGGCATTTCTGTATATTTTAATAATCATATACACAATTTACTAAACGATTAAATTATTACACTATTATACTTTTATATAAAAGTGCCACTGGCTAAAATTAATGTTCACATAACACCAAAATTGAAATATGTAAACAAAATGTACAATTGTGGTACTATTTGACAGTGCTTCATATAAGTAGTTCTTTTTATTAACAGAAATTGTAATACAAGTACAATATGCATAAAGCCCAACTTATGCATCATTTCAAAATAGCAATTAAAAGCAACACAATAAGGTACAGATTATAATTGCAGCTTTTTTTTATGGTAAAAAATTGCTGCATTTCACGGTTCTAAAAATTAGGTATTTCACGATTTTAAATATAATACATTCAAAATTGATAATTCTCGAGTTATTATACAACAAATGTTTCCAAATATTTAAAAGCTTACCTGAAAAACAGTAAATGCTAAATTGTAGAATATTCTGTTTTTTATGTCAACCTTTTAAATACATTCTATTTTCACCATCAGTGAATTATGAAAAAAACACATGTAGAAATATCAACAGACACATGAAATGTCCCCTTGTACTGGACAGACCAATCTTTAGTAGAAATATTTCCGATCTTTGATGAGGCTGGTATCTTTTCGTTGAAGACATTTTAAAGAAATCGTACAGCTCTATGCAGTGTGTGCAATCATTTACCGGAAGCAAACTAAACCGGCTGCCTGGTTCCTAAATGCAGTGTAACAGGTAGTGTGTCAATAAGGCAAACTTTATCTGTATTTATTTTTAAGTGATAAATATGTTACACTATTCTTTCAGAAATGGCAATTTTCACAGGGAAATACATATTACACAGCAATGGGTAACTCATGGAAATCCATGAAAAAAAATACAGCCTTAATTATAATGAATCAATCAAGTCTTTATTGGACAACTATAACATATAAATAAATGTTTACGTTAAGTAACATATCATATTGAATACGTTACATACCTACCGATCGTGGTATATGTTCTGCTACATGAAGCCTTTTAAATAATGTGGTACAGAGTAGACGTTCAATCATTGAATGTCATTAACTAAAAGTCAACTTAAAACTGCAAAACTTTTTAAAAAGAATGTATTTTTTTATTTAACCATGTCCTTCAACAGTGCTGATAGTCAATATATCTTCAGCGGTCATTTCAGCCATTAGGTTCGTTCTTCGCTCCATTGTGGAGTGCATTTGCAGGAGCAAGCTGGAATGGTTAGTTGTGATTTACCGGTACTTCTGCTGCTTGTGCCAGACATAGTCTTAGTCTTGCAGTCAGCAGAGCCCTATGCTGTTCATGTAGGACAGTCTTTGATTGCAAAGTGTACATTTTACTGTTTTAGTGTCTTCTTTGGTAAAATGTCTCCAAACAAAGCTTGTTTTATTGGATTTTTTTTTAGTACATTTTTTTTTTTCTCACTGTTGTAATATATATAATCTTACCACTTCTTGTGTGGTTCTTGGGTGCAGTTTCATTTGATATTCCTTGTCCTGCTTTGTTTAAATCCATCACTTTCCAATCCTGAATTAATTGTTGTAGACTTCCGTTATCTTTTAGAGACAGGACCTTGTCTATTGATCACTGGTTTCACATTTGATAAATGTCTTTTTAATTGTTTAAGCAAACTTTCCTTAATAATAATAATAATAATAAAAAACAACACTGGAATATTTTTTTAAGTGTATTGGCTGCAATCACATTCATGTTCCGTTTGGTATCGGCTTGCTTATTAATATTAACCACAGCATTAAGTATAAATATTTATACCATGACCGCTGACAATACTAAATTGTATGATATCTCTTTTTTTGTAAAATACCTGTATTTTGTTGTCTCTTGTGTTAACTAAATAATTTAATAATTTTACCTGTAGCTACAGTATTGGTATCAGACCATTTTATATTTGTTGCAAAACAAGATCAATTATATGATTTAGTAATTTTCTAAACGATTAACAATTTTCTAATAGATTACTTACATGTTCCCATCCCTAGAAGACTTGTAAAAAGTAATCTGATTATGTTGCGTGTGTTGCATGTGTTTGTATTTGGGCTGTCACTCGATTATAAAATTTGACCGGTTCACTTATGGCCATTAGTTTGATTAATCTGTGCACATTTTTAATAAAGATAATGATCGTATTGCGGCTGTCCTGCATAGTAATACTTTAATCAATAGAATCTAAAAAAAAAAAAATGACCAATGGAAAGTATTATTATTATTTTTATTTTAGTTAATGTAACAAATGTTACCTTTCTGTCCTATTACCCTAATAAAACAGATTTAGGGACCTGATAACTCACAAGCCCCAAGGGCCAGAGCAGCTCAGTTACACGCGTACTGTTTAACCACTCTGGGGTACCCCCTAAAAAGCAAAATTATTAGCAACACACAAACACGAAAACAAAAACCAGTCAGAGGTTTATAACTAAATCAACAGTTTATTATGTTATTCAGGATAAATGTGCCACGCTGGATTTTACCACAGCGCTCAACAGCTCTGGTTACAATTCAAACGAGTAATTTTGCAGACACACGTTTGGCAATCATTTAAATCAACGTAGATAAACAATCCAGTTCAAAATATGAATATACAACTGTAGCACATTGTCAGCAATCCTTGTACAAAACAAGACAGCAATTCAGATTTTTACACAACTTTAACCCCTTTTTATACAAGCTTAAAACCACAGTGGCCTACCACTTCCGGGGAGAAAGAGTGCAAGTTTCAAATAAGCACTTCCTTAGCAGCACGCATTTCTCTGTCTACCCAGAATGCACAATTCAATAAAAAAAAAAAAACTGCGATCAAATCTTTGGTTGAATAATTGGTCCGATTTAATCTGTTAATCAGAACAGCCCTAGTTTGTATGCAAGGGAATGCCTCTGTGTGACATCTTGCATGTGTACCTGAAGGGGTATAGGGAATCCTTATGCATGGTAATGCACTGGATCTGCTTTGAACTCCAGCAACAGCAACTGTGTTACTAGGGAATTAAAAAGTATTAAAACATAAAATACCAAAATACAAAAAATATATATTGACGCCAATGTTCCATGTATGTCTCAAAAAAAAAAAAAAAAAAAAAAAAGTTTATTGATATTGCTTGAGATGACTGGTGATCTGATGTAAAAGATGCAAATCTGTCAATATCACCATAAAACAGTTGTTTAGTATTGCACAAATTAAAATCTTATCATAACAAAACTGATTTTAAAGGTTTTTCTTCAGTACAGAAATAACTTTTCAGTTTTGAGTCACTTTAATTTTACAAGTTACACAACAAGTGTGATAAATGTTAACTTCCTACATAATCTTTGTTACATGAATGTACACGTAAACAAATATGTGCATTTTTGTTTATCTGTAATTTTATCTGCACTGTACATCAGGGTGGCGTGTGCTTGAGTCTGTATATAGAGATAGGCGTACTGGAGGTCTGTGTGTAGTAGAGATATGCAAATCTCTGTTTCATTAGCTATCTGTATATCCATATGTATTCAAGAGTCCTGCACTTAATGAAAACAACCTCAATTGCTAATACTTGTATTATTTTGGTGCTCCTTCTACTGCTTGATTGGTTAAAGATGAAGTATTGATACAACAACTACACCTATACAGTAACATAAGTATATGTCCTTAATTAGGCTATGCATTTTTAATAATTGCACCACATAGTAGTTGTACTGCACAAAAACAAACAAATTGTACATCATTATAAATAGTACTATTATGAAAAATAACTTTCTACTTAAGTTCCAAGTAATAGAAAATAGAATACACAGAAAGCAAATTCGAAAATGTGTTTGTGTTATAAGGGGCTTCTTAATTTGTAGTATTGAACGCAAGTTCAGGTTCATATACTTTTATTGGCATGACAAGCTGAACAAGTATTGCCAAAGATACAATGCGTTAACACAAAAGAACAGACATGAAATAAACAATGAGATGTGTGTCAAGCACATGTACTATGTGTCTCTGGCCCTCTGGCAGGATGCTACAAACTAGATTTTACTGCTCCCTCTCTCCTCTCCCTCAGAAAGACCTGCAGTTTCTCCTCTTGGCTCTGGGGCAGAAAGCCCTCTATTCTGTGCCAGCCTGAGGGAGTATCGCTCTCTCAGCTCTCTGTATCTCTCACAGTGGAGGATGAAGTGGGTCTCAGGCTCAATCTCTCTACTGTGGCACTGTTGCTCCTCTCTGGGTCTCCACTGTGCTCTGTGCCTGCCTGTTTCAATAGCCAATTTGTGGTCACTGACCGTATTTAGTTAGGCAGGGCATGAAGTTAAGGTCATGCAGGGAAAGTGCAATGTTGCCTTCGTTGGGCGTGAAGATTCAGGGGCAAAAAGGCAAAACATAAATCCAACCCAAGGGCACCAAGGTGATTTCACACTCATTCATAAAACAACAAAAAAGAAATACAGAGATCCCATTATGTTGATGACATTTTAGTTCAAACAAACACAAATCAGTGTTTTCTCAGTGATTCACACAGTATTGTTACAAAAATAAAATATAGGTCACTTTTCCGTTGTAAAAATTGCACTCGTTCTAATTCATGGAAATCGTGAAATCCATGCTCACCATGAAAAAATACAGCCTTAGTGATACAACAGCACAAATAAAAGATGTCAGTGAAGGGAAAGTTAAAAAAAGATGGCTGAAAATATACCCATGGCTGGAGTTTGATAACGATAGTGGTCAATTGAGTTGTTTGATCTGCAGTGTCTGCGCAACTGTAGTTTGCTACCCGCTGTTACAAAACCTGTACAAACAACGCGGCTTTGAAAAAAAGAGAAAGAAATGGAAACTTCGCCAGGCAATGGAGTGCTCTGCATCACAATGATGAACAGCTGGACGTACATAATATTAGATGTTTACATTTGAGAGACTTTAATTCACAGTTCTTGAATTTACAGTTGCAAAGGTTTTACAATTTTGTTATGGTGCATTGCTTAACACTCGATTCAGGGGAAAAAAAAGGCTGTTTTTAAGCATACACATTCTAACCGGCACACGTTTTACGAGTTAGAAAGCAGAACTACGTAAGGTAGTGGGAATGTATTAAAGAAAAATAAATAAAAACAGAAATCGGCGCACTTCTCAAGCTTGTGTTTCATTCACTACGTTGTCTCTCCTACTCGTTTCATAATGCAGGGAGCTGCTACGTGAACCATGTCATAGCTATTTGCTCAGTTTTTTTTGTGTGTGTGTTTTTTTTTAGCTAATAATAAGCTAATAATTATCTACCTATGTGTGTTCATCTTTAGCGTTGGTGTTTTTTTTTTGTTTTTTTTTGGGGGGGGGGGTGATAACACTGAATTACAAAACAGCAACAGTCATTGAAATGTCTGTAAATTAGTAATTTATATACCAGAGGTGGCCAAACCGCAGCTCCCGGTGAAATGCTGGGTGACGCGCACTTTGCGCCTCGAATGAGCTGAGAAAAAGAAGAAAGAATAATAAACCAAAGTGAAAAGAGAGAAAGTACAAATTATTTTGTTCTCTGATCCGTTCATGTTTATATTCTGTCCTTCTCTCTCTTCTTTCTTTGAGCCTGCATGGTCACTGCAAGGGCATTTTGTCACTTAGGACAGTGGTGCGAAACTTGGGGCGTGGAGTGTCACTAAGGGGGGCGCGACTGACTAAAGAGGCTGTTATGTTAAAAAAAAATATATATACATATAGAACATTTTAAGTAAATACATAAATGACAGCTAATTAGGCAAAGTTCCTATCTTTTAAATGAGCCGCTGATGATTACTCTAGGAGTTGTAGAACCAGAGAAATTATGTTTGAAGTGGCGAGTGTGTCAGTGAAACTGCAGTGAACAGTGTCGATAAGTGTAAAAAAAATGTTTTCCTGGATTAATGTAAATCGCGTATTTTTTCCGAGATTTAACAAAAAAAAGTCCAGATTTAGCTAAATACATAAATGTTAACAAACATTAAAAGTCGGAGTGTAAGCGCAGCTCTGCAACATACAATGTCAAATCAAACACGTCAATGGGCATGGGCTTGCATGTTAAGAGCAATGCACACTGGAAGCGAGCTTGCGAGTGGTGTGAATGAAGTGAGCAAATATAGAAATGCATTTGTTTTATTTGTATTTTGCTATGCGCTGTTCGCGTCGCAATAGACCAATCAGAAATAAGGTCAAAGGTAGCGGCTGTCAGACTGCCAGTGTCTCGCTCACGCAGAGATGACCACAGAAATAAAAATAAAAATCTACATCAATGAGAATTTAATTAAATTTAATTAATTAAACTTGAAAAATATAATGTTCTTTATGATGCCAGTGTCTGTGGTTATAAAGACAATAAAAAGGACGCACATATCAAGAAGTAGCAGAACAATTGGAAATTGATGGTATGTCTGTCTCTCTTTATTTCACCTTAATTTTAGTCAAAGTGACGGGGAGCGGCACACACTGGTTTCGTATTTCTGTAAAAGGATGCTTCTTTGTTTTAATAATGTTGACCAACAATAATAATCACATTAGCTCTTTTACAAGCCGGTGGTATTCCCTAAACTTCATTTTTTTAGTGTGTGGTGTTCCCATGCTCTTCTGTGTTTTATTTATTTTATTTCGTCTCCACAAAAGAAGCAAAAGGAGTCTCTTTTCATGACTAGCTACATTTTTTGTATTCGTGCTTTATTCGTGTCGTTCGCTTCGCTCCCGATGTGCATGCTCTATTTTGTGAAAACCTAAGGTTTAATTGCTGAAAAGATAATGTTTTTCAGATGTATCTGTCAGGTAACTGTTGAATCGCCAAGTTTAAATAAAACAAAGAAAGAGTTAAGTTATATGTATTTTTTCACTGATTTATTTGTTAGAATTGTTGACCTGCCAAGTGTAAACAAAATATTTGAATTCACTGATTTATTTGTTAGAAACCCAGGTTTAACATGTCAAAATGTTCTCTCGAAGTGAAAAAAAAAACAAAAGAAAAAGAGATTTCTAGACTGATTTTAAATGTTGAATTTGTGATACGTGTATGTATTTAGCTAAATCTGGACTTTTTGTGGTTAAAAAATATAATTTACGAAATCAGGGAAAAACTGTTACTATAAAGTTATGGTCTAACGTTTTAATGGAGCGACAAATGTATCTAAAAAGGGTGACAATTAAAAACTTTGCACAACACTTACTTAGGACCTTTGACACTGTGTGCTGGCGCATGCGTATTGCGATAACCTGGACTGAAAGCCAGTGTTATGAAAATCTGCGCCTCCCCCTCAAAATGGGCTTCCCGGCAGCACATATTATTAGATTAATCAGGAAACTATAATAAGATGGTTAAATAATAAAGCAGAATTTAATTAATGTACGCAAAATGATGCTTACGCTGACATTTTTATAGGCGTGTCACGAAAACAAAGCAAACAAAAAAGGAATCATTCATGCATAGTTTGTGCAAGTAGCACACATTTCTAGGTTGCACAGATTTTCAGAACACCAATCATGCAGTTGAAAGTTCATTTCATAATTTTCTCTTAGGGTCAGGAAGTTTGGTCACCCCTGTTATATTGATAATTTGCACATACGTTTTGGACGTCAAAAAGCTTTGGATGTCCTATTGACAACCTGCGAAGACGTAGAACTATTTTTAAAACACTTTTTTTCAACTCGTGCAGTCCGAAAAACCATACTTGACATTGTCCGATGAAGTCAGTCATCTCAGAGGTGAACATACGAGATAGATACATCGAGAAAATTCTGCTTGCCGGGCTTCACAATGATGTGTATTTGCTGCCAGTTGGTCTCTTCTCTGAGGTTGTCAAGTGTGACCGTACATCCCTGCCTGACTTCACGACTGACGATATATATCACTATGTAATAAACAACATCTCCCTGTACACCGGCCAAGATCTCAAGGCATACAAAAGCCTTGATGCATACCTGTATTTCGTATCACGATGGGTGACATGTTTGCATCAGTGGCTAATACCAGGGGGACGCGTCCGTCATCTTATCGTGACTAAGGTAATGTAGCGTTTCAAGCAGTAGGCAGAACAGAAGGAGACAACACGCTGCTTTCAGGTTCAAAGCTTTATTTAGGATATCTCTCAGCACCCTACAGAGTCCACTGCTCTAGCTGCTTGCCCTGGAATGACCACAATAAGCGTGCAACGCCCCCTTTCATAATTTAGCTGGATACTGAAGTAAACTGCAGCTACGTTCCAGTATGAATGTGTCAGCGCGCCTCGTTCAACCTTGACCTCTGTACACCAGCAGCAGTTTAAAGTATATTTACGTAAATTTAAAGCAACATTGTCTGTATTAATGATTATATATGATAAGTGTATTGGTTTGGTTATCAAACAAAAAAAAACAATTCTCCTACAGCATAGAGACTAGAGAGTGACATGAAGACGGGACTCCTGCGGGACCAACGAGATTCCCGCGGTACGGGAAAAAAATTGTGTTAAATTTTGCGGTATGGGATGGTACAGGAGTGAAGCTCATGGGAACGGGCGGGACCAGGAAATAAAAAAAAAAATAAACCTCTCAGGACGGGCAAGAACGGGATTTAAGCTTCCGGGAATGGGAAGGAACGGGACTACTCTGCCACCAGCAGACAGGAAGAGTGTTTTTTTGCTCTTTAAAGTCGTGAATGAGCCTATGATGTGGAACTTGACTGTTACTATAAAAATATTAACAGGTCTCACTTGAACATATAATCACATTAAGTTTACTAAATTATGTTTAATCTCGCTACAATGAATCAAATAATACCCGGAAATACACAGAGGACGATCACCATTTCCTGGTGTGGGGCCAGGAGACTGTGACGTCAGGCTCCTTGCATCTGCCAGTATGGACAGCGACAGTGAAAGTGACAGTAGCCTAATTTTATCAGTTTCAGACACCTCTTATGAATGTGAATTATGTAGTGATGGATCTGATATAGAGAGAGAAAACAGGGATTGTTTCCCATATCAATTCGAGTCGTATGCCTCCGAATCAGAAGGTTCAAACTCGGAGAGAGTCTCCGACACCAACGCAGACGGACCAGTGGGACAGCAGATGTCCGCGTTGAATTGATACTTAAAATATTTAATATTACCCATAATTGTAGAGTTATGTCAGTAACAATATTGATACATGAATTATTGCTACTAGCAGAATAACACTGGATTGCTACTGACATGTATTTAACATAGCTCTTTCTATATACATATGTACAGTATATTAAGAATGTGCAAATCATAATGCTGAGATGTCAAAGGCTACAATTTGGCCGTAGCAGCTGCTATTTTTTGGAGGTACTGCTTCGGGGGATGGGGTAAAAGCCGGAACGGCACTTTAATGAATTCAATTGCTTTAAAAAACAGCATAAAAAGTTAGACACATGAGGATAATATTTTAACAATCAGAACCGATTAATAACACGTCATTAACCCGTTCCGGGCCAGAACCCTCATTTTATCACCAAAAAACTCCCGGAACAATGGGTTCCGAAGGTGCAAAGACAACGAAAATTATACACACAATACAACCAAGTGAGGACATCATAACACTATTGAGAAAACCCACAAATCGACCTTTAACTGCCCATTCCGGGCAATAAACAGCTGTATAGACAAAACCGGCCAGAACACGGTGTTCCGAAGCTGCACAGAGTATGAAAATGATACACACAATACAACTAAGTGAGGACATCATAACACAATTAAAAAAACCCACCGAATCGAACTTTCATTTCCCATTCCGTGCAATAAACAGCTGTGTAGACAAAACTGCCCGGAACACGGGGTTCCGAAGCTGCACAATGAAAATGATGCACACAAAAAATGACACCAAAGTTTGGTGCTTCTTTCATTTGTTTGGTGTGCAATCTTCAGTTGTGAAAAGTTATTGCCCCCCAGTTAACTCAACCCAATTAAATAATTAGGGTCAGCTGTTTGAGTACTTTGGTTAACAACCAAGCCTGATTTGGGCCAGCCCTGCCCAATATAAATCTGACTAACTTTGGCCCTTACCATCAGAGTGAAGTTGTCAGCACAGAGGTTCTAGAGGCACATCATGCCATGAACAAAAGAAATTCCTGAAGACCTCCGGGAAAAAGTTGTTGATGCCTATCAGTCTGGAAAGGGTTACAAAGCCATTTCGAAGACTCTGGGGCGCCACCCAATCACAGTCAGAGCCATATTGTCCAAATGGAGAAAGTTTGGGACAGTAGTGAATCTTCTCAGGAGTGGCCGTCCTGCCAAAATCTCTCCAAGAGCAAGGCGTAAAATCGTCCAGGAAGTCACAAAGAACCCTAGAACAGCATCCAGGGATCTGCAGGCCTCTCTCGCCTCGCCTAAGGTCAGTGTTCATGACTCCACCATCAGAAAGACACTGGGCAAAAATGGGATCCATGGCACAGCAGCAAGGCGGAAACCATTGCTCACTAAGAAGAACATGAATGCTTGTCTGAAGTTTGCCAAAAAGCACCTGGATGATCCTCAAGAGTTCTGGAACAATGTTCTATGGACAGATGAGTCAAAAGTGGAACTTTTTGGCCGACATGGGCCCCGTTATGTCTGGCGAAAACCAAACACTGCATTCCACAGTAAGAACCTCATACCAACGGTCAAACGTGGTGGTAGTGTCATGGTTTGAGGATGCTTTGCTGCATCAGGACCTGGATGCCTTGCCATCATTGAAGGAACCATGAATTCTGCTCTGTATCAGAGAATTCTACAGGAGAATGTCAGGCCATCCGTCCGTGAACTGAAGCTGAAGCGCAGCTGGGTCATGCAGCAAGACAATGATCCGAAACACACAAGAAAGCCTACATCAGAATGGTTGAAGAAGAAGACATTTAAAGTTTTGGAATGGCCTAGTCAAAGTCCAGACCTAAACCCCATTGAGATGTTGTGGCAGGACCTGAAACGAGCAGTTCATGCTCGAAAACCCACAAATGTCAATGAGTTGAAGCAGTTCTGCATGGAGGAGTGGGCCAAAATCCTCCACGGCGCTTTGAGAGACTAATCAATAACTACAGGAAGCGTTTGGTTGCAGTTATTGCTGCTAAAGGTGGCGTAACCAGTTATTGAGTCTAAGGGGGCGATTACTTTTTCATACGGGGGCATTGGGTGTTGCATAACTTTCTTTAATAAATAAATGAAATATGTATCACATTTTTGTGCTATTTGTTCACTCAGGGCCCCTTTTATCTAAAATTAGGTTTTGGTTGAAGATTTGATAACATTCAATGTCAAAAATATGCAAAAATGCAGAAAATCAGACAAATACTTTTTCAAGGCAATTTGTGTTTAAACCAGTGCCCATATATTTATTGTCACAGCATCCTTTTTTACAGGGGATTGCAGTAACACTAAACAAAAACAAAGTCCTAACTCCACTTTGGAGTTCTAACTAAACTTGTATTCTTTTAAACTAAATACCGGATGGCTAAGCCATTTTCCAATATACAAAGGAGTGTAACAAAACAAATCTAACTAAGATAGCCTTCCCACAGACCAACCGACTACTGCCACATTGCCCTATTTATATACACCTGTGTCCTTAATTATTGACAGTTGCACCTCATTAAAAAACTTTGTGTTTCTTTCTGGTTAGCCATGTTTACCAACCCCCTGGCATTCTGGGGACTCTGGTCCTGCTACCTACTTTAAAACTCATAGGACTACATATTTTCATCTGTACAAGCTACGCGTTATTCGTGGTCCTATATATCTACCCTCTAATCTTTCCTCGGACTCTGTCACAGCAGTAACAAATACAGTTGATGCTGAGCGCAGCAACTCGCTGTGTAATCTTGTCCTGTCCGATCGGAGTTTCTCTTTCGGAAGACAAACTAAAAGAGCCGGTGTTTCTTTATTTCAATCTAAAAAAAAAAAAATTTTATCTATTGGTTTCTACTTAATGATGCTTTTTTTTTTTTTTTTTAAACTTACATGCTAGTATTTCGATATCCAATATGAGAGAAGAACCCAATACAACTGCACAATACTTTTGTTACTTTGCACATACTTGTACAGAGATACCGCATAATTTTGCATAATTTTGATTTTTTTTCTGTGCATAATTCCCTGGGGTATTAATCTGTTCCTGAGTTATAGGGGTTTTAAATTTTGGTTCTGAGCATGCTCAGTACAGCTCTTGCAGTTATATGTTTGATCTTGTGAAAAGAATTGGCCTCGCAACAAAATTTTGTATTCAGTTTAAAATAAATAAACTGAAACTGCCTGAGTCATATATCATAGTAAACCATGACATGTCTGTTTATAATTGGGACTCCATAAGATTGACTGTAACATTGTCTTCATTTTGTCAGTGGGAAATGTGTTTATTTTATCTTTTAAAATCTTTTTTCGCTACTCGTCTCATGAAAAAATAATTCTTGTCACAAATGTAGGGATCTGTAATAATATTTTTTTTTATTGAATGTGTGTGGTTGTGCTTGTGTGTTACTGCTCGCTCTGTATCTCTCACTACACCCACTCATTCTCCCTTCCTGCCTGTCAGTTCTGTGTGTGTGAGGTGATTGCGTCACTGCTGCGGAGGGACAGGAATTAAGCAGGAGCTTAGTGTAGCGTAGTGGTTAGCATGTTTGCCTCGCACGCCAAAGATCACTGAATTAATTTTATTTATATTAATTATACTTTTATACTAACATAATTTATGAGTTTTTGTTCATGTCTGCTAAGAGTGTATAACATTTTAAAGATTATAGTAAAATTAAATGTCCTTGCTTGAAAACGATCATATATATTTTTTTGAAGAGAGCGATTATTTGTATTTGGTTTTATTACTATCTGTATTGTATCTGTAATAATTTTCTGACCAGTCACTTTTGAGGCAACTCAAGTGCAGTTGTGTTTGTGTTTGTGTTTTGGTGGGTGGTGGATAGTATTCATCACATGATTTGAATTCATCTATATGACACAGAGGGATTCCCTAAAACAATCAGGTATTAGCGGACTTGTGCTTGTTTAATAGAAAACAAATTCATAATTTCAGAATACATTTACCAGTAAAACATCTATTGAACAACAGTGAATCTTCTTTTCTATGGATGTGTAAAGAATTATCTTGAATTATCTTTTTTTAGTCGAGGAAACGAATGATAGTCGTGGTTAATGACAGCCTTTTTAATGGCAATAATATAAAATAATGTAAAAATATTCTGCGACTTTTCTACATTTAAAAATACTGTTTTACCAATGCATATGTATTTTGACAGTACAGATTTGTGTCTCTGGCACATCCTTTGCAGTTTTACAATTTCGGACGTTCATTTCAGATACTTTAAAGATTTTGGTAATCATTAGTATAATCATGAAATACTGCATATTATTATTATTATTATTATTATTATTATTATTATTATTATTATTATTATTATTATTATTATTATTATTAAACATAGAAGGGTGTGTGTGTGTATATATACACAACCACGCCTCCCTCTGCGGTCTGTGACACTGGCAGCCAATCGGTGTGGGGAAGGTGGATATGTGAATGTCGGATTTGCGAACATCTATAGAAAATGTACACGTGCACAAATAGGTTACTGGACAAAAATAAAGCGCAAACTGCTTTAAACATGGGGAAATGCTTTACTTTAAATGTAAGCAAATATAAATGAGATTACTAATACATTGCTATGCGGTTTACAATATAAAACAAGAAGCTTTTTTAAAAAAAAATACAAAACAAGGGGTACTACATGTACAGTAACTTATGGATGGCTTCTTAACTCTTAAAGAAGTCCTAATTGGTTTTCTGTTTTAAATGATCTCTTGTTTGCAGTCATGTTAATCAATGATCGGACAAGCATTAGTTGCGCTGGGTCTGCCTCCGCCGCTTCTGCTGCTGCAGAGAGTTTCTCACCTTGGATACACAGCTGTCATATTCTGTGACGCTACTGAAAGCGCATCAGCCAGCTAGTTAAAAAGCCTTGAACTGAGGATCGCCGTCCAGCATAGTGTTTAGATAAAGCTGTTTGGCTTTATCGCTCAGAATTGGACCAGATATTGGCATCCATTTGTTTCTCCTTTGTACAAACTGGGTAAAAACTGCTTTGTCCAGCTGATCATCTTGAGCACCTTGCATTATTTTTCTCTGCAAGCACTGAATGATTCTGTTGATCCCACAGACGATTTTAGATTTGGTTCTACCTTCTTAATATCTCTCACGGTACTTTTGCCTATTCCAAAATCTGCTGCTATCTTTTCACTAGTTCTCCCTTTTCAAGTATTGTGAGGATTTCCATTTTTTGTTGGGTTGTTAAAAGAACACACTTTCGTTTTGTTGCTATCATGGACGCTGCACATGCTGCAGATGCCATTACCCCTGTACTAGGTGTTGGCGGTTAATTGGCCAGGGCGGTTATGTGACGGTTGGATGTGAGACATTCCACTATACTTGAAAATAATAATATTGTGGTAATAGTTGATATCTGCAGATATACCCTATGGATATTTCTTTGATATTAAATACTTCATATGTGACAAGTGCTTCCAACATACTCAATGCTTAATACATATACATTAATGTCTTCTAAGATGAAATTCATAAATATTCTGTAAGAAAGCTGACGCTTCTCGTATTAGTGTGTGCTGCCATCTATGCAGTGGTTCAGTAGCTAAAGATCATAGAGAAGCTGGGAACCAGTGAACGCCACTTCTGCAGTGTACATAGCAACATACCTCTTGTATCTTACCAATTAAATTGCTGTTTCAGTCAGCCGAGTGCAGTACCATTATTGGATGTAGACGGGTGGAAAGTAGCTACTTAAGTACTTGTTTTCGGGATCTGTACTTTACTTAAGTACTATATTTATGGGATATTTGTACTTTTACTCAAGTACGTTTGTTTAGAAAATATTGTACTTTTTACTTCACTACATTTCCCAGAAGCATCTTGTTACTCGTTCTTTCAGCACACTGACTCTTGCGCTGGCCAGGATTCTGATTGGGTAAAGCAGAGTGTCTGCTCACTTTGATGATGACATAGTATGTTGATGCCCAACCAGAAACCGTTGTGATTTTTTAAATAACCAATCAACAAACACAATGTTTAGCTGCGGAGGATGCATTAGTAGTTTAGAAGAGAAACTGGGGCCGTATTTACAAAGCTGACTTTAGTGTAAGACCGAAAAAGTCTTACGTCCGTTTCACGAAACGACTTTCTGGGGGGTCTTAACTTAGACCAGCGTTTCTGTCCTCAGGCAACTTCTTCACTGTCTTCCACTCCAGAGAAAGCCGTTGCCTGAGGGACAGATTTATTGTAGCATATTTATGTACTAAAGTATTTCAAAATAAAAATGTCTTTCAGTGCTTGTCTGTTTTAAGTAGTATACTAGTTTATCATGGTACTGTAACAATGCTGTATTTCATGTTTTGAAATACAATATAAATAATACAGTACAATTTGTAAACATTTCAAGCGTGAAAACACAGATGTCTAAAATGCAGGTTTTAGAGTTCTGTGACTTCTAAATATGACTATTTAGTAAATCCACCCATCCGTCAATGTATAGCCTATACATTTTTAAGTTCAGTAAACATGTCACATACATTGACTTACCAGTGTTTTGCTAAATTCACTTCTGGCAGAATGAATAATCTATCAAAATACATACAATAAGTAGAATCTTTGATGTATTCAGTTTAAAGAATAAATTTGTATCGGTATCTGGCATTTATTGATATGGAATATGGGTAATGTGAACTGGCCCCAAAAAAACGGTTTATCCCTAGTTTAAAGGTTGTTTTCTGTTGTGGACAATCCAGTTTTGTTTGCGGACAACCAGTAATCTGCCTTGCACTTGTTCGTGGGAAATTCGGGGGGGAAAAAAACCAAACAACAACCTTAAAATCTAACACCTGTGCTTTGTGAATTTAGTGCTTAAAAATGGCTCTGGCTACAGTATGGAGCTGCCTGTCATGGCTCTTAGAGTGCAGCTCAATCATAGCCTGCACACCATAGGATTGCAGTCCTGGGCCTCTCAAGCACAGAAAAGCTGTTATTTGGTGGAGCTTGGTAATGTTTATAAAAGTCAGCTAGAGAACCACCAAACTCAATTAACTTGTGACCTGACTGAAATTGTGGTGAATGACATGAAGAGGTTAGTGAATTACTTGCTGCGATACATTGCCACTAATTTATTTATTATTTATTTTTTTGTTTTTTTGTGACAGCTACATGTAGTGTAACCTCTTGTGTGTATATTCAAGAGATTATCTATTGTTTTGTGTACTTCCAGACCCTTGTAAGTTTTTAAAAGCAGTGTGGATACAATTTTGCACCTTTTATTTTACTGTTGTTATTTTAATCAGTAATTATGAATACTTATTACAGTACATTTTTCGGGTAATATTTTAGAATAGTTCAGCTGCAGTCACAGAAGGTTGTTTGCACCAAAGTTCTGTTGACATAAATAACAATACATTTATTTACCAGAGCCCAAGATGCTGTCAGATAATCTAAATCAGGGTTTTTTTGAACACAACCCCACACCCCCACACCACAATAGCAAGAATTATAAATCATTTGACGGGTAATTTCCAGTTAACGGAAATGCTGGAAATGATTTCAAAATGCTTTCTTTCTGAAAATGTGCCTTTTGATAAAGAATTGTCTTCAAAGTTTGATACACAACTGTATTGTATGATTATTTTGGTCCATTATGGATGTAAAACCCAGTTTCTTCTGACCATATTGATGATAAAACCATTCTATACATTTTATCCATACAACCATACAAGATACATTTCAATTAAATTGTGCTACAGGGGATGGATAGTGTTTGTTCACAAAAACATGTTTTCTAGTGGATGTACTGTAGGTCATGGTGCTGTATGGTTTCATGGTACTGTATCATAGTTGTATCCTTGGCAGGGGGCAAATACATGTTTAGTTCTTATTTATTTATACTAAAGACCCTTATTACAGAAAGTGAAGCCGGGTGTGGGGGCTTTACAGTATGAATAGATAAGCATTTGGCCACACCTGCCTCCTTTGGGGCATTGTCAGGAAGTAAGAGTAACCCTATAAATAGTACCTCCTTTGCATACTGGAAAACTATAATGTACTGTTGGTATTAATTTAGTTACTGTTATCCGAATTCTTAATTTCAAAACAACTTTTGCTTTTTTTTTATTCAAAGTTATTCAAGTGGAACAAATAAGGCTCATTATACTTTGCTTGCATAAAAAGGGCACAGGTGTGCCTTCATGCTGTGTAATGCAGTGGTCGATGTTGAACCCTGAATGACCCTGGGTCTTTGGTTTTAATCCTAAACTCAATGGCTTAGTGCACTGAAGCTTAGTTTCCAGTTAAACGTGATCAAAAAGCAGTTTAGGTTTGGTGGGTATTGGCTAACTTTTTCGAAACCTGACTGAGGTATGTGCAGTACTTTTGATCTCATTCTGTAAATATCTAGTCTTCAAACTGCCATTTCCTACCTCTCTTCCACTATAACTGCTCTCTTTGCTTGTTGATTTATAACTTTTTCAAGTCAATGTGTACATTTGACCTGTGTTTTTGCTTTAATTGTATTCTTGTGAGCACTTTAGGTTGGCAAGAGGACCACCAATTGTTAGCTGAGTGGTTCTGTCACCTTTAAACTTGAAGAAACATTTTATATCCCCTGAACTGGAAGTAACCAAAGCTCAACAAGGCAAGCACAGATTTGTTGAATAATCACAAATTTTAAGTTTTGCGATTCAAATTTTAAGTTTTGCGATTTAAATGGACATGGTAAATTAACTTGTATTGATATTTCCAGTATCACATCCACTATTTTTTAAATGAATTATAATCAGCTTATGATTAACGCTGATTTCCTCCCTCAATCAAGGAGTGGCCACGCAGTGTGTATTTGTTCAGCAGTGCAAAACTGTTGATGTTGATGTGATGTAGAAAGTCTTAGCTGTGACTGACTGAAGATGAATCCTAGAGAAAGGAAACAAGAAGATGGGAAAAAAAGGCCAATATGGCTGGAATATCTGATACAATATAATACCTCAACTTCATTAACTTGTAATATTGTCAATGTTTTGCATGAACTAAAAATAACCAAAACATCTGAATTTTAAATGAGTGGTAACCAATGCTTTAAAATCAATTTTGTAACCTTGTATCACCATTATCAAAACAATAAAAAATCAGGTCTGCCTTATGTAGTTCTGAGAATCTTTTGGTTCTTTACTTTTTTTTTTTTTTTAAATTCATTTAATTATTTTAATACAAATATTTCCTGCATCCTGGTCCATATGCTGTAGGTGATATTGGCTGATTGCAGGAAGACCATTGGAGTGAGTCTGAAGTACAGTGCAACACCTTAAAGATTAGGTATGATGAAGAAGCAGCAACTTCTCATCTATAGCTTTGTTTTTGAAATATCTGCAGATTTCAAATACCAGTAATGTATGTAAATACCAGACTGTCCAAAGAAATAATGAAATCAGCTACATCTATTAATCAATTAAATATGATAGTGCTACTAGCATTTAACAGTTAATAATAATTGTATTGATGTGATTTGTGCACCTACAGTAGATATTGGTAAATTGCCCTGTTTACACAACATGTATGGATTTATGTCTTGTTTGAGCTGCAGATGGCTGTTTATGTGGTTTACACTTTCAGCACTTTCAGCAAGTGTTTTATAACACTTTTTCTGTGTTTACTACTTGGAAGATAACATATTACGTGCCATTTTGTTTTCCAGTTAGCAAATATGTATTTATTTACTGTAAATCTTTATCCAGGATTAAAGTAATTGAAATGCATGTTCCAGATTAGATCATGGGAGTGACTGTATTTGACTGTCAAGTTGCCTTGGAAGGCAACAATAGTGAATTAATCCTTAACTAAGATCCATTGAATAGTTTTGTTAACCTGTACAAATTTCGAAAACCTCCAAAACCCCTCCATAAAACAACAGCCATCTCTAAACACACTCTGAAATTTGAACTGAAAGCTGATGGATGGAATTTTAAATATACGATTGTGACACTATGTACACAATAAAGGCTCTTTTCCACTCTTCATGGTTACATTTGAGTTGGCAGAACGTGTTTAGATTACAAGTACCCAAGATCATTGTCTGGCTGCTTTTTCAATTCGACAAAAAAAATCAGTTTAGCACCAGAGGTCAGATCACCTTTTAAGTACTTATGTCACAAGCTATCTAGTTTTCTAAGAGTTGAATGTTCCTTGAAATTCCATGATTTCATGCTCACTTCACATGCTAAATAAAGTCAATAGCCTCTTAAAGGACCCAAAAAACAACAAGAGTTGCCTTTTCATCCTCTTCCAATTTAAGGTCAAGGGCTAAACAGACTGATGGCTTCAGAATCTCTGTGTGTATCCTAAACATGTTCTTGTATTATACCTTTATCTGATAGCTTAATCTGGATCAATTTACAGTGGGAAGTGATATAAAAAAAAATCATTTGGCATTATGATGTCTTATAGCTGTTTATGTATGTACGTACTAGGGCTGCTACGATTAAATCAAAAATCGATTTTTTCAATTGATTCCATTCCTCATTATAAATATCGAGATAAATACTGGATAGTCGATTAAGTAATTACATTTTTGTAACATGCATATTTAATAACATTATTTAAGTTTATCAATGAAACTGCACTGAACACCCTGCCTTGCTATTTACAGTATTTCTGCCAAAGACAAGCAGTGGGTGTGCTGTTCTTTTCCTGCTTAAGTGTTAGCTAGCATCTGATTGGCTGGATCCAGAGCAGGCCAACAACCTTGTATTGCTGGCAAACAGCATGCAAGTAAATTGTGCACATTGAAGAAAACTGACTGTATATAGTTAGTATTGGGCAGACACATGGCAAATGACATTTAATAGAGAAAAGTGTAAGGTACTGCACGCAGGCAATACAAATGTGCATTATAAATATCATATGGGAGATATTGAAATTGAAGAAGGAATCTATGAAAAAGACCTAGGAGTTAATGTTGACTCAGAAATGTCTTCATCTAGACAATGTGGGGAAGCTATAAAAGGCCAACAAGATGCTTGGATATATTGTGAAAAGTATATATTGAATTTAAATCAAGGGAAGTAATTTTAAAACTTTACAATGCATTAGTAAGAACTCATTACAAAAAGGATATTGCTGCTCTAGAAAGAGTGCAAAGATGTGCGACCAGAATTATCCTGGGTTTAAAAGGCATGTCGTATGCAGACAGGCTCAAAGAATCTGTAAACATAAATGCGATTTCTACAGTAAGTTAAGAACATAAGAAAGTTTACAAACAAGAGGAGGCTGTTTGGTTGTCAGTAGCTTATTGATCCCAGAATCTCATCAAGCAGCTTCTTGAAGGATCCCAGGGTGTTAGCTTCAACAACATTACTGGGGAGTTGGTTCCAAACCCTCACAATTCTCTGTGTAAAAACTGCTATTTTCTGTTCTGAATGCCCCGTTCTCTAATCTCCATTTGTGACCCCTGGTCCTTGTTTCTTTTTTCAGGTCGAAAAAGTCCCCTGGGTCGACATTGTCAATACTTTTTAGAATTTTGAATGTTTGAATCAGATCACTGCGTAGTCTTCTTTGTTCAAGACTGAATAGATTCAAATCTTTTAGCCTGTCTGTCTGCACACGACATGCCTTTGAAACCCGGGATAATTCTGGCCGCTCTTCTTTGCACTCTTTCTAGAGCAGCAATATCCTTTTTGTAACGAGGTGACCAGAACTGAACACAATATTCTAGGTGAGGTCTTACTAATGCATTGTAAAGTTTTAACATTACTTCCCTTGATTTAAATTCAACACTTCTCACAATATATCCGAGCATCTTGTTGGCTTTTTATAGCTTCCCCACATTGTCTAGATGAAGACATTTCTGAGTCAACATAAACTCCTAGGTCTTTCATTTTCAGTATCTCCCATATGATATTTATAATGCACATTTTTATTGCCTGCATGCAATACTTTACACTTTTCTCTATTAAATGCCATTTGCCATGTGTCTGCCCAGTTCTGAATGCTGTCTAGATCATTTTGAATGACCTTTGCTGCTGCAACAGTGTTTGCCACTCCTCCTATTTTTGTGTCGTCTGCAAATTTAACGAGTTTGCTTACTATACCAGAATCTAAATCATTAATGTAGATTAGGAATAGCAGAGGACATAATACTGATCCATGTAGTACACCACTGGTTACCTCACTCCATTTTGAGGTTTCTCCTCTAATCAGTACTTTGTTTTCTACATGTTAACCACTCCATAATCAATGTGCATGCATTTCCTTGTATCCCTACTGCGTTCAGTTTGAGAATTAATCTTTTATGCAGGACTTTGTCAAAAGCTTTCTGGAAATCTAAATAAATCATGTCGTATGCTTTGCAATTATCCATTGCCGATGTTGCATCCTCAAAAGAATCAAGCAGGTTAGTTAGACACGATCTCCCTTTCCTAAAACCATGCTGACTGTCTCCCAGGATACTGTTAACACATAGGTAATTTTCCATTTTGTATTTTTTCTTTTGTTTTTAATATATTTGTTTAATTTGTTAACTGTTGCTTGATTAAAATAAATATAAGTAATGTATTGGAATTTACTTGAACAACGTAGCTTGAAAGTAAAAGTCCAGTACATAAATATCAAGTCACAGGTATATGAAATGGAAAAACATGGCAACTACTTCAAATGGAAAAGAGTGATGTTGAAACGGAAAATCACTTTGGTGTACAAATTACATATACAAATGTTTTTGGATATTTCTTATTCATTTTATTAATACAGATTAGCACAAACCAACATACCACTTCTTTAGGAAATCTGGAGGAGCATCCTTTTTTGGCTGGTGCTTGCAGTCTGATATAAAACACTGCAGTACACAGCTTACTAGAAATCCACATTAATGTTTATGTAGGACCCTGGACAAGGGTAAAAGTTATTAACGCAGATTGTGTACACTCTATTTAAGACTGTCAATGTAATACTGTTGTAACTCAATTTTGCCAGAATGTGTAGCCACCAGATCCACTCGCAATCGATGAGCCAACTATACAGCTGTTGAGTGTGTAGGAGACGGAGTAAAAAGTTTCAAAGTGAAAGCAAACGCAGAGTTAAACCATTCATTAATGCCTGTGTTTACCTTTGTCACAAAGACGGCTGACAGTGGGTGACGTCAGACCAGAAACAGGAAGTAACACACAACAGACAGTGAGGTTGGTGAAGCTGAGCACTTGGTTGTGCTCAGCATTTAATAAACAAAATAAAAGAACACAAAAACAGCACACGGCACTTACGCCAAAATAAACAGACAAACAAAACGAACTAACACTTTACAAACGGTGCACGGAGACAAACAAACACGGTGAGTAAAACACTTATTATTATTATTATTATTATTATTATTCTTCCTTTATTTTACGTTCTCTCCACACCCGTTCTCCACTCTCGAACACCCAACCCGAGTGGGTGAAAACATGCAGCTTTTATGCAGTTGTACCAAGACTTCGATTGCTAATCAATCATTCAATCGGAGTCTCGGTACAACTGCACGTGAATTAACTAAGTGCAATCCCGTGACACACATTATACACATTTTATCTGCACGTGAAGTGAAGTGATGTGCAATCCCGTGCCTAAATACAGTTACATCTTAAACACACGTGAAACACACACCCGTTTATATCCCGTGTACCAATCGCTATACACCAACATTAACACATGCAACATGCAACATATAACACAAACTACGCACAAGGGCGCGGCCACATCGCCACAACCTTATAACATTACATTGCTCTTGCCTAATATACAAATATGATATGGCTGTGTTTTGGGAGGACATGTAAAGTGTGACATCAACAGAAGAGGAGGAGGAAGAAGAGATTCGTACTGTACATACGTTTGAACATACATTTCCATTTGACTTGAACTGATAGTCCTTCAATAGGAATTGATAGTCCTTCTAAAAATAACAAAGCTTTGTCTTTAGTCATATTAAGTGCGTATTTAAACATAGATAGATAATGACAGTATGTGTTTATGCATTTGTATGTGCGTGTGTGGGTGTACTTTTTATCTGCGTTTTGTCTGTAAACTGTAAATAATATTACTTGACCACAGTTTTACAGAAACTGATTATGCAGACCGGTACATCTTGTAGCTCATATAGTGATATTTTTTGATTAATAAGGACTAATCAGCAAAACAAAGCACATGGAAAAAAAAAAAAAAATCAACAGTCATATTCATTAATTGCGCAATGCGAATATCGTTTCCTGAGTTAATTGTACATGCTAGGTTTCAGATCGCTCTTCTAAGTCAATGCATAATACATTTTACAATGGTATAACATATACTCACTGTGTTTTGTACACTTAGAGTAAAAAAGACGATCTTACATAGAAAACGTAGGTTGTTTGTTTTAAAAAAAACGAATTATACAATTTCATAACTCTGGTGTATGGTTACTGACTCAGGTATTGTATATGATTTTACAGTTCACCAACACCACTTGTAAGCTCGAAACTGATTGGTCCATTGCGGTTCACGGTGCCAGTGAAAGGAAATGCCCTCAGAGAAGGAACGTTTTACTCGACTTACATACGTAATTGATTGTGGAAATTGACGCTATTTTACTGGAAACATTTTGAATACTATTCTCTGTAACATACGAGCACTGTAAACTACTTTTTTTGTCTTTTTGAAATAACTGTTGTAAATGTCTCATCTGGCAAAGTAGAAGACAATTTAGCTGGCTGCCGGCTGGAAGGCTGATAAAGACAAGCTACTGTACGTAATAAGATTGTAAAAAGCCACCAAGGAGTTCTGTGACATCACAAAGGACTATGGTTGCAGGCTGAATCCTCTGAGATGTCACGAAACGCAGAGGTGGCTTTTTACAATCGGAATTATGTACAGTAGATTGTATTTTATTTTGTATAATACCAGCACTAAAAAAGAAACGCACACAAATACAATTAAACAAAACGTTTCTTTCTAAAAATCACGAATCAAACAAAAAACTACTTTTTTATAATAATTAGTCGCTGTCAGAATCAACTGTAATTCGTCTTGGCTTTTTCTTTTGGCTAACATCAGAGCATTCATAAAATTTCACGCTGACTTTAGAGTTCTTAATATGTTATGCACAAAAATGCTGTGGAGACTGTACCAGTGTTTCCTGTGAATGGCCTTTAGGTGGTGCTTCAGCGCAGACTGTCCTTGTTGTTTTCTTTATCTCTTCTGTAGCGTTGTTTGTTTTGCAGTTAGTGTCTCACGAGTTTGGGGGAAGTCCAGGCTGAAATAGAATGCAAATACCTGTGTCTTTTCAGGTGGCGATCAATGCTGCGTATTATTCCCCTCAAAGTATAGGTTCATACTCATCCCCATTTTGTCATCTAGCTGCACATATAGAATCCATGTATAGGATCCAACGCGTCGTGGAGGGATCATTTCCATTGGTCGCAGTTCATTGATCTCTGCCAAGTATGAGCTGAGGATAGCAAGATCTGAGATGGTTTTCCTCATAGTGTTGGCATTTTGCTGCTGTGCTATGTTCTGCCTTTCAACCTTTGAGAGAGAGGTAAATCAAGAGGAAATTTTTTAACAAATAAGCTTTCACTACATTGAAACCAACTTGAAACCGTCAAAGCACTTTGAAACCGGCAGATATTTAAAAAAAAGGCTGAAAATTTTCATTATACTGACGTCAGATTGCATCTGTAATCAGAAATATCAGGCACGATCTGTCGTCATAATAGTGATTGCAGGCTAGTACTGATGTCGGTAGTAGCATGTAATTGGAGAATTAAGCACAGGATTTTTTTAATTTTTATAAATTTAGTCTTTGCCAATTATTTTTTTGTTATTTTCTCCCAATTTGGAATGGCCAATTATTTTATTATGCTCAGCTCACCTCTACCACCCCTGCGGTGACTCGGGAGGGCGAAGATGAACACACACTGTCCTCCGGCGTGTGCTGTCAGCCAACCGCTTTTTTTCACACTGCGGACTCACCATGCAGCCAACCAAGAGCTACAGCGTCGGAGGACAACGCAGTTCTCAGGCAGTTTACAGGCAAGCCCGCAGGCGCCCGGCCAGACTACAGGGGTCGCTGGTGCGCGGTGAGCCGAGGACACCCTGGCCGACTTCCCTCCCCCTTATTAACAAACAAAATCAGATTTAAGTGTCAAGACTCAGACATATCTTGCGCCACTATTCTATGCTCAAAAATATATTATAAATAAAATATATAAAATACAAATATATATGGTAGGCTGTGTGGTCCAGTGGTTAAAGAAACGGGCTTGTAACCAGGAGGTCCCTGGTTCAAATCCCACCTCAGCCACTGACTCATTGTGTGACCCTGAGCAAGTCACTTAACCTCCTTGTGTTCCGCCTTTCGGGTGAGACGTAATTGTAAGTGACTCTGCAGCTGATGCATAGTTCACACACCCTAGTCTCTGTAAGTCGCCTTGGATAAAGGTGTCTGCTAAATAAATAATAATAATAATATATTGACAGGTAAATTCACACATATCGGTGTTATTGTAAATACAAATTCACAGCAGGGGTACATATCTGAGTATTATGATTTTAAGCATAAGATCCTCCAAACACTTTTGTTATCTTTTTGTATCTAGTAGCCCACATTTTCAGTTTGAGCTTAATTGACAGCCAGCCAGTTAACAAACATCCTTCAGCCACTTTTCACTACATTTGCGTGCTTTCTTTGGAGCGGGAGGAGCTTCCCCTGCTTGATCACCTGCATTGTCTGTCATATTACTTGACAAACCAAGACATTTTGACAGGTCAGTTTACGTTGTACACACTCATATTCCCAGTATTAGTGAAACCATCCTAGAGGAAAATGGCAGTTGCTTTCAAATTAATAAAATGCTGCCACAGTGTTGTCTTTCCGATGGTTCGCTGGTGCCTTCATTACTATTTTTCACAAACAAATTGAGGTCTGCAAAAGCTCTTTCATGTGAAAGGATTAAGTCTGCATTTTTACCTTTTGGTCGGACCAGTTATTTGAAGCCCTGTATGTATATGTATATGTATATGTATATAGGTCTTCTGATTTTCCATTCTTGGGAATGGCAAATTCCGTTTTTCAAAATGACTAATTCCATTTTTTTCTGTTTTTCAAAATGACCAATTCCTTTTTTTTCCCTGTTTTTACCAATTTATTAAGAATTAACAACATCATTTGAACATAAATAACATTTTTACATTAAAAATCTATTGAATTCATTTTTTTTTTAAGTCCCTGAGATACTGTAGTTTTCAGGGAAAAATCTTTCTTAAAGTAGTCCACTAGTAACAATGTATTGTAGGTGAGTCAACAAAAAAAGGCGTTTGAAAAAACAGGTTATTGCTGGCATTACAAAATACAGACTAGTCGAAAACGAGGGGCATTACTACAAAAATATACATATTTTCATAAAATTACAAATTAAATACAATGTTCAGGACACTTCTCTCCCATCTGGAACAACACAGACTGGTTTATGCTGTACTTGCTGTAAAACTGCTTGCATGTGTTTCTTGTATACCCTGGACAGACAGAGTTGCCTTAGTTAGAGCAGGGCTCTTCAACTAGTTTTTTAAATTTAAGAGGGCCAGATTGGAAAAAAAAGTTAGGAGTAGGCAGGAGTATTTTAATCTGCACATTTTTAAGCAATAATACATATTATATAACTTAATGTTCATATATTGAACAAGACTTAAGGGGCGCTTCCCACGACCTGGCGCGTGCCGTCTGCTTATGCCGCGCTGCAGTACTGTTCACACCAAACGCGGCAGGGTAAAGTCAGTGGGCGGTCCGTTGTTACGTCACGGCTGCAGGTACAGTGGCTTTTGGTTGCTGAGCAACAAACAGTGACTGAAAACACTGACAAAAGACAAAACTGAGGAGCGGAACATTATATATATTTTTTATAAAACCTAATTGTAACCCCCACACCACCACAATCCCCCTCGTTTTGTATTCATTTTGTTAAAACTGTTAAAATATAATATATATACACCAAATATAACGTTTTTCTTTATCGTTTTAAAAGTCTGCCTGCAGTTAATTTAATTTATCCAAAAAAAAAAAAAAAAAGCTTACGTTATAGTAGCACCACAATCACCCCGAACGACCCGACCAACAAACTGAGGGGCAGAGAGAAGTGAAGTGGCAGGAGTCAACAGCCAGACACCATTTATAGAGCACCCAAAACAAAATTCCAGAATGTTGATGATGATGACCTCAGAATAGAATGTTCATTCCTATGGTTCAATGCTATGGAACTAATGCTGTCAGGAAACAAAAGGAATGTGAACTTATTTTCAAACTTTGGAGCCGTTTGGAATGAACATTCTATTCTGAGGTCATCATCATCATCATCATCATCATCATCATCATCAACATTCTGGAATTTTGTTTAAAAGACTACTTGTTTGTTTTTTATCAACTTCTTAAAGCACTGTTTTTTTTGTATTCAGCCGATGAAGGACTTGTAGTCCGAAACGTCCTGATAATTGATTTGTAATTAATTATTCTACCTTTTTAAGTACCTGAAATATCCTTTTCTTTTTTTCTTTTTTCTTATTGATCATTTTGGTACACAGCAGTTTTCCTTTTCTCAAACTATATATATATATATATATATATATATATATATATATATATATATATATATATATATATATATATACACACACACACACACACAATACTTTGAAGAATGCACAGCAAAAAAAAAAAAAAAAAAATTGCGATCGCTCTGCTCTACCAGAGAAAGAAAAAAACTGTAAGATCGTTGTGGGTACATGACATCCTGAAGAAAAGAAAAAAGTATGGCGAATACCATCGGCTGCTCCAGGTGAAGTGGCATGGCAGCACAGCATTGTTTAAATAAATAAATAAATACAGCAGGTATTTTTAAGTTTACTATGCCATTTTTTTACATTTTTACTTATGGGTCATTCCGTGTCAATACATCATTGTCACACATACAACTCCAAAATTATTCCACAGAATAAAACCGCAAGTTGCTTTTTTAAACAACTCGACTCACACAGCATACAGGCAGCGCTGCAACAGAGACAGACAGTCCATCAGTGTAACGCCCACAAAACCACCTGTTTTCTCGTTTATCCAATGATCCAAATAAACATATAAAAAACGTTTTATACAAGCGGCTTTTGGGTAGTGTAGTTTCCATTATTTTTTTTATAGGGGAATAACAGCAATAAAAGACTGTTTATGCGAAAAATTTTTTTTTTTTTTTAAGGTGCAGTTGCAAACCAGAATTCCATTCCCAAAATGCCAATTCTGTTCCCAATGCCTAATTCCGCGATTCCGTCCGTGATCGTGGAAAATCAGTTGCCCTATGTACACACACACACACACACACACACACACACACACACACACTTTGTGTGTGTGTGTATACATAAGATCAAAAGGAAAGGATATAGAAAGCTTAAGCTTCTAGTCCTGTGAAAGTAATCAGTTGCCTTTTTAATCATGCAGAACTACTAATTACTAGTAATCAATTAATTGGCGTGTCTGTGACTAGTATGGCACAGCCTTAGCAGCCAATGAGAAAATCAAACTTGTTTATGAGGCATTCATTGTGATTCTTTTTAAAAAATATCTAGATATTTTTTAACATTTAGTCTAATCTAAAATCTAATCTAATCTAAAATAAAAGGGAAGGGATGTGGCACAAATTAATCTTTTTAGGTGAAAAAAAAAATGTAATCCACACGTGAGAATAAACAGTTGGTATTGTACTTCTTGATGTGATTAATGGATTTTCATAAACCTTCACCTAAAGTAACTACATTCTAATAAGCTGCATTACAGCATTAAGGAAACTCCAAACTATATTAACATGCCCTGTGTTTTATATGATCCCTTGAATTCATTTTGCAGATTATGTTCTGTAATAGGATTTTCAGCATTATGTATAGACAAGGGACCTACGGTACCTGGAAAAATTTACCATAAGTGAAACAGCAACAGATATTCTGTAACTAAAGGCAGACATTTCATTACTGAACTGGGCAGAAATGCTGGTACACCAACAGTAGTTGAAAGCACATTTTATTCTTGTAACAACACTATATCAGGCCCGCTGACTGTCAGCAAAAATTATAAAAATTAACTAAAAATAAATACAGAAAATAAAAAAAACAAAAACAATAACATCGTAAATCAATTTGTGATTTAGACGTGTGTCTTATTTTTGTATCCGGCAAAGCAGTGTGCACATCAGACCACCCCTTTCCAGTCACTAAGCCACTCCGTGCAACTCACGCCAGTTCCATTGAGTTCCACTTTGTGTACTCTGTGGGTGATTTTATTTTTTTACCCGTGCTGCTATTAAGTTCTTCTTTTGAACGTGATATAGCAAGTAAGAAGAGAAAACGTGATGGTGAAAATCATAGATTCAATAATGAGTGGACCAATAAATACTTTTATTTTACCAACTGGTATCGACTGCAAAGCCAATGTGTTTATTGTGCAATGCATATGTGTCAGTAGTTAAGGAATAGAATGTGAAAAGCCATTTTGAAACCAAAAACAGAGCTTTTAGAAAAATGTATCCAGAGGGCTCAGCAGTTAGATGCTCAAAAGTAGAGGCGCTGATCTCTCCCTACCAACGTGTTTGTGCAACTCTTGTACGACCTTGCACTCATACATTTGTTTTTTTGAGATTCGTTAAAAAGTATACCATACAAGGAGATTAACAGTTTGGTCAGAAACATCAAATGTCATTATTTGTGAAATTAACCAAAATGTAGAAACATGATTACATTGATTTCCCACGTGCTGCTGTTAACCCTTCCCATGGGACTAATTTGTTTATTTTTTCAGACTTAATCAAGTTTTCATTTGTGTCAGAGATCGAATAGAAACAAAGACACAAGTTTTTTTGATTTTAAGTGGCACACTCACATATTTTGTGATGAAAGTTTTTGGTGTGCATTTTTACTCTTTTTTCAGTCACATCATTATCTTACTTACAACCACATTGTCGCACAGTTCTCGCTCTCAGGCTGTATATCCCACCTTGACTACAGCAACTCCCTCCTGGCTGGCCTCCCTGCCTCTGCTATCCGTCCGCTCTAGCTCATCCAAAACTCTGCTGCTCGCCTTGTCTTTTCCGTTCCTCGTTTCTCCCACGCTACACGCTGCTCCTCTCCCTCCACTGGCTCCCTATCGCTGCTCTCATCCAATTCAAAACTCTTGTACTCACCTTTCGCTATCTCGACCTTTCTGTTCCCTCCTATCTCCAGACTATTATGTCTCCCTACACCCCCTCTCGCCCCCTCCGCTCCTCCACTACCAGCAGATTAGCTGTACCCACCCCTCCGCTCCCTCACTTCCAGAGCCCGCTCCTTCTCCACCGTTGCCCTCAGTGGTGGAACGACCTACCCACGGATATCAGGACTGCTGAGTCCCTGACCGCCTTCCGGCACCTCCTCAAAACACATCTGTTCAGACAGCAACTGTAAACCTCAACTTTCGTCTATACTGGACTAAATGGCACCTAATTGTTCCAGTACTTGCATCAGCTTGCACTACTACTGCTCTTAAATATAACTACTTCCTGTATCTTGATTTTACTCTTATAGGTATCGGTATTTATGTTTTTTGTAATTGCTCTTATCATTCTCATCCACTTATTGTACCTAGTACATGCTCTTAATGGACTCGTATAAGCAAATATTTTTACTATGTTAACTGCTCTTAGTCGAACTTGCTCTTAAATGTAATTATTTACAATATTCTTTGTTTTGCTCTTATTTTAATTTTATCTTTCTACTGATTTTACTGTACGTTATAACAGCTCTTATCTGTAATGTGATATTCTGTAATGTGATGTTTTGTAATGTACTGTGATATTTGTAACAATTGTAAGTTGACCTTGATAAGGATGTCTGCTAAGAAATAAGTAATATTAGCGTATATAATAGTATATATTATAGTATAACAGTTATACTATTAATATGTTGCATACATTTTAAAATGTTTGTAATGATACTCTGTTAAATGTTCGTACTGTTCTTTTATGCTATTCATATGGTAAAATGTGTAATTGTTCAATATACTAATATTATGTTATAGAATATTTATTATATTGCTTATGTGCACAGTAAAATACTTCTGGCCCGCCTACTCCTAACTTTTTTTTCCAATGTGGCCCCCGTAAAAAAACAAAAAAAACAAAAACAAAAAAAACTAGTTGAAGAGCCCTGCTCTATATAAAGGGGTCTACAGTAGAGTACTGTATTATTCCTAATTATGACTGTAACAAAGGGTACATATAGACCTTCAAAGGTTCAAACCTTCGATACTACTTATTTGCATAATTTACTGGTGACCGTCCTTTTATCTTACAGGTAATCCATATAAATGGAATAAAACATTCAGATGTAGTTTACAAATATGTTATATAGCTCATTAATCATGTTTTTATAATTTAAATACAAATTCAATTCGTTGTCTATGTACACGTAATTGATGCTGCTTGTGATACTCATAGTTCTACAGTAGTGTTGAATGATAATGACATTTTCTGTTATTATCGGCTGTAAATGATCACGATAATCATGATTATCGGCTAAATAAATAAAATATATAACATTTCTTGTAAAGTGTCTTGTTATTGCTAACTTGTTTACAAAATAAAAAATAAAACAGTGTTTAAAAAAATGCTTTCCATTTCATATAAGTTCTAAATTGTGATTAAAAAAAAAAAGATATCAGCTGTAAGGTAGGTTGCAACCTCTATAATATCAAATAATGAGTAATTAATACTTACACATTACACTATTACTTGCAGGTTTTTTGCACAATGCAAGGTACCCCGATGTATCTGTATAGCATTTATTCCCCCTAGTTCCACCCTAATCTGTTGAAAATAAATGGTACTTTTCTCCAGTACAAAACTTTAACAGAATACTTCAGACTGGATGAACATCTTTTTCCAAACTGTAGATACTTTATTGAAGTAATACAGCTGCTATAGGTATCCCCGCTTTGGCATCATACCCTGCTCCGAATCACGGAGCAACGCCATAAAGAGGTGCTACATATAATGATTTGGTAGTGGATTTTAATACAACTTTTGTTTAAGTAATAAGCATTATACAAGTGACTTTTGCATGTGTGGCATTTGCTTTGCGATTTTATAGTATTTACACATTGTCGAATGGTTTGTGTTAATAGAGAAAAAACAAGAAATAACATCTAACAGTGCGTGAATGTCACCTGATGAACCTTCGAAGGTTTAGAACTACCTTTTTAATTCCTGGCTTGCAAACAAACCTTTGAACACAGTCCTATTCCTAATCAGAATGCAGCGTCGAAAAGACCTGCTGTAGTGCACCGTAGCCATTATGTGTAGTCAGCGTTTCCGCTGGAAAAACTGCTGACACTCAGTGACTGGACACTAAATATTTTAACAATTACAACACAAAATGTCACCTGCAATTGCCTATGCCTTTAAAGGGCGTAGTCTAGAACCGCACTTATTTGCTCTTGTTAATGAGAGTCAGTGTTTCTAGCTGCCTGTCACAGACCTTTTGCTGCCAGTCAAACTGACGGACGTCTTCAGTCTGTGCCAACTAGCTCTTGATACAGTCTCTGGCGGGTATTTACTAGTTAACGGAAAAACTGGTAGTACAGCAGGTCTTCTTGTTAGGTTGTCATCCATCACACTTTTCTTACGAGACAGTTCTCTTGGTCAACCTGCAAATTGCAAAATGAAGATACGGTAATTAAGCTGTAGTTACATCAATAGTTTTCCAGTGAACTTTGTGTCAACTGTCTGTGCAGTAGTTGTCAAGCACTTTTGATTTCAACTTGCAGGTTGTCCCAATTTTTTACAAGGTCATATCTCAGGACCTACTGTAGTTGACTGCCATTTTGACACAGCGTGGTGTATATTCAGAAGAATAATGGCATAATCCTGGGTGCCAACAGTGATGTGGTCATTGTAGCTCGTGTCCATGAGAGTACTGTTGGGTGACTGCTGTTTTAGCAGGTTTGCACTCAATGAGAAGACATTAGGGTTACTTAGACACGTGTTCATGTTTAACTATGCTTTTCAGTGGCATGTTCAGTTTAAGTTATCTTACTGCACTTGGGTAGGGAAGAAGCGCAATTTGAAAAGTTTTGATAGGACGACATTAGAACCTCCCAACCGCCAACATTTATGTGTGTGAAGGGAAATTACAGATTGCAGGTGTCTGTAACGGAGAGCGGAGAGGGTAATGGAATGATCAATTATTAGGCAGCCGATAAATTAATTATCAGGTAAAGCTTGGTTGGAACTTTCCTGTCCTCTGCAGGCGCTCTCGGCTGGTGCAGTTCAGCAAACCAGGGTTGTCATGGGTGGTGTCTGGGTCAGATTAAATGTGAGGCTGCAGATGGCGGTTGTTTTGGTCCCTGGGGTCTTGAAATCCGGGAAGCAGATGCCACGATCTCTGCAGGGGGTTCACATACAGTGCTGTGGGTGTGGGACCAGACACAGGGTGGGATTACAGTTTCACTTCCTCCACAGAGAAAGCATAAAAAGTTACTCAAAAAAACAATATCATTTACATTTCTTTTTCTTCCTTTTTAAAAATAGAATGGTGATATGTTTTACAAAGGGACAGGGTTTGATTTAATCTTATGGTTAGTTTCCAGGAAACAAACTAATTCTCATAATTCTAATTTTGGCTTCTACAGTAAAGCAACTAAACATCCCGGTTTGGCCAGGACAGTCCGAGTTTCAGAAAGGTTGTCTCGAAGTATTTGTGAAAATTGTGATTTTTGTCCAAGTTTAAATTTGCGCTGGATGGACTGATGGAACTATTTTACCGGCAGAGGAATCTTGTTTTCACTCCTCTTGACTGCCTTGGGCGCATTACCGTACTTCTACCAGCAAGTATATTTCAGTGATTTAACCAGCTGACTGATACAGGAGCAGACACGCAGGCTGCTTGGAAAGAGCAATACAAATTGCGATGTCTGAACGCAAGTCATGAAACTAATAAAGTATGATGTGAAATGTAAACAGTGTGGGTCAACTTTTTCGGTTGCTCACGGCAGTCAATTGGACATTGGTGACCACTTGAAGTGCACCAAGCATAAAAAGGCATTGACTGCAATCACTGGCTTCTTCAAGAAGGAAGAAGCTTCAGATGCCGACTTACACAGCTTCAAGTGTACGGACTGCACGTACAAGTTAATCAAGAAAATGTACAAACCGAAGTTCTCTTCAGCTTGAACGAATACCTAAGCAATCGTAACCAGCATTTTGGCACCCATGGTCGAAGAAAAACTCAAGTCAGAGCTGAGCAAGGCAAGTTACATATCTGTCGCTATTTGATTCCTCTAACCACAGCACACAAAATTTGTGCCAGGCGTCGTCTGTTATTCAAACCCGCACAAGGAGGTTCAAACAAAGTTACTGGAAATTAATGAGCTTCCCGGAGAACCTCAGACACACTGATCCATACCGCGAAGAAACACAAGATGTGTAGCACTGTGTGTGGACAACACAAACACCAACTTTAGAAGTGCGTCAAGGCCTGGGAATTGCAATATTCTCAAACAATTGAAAGCAGACACTGGTCGAGATGTCACTGGAATTAGATGTACAGCACACATCGTGCACAACATGATTCAAACTGCAGCAGATGTCCTTCCTGTGGACATGGAATGCATCACTGTCTACAAGTACTTTTCCATCTGCGCAGTGAGTGTACAGTAGCTGAAAGAGTTCTGTGTCTTCGTGGAAATCACCTGCAAGGACTTGTTTGGTCACTGTGGCTCTCCCTTCTGTCAGCGGTGGAATGAATTCTGCATTCCCTCGCCAAAGAAATTGACGTAGAATAAACATTCATAAAGTATGTGGAGAGTTTCTACTAGACTTGCTCCCAGTACCTGAATAAGTGGAATTTTCTGCAGGAGTATCGGAAGTTCTCCTGGATTCTACTCAAGAAGCCACTGTCGTGGGCAGCAGTGGAAGAAATGCTGTCCGCCATAACCATGCAAATTAACATAGCAGTTGACGAAGAGTAGCTCTTTGATGAGATTACCTACGCCAAGTCGTTTGACACTACTGAATAGATTGGTGACTGGATCACTAATAACATAGACACAGTGGATCGATGGATGGACATCTTCCAGCATTTCTCCTTGAAGGAAATGCCACTCAAGAATCTACTCCCTCTGGTGGAGTATGCTCTTTCACTCCCTAGCACAAATGCACCAGTGGAGAGGGTCCCCTTTCAAGTACAAAATGTAACTATTACCGTATGGTTATTTACCTCCTAAAGACCCAAATCCTGAAAATTGTATACCAAAGCTGCTCAGCGAGCCTGTGACGCAGTCATGGCCCACCCACGAGTGCACAAAAGGACTGCACTCACAGATCTCGGGGTGACAATTTTCCTTTCAAGACTGACCTGATTGGAGAGCCTTGTTCAGATAAGTACATTGTTGCTTCTATCTGTATATATTTTGCATTTATTGTGTTTTTACACAAATTATATGTGCTATTTAAACTAATTGCTGTAATAGTTTTTAAGTGCATTGTGTGCACTACAGCCTGTTGCTTGTTACGTCACGCTGTGGCCTTGTGCCCCGCGTGAAGCCAGTTGCTCGAGTCGCTCCTTCCCAGTACCAAACTAGTCCCACTCGGGTCTTCACCCGCCCGGTCCATATCTATAAGCAGATTGAGGCAGTAACTGTACAATTGTATACTGTACACTGCATTGCTTGCTCCTTGCATCATGCCTAGGTTCTATCCTTGTGAGACATGCAAGGCCAGTCTGCCTATTGAAGCAATTTGTGCCCCTTTCTCTAAGCGCACGCTTGAGAAAAGGCTATCTCGCAGCTCTAAGGAACACTCTGCATCCCTTATTTCTGCTAAGCAGTCTTCCCCATCACCATCTCTTAGAAAGGTGGTTGCATCCTCACACCCGTGGCTCTGTGCCAAGGGAGAGCGGACGACGCACCCAGGAATGTAACCTAGGCAGGAAACTGTCCTCACGGTCTTCCTCATCCTCCTCCTGTCTTTCCTTCCTCTCCCCCGTAGTAGAGGAAGAGTCACCATTCCAGGGGATTGGCAGACTCGGAGCAGATGGAAAAGCTTTGGGCAGCTGTTTCCCACCAAGGAACTGTTCCCGTCTGTCCCCTTGGGGCCGGAAGTGCAGATTGGCCACAGGAGGATGTTCTGTCCATCGCCGCCTCTGAGGAGGTGGGCGAACAGGAGCTGGCGTTCCTGTCTGAGGACGTGGAGTCAGACAGCACGTCCCCTGTGGTTAAGCTCTCACTGTCGGCAGAGCTTATACCTCTAATCAAGAGGGCCACTGCAATCTTACAAATGCCCTGGCCTACAGCAGGGGAAACAAGGAAGTCGGATATGGGATATGGGAGAGCCTACCACCTCTCCCATATCCCCCCGTTCACCCGGCATTTCCTTTTGAAGTCCAGTCTTACTGGGACTGTCCAGCAACAGCTCCTGCTGTTTCCTAGTCGATGGACACCCTATATAGGGTGCATGATGCGGAGAAGCTGGGCCTGGCCCAGTTTCCGCCGGTTGAGGCTTCCATTGTTGCCTTGGTCCAAGTGCCTTATCTAAGGACGCTGCCTGCCCTAACAAGCAGTGCTGGGTCTCTACGTAATCCCCAAAAGAGCCTATTCAGCCAGTGCGTTCACCGCATGCCTTGGGAATAATAGAAACCCGATAGCAGTGTCAGCAGAAGGGAAGGTTGTCTCCACAGACAGGTCCAGCCTGGGCTGGGACGCAGTGTGGAATGGCAGGGACAGTCTCCACATAAATGTTTTGGAACTGCAGGCAGTTTACCTAGCCTTGAAGCATTTGTTGCAGAATGTTCAAGGGAGGCATATGCTTGTCTGTGCAGACAACACAACAGTGGTGGCTTACATCAACCACAAAGGCGGAATCAGGTTGTCCAGTCTACGTCGCGTGGCCTGTAAGCTATTACTCTGGGCACACGAGAACCTACTCTTACTGCGGGCCGTGCATCTGCCCTGGGTGAAAACTGGGAGGTGAACCCAGCAGTGGTAGCCTCATTTGGGAGAGGTTCGGGAGAGCAGAGATATATCTCTTTATTATTAGTTTATTTATCAGACGCCTTTATCCAAGGCGACTTACAGAGACTAGGCTGTGTGAACTATGCATCAGCTGCAGAGTCACTTACAATTACGTCTCACCTGAAAGACGGAGCACAAGGAGATGAAGTGACTTGCTCAGGGTCACACAATGAGTCAGTGGCTGAGGTGGGATTTGAACCGGGGACCTCCTGGTTACAAGACCTTTTCTTTAACCACTGGACCACACAGCCTCCCAGGAATCAACCCACTGTCTCTTCTGGCTCTCCATAATAGGAGGCGGGAGCCCGCTGGCGGTAGATGCCTTAACACACCAGTGGCCGATGCAACTGTATGCCTTCCCTGGAGGCTGTGTGGTCCAGTGGTTAAAAAAAGCCTTTATTCCAGGGTGCATCTGACAAGGACATTTGCAATGCAGCGGTGTGGGTTACTAGGTTCTACAGACTTAGGCTGTGGATCCTAAAAACCCTGGTTTTGGAACTAGAGTGTTAAGGGCGGCTTCTGAGTCGACCCATACAACACAGGCATAGAGGCGTGTTTCTCCCTCAGTTTGTTAGCCCTAGCTACTTGTTACTGGGGTTCTGTATGGTAACGCACAAGGCAGCCTCGGCTTAGCCTTGTAGCATTCTGGTCGTGTGGCAATCTTGCCCTTGCGATCGCTTGGGTATACTTACCCATACAGTAAAGGGTACATTTCGTACTTGAAAGGGAACGTTAGGTTAGTATGATAACCCTGGTTCCATGAAATAGAAATGTGACCATTAACCTTCAAGGTCGCTGCGTCCATGATTGCGGCAGGCTTGAAGGAAAAATGACGATGAGATCTGTGTGTGCAGTTCATTTATGTCCTCGGGGGCAGGGACACGAATGCATCACAGGCTCTGTCAGCAGCTTTTCTATATTTATTCAGGTTTTGGGTCTTAAAGAGGTTAATATCCATACGGTAAAGGTTACATTTCTATTTCAGGGAACCAGGGTTATGAGAATAACCTAACATTTCATGACATTATAACCTTGTTTTGCCACCCTTGCTATATCACCTGATTTGTTTCAGTGATCAATATTTATTACGTTTGGATATTCTTCAAGAATGAATCGGTTTTGGTTTTTTTGATACCTTTCCTGTATGATAGTCCAGTGTAAGAACAGTGCAATGCAGTATACTAGAAATTCCCTGTATTTTGTGCTCTGAATAAAAATCAATGTCCTTCCAATTTCCTCATACTATAATGTTTGGTGATTTTCAACTACAGTCGCCACCGCTTAGAATGGGCGTGTTTGTGTTAATGTAATTCACCAAGCAGTGTTTATGGACGGTATAAACACCCACACAATAACCTGACATTCAAAATGTCCCCCAATCACCAGTACAGTAATCAAAACAACAAGCGTGTATGCGGTTAAAAATCTTTATTAAAACCTATGAATGTAATAAAAAGTACAGTAATCCGTTGTGTATCCAACTGCAATGGGACCAAAGTAAGGATGGATATGTAAAAAGGTGGATACATGAATCCTGTTTTTAATACCATTATACACAGCTGTAACAATTACTGTACTACATTATTATTGTTTGGAGATTCAGCTTTTATTAGGGAGCTCCCCTACATCCCTTAATGCTTGTGACAGACTAGCCGTCTGCCGTGTGGATGCGTGCATTCGCTGCTGAGTGGCAGGCAGGAGATTGAGATGGTGGTTGAGGTTGATACGCCCAGGATATAATGAGACAGACAACAGTTGCAGTTCAAAGCAATAGGAAATTGCAGTCTTTATTATTTTTGTAGCTTTTAGTGAACAGTGGCTTTCATTCCTCTCCTCTCACTCACAAGCTCAACCTCTCTTAACTCTCTCTCTCAATTCTCCCACCGCCAGACCCGCTTCTCTCATTCAAACTGTCATCTCCACACACACACACCCAAGTCCCTTCCCCTTCCTCACTCATTGGTCCAACACTCCCTGTCTCTGACTGGTCATGTCAGACCTGCTCCCACCCCCCTCAGTGACGCACTCACACACAGACAGTCTTTCAGCTCTAAGCCACACAAGGTCCGAAACACACAGAGAATACTAACAGTCAGCACTCTTTGTTAGCACTCTCCTCCTCAACTACAGAAACCACAGCTTTTTTGAAGCAACGTTGCATTGTTAGCTGACTCAGAGTTCCAAGAATGCTTTAGCAAGCGCACAGCACCTAACAGTCTGCTGTTTTTTTCAATCTGTAAATAAAAATGACACTGCGTACAGGGATTAAATAGCCAAGGTACAGTACAGGGGTAATCGCTCAGTAAAGAGGTGCAAACAGCTGATTGATCGATCTCTCAAGCTTTTACTTCAGTAAAATGCTATCTTTTTTATTTAAATCTGTGAATGGCAAGGTAACAAGGTGAAAACAGCTGATTGGTGGATTAGTAAGAGCGATTACTACAGTATAAGCAGTGTGTTTGTTATTTAATGTGAATGGCACATAACAAGATCCAAACAGCTGAGTCTGCCTGAAATACACAGCGTGCTTAACACCGTATAAACAATGCTTTAGTTATTGAAATCAATGGGAATGACAAACGCTATTTGTCAGATATTATTTATTTATTTATTTATTTCTTTCTTAGCAGACGTCCTTACCCAGTGCGACTTACAGTCGTAAACAAAAAATACATTTCAAGAATCACAGTACAAGTATTAATACAATTAAGAGCAAGATAAAATACAATGAATTCAGTTCTAGTAAGTACAAGTATATGACAAAATACGATTCAATATCGGAGCAGATAACAGCGTCAGTGATAGTTACATCAGGATACGATTAAATACAAAATACTACAGATTGAATAACACTTGTGGCAGATTACAGTACAGTACTCTGTAAAGTACAGGATTAAATGCAGTAAAATAGGGAGCAGATAAGTGCAAGTAAAGCGCATTAAGGAAGAGTGATAAAGTGCCCAGATGGAAAAGAGTTCTACAGGTGCTGTCTGAAGAGGTGAGTCTTGAGGAGGCGCCGGAAGGTGGTCAGGGACTGGGCAGTCCTGACATCTGTAGGAAGGTCATATAAATGGCTGCCCGAAATAACTCTGTACGGTGTAAGTGGTGGTGACTGTGTTCTCCACCATGGATGAGTTTTAGAAGGAGGCTGTGCCTGATAAGACTATATGGCAGGGCAAATTTACCTCTTCACCTCTTAATTATAACATATTCTCCCACCTGCTTTATTATAATAAAAAAGAAAGAAAAGTATATTACAATCAGTTATAATACTAACATTGATTAATACACTAGGACATCTAAATTTAAACTTTAAATATCATTATTTAATTACCCCAATGACTGTGACTTTGGTGAAGAATGGCTGGGATTATTCTGTTTTTTAATTTGTTAATGCCACCACTGTTAAAAGCCCACAGATTCCCAGGCCTATTACTGTCACTGATGAACTATATAAAGATAAATGACATTATGGTAAATTCCACTTAATGACACATTTTTAATTTCCCAAACACAGCCTCCACTCTGGCTAACTGAATGAAGACTAATTACGGGGAGGTCCACACCAAAAAATCCTTTCCACAAAAGAAAGGCGTAAGAAATGTCGCAGATTAGTGATACTGTATCTTTTTTTATATATAATAATAGTAATAATAATGATAATAATACAAATTATAACTTCCTCCTTGCCCGATACCAAAGGAAAATATTCATAAAATGTAATTTGAAGTCGCAACTCAATAGGTGTAATAAAATTGTTTTCAGTAGTGAGAACTCAGCTTTGTAGAGACTATACATTTCAGCTGAAGGTACTGCTATGTCTGTCTTTGGCAAGGCAGCTGTGAGCTGCATATCTTTTACTTTACAAAATATGCTCTTGTGCTCTTATCTACATTTAAAGATTGTTTTCTGTTTGACATTATTGTTTTGAGTTATGCAGTGTATATGTTAAACGGTAAAAGTCTGAATCTGGTCAATCTTAAATTTTTAAATTTTACAGGTAAATGTCAACATTTACAAAATAAGGTGGTAAATGACTGAAATTATGAAGAAATAGATTGCTTTTCGGACATTTACCGGTTAATCTTATAATTTACCAAAGCATATTGGTAAATGTCTGAGATTGTGAAGAAATAGATTGAATTTCAGACATTTACCGGTTAGTCTTATAATTTACCGAAGTTTATTGGTAAATGCAGGTATATTATCAAATAATGTATTTATTCCAGCATATAAATTGTCAATTAACTAAATAATCATTACTTTCAAACAATATATTTATTTCTGCATACACATTTTCCATTAACAAAATAATCATTAATGAGCTTACAGTAATGCAATTTAAACTAGATCAACATGGTACTGAACAATATTGTGTTCCACTTATATAGAACAACCGACATTCTGCTACATTTCACCATGGTGTTTGAGGATATTATACTCCAACTAAGTAGTAGTTTGATAAAAACTCATTCTGTTAAATGCAAATTAAATCATTTAGGACCCTTATTTTTTCAACAGAAAATCACACTTTGGTTACGACACAAAACGCCACAGACAGGTAGTGAATAGATAGATATATTTACTTATTACAGCATGGTAGACTCTTGTGGCACTTGGCATTACACAGGACTCCTGAAGCCTTACGATAGCAGTTTTTGTTGGAACACTTTGTTGTTGCACATACATCGTTTGAACCCTTGCCCACCAGAAAGAGACAGCTTAGAAACAATTTCCCAATTGGTTTTCAAAGGCACTTGGTTATTCTTGAGATTTACCAGTAAATGTCAGAACTAGAATTGTCATGTTTATTTTGGGTATTTACCAGTTTACTTGGTACATGTCGACATTTACCAGTAAATATTAAGATTTGACAATATTCTGACTTTTACCGTAACATATATTTTAAATCTCTTCTGTGTTTATGTAATTTCAGTTTTTACTGAACCGATTTATATTATGTAAGGCTGTCCTAAGGACTTTGGCTATGTGCGGTCCCCTTTAATTAATGGATCATTTTCATACAAAAGGTAACACTTGCAGTATGGCAAAATAGGATGTCCTGGAATCTTTGCGAATCAGTTGTTTTAATTGGCTAACAAGGGCTGTTTATGAGTTGGTGTCACTTAATTTGTTATGCATAAGATTTTAAATATTTGCCCTATATTTTATTTATTTTTTATGTCTATTTAAGCATCCCTTTGAGCTTATATGAATCCCTAGTGTTCCTGTGACTGCTGCTGAAAAATGTATTGCTTATATCTCTTTGTTTAGCAAACTTTAAACAGATATGTAAGGATGATATACAGCCTTGTCTTTGCCTGTGACTTCCGATTCAAAATAGCTGCCAAAAAAAGGTAGCCATCTTGTCGGACTTGCTCATGGTATTAATATCTTCAAAACAGCTGAATGGACAAGTATGCTGTTGCCCTTACATATATAAATGTGTACTGATGTAGATTTGGGGGTCAATCTGATGACAAATTGCCATTACCTTTTATATAACATCCTAAACATGTAATAGCTACAAAAACAGGAATTTAGTAAATATTTAAAAAATGATACCGAAATAGTGTTCATTCTCCCACACAGACTGCTTAAAAAGTGACACTTGTTAAAATATGTGCATGTGAAGTTGTCTTTTAATGCCTTTCAATGTGCTAAAATGGCCTTTGCATTGAGATGTTGAGAAGCACAGTTCCAGTTTTATTCATTGTCTCCATGAATGCTGGTGGGCTATCCACACAGTATCTGAGAGAGGGGAGCCAGGATTAGCTGTGAGTTGGCTGTGTGCGAGTTGACTGGTGCGCACACTACTAGCACTTGGCTTCACGCCTGTCGGTAAAATAAGTTTTGAAGAAGACTTCCTCTCAATAAACCTGCTACTTCTGCTCTCACCATCCTGGTTTCACATATCCTCATCTTAGGTAAGATAGTCTATGATTAGTGATAACTAAGGTCATAAAAACTAGTACCTTAAGATTGGATACGCAGCTGTATTTAATTGTGAAGTTCCATTACCTGAATTGTCCATTTAAAATTAACTGTTTCCCTGACACATTTTAGCTGCTGTCCATATCAACAATGCAGACCACACACTCTGAGACAGTCTTTTATAGGTGTTATACAGAACTAGGATTATTTTAATCAATTTATAATCGGTGTTGACCAAAACAAATGAACTGTTTCACTAACTGTTTAACCACTTCAAGCCTTGATACAGATCTATTTCAAAAATCAATTTTAAATCATGTTTACAAACTACTCCCCTTGCATTATCCATCCAGGAATGTGTTGATTTTGTTAGATATATCTATAGACATAGATACAAATGTCTATCTTTCCATCCCCCTAGAAATTAAATTCAATGTTAGTCATGTTTTCCCATTATGTTATAGTACTTTGTATATGTGCTTTATACAACAAACGTTGAAAGTTCTACATGAAAACCTTTTTCTTATTAAACACTCCAGAGAATATATTTGTTTTGCTCATTTTGGAATGTGCTGTATATTGCATTCATTCAGATCAAACGAAAGATTGATTGCACAAATCACACTTTGCCAAATTTTGCCACATTGCAAATTACATCCTTGTATATAAACAGAATACTCCAAACAACGTACACAGAGTGATGTGTGTTTCACTCATGAGAATCGACATACAGTACCCCAAAATAATTTGTTTTAAAAAGATTCCCAGCATTAGACAGCCGAGGAGAAGGAAAAACATTTTGTTAGTTTTAAGGATTATTTTTAAACAAGAGTTTGTTTTCTTGAATTAAATCAATGGGACAGTCTGTTGCATAAGGAGTATGTGACATGGGCATAACCAAGGTCACTCTGCTTGTCAGTTTGGCTAAACTGGGACTCAAGTGATATGCTTGAAGTGGTGGACCATGCTGCCTCCCGAGGTAATTCAATGTGATTTGGATAAGATAGATGCTCCTACTATGTTTATTTTGTTTCTTGATTTATTTTTTTAACTTCCCACTGACCCCTACCTAGGCATGGTGAAGGTATCTCATATGTTGGTCACACTTAGATTTTATCTAGAGAATGAAATTGTGATGAAACTTGCTTAGGACAAAAGTTACAATGTGTGTGGATAGTAAAATCCGAAATAGTAGTTCTCAAATCTGGAAATGGAAAATGTGCAGGCTTTACCTGTGTGTACAGTAGACAAAATGATTAAGCTCTGCTTGGCTGCTCATTTTACAATTACAATAACTGTACTAAATAGTTTTGTAAATAGGCAGATATTTTTAACTTGAAGACTCCTTCTATGTTTTGAGTCTGCCCTACGATAATATTAAATCTTGCTGTTTCTAGAGAAATTCTAATTAAAATAAAATATACCTATTTATTCTTCAAGAAACTAATAATTGGTAATCCATCACTCAAGATTTTGTTTTCCAAAAGAAACTTCACTCACAGCATTGAATTAGAAAAGAGAAATTAGGTAGGCATGAGGCATCAACCACCATATTTTATTTTAGAACATTTTAAATTGGTTTTTAAAAACTGACATTTCTATAGAAATAAAAGGCTTTTTTTATTAGTTAAAAATAAATACTTTACAAGGAGAATTATCTATTCAGACATTATTAATAAATGAATGACATTAATTAATTAGTGAATTAATTGGTGTAGGACCCTACCTGTTTTATCCTAGCAGGAGTTTCTTTTGTAAAACCCACAAATAGTTTGGTTCTTTGTTTGTTATCTGTAGCTTGTTGCTGAGGTCTGACCCTGCTGTGCTTTTATTTAACTTTATTATGTTTGGTACGTGGGTGTTCAAGCTGAACAGCGTCCTGGCTACACGCTCCAAACAAATGCTTCTAGTGAAATGCTATAGGGCCTTCATTCCAAACGAGAAACACCTTCCAACAAAGGAGGCCTGCCACAGTTTCTGGACATCCTTAAAAAGCCAAAAATGTCTGAGACCAGTTATAAGGGTGACAAAACAGTACTGTAATTGTGTACATGAGTCAATATGTGTGTGTGTGTGTATATATATATATATATATATATATATATATATATATATATATATATATATATATATATATATAGTTGTAGTCAAAAGTTTGCATACCAAAATGGAAATTGATAATTTCTAGAAATTTCTCAAAAACAAATAATTATAGGAAAAATCTGTTGTAGCAAAAGTTTTGCTTTTGTGGATGAGGAAAAATATTTAAAAGAATGATGTATACATTTGTATACAATTATTTATTTCAGCAGTTTTGTTTGAAAAACTCAAAAAATGCTAATTCAGAAGTATTCATACCCTTTGATGCTATGATAGTATTGTCTACAAGGTGCTAGAAATGTCAATATTATAATGCAGAACCTAATTCTAGAAAATTCTGGATTGTAGGTGAACATTCTTTGAGAGTATAAAAGGGTTAGGCATAGGATGATTGCTGTCATTACCAATAAGTCAATCTGGGGAGAAGTAAAGAGCTATCTGAAGACCTTTGGCAGAAAATTATTTATTGTCATAAAGCTTGAGAAGGATACAAAGACTTTCAAGCATTGAGAATCCCAATTTCAACTTTTGTTTCTATTATCAAGAAGTACTAGACTCATGGTACTGTCACAATGCTCCCTGAGTCTGGAAGAAAGAAGTGCAAGAATTGTGAGGAAGGTTAATAACAATCTGAGATTGACTGCCAAAGATATTCAAATTGAATTGGCTGCAAGTGGGACCATAAGTCGAGTATTGCATGGTAATGGTCTCAATGGTCGCAGGCCAAGGAAAAAGCCGTTCTTAGGAAGGTGTCACAAGGACAATCGCTTAAAGTTTGCAAAACAGCATTTGAATGATGGATGTGGTCAAAGGTTTTGTGGAGTGAACCATTTGGTCACACTGATAGTCGTTATGTTTGGAGAAAGTCTGGTGAGGCATACAAAGAAAAGAACACCATACCTACTGTCAAGCATGGAGGTGATAATATCCTTCTATGGGGCTGTTTTTCCTCTAATGGCACAGGAAATTTAGTTCCATTACATAGTAATATGGATTTTATAGATACAAAAAGATATTGGACAATCATCTGAAACCCTCCACTACAAAACATGGTTTAAAGCACAACTGGACGTTCCAACACGACAACGATCCGAAGCTCACATCAAAATCTACTTCAGAATGGTTAAAGAAGAATAAAATCAAGGTTCTGAAATGGCCTAGTCAAAGTCCCGATCAAAATCTGATTAAGAATCTTTGTTATGAGCTGAAGAAGGCTGTGCACAAGAGAAGACCTTGGAATTTGAATGAACTGGAACAAGTTTACGTTGAAGAATGGTAAAAAAATCACTAAAGAATCATGCCAAAAGCACATTGACAAATTGCTCAATTGTTTAGAAGAGGTTATTATTGCTAAGGTATAATTGTTAAGGTGCCTCAACTAGCTATTAATTTCATTTTCCTTGTCAGGGTATAAATACTTTTGAATTAGCAATTTTGGAGTTTTGCAAAAAAAATTGCTTAAATAAATAATTGTAGATTCTACTTTTTTCCTCATCCACAAAAGCAAAACTTTTGCTGCAAAAGATTTTTCCTATAATTGTTTGAGAAATTTAAAGAAATTATACATTTCCATTTGGGTATGTAAACCTTTGACTACAACTGTATATTAAAAAAAGCCAGATAAATATTTTGTTTATTTGTGGTAATTAGATTTTCTAATATGTTGTTTTGCTTATTATTTTGTTTGTATTTGTGGTAATTAGTGATTGATGGGCTTGAAGTTAAATCCAGCTCTGTGGTCTTTGACCCTAACCTTACTTTCCAGTCACATATCCGCAATGTCACCAAGGTATCCTTTTTTCACCTTCATAACATTGCTCGTCTGCGGCCTACGTTGTCTGTGCCTGATGCAGAGAGGCTAGTTCATGCCTTTGTTTCTTCCCGGCTCGATTATTGCAATGTGTTGTTTGCAGGTGTCTCCAAGGCTGCTATTAGCAGGCTACAATATATTCAGAACTCTGCTGCTTGCATTTTAACTGGCACTAAACTGGGTGCCCACATTTCACTGGCTCTTGCTTCTTTGCACTGGTTGCCGGTTGAGAGCAGGATTGATTTTAAAATACTGTTGTTAACCTATAAGGCTCTGAACGGTTTCGCTCCATGTTACATTGTTGAATTGCTAACACATTACACACCCGTACGTAATCTACGATCTTCACCCTCGGGTTTATTGGCAATACCCAAAACTAAGCGTCGCTCCATGGGCAATAGGGCTTTTTATCCATCAGGGATGCTCAGGCCATTGATGCTTTTAAAAAAATTAAAGACACACTTTTACGTTCAGGCAATTTATCATGATTTGGTTTTTGATTTGTGAAATTTCTTTTTATATTACGTATACTCTTAATATGCTGTGCTTTTTTGTGTTTGTACAGCGCTTTGAGAAGCGTGCATTTTGGTGCTTTAGAAAATAAAGTTTATTATTATTATATTTTTATTATTTGTTTATTTATATTTAGTTATTTACTTACTCATACATTCTTGTAATGTTACCACTCTTTAACCAGGAGCCAGACTCGTCCCCTCATTTAGAAGCACGATGCTGCTTACTAACAACCCTGTAATAGTGACAGAGGCTGCCAAGTGCCTGTACGTTGTGTTTACTAGACTTTAATTAGATTGAAGACTCTTCACTGAGCCTTGCTTTCTTCTCAGAAGCCTTGCTAATGCATTTGTTCTCTGGCCCATGATGTTCCTTTGTTGGTCAATACATCAACCTCTCTGGACACCCCCCCTCCCCATGTTCCACTCGTTTTAGGTTTTTCTTTCGTCTTTTATTGTGGCTCAACAGAACGCATCCTGTGCTTACATCCAAGGGTCACTGATAGTTTGGGTTTGGGTGGGGGGTAGGAAAAAAATAGCACTTAATGTGAAGTGAGAGAGAATGGGGTATATCTGCTGTGTGGAATAAATGGACATCTGACCTATGCTGAAATCCTGAGCAAAAAACAAGTTATTTGTCTTTTGAAATGGTGGCAAATGGATTGTGTTCAGTAAATGCTAGTGCTGTTGTAGACTTCCACTTATGAATCATGATTGTATCTTTTAAGTATGGGTTTAAATGCTATAACATTTCCTTAAGGCTTTAACTGTCAAGTATAGATGTGGTGGAAGGAGGGTGTGTGCCCTTCAAAAAATACTGACATGCCAGGAACACCTTGTTGGTTAGTACCAAAAACGTTTTGCCCATACAATTAAAAGTTGCAGTCCTGAAAGTAGAATCCAGTGAAATAGGAGCTGTGCCATTAATAAGAACCAGGCAGAATTGAACAGGGAGTTGCTGATCTTGAAGCTTGAGAACATATGGGTTGCTGTGGCCTGATGACCCATTGAAAATGTTGCTTTATTTTCTGGTCTTATGCTTCCTGTACCTATTATTTCTTATATTTTGAGTGTGAATGGTCCACAAATATATTTTTAAACAGTTTCAGGAGGACTTTTATACTGTAAGACTTTTCCTCGTGTGTGAACTGTAGCTGCATATGACTCAGGCAGTGTACACACAAAAATGTATCTACATAAAATATTAGGACTGTCAAGCGATTAAAAAAAATAATCACGATTAATCTTGGTTTTAATTGCATATTTAATTGATACAATTACTACATGCATCTCATTTAAGTTTGTTTATTCCTGATGCTGCTATTATTATTATTATTATTATTATTATTATTATTATTATTATTATTATTATTATTATTATTAGAAACAACCCAGCATAAAAACCCTGTTTTCCTATTTCTGGATTATCTTTTACAGTTTTATATTTATTTATAATCCAGCATTGTTGTTAAATTGTTTGAACCAACTGCTAAATCACAATAGAGTCAGTTTATTACTCACCTTACTGCATTTACAATGATCAATTTCCTTTACTCAAACTGATGTTTTTTTATTGCTGTTTAAATAATATTTAATAATAATTTTAAATTATTGTATTAATTACTTGAAATTGCCTAAATAAAACAAAACATTCACTGAGTAATGGTTATATTCTCTAACTGTAAATAATATTGTTTAAAAATAAATGTGGTTATTAAAATAAAACAAATCTACAATGTTAACGGGTCTGCAGTCGGTAGCTGTCCTGCAGCACTGGTTATAGTATCGTACTGAGCTTGATTCACGGGTTTGCAGTGATCCTTTTTTCTAAAAGAGTACTCTGTCGAAACTGACGGGTTTCATTTGTTGTTGTATTGTGTCTGTAGCAGAAAAACTACTAGAGTGTATTTTGAGAAGTGAAAGCATGTTTAACACGCAGGTGGTACAGCAGACTAGATGCACTTCTGTGATACTGGAACTCAGTAGATAGTAGTTAGATAGTAGATAGAAGTTACCCTCTTTTTAACCAATGAACTCTCAGAAAGTTTAAAAAAAAATAAACGTTCCATTCACAAGTCCTTCAGTTTGAGTGCTTTGCTACATAATGTGGTTCTGTGACTAATTTAATATTCAAACGATGACTACACACATTTAGTCCTGGCATGCACTAAAATTATGCTGCAGGAAATGAATTATGATATGCTAAGAGGGACAAGACAGGAGTGTGATTACCGTACATTAAAAAAATGAATCTCTCAAAAGATGTACACGTTAACGCAGAAGTTAACTGTGATTGATTGACAGCCCTATAAAATGTTATTTTCAGTTATGGCACTTTTCATTATATTTGCAATTCAAAACTGATGAATACTGTTGAATATGGATCTTTTTAGAAAAATGGCCATACAGGTAACACTGTACCATAAAGTCACACCATGTTTGTGATAATCGCATCAGCATTTAGTCACCAACCCCATGGATAATCCTCCAGTTCTTCAAAACCTGGATTTTATTAATAGTTTAAATCTCTAAGAATAGATGAGGTCCCATAGAATCACAGGGGCCAAGTAGAACATGTCTCCAAATGACGTATACCGAGTATTTTTAAAACAACACTGTCCTTACTGCCTTTTTATTTTTTTTATCCAACACCCGCCACATCCACACACCTCCCTAGAACTCCCCCATTGTTATGTATTGGTTTCCTAATCCTTGTGTGTTTGAGCTGTATCAGACATCACCTTTCTTGGGAGCAGTTAGTCCACTCTTCCGCTTTCTTTGTCAAAAGAGCTGCCTTAATAGGAGAAGTCAACAGGGAGGACAAAAAGGGATTGAAAGTTTTATTTAATCAGGGTCAGAGGGGTGGTGTTCAGAGTGACGGGCCCACAGGCAGCCTGGCCTTTGATGCGTGCCGACGCAGATGGTCCCAGAGCGCCAAGCGAACTGAAGAGAAAGCTTGCCCCCGGTGAAAGCTATTGTACTACAGCATCGTTACACTTGAAGAGGGTTGCCAGGGGTAACTGCCAAGTATCACCAGCATTGTGTGATCGCTAGGCTGTGCGCCTTTTTCAAAAGGGAACGAGTCAAGCTCAGGGTTTTTTGTTTTTCTTTCCATTAAACAACCTTTTTTCTGAAATATACAGCTTTTGTTTCATGGATTAATTGATGTTTTACTTTTGATTCACATTTATTTTTTAGAGGGAGGGGGCAAAAATATGTGATTTATAAAGAATATACCTGTGGTTGCAATATACCTCATCGGTCATATCAAGAATAATCATTTAATGTATAATATGTATATCTATTTATAAACTATGGTGTCAGTATGGTGGGCATAGTCATTCTAATAGCATTTTAAACTCATGTGAAGTAATGGAATCAGCATATTTTGGAGGGAATCATTTTTTAAATTTCTGCTCTTGTTTTTTGTGTTAATAAAGCTAACATAAGCAAATACTAAACAAACTTGAGTATTTTTTCAGTAACTTAACAAAAGAAATAAAAGTCAATATATTTTATTGCTTGGTTGTGTTTTTATGCTAAAAATAAACTGGTTGTTTTGATAGATGTCATTTTTGATCTTGGAGAAATGGATACGTGCCAAGATGGTTACGTGCCAAGGAGGCTGTGTGGTCCAGTGGTTCAAATCCCACCTCAGCCACTGACTCATTGTGTGACCCTGAGCAAGTCACTTAACCTCCTTGCTCCGTCTTTCGGGTAAGAAGTAATTGTAAGTGACTCTGCAGCTGATGCATAGTTCACACACCCTAGTCACTGTAAGTCGCCTTGGATAAAGGCATTTACTAAATAAACTAATAATAATAAACTAATAATAATAATAATAATAATAATAATAATAATAATAATAATAATAATAATAATAATGGTTCATCCTAGCATCTGTAAGGATCTGGCCTTTCAGCTCAGAATGAAATAATAGGATGTGGGTCTCACCCACCAAAGACCAGAATACAAGAGATGTAGATGTCCTAGGGTACAGGAAGGGCTGTGGTCTTGTGTTTAACTGTTTTGTGATTTTGAACATTAAAAATACCAACCTTGGGCCTTTTAGTAAATTCCATCCTCTTTAAGAAAATTGGCTTGGGCTCTTCAGAATGTGATGCTGCTTACAGGATTCCACAAACAAAAATTATATTGGAAGGTCTTCTTACATTTCATTATTATTAGGCATCCAAGTCAGTAGATCCTGTATGTACAGTACTTGTCATTCCACTACTTTGACTGCTTCTATTTCATGAACCATTTGCAAAACTGTATCCTGCACTGTGGCCTAAGATTCAATTTTATGGTCCTGTGACATTTTCTTTTTAAATTGTTTTAAAGGCTATTTTTCACATATCTTGCTTTGTGTTTACAAAATATTTAATGAGAGATGTTATTCATTACCTTTACAATTAATTCCTTTAGCCAACATAATTGCTTAATTTCTCTAGGAAGGTTACTGAAAAGGTGATTTTGTGGCATCAGATCCATTAGCCTAATCTTTTTTTTTAAACACAGTACTCTTGATTATAACATTGAGTTTTGTAAACAACTGCCTGCCTGCTTGCTTGCCTGCCTTTGGGATATGTGTCATTTGAATCCTTTTGGAATCATGGTCGACCCCAGCGCGTGGCTCTGGAGACCACAGTCAGGGAGAGAAGAAGACATTCCTGGCACTCGAGCTCTCTCTGTCTCTCTCTTTCTCTCGCCCTGGCTCCCCTGAGAGTTGCAGTTCATGGTTAATTAGCCGCATATACATAAGCATTCTGTTTCTTTTGGTACCAGGGACACCAGCCTTTCCGAAACCATGTTTTTTTAAGCTCCAGCTATTAGTCAGTTGGAATTCATTAGCCGATCCCTTCTTGCGATTGACAAATTGGCATCAGAGAGTTTTACAGCTCTCTCGTTCGTTAATTAGCGTACCTATGAGATGTGCAGGTAACATCTGTCGTTGACGCAGTCACAGAATTCATGCACCAGGCTGTGTTGTGCAAGTTGTTCCCTGGCATTTTGAAAATGACTGTAAAACATTAATTAATAGAAATGGTATTGGTTGCATAGTGGCTCGAGACAGCTCTGTAGGTTCCCTTTTAACTTAAAAATCTATATATAAAAAATATATCCCCTTTGCCATTATTTTGTGATGTTACCATACAGGACTGTTAGGAGCTGAAAGTTTAATCATCTTTTTGGGGATTAATTTAGCCCAGTGGTTGTCAGACTGGGTTTTGGGGTTTATAGAGACATTTGTTACATGAATAAAATGAGTTTGTTTGTGTACCAAGATACAGTACAAATATAAAAAAAAATCAACAGTGCATTTGACTCTCTCTTAGTGCCCTGTTTTAAAAAGGATGGCACTATTAAGAACCGGCATCATTTATTTAATTTAGTAGAGTGGAGAAATAAAATACCAGAAAAAATACTTGCTCACGTAAGTGGTCTGTGTATGACTAGCCCACTGTTCACCGGGGCAAAACAAATGAAGCAAATCATACAAACATATTAGCATTGGAACAGTTAATTTAGAATATGGTACTTTTTAAATAAATACAGAGCTTTTACTTGTTGTTATTTGTTCTACCTTTTGTCAGCACACTATAATGGGTTTGATTTATGTACAGTATAGCAAACCCGTACTTTAAAAATCAGTTTTCTTGAGTAACTTAAAACAAATTGATAAAAGCTTTCAGGGCTGATGCATAAACTAGTCTACTGTTTGCTGTTTTACAGTAGTTAAAATACCTTATTATTATTTTGATCTCAGTCCAGAGTCCAGACAAAGATTTTTGTGAAGGTCTTCATATGAGAACTGCTTAATTATTTTTATTTGTGTCCCTGCTAGTGTTTGCGGATTTGAAAAGGTTCATATGAATTTAATCTTCTGTATGAACAGTGATCCTTCACTGTTTAATTTGCATTGCATTGCATTGTCATTCTTTGGTTTCTTTGTAGTGACAGCCAGGCTCCCCACCTGTACTAACATTGAGGTTTGTTGTTTAATTTCACTGTACAGTCTTTGTTTGATTGTTTTGCTTTTGAAAGGGGTCTGTATTGATTTTAGAACTGCAGTTTACCCTTGATCAAGTGCCATTTGTATTTTTAATGCCAGCAAAGTAGCATCTCAGTTAAAAATGTCACAGAAAATACAGCAGGACATACTAGGTTGGAAACTGTCACCAATTGATCCACCAGTACCATGACTCACAACATCTGGTCTTCCTTGGTGGAATCCTCTATAAGTACTGACCATCATATGGCAACATTATTCTTAGAACAGTCTGTACCAGCCACATTTCCTTAGAAGACTGCAACAAACTTTTCTTTAAATGCATTCAGGGGCAAAGATGACCATGTTCCTGTTTTACTGAAGTGTCATCAAACTTTTAATTCAGAAGGTGAATTTCAGCACATAATTAGTTTTTTTTACTAACAGTTGTGCTTTTCTCTCATAAAAATTGTGCAAATCAATCTTTGACACAAGACCTTGGTAAATCTGGCTTAGATTTTGTTCTTCTTCAGTTAAATAAATAAGCAGCTCCAGTACAAAAAAAAGACCAAAAGAAATATGGCATGGAATGGAGGTTGTTTACATGGACACAATCATAGTATAAACTGATAATCAAAATTCCTGTTGTTGGAGACAGTGGAATTCTGTTCCATTTTACCATTTGTCTTCTCCCTTGACATGTTAATTAAGTCTTAGACTCTGCATGGCATTTGTCCTAGTTTAATTGTGAGTTAGTTGTATTCCCAGGGTACCTAAACTTTGTGAGGCATCATTTTTAAAACTGCCTTTGTCTTATCGATTCAGTGTTCTTGGGCAGCATTTCTTGTGGATAGCTGTCAAGGCTGCCGCACTTTAGCAAACAGTAACTGTTGGACTCAATGACCTGGTGAGAGGTCAAAACATCTGGGACCCTATTTTGAAGCAAGTTAAACATTTCCAGGAGAGGAAAAAAATGAACTGAATAAAGGTACCAGTAAATGTAATCTTACTCCATTCTGCAATAAGCTTTCCTGCTAGTTATAATTGGGCCATTCCATGAAAATAACTTTTTTGATGTTTAAATGTATTTATATTAGGACAGACCCATTACTAGAAAAAATCTTCAGCTGGAATTGTTTATTTCCTCTCTGAAAAATTGTCCATCCAACTTGGCGGACAATATTTAAATAATATTGAATGCAAACATGCTGTTTAGCATTGCGTTGCCAGAATAAGTGGGCTGTCCCTCACATGGCTGGTTTACTTTTGTGATACAAATGGAACTTGCCTGTATTCTGTAATATGTAAAATAGGCAACACCTTATATTGTATGTGATCAGTTGGCAGGGGCTTCCATACACAAAACTGAAAAAATATTGATTTTCACTTGGATCAGTTTCAAAATCTCTGACTTTGTGCCGTTCAGGTTTTGGTGCAGATTGCCACCCTTCATTTCCCTGACAAAACTAGAGTGCGGTAACCAGTAATGAATTTGTAACCTTCGAGAACACTTTTGAATACTTTGCAGTCCCATTCCTGTTGAGTAAGTGCTGTCCTAGTTACCCATGGTGGTATTTAAAAAATGTCATCCTATTATGAACATTTTGAGAACAAAATGTTTCTTTGATTCCCTGTTTATGGTCTAGTTACCACCCCAGTACTAGGCTAATATCCATCCCCTGTGGGTGTGGGGCAGATTAACTGAAAGTTTCCTCTACTTTCTGGTCCCCAGGGTGATTTGAAATTGTGAAGGAAATTAAGGAAATCCCTTCTCTAAAACTGGGAGCAACATATCCCTTTTGAACCCCTCACTCCCTTGTGGCAGACCAACTTCACAGTGAATTTAACTGTTGATGCTGTGGCAGAGCTGGCAAAAAACCCCAAACGCTTTGTTCTTCCATGTGTTCCTGTGAGCTTTGAGTCCCTGAGTCATTTTGCTGTTGGCTCCAGCTTAACAATCTTTGGAGCTGTTTGATGCTGGCCTGGCCTCTCTGTTCTGTAGCTCCTTGTGTAGCACTTCTAATTGGGAAACAATGACACAACCACAAAGAAAACGAATAGGACCCTGACATACCCTGTCTTAAATATCTTTCTTTCTGCATCTAGTCTGCACCGTTTGTATTTGTGTCATGTATCTTTCTGATCTATAAATCCTTGTGTATAACTTTCTATCTCCTCTTAGATTTCTCCATCTATTTTTTGTGGTACCCTTTTCTTTCTGTATATCTATCAGTGAATCTAACTGACTATGTATCAGGTTGTCAGTCTGTCATCTCCTCTGCCATTCTGTGTAATCTAATCTAATCTGTTCTCTTCCAAAGCAATTTTCTCTCTGACCAGACTATCCTCTTTCTCTTGGCACTGTATGCCTATGGGGGCACTTTGTTTTGTTTTGTTTTGACTTGTCACAATTCAGGAAAAGCCTGCTTTTTTAAATTTTGGAATTGGATGCGGGCAGCGATAGGGAGCCAGTGCAGAGAGTGGTGCAGCGGTGTAGCGTGAGAGAAACGAGGAAGGGAAAAGACAATAACCAGGATAAAATATGAAACACTGATAAAAAAAAAGCATACTGTTGATTGACTCGTTGCTCTACACAGGGTCAGTGCTGTGTATCACCCGATTGTAATTTAAATAGTGCCTCTTTTAATGTAAACACATAATTAATCCTCCAAATTGTTTCTTTGATAATTCTGCCTTATTTGATAAATTTAGTGACTACATCCTTTACACAATGAAGCGATCAATTTCCTTTAAGGAATGTATAGCTGGATAAATACTTTGAGCTTGTTTCTTCATCGTCAGATTAAGAAACGGCCATGGTTTAATATTGCTAATTATAGCTTTATTAAAAGGCAGGTAGAATGGAAATAAATAACTAAACAAAAATTAAACACACAATTAATTTGGCTTACTTACTTAGGGAAAACCCCGCCTAATAGTAGTACTACAGTACCTTCGTTTTTCAGCATAGAAGAATGCAGTGCTTTGCCATTGCTGCCATCTTATTTGCTTTCTCGCTCTCTACGTGTTTGACTGGCAAAAATATCTTTTAATGGTATTGACTCATACATGATCATTGGAATGACAACAAAACTCACATAGATAATCAGATTTTCTTTTACTGAAACACTGCATTTTTTCTTCGTCGGTGCAGCTGCCATGTTGAGTTTCAGCAGACATGTGAGTGAAGTCACGTGATGAATAAACACAACTTACAAATAAAAATGCACATGGTATGTCTTCAATTGCTATATTATACACTTGAAAGTGTATTTTTGACTATTTTCGAGCAGCATTCTCTATAGAGGCAGAATCGCCAGACGCCTGCTTCACCCACCCTGTACCAGTAGATTCGCTGGCGCCCGAGAGAGCTCTGCACGGATATGACATGCATTTTTACAGAAGTAAATTAGAGAATTAGCTGCAAGACAGATGCAAATTTGCTTATGTTAATGCTTTGCAAGAATGCTCTCGAGATGTAGGAGTGTTGATTAAGGTTGGTATTTATAATAATAACTTACGAAAGTTAGTAAACTGAATGCAAAGGTTGTTGCCAGTTATTGCGAAAAATTCGCGCATTTTAACCTTGGAGGGAATGTTGATCAAAACATTATATAAAGTACAATGATACCATCTCCTAGTAGGCTGATTGTCAACTTCAAATATGACGACTCAAAGCATACGGCTAAGTCAACTCTGTAATACTTGAAGAAAATGATAAAAGTTCTGGAACCCAATCTCAATCCAATAGAAATGCTTTGGACTGATCTGAAAAAAAGCTGTAGCTAAACACTCTGTATTTAATCTGCCTGAGTTGAAGGAAATATGCAAGACAGAATGGGCCCAGATTTCACCAACAAGATGTAAAATACTGGTTAAGAATGATCAGAAACATCAGAAAGCCATAATGAGAGCAAAAGAAGGACATATAAAATACTAAGCAGAGGTGCCAATACATTTGTCAAGAATGAATACTTAATGAAATAAGTTTGTTTTTGATAAAGATTATTTCTTAAATTGCTAGAAATTGTGTAATTTGCTTATTGTTGTATTAAGTTATACAATGTTTTTGCCGTACTTTTCAGGAAATGTGTTGCTATGCTATTCTAATTTACGAAAAAAAGGCAACCACACCAATGCAGATTACTCAATTCATAGTAATTTAGGGGAGGTGATATTTAAATGTCTGTGTCTGCCTAGTAATTAGGAAAAGAACAACTCTGAATATTGTGAGGAGAGCTTCATGCGTTGACATGAAGTTTAAAAAAAAAAAAGCAAGAAAAAAGAATTAACTTGTTGTCGCTCACATTCTGAATTATCACACATTACTTGTTTGAGTCTCGTTACCTTTCCAACAGACCCACACACACACACATGCACATGCATACAAGTATATAAAATAAAACTTCTACTTAGTACAAGTTTTACTACTTAAAAAATAAATATGCGTAACATATAAACATTTTATTTTATTAAAGTAGTCTATAAATGTATGTGGGAACACGGGGTGTTACTACAATACAATAAAAAAACGGTATGATCCTCAGGCCTATATGAATATAAGATTGAGAACAAGGTTCCTGAGCAGCTTCATGCACTGGCAGTTCTATAGGTGGAGTACCAGGCTGAGCATCCTAATGTTCCTGTACACATCTGCCGGTCCTTATACCATGCCTCTGCTCCGAGAAGCCAGTGACTGCTGGTCTGCAGCTGCAGTAGAAGTGCCAGGCACAGAATCTGCTTAACACACACACACATTATAATGAAACGTGGATGTCTTGTAATATTATAAACATTCAAACAAAAGTCTTTATTTAAAGCGATATGGTACATTTATATTGTTCGTTAACTATATCCATTATTGTACAATATGCCAGTTGATGCTAACAATTCATTCCATTTCTGTGCGGTGGAAGAAGAAATTGCGCTGTTGTTCCTGGGACATCTTAAAATTATAGAAAGAAATTTTTTCACGTGCATGTAACCCCAGCCAATGTTAGGTGTCGTTAGGTGCGAGAAACTGTGGAATTTTCTTACCCATTCAACACTTTGAGTTGTTTATGCCACTTAAAACATTTCTTCCTAATTTGATACTTGTTTGATAACCAGATTCAATTGATTGTTCATTTGGTAATTGGATTTAGTTTTCTCACCTTTGTTATGCTTAGTTTAAACAGTTAAAATGTTTGTCTCTCACATTGTGGTAATGTTATCTTGAGGTCCTCAGAGTTTGAGTTTGAAATCCCACTTAGACAACAGTGTCTGTTGTAAGTGATGATTGTAGCGAGGGCTGTGCTTTAGATGTAGTACAAGAAAATGGCATTGGAAAAATAAAAATGCAAAAAACAAAGGAACGTGAAGTTATTTATAGTTTTGCCAAACCTAAAACAGGTGCAGACCTAAATATCATTGCAAACGATTATCTTTTTCAATAAGTGCTTAAGTGGGCTATAAACCGACTGCAGCTAGTTCAGAATGCCGTTGCCAGGGATCCTTACCAGATGTAAAAAGCGTGATCACATCACCCCCCTGTCTTGCCCAGCTGCACTGGCTACCTGTAAAGTTCAGGATTATTTTTAAAACCCTCCTGCTCACCTACAATGCACTTCATCACACAGGTCCAGAGTACCTCCTCAACCTGCTGACCCGCTATGTCCCTGCCCGCAAGCTGAGGTCCTCTGACTCTGGACTTCTTGTTATCCCCAAGCAAAAGTGCAGCACACTTGGAGAACGCTCGTTTAGCGTCATGGCTCCGACTCTTTGGAACCTTTTCCCAGCTTTGGCGCGTGATGCTCCCACTGTCGCTTGCTTTAAATCAACTCTCAAGACCCACCTATTAGCTGCTGTGTTGCTGCTACTATTTCATGTATTATGCTACTATCATGTATTATGCACTTCCCACTGTATTTAATGTATTATGCTTTTTTAATGTATATCATGTATTATACATTTCTCTGTATTTAAAATATTATGGATTTTCTTGTTACTGCATCTTGTAAAGTGCTTTGTGATGGTGGTCCACTATGAAAGGCGCTATATAAAATAAAGATTGGTTGATTGATTGATAAACTTGTTTGAACAGTGGTTAAAGCCAAGAAAGAAATGCAAAAGCTGAGTTTAAATGTTAAATGTTGTGTAATTGATGGAGGTTTACAAAGTGATGATAAAATTGCTTTTGTTCCTGAAAAAAAGAAAAAGTAGTTCTTGCTGTTTAAATGAGGAATGAAAAACTACATCTCCCAGAGTGACATAGCTATCCAAGAACACTGATTGTCTAGCAATCAGTTAAACTAATACACCTGTTCATAATTTATCAAGCCAGGCAGGTATAAAAGGACAGGTTTCAAAGACAATAGCTGTCTGTGGGAAGGTACACAACTGTGTAATAGATTTGAACACAGTGTAAAATAAAACAAAGTATATTAAATCTGTGATTTGTGAATAATATATTCACTAAACCCGATTAACGTCTGACTAAATTTAGGGATCCTATTAAGTTTGATTAGCCGAGTTCCCACTGGAAAAGCGACACAGCGTAACAAATACACATACAGGTACCGTCCTGTTTAAACCTATCCTTTGTGGTCGACTGTGCTTTATCCACCAAAGTGTCAGGAGCCCATTACTGCGTTCAAAACTGTAAATAAAGCTTTGTCACAATTTTTTAATTATGAAAACTTTTTTACGTTAATGTACAATTGTATTACCCTACTTTTAGCAAAAATATGAAATGCTAAACTGAAATTACAAGCCCTTTTCTAAGTGTTATGTTTGAAATGTGTAATACTGATTAACTAATTTTGAAATGATTGTTGCTTAATAAAATGGTATTTGCTTTTCTGTTGAATTGGTCTGACTGTGGTTTCGTTAATCAACAAAATATCTGCCCCTTCTCTTCAAAGCCACTTTGTTAGAAGATTCGTAGAATTAATCAATCAAAATATCAAAGGGTGACATCATAGAAATGTTTTAAAAAGTGGTTAAAGCTTAAAATGCATATCCTTAATCGGTTACCTTGAAATGTGGTATAAAAAGCAAAGGGTGCCAATACTTTTGTCTGCGACCTGTAGTAATAAACATTAGGGTCTTCCCTTGTGAAACCCAGTGGAAATCAGTATGAATTCAAAGAACTGCACTGTATAATTCTGGAGGGAGAAGACAGTTTGAGTGAGTTTGTGTAGAGAAGGAAGGATGCAGCTGTACAGCTTTGCAAGTAGCTGCAAGCTGGTTACAAGTTACAAAAAATAGAAACGTCTGCGAGCACAAAGGGCTTTTTATGTAGTACCTTAATAATAAAATGATTTTGCTCCAACTCAGTAGTTTTCTGGTATAAGATATGTAAGGGGTTAATAATATGCAACCTGCATAATATTTAAGCCTTACCCAATGGAGACTGTAACCCCAAGAAAAGAGCTAATAAGATAATTCATACTAGTTTATTGCAGTTTACAGGTAGTGTTACATAATATTATTATTATTATTATTATTATTATTAATAATAATAATAATAATAATAATAATAATAATAATAATAATGATGATGATGATGATGATGATGATGATGATGATGATGATGATGATGATAATAATAATAATGTTGTACTGGTGATGGATCAAAAGAGTTTGCAACCCATGGTAGGAGGAGGCTTTGCTGTTGTTGGTACTGATGTACAATGATGGCGAGGCTGGGTCCATGTGCCTGGAGAAAGGGGTTGAGAAATGGAATCAGGATCTCGTCTCTGTACCTGGCAGCTGTCAGATTCTTGTTGATAACAAGCAGTGCCATCCTCTGTGTTAACAGAATTAGGGGTCATTAACAGTTTGCAGTTTATTGTCTGTGTTTAGAATATTACACCTTTGCTAAAATGATCTTGAGCAATTTATTAAGCAGAAATGCATAGAAATATTGCCTGAGGTACTACAAAGCACTTGGCCCTTATTCTCAGGTTTATGATTTCATTCAAGCTCTATATAATTAAATGAATACTTTTATATTTGATGCCGTCATTCATTTTATACAACATGTTGTGTGACATTATGCAGACTAATTTGCATATGTTACACTATTAATGAATAGTAATTATATTGTTTTACTCTAAAAGGTTAAGCTTATGAATCCACTTTGTAAAAACAAGTTCTGACTTCCTGCATGAGGTTATTGCAGAATTGTAGCAAAGGTCAAATACCTGTACCTGTTACATTTACAAAAAAAAAAAACATTTTAAATGCCTTTTTAGCCAATTACTACTGCATACAGTATTCAACCTTTGGGTCATAACATAGAAATAGAAAGTTTAAAAAGTCTGTGGCTAAGCTCCCAGAGGACTAACTTGCAGCTGTGAGCCCCGGTTGTATTTCCCCTGAGCCCAAAATGTAAAAATAAGTAGTTTGTTTCATTTAATTTTTTTTTTTCGAAGTTCAGAGGTCCAAGTTTCTATTTTTTTTAAACAGATGGAGTGCTAACAAGCCCTCTCTCGTAGAATCAAAATTCACAGCTATAAAACCTCAAAAATAAATAAACCTCTCAGTAAAGGAAAGTGAACATTCTTAAGGACACTCTAAAGCACAAGGTAGTACAATTTACATGGAATTGCTCTTATGTGATTTCCTACAGTATCTATTATGTGCACTTAACATTTTAACCCCGACTAAGTTTGTATGGTTAGTCGCTCCCAAGGGGTTGCTTTGATGCAAAGCCATCAACACAATCTCAATAGTACAGCACACAAGTTGTTTGAAGCAGCTTTTTGAGACTGTATTGTATGTAGTAGCAATTGAAGTGAAAAATCTGTTAGCAATTTGATAATGTATGGGGTGACCGTTTAATCCTGGTGTTGAGCAACATTTTCTCATCCCTTGTAGAACAAATATTATGTTCATGTCACTGTGTATAAAACATAGACATTTTGGTTTCATATTTCATCATTCAGATTCAGATTTCATCATCAATCCAAATCTTCCATGGTATTGTTTTTTTGATATGTGAACAACATTGCCTGGATTTAAATGTCCATTATGATTATGGTTTAGTATTTAGTCTACTTACTATGTTGCAGGAGCAGCTGATAACAAATGGACCATCTCAGAGCAGGATATTGAGGTATTTCTTGGATCTTCTAATAGATGTATATTACATATTTGTTAAGAAAATGTTGTTTTAAGACACTTTTTTAAAACCAGGTTATGAGCAGATTTATTTGGCCTAACATGATTTTTTTTTTCTCAATTAAATAAACATCCAGTAAATGGACATTAACTGTGCATCATAAAATATAAAATGTTATTGGCATTGCGGTTTCATTTGAAGTTGTTTTGCTCTTTTGTTGTCCCATGTTCAGGCACACAGACTCAGACGTCGTAGCCGCTATTACACACCAGACAAGAATGTAACCTGTAAAATGTAACAAACATGACCATGTATCAAAAAATTGTCCTACCCCCAAGGTAAGCACCTGTTTTGAATAGTGAACAACCATCTGTACAGATTCCTGTAAAAATCGTTGTATAGGTCGCACTGGCATAAAAGTCACTGACCCCTTTTTGAGACTTTAATTTTAGGAAGAAAAAAAACCCACTTTGTTTTTAAAATACTTTTTTTACAATTGATTTTTTCCCCTACATGCTCAACACTGATAAACAAAGAAATACATAAGTTTAGTTTTGAAATAACCCTCATTTGCAACATTTTATTGCATTGATAATTTTACAGTGGTGTTTTTCATTTTTAGTTAAACTGCTAATAGAAACTATATTCCGTTTTTCAAAATTTCTAAATAACTGGTTCAGGTAAATTTTAAGTGCAATGTAAACCACTGACAAATGGTACAAATAATAATTAACAGTGCACCAGCAAGTAAAATCAAGTTATACATACTACATCACATCTATATTAACCTGTTAGCTACCCAAATACTTCAAGAACATATGTTCTGCATTACTAAACATTTCTTTCCACAACCATACTTGGAAAATATAGTTCGAGCTGCATTGGCTTTTACAAATGTTTTGTATTAATTAACATTAAAAAAGCAACATATTAACCAGTGCTGCTGCATCAATTAAAAAAGCAAAAAAATAATAAACTTAACAGTGCACCATCTAATAACCAGTGTTGCATACGGTGCAGTACAACTGCATTCAACTTCCTGCTATACAATGATTCATTGTGTTTTGTTAATCAGAACCATAACCATACACATATTTTACAAGTGTACCACTGTGTTGCACTGAGATGTAGAACAAGTTACAGTATGTATTAAAGTCATTCAAAGTACCAAATCCAAACAAAATCAACACTTTCCTCTATCAGCTTGTTTTTCTTTTGCCATATTTAAAGTTAGTCTTTGTTTGGTCACCAGTCACATACTGTTTAAGCAACAGAACCCTGTAACAGGGCGAGCAACCCTGTACAGGGTTTATTTATTTTTAGAGCGAAGTCTCCCCCTCTGCCCCTGTGTTATTTTGTATTTGTTTATTATGATTTATTTATGTATTTATATGCCGGCTAAGTGCTGTATGTTTTGTTATTGTTTTTGTATTTATTATTGTATTTATATATGACGGCGGAGACAGGCGGTTTTGTTTATTTTAAAACGTGTCCTGGCAGAGGCGAGATTGGTGCTCGTCCTCTGCCAGGAATAATTCATAAACTCGTGCAGAAGCTGGCCATCTCCCGAATTAATTAAGTAATTAATTTTGTTGCTAATTGGGAGATGGTCATTTGCATAAAAGCCTGCAGCTCGCTGCACTCGTGGTGGGTGTGTTAGAGCGGAGAGAGTGAGTGAGCAAAAACGAAACTAAAAGAAAAACAAAATCCAGGATCAGTGAAGGCTACTGCCCAGCCTGACCCTGGATCATTTATTATTATTTTGTGTTCGAGATTTGTTTTGTTTACCTGTTTTATTTTGCTCTGAGAACAGTGTTTTGTGTTTAAATATTTTATTTATTTTTGTATTATTTGAATAAAACGGCCCAGCCGTGTCTTTCTTTTGCAACTGCAGTTGCCTGTGTGTGTTCTTCCTGCATCTGGCCTGACGTCATGTCTCAGCCATTCCTGTCACAAACCCTCATAAGAGGGCATTTAAAATAATGAGGAGGACCTTACCAAACGATAAAGCCCTCTTATGAGGGTTCTATTGCTATTAGAAAATTGATACATTAAAAAAAACAAAAAAACATTTACAGTTTCTTTTTTTTCCGTGATTTTATGCAGCACTAGTTTTTGTTGCTAACGAATACATTATTATAATATGAGTAATGCAGTTTGCTGAGAATTCCTTCTGAGCTCTGGTAGCCTTCGGGCTTCATCCCAACAGTGGACGCTTCGTGGGTATTTACAATTGCCAAATAATAAAAAAAGCTTCTACTTACTGTGGCAGAATGGCTTGTGGGGGGACGTCAGACTAGGAAACGAATCCAAACAAACAACATACTGGTGGGTTGAATGAGCCGCTGGCTGCGCTCAGTATTTATATACAAAGTAATAAACAAACTTTCAAATAACAAAAGAAAACGGAACGATGGCCAAAATAAACAAACACAAACAAACAAACAAAGGACACAAGTACTTTCAGGATGGTTCAAAGTAAGTAGCATTCGTTTTGTTCCTTTGCAGTTTGTTTTACATGCAACACGTCTTTCTCCAACTGTCTAACACACTCCCCTGTCTGCAAAAACTGCAGATTTCTTATAGTGGTGGTGCGAGATTAACTAGCTATCAATTATCTTATTAACCCCTCGGCCACACTTTGCACAAGTTTAATAAATCTGCGTGACTGTCAGCTACAGTGCCGTGAAAAAGTATTTGCCCCCTGTCTGATTTTCTGCATTTTTGCATATTTTTGACACTGAATGTTATCAGATCTTCAACCAAAACCTAATATTAGATAAAAGGGACCGAGTGAACAAATAACACAAAAATATGATACATATTTCATTTATTTATTAAAGAAAGTTATGCAACACCCAATGCCCCCGTGTGAAAAAGTAATCGCCCCTTTAGACTCAATAACTGGTTACGCCACCTTTAGCAGCAATAACTGCAACCAAACACTTCCTGTAGTTATTGATTAGTCTCACAGCACCGTGGAGGAATTTTGGCCCACTCCTCCATGCAGAACTGCTTCAACTCAGTGACATTTGTGGGTTTTCGAGCATGAACTGCTCGTTTCAGGTCCTGCCACAACATCTCAATGGGGTTTTAGGTCTGGACTTTGACTAGGCCATTCCAAAACTTTAAATTTCTTCAACCATTCTGATGTAGACTTGCTTGTGTGTTTCGGATCATTGTCTTACTGCATGGCCCAGCTGCGCTTCAGCTTCAGCTCACGGACGGATGGCCTGACATTCTCCTGTAGAATTCTCTGATACAGAGCAGAAATCATGGTTCCTTCAATGATGGCAAGGCGTCCAGGTCCTGATGCAGCAAAGCATCCCCAAACCATGACACTACCACCCCATGAGGTTCTTACTGTGGAATGCAGTGTTTGGTTTTCGCCAGACATAACGGGGCCCATGTCGGCCAAAAAGTTCCACTTTTGACTCATCTGTCCATAGATTGGTTTAGAACATGATTAAACACAGTTTGAAACATAACATTCAAGGTCCATTATCAGAGATTTAAGCCCTCGTATTGACCAATCAGGTTAAAGGAAACCTGTGATCCATTTTCAGTTTTTTCATTAATTCCAAACTCTCTTTCAGCATTGTGCAACTTCAAACCTGCTGTGTAGCTTCCTCATTGTTTGTCTGACTTTATCCAGTCTTAAACACACCTGCATTATAATTAGGGCTTTAGATTTTTGGTTTTAACCGATAAAAACCAATAAAACACCCCCAATTGGTGCATATCCAAAACACACTGGAAAAACACTGGAAATGGTTACTCAGTTAGTTGACTTTACCCCTTTCCCCACGAAAAAATAAGCAGTACAATAAGCTACAAAAAAGTGCAGTTGGGCAGTGTCCCTCCTTCCTGACTTGTATCTATCATTGATTCATTCTGAATACTTTAAACCCACCCCAACTACTGGTGCAGCAACTTACTACATTTCTATTGGAGGATTGTAACACATGTGCAAGATTTAAAACGAGATTACAATTACTAGAAGCGGAGGATTGTTCTTTTTCGCGAGATTTAAAGCTATATTACTGTTCCATCAAGGGAGTATTTATAATAACACTTGTGGAATTTAAAACTGAATACAAAATTGTGTTGAAATATAAAAAAATGCCTAGCACACAGAAACCCCAGAAGAATTTTGGTGTGATCGTAATGATTTCGTTGTGGAAGACAGCAAAGGAAAGAAGGTACAATTGAAGTGTGCAAGTACTGTCAAGTTCATACATATTGACGTTAGTGAAGTTAGCAAGCGGTTCGCAGTTTGCTGTTTTTTCCAGCTCATGTTAATCCAGCTGGCTATTCCAGCCTGCAGTTCGCTATTCCAGCCTGCAGTTATCTATTCCAGCTTGCTATTCTTTTTTTCCAGCTTGCTATTTGTTTCTACACCATGCTCTTGATTTTTACAGCTTGCTATTATATTTTTGCAAATAAAAAACACGAATGTGGAGTTTTACCGCAGTCTGATGTTTGCTTATTTTTTTTTCAATTTTCGAACTGTATATGAAAAAAATGAAAAATGAAAAGAACAAACTATTTTCAGTTTTCCAATTTCTGAAAACGGTAAAAAAAAAAAAATGGGGGATGTAATGAGCTGATCTCTATAAAGCGCACGCTAAAAAATAAATCTATGGTGCAAATATTAGGAACACTTTATTTTGCTTAAGTTTACAATTATTGTGCACAAAAATAAATATTCACTGGAAATGATGAGCGTCTCACCTCTTACTAACTCCAGTCTATCTCATCTGGTAACTTGCCTGTCACTGAGGCTACAGACCATGCAGCTCCTCCCCCTCCCCCCTCCCCTGTCAGCTCGTACCGCTGTTTCCACACCAGACACCCAATGGGAAGGCTCCCTGTCTGCTTGCAGGAATCACAAGCTTTCCTATTGGCTGAATGCACATGATTTGAGGGCACCAGTAAACTACTCACTATCTGCAGCGTCCAATCACAAAAAAGTAGAGACACATCTAGGATAATAATATAAAAACATATATAATTGTGACAGGATGACTGGGCGGTGACGTCACGGCAGAAGCAGGAAATAAACAACAGAGAGGTGGAGTTTGGTGGAGCTGAGCGAATGGTTTCGCTCAGCATTTAATAAATAAACAGACAGAAAATAAACGGTTGTAACAAAAACACACAAAACACAGGACACGGCACTTGCGCCAAAATAAATAGACAAACAAAACGGACTATACACTAAACACACACGAACAGACAAACACGGTGAGTAAGAACACTTTTACTAATACTTTAACTATCACCTCCGTCTCCTATCCCGTTCTCCGCTCACCAACACCCAACCCGAGTGAGTGAAAACATGCAGCTTTATGCAGTTGTACCGAGACTCGATTGCTAGTCAATCATTCAATTGGAATCTCGGTACAACTGCACGTGAATTAATTAAGTGTACTCCCGTGACCACACATTACATTTTAACCAGCACGTGAAAGTGATTTGTGCCATCCTCGTGCCTAAATACAAACCTACATTTTTAAATACACGTGAAACACAGACCCGCTTATATCCCGTGTACCAGTGACTATACACCAACATTTACACACAACACGTAACACAAAATACACAGGGGGGGGCACTTTGCCACAATAATATATTGTCCTTGATCTAGGGGAGGCTTTTTGGGTTTGCTACAGCCCACATCACTATGGAACGTAGTTCCACCCGGGGTATTTACACTGCCTACTTCCTGACCATCTTGTTATTAGGGTTTCCAGCTTGCTATTCATTGCTGTGGCTTCTATAGCGATATTGTGGCGAATAGCTAACTGCCGTTTTTGACCTACTTCCCGACCACTTAGGACCACCAAACTTGGTATGTGAGATGTACTTGACGACACCTACATTCATATCTCTGTGCCACCTATAGGGGCGCTGTGGCAAATAGCTAACTGACTTTTCTATTAGAATGCGAAACTAATGACTATTACTTAAAAGTTGCTACATTAAAATCCACTATCAAATCATTATATACAAGCACCTCTATGCTGCTTTTTTATTCTTATATCAGAATAATGTGCCAGAGCCCTGGGGGAGGGGGTGGGTATTGCAACAGGGAACCAATTACCACATACATTACACACACGCAAGTACAATGTGGGACAGTTACTTTGTTAAAACCCTTGACAATTTTAAATACCTCTATTAAGTCGCCTCTGGCTCTTCTTTCTAGGCTATACAGATTCCGCTCTTTCAGTCTATCTTCATATGACATGCCCTTCAATTCTGGAAATCCTTGTGTTGTTCTCTTCTACTCTCTATTGCCTCAATGTCTTTCTTATGATATGGGGACCACAACTGGACACAATATTCTAGGTGTGGTCGTACCAGTGCATTGTATAATTTTAATATAACTTCTCTTGATTTGAATTCAACTGTCTTGGCTATATAACCAAACATTCTATTTGCCATTTATATAGCTTAAGAGCTATTTTTATAGCTTAAGAGCTATTTTTATAGCTTAAGGCTTAAGAGACTCATCCACTACGACCCCCAAGTCCTTTTCATACAGAGCCTCCTCTATTTCGTTACTATTCATGCTGTACTTGCCTGTAATGTTTTTGCACCCTATGTGCAAGACTTTGCATTTATTCACATTAAATTTAATCTGCCATGTGTCAGCCCAAGCTTGAATCTTGTCTAAATCTCTTTGTATTTTAAAGTTGCTGATTGGGAGTTGGCTACCCTGCCAGTTTTGTGTCGCCTGCAAATTTGCATAGTTTACTGATTATGTCTTGGTCCAAGTCATTTATGTAGTCATGAAGAATAGCAATGGTCCCTGTGGTACCCCACTTGCTACGTTACTCCAGTTTGATGCCTGGTCTCTAATTGTAAATCTCTGCTTCCTAAATTGTAACCTGTTATGAATCCATGCTGCTACTTTATCATTTATTCCTACTGATTTAATCTTTAGATATAGCCTTTTGTGCGGTACTTTGTCTCATGCTTTTTGAAAATCTAAGTAGATGATGTCATACACACTATCCTTGTACACTCTAGTAGTCACCTTCTGAAAAAAAATCTAGTAAAATTAACAAGATCTATCCTTCCTAAAGCCATGTTGGCTGTCACTTATAATATGTTGTTACTATAGAAGTATTCCTCCATTTTGGTCCTTATTATAGTTCCATGATACATGTGATTGATGTTAAACTTGTAGGTCTTTAGTTCCCAGAGTCAAATTTATCTATCTCCCTTTTTAAATATAGGAGCAGCATTGCCAATTTTCCAGTCCAGTGGGATGGCTCCATTATGTAGATTTATTGAATATATAACGTATTGGTTTAAAAATGTGTTCTCTCGTTTCCGTAAGGACTCCTGGACAGATTCCGTCGGGCCCTGAGGATTTGTTTATTTTAAGTGCTGCTAGCTCACTTAGTACATAATTCTCTTCTATAACAAACACTGGTAATGATGTTTGTGTACATTCTGTTAACCTTGGTATATTGTATAAATCCTCTTTTGTAAATACTTGTACAAACTGTTGATTAGGTACATTTGCGATTTGGTTGTCTTTAGTCACTAAATTACCACTGCTGTCACGTAAACTACTGACTTCCTCTTTCAGTTTCCTTTCCATTAGCATAATATTGAAAAAACATTTTGGATTAAGTTTACTATCTGACACCACTTGTCTCTCTAATTCCCTTTTCACTCTCCTAGTCTGCTTTTTAAGGTCTCTACAGGCCTCTCTGGATTCTATTTGTGAGGCTGCTCCCTTTGATTTAACAGAAAGATATCATTTTATTAAATTTTTAATACCCAGCTTAATACATGGATTTACCCATCGTGGTTTCTTTTTCTTAAGTTTACCTTTCCACATTTTTGGGATAAATTTATCCTGCATTTCTAACATTATATCCCTAAATGTAATCCAATTGTTTTCAGCTTCGTTATCTATTAGTATTCTATCCCAGTCTATGTTTAGAAGCTCCTGTTGCATTCCTTTGTAATCTGCTCTCCTGAAATTGTAAACCATTGTCTTTGATTTATGTACTGCCCTTGATTTATTTGCCACAAACTTTATCATATTATGGTCACTTATTCCTAGTGGTTCTATTACCTGTAAGTTGTGTGTCCTTGCTTCATTGTTTGTTAATACCAAATCTAGACATGAATTGTATCTAGTTGGGACATTCACCATTTGTGATAACAAGTAATCTTACACTATCATTCCCATGTCTGAACTGTTGTATGAGGTCATGTGGGCCCAGTTTACGTTTGGGAAGTTAAAGTCTCCCATAATTAGAGTGTCCCCTTCCTTACCTATTTTTTTGATGCTTGCATATAAGTTTTAATTTAATGATTCATCAGAACTTGGGGGCCTATAACAGACTCCCACTATTAAGCCTTTAGATTAGATTTTGTTTAATTTAATCCATATTGATTCATTGTTGTTGCCATTACTTGCCAGTATTTTCCATTCTAAGTCGTTTTTAATGTATATTGCAACCCGTCCCCCTCTTTTATCATGTCTATCTTTCCTAACTAACCCGTATCCTTCCATGTTAAACTTGTCTTCATCATTTGGAATTAACCAGGATTCTGTTATCCCTATAATATCATAGTTATCCACATTGACTACAGCTTCTAATTCTAGAAATGTATTTGTAATGCTTCTTGCATTTAAATATAGGCATTTCAGTTTATGAACAATTTGGTTGCACTTTGTTGTGTGCTGTGCAGTTTGTAGTGTAGCTCCCCCTGGCTCTATTCTTCCTGCCCCACCTATGTAATATACTGATTCCATGAATGTAACAGATAAGATTGGGCACGTTTTTAGTCATTACAATCTTTCATGTAATTGAAGCTCATTCTTTAAGTTGTTATTATTTATTTATTTCTTTTTTAATTTTTTTTATTTGCTTAGCTGGCCAAATAGATATGGTATTAACATAATTATTCATAACATTTATTTGCACAAGTTTTTTTTCTGTAGTATGCAGACAGGTTTTCAAAAGCTCAAAAAAGCCAGTTAGCTATGCGGTTAGCTATTCACTGCAGCGTTGCTATAGGTGCCACAGAAATGAATAGCAAGCTGGAAACCCTAATAGCAAGATGGTCAGGAAGTAAGCAGTGTAAATACCCCGGGTGGAACTATGTTCCATGGCGATGTGGGCTGTAGCAAACCCAAAAAGCCTCCCCTAGATCAAGGATAATATATTATATATGTTTTTATATTATTTTTATATTATTATCCTAGATGTGATTAGTTTACAGGTGCCCTCAAATCCTGTGCATTCAGCCAATAGGAAAGCTTGTGATTCCTGCAAGCAGATGGAGCCTTCCCATTGGCTGTCTGGTGTGGAAACAGCGGTATGAGCTGCCAGGGGAGGGGAGCTGCACGGCCTGTAGCCTCAGTGACAGGCAAGTTACCAGATGAGATAGACTGGAGTTAGTAAGAGGTGAGACGCTCATCATTTCCAGTGAATATTTATTTTTGTGCACAATAATTGTAAACTTAAGCAAAATCAAGTGTTCCAAATATTTGCACCATAGATTTATTTTTTTAGCGTGCACTTTATAGAGATCAACTCATTACATTTCCCCCCCAATGTTTTTATTTTTATTTTTTTACCGTTTTCAGAAATTGGAAAACTGAAAATATTGTTTGTTCTTTTCATTTTTCTTTTTTTTTTTTCATCTAAAACATCAAACCGTGGTAAAACTCCACATTCAGGTTTTTTTTTTATTTGCAAAAAAAGCAAAAATAGAATAGCAAGCTGGAAAAATCAATAGCAAGCTGGAGTAGCGAATAGCAAGATGGAAAAAATGAATAGCAAGCTGGAGTAGCGAATAGCAAACTGGAAAAAATGAATAGCAAGCTGGAGTAGCGAATAGCAAGCAGGAAAAAATCAATAGCAAGCTGGAGTAGCGAATAGCAAGCTGGAAAAAATGAATAGCAAGCTGGAGTAGCGAATAGCAAGCTGGAGTAGCGAATAGCAAGCTGGAAAAAATAAATAGCAAGCTGGAGTAGCGAATAGCAAGCAGGAAAAAATGAATAGCAAGCTGGAATAGGGAACTGCAGGCTGAAATAGTGAGCTGGATTAACATGAGCTGGAATAGCGAGCTGCGAACCACTTGCTAACTTCACTAACGTTACATACTGTAATGATTATTGTGCAAATTCTAACGAGTATCAATCATTATTGAGTTAAAATGCTTAAAAAAAAACCTTCCCAAACAGTAACAGTTTAAAGGAACAATAAGTCCTCTTTTTATAGCGCATGGTATAAAAAAACTAATTCAAACAAATCCCGATGTTTTAAGACATGTTTCATAAATACAGTGGCATTTAAATATAGCAGTCACCAATTTTCATATTCCTGCTGTCACTAGCCTCTGCCTTGTTTTGTGTAAAATCTGACAAATTTCCAGTGTAAACATAACGGTAAATTAAGAAAAAATAAATTTAAAAAAAATCAACCCCACTGTCCGAAGGAGAAAAATAAACCAGGTTTGAAAACTACATTAACATTCATGGGGTTCCTATGCGGGTCAATTTACACGTGAAATGACGATCGCGTGCACGTTTGGGAGAATTACTCGTGTAAATCAGATCTGTGGCCGAAAAAAGCGGCCAAAGAGAGGGATAGGGTAAATCTTGTGTAAACACACTGGAAAACCACGCCCAGTTTCGCATGGAAACCCGTATTTCACGTGTAAATGTTAATGAGCGTGTTTATCCTTAACTATAAATATTGCAAAGGATCAGGTCAGTTGTTACTGTGGATTCCAAGATGGCAGAAAGTAGTGGCTGATGGGCGATTTTATGGTTAGCAGTGGAGTAGTTCACTGCTAACCAGCCTTTTTTTATTATTGTTTTTTGCTGTGTCTGGTATGTCATGTGGTATATATCTTTTGGGTTTACAGTTCTGTATAAAACCACTTACCAGGAACTGCGTTATGCATTTGTTATAGTATTAAAGCAGCTGTTTGAGAATACCCTTGCTGTAAAAACTACACTAAAGTTAAACACGAAGAGCAAGTGAGCTGCTTAACTGAATTAATTCCCGATTTTTGATCCCAGCTATGTCCAAAGACAACGCGCGTCTGCCCTCCACGTTAATAAATATAGTTTGTGAACTGGACGTCATAAGTAGGGGTCTACTTAAATCGCGGTAAATTTACGTATTTTTCACGGGTATGTTGCGGAATAAAATTAGGATTTCACAGACATTTCGTGGACTTGTTTAAACATTAAATAAACCCAAGTAGACAGTATTTCAGAACACTCTAAAGCCTAAAAATAGCGGTACTTGCTTTCTTACTAAAACAGAGTGCTATCACTTGTTAAAGGCAAGCATGCAGCATCCCCCTGCAGTTGACTTGCCCATACATTGAGACTGCACGTTCTGCATCCACTGAATTGGTTGGAAGTTAAGGCAAAGCTTTGCCAAGTTATACAGATGTGGAAATTGATTAGAAACAACCCAGAAACTCGGTTACACAAGGGCATCTGGCATAATTTAATAAAGGCAATGTACAGTGGCTATGAAAAAGTATTCACCCCCCTTGGACTTTTCCACATTTTATACATTTTAATGCCTTGGAAATGTTCTTATATCCTACCCGATTGGTGCTTTTGAAGAACCTTATTCCGGATTTGCTTTGAATGTTCCTTCGTCTTCATGATGTAGTTTTTGTTAGGAAATGTACTAACCAACTGTGGGACCTCCCAGAGACAGGTGTATTTAACCTGAAATCATGTGAAACACCGTAATTGCACACAGGTGGACTCCATTCAACTAATTATGTGACTTCAAAAGACAATTGGTTGCACCAGAGCTTATTTCGGTGTGTCATAGCAAAGGGGGTGAATACTTATGCAATCAATTATTTTCTGTTTTATATTTGTAATTCATTTAGAACAATTTGTAGATTTTATTTTTCACTTCGACATTATGGACTTTTTTGTGTTGATCAGTGGCAAAAACTTTGATTCCATGTTGTAACACAATAAAATGTGGAAAAGTCCAAGGGGGGTGAATACTTTTGAGAGCCACTGTATGCAGCACGTTTGTTGTCATATTATTTGTCCCACCAAATAATTTATTTTATTAGTACCGAGTCAAAACATAGAGAACGTGGCTATTCAGGTCTAAAATTCCAGCTGCGAAAAAGTAAGCAGCATGTTGAAGCGAGGTGGCTGTGCTGGATCGGTTTAGTACTGATTTAACTTGCTTACAGGAATACTTTTTGTCTGGGCTGACTTTCCAGTTTGGTTTCTGAAAGCTGTTCATTTTACGTTCTGTTCAGCAGCCTCTTTAGTAGCCTTTTGTTTAATGTGTGATTCTGAAGCTAAATAGCGATCAATCATATTTTCTCCAAAGACACATTAAGATATGCAAAACAATTACCTTAGTCTGCCTGTACAGTTTCTTTGGGAAACATCTTGAAATGATCATCAGCCGAAATATACTTTGCTTTTTTTGTCGTCCATTTCTACTATTTTACCTCCAATGCTGAAAACTAGATTTTAGCAACCTAAATCAAAACAATGCAGCACTGACTTTGTCCCACCCCCTACTGCACAGTATAGGTCACATAAAAGCAGTAAAGACGCACTGATAGGCTGATTAAAACTTTGTCATTTGAATAGTAAACAAGAACGTTAACTGCTTTGGATCATTTTTTTGTGTAAATGTTATTTGTGGACTTTTTTGTTTGTTTGTTTTTTGCTTAAGTGCAGTGCACACGGGACGGCGAACGAATAAAAAAGGGCTATCTACAGAAGGAAGACACGTAGTTTGCATCGCTTGCGTTGTGCAGTAGTTCATTTAAACGCGGTTTCTTTTTTTTTCCTCTCTGTACTTGTTTGTATGCATTGGCCCAAGAGGTGAATTTCATGGTGACCCCTCAATTTCACGATTTCCGCGAAATCGCAATTTAGGTAGACTCCTAGTCATAAGCCAGCTGGATCGCCCAAAACAGTGCAACAACATTATCCAAGTTGTTGATGCCCTCTCAGAACAGACCAAATACAATTGCAAATGAACGTATTGATTGTGTTTTATTTGTTTGTATTTTTAACACAGCAGTAAATCCAACACAACTTAAAAGAAAGGAGAGCATCTCTGACAGCCCAAGCCTCCTCAAATTGAAAAACAATTTGGTCAAGAGCAGTAAAGCACATTATTAACCAAGCAGGCACAGGGTATTTTGCTTTATTACAGCAGCTTAAATTCACTCGTGAACCAGTTCTCTGAGCATGGAAACCACATTTTCACAAGATTTCCATTACATGAGAGTAGATGTTAAAACTTCATGCTAATTTGAACTTGGCTCTCGCCAAGATAAGCACCAACTAAGACGTAGCTTCACAGTAAACTAATGTGATCCATAAGTGTCTCCATCCATTTGCGCTTCCTTCCATATGATGATGTAGATATCCTTCTGTCTGGTGTTGACGGCTGAAGTGTAATGCTGGCTCCAGGGATCAGCTTATTCCTCCCTAGCGCATCAGCACACACAACGGCTGCGATGCTGGCTCCGGGGATCAACCATAGTGCGGTCTCCCCAGCGCATCAGCATGACAACCGTCTGGATTGAGCTAAGTAGGGTACATCTCTGGGGTCTTCAAGTGGGCACCTTCCATCCTCTGTGTTTTGTCGACTAGCCCACGACACCTCAAGAGGGCTCGACAGTGATTCTGGCGTCCCAGCATCACCCCCCTCCGTCCCCCACTCAACTCAGCCCAGCTTACTTACCTGTACATCAGCGTTTCTTTCTTTCTATTGTGCTTGAGATCCCCAGCCAGAATCTTTCCGTCTCAACCACAGCCAGTTGCTGCTCCTCTCTGCTGCTTCAGATAAGTTCTTCACTGTGCGACGCAACTCTTGGCCATTGAATCCGACATCTCTGAGAAACCGGGTTGTAGTGTGCCACAAATCCTCGACAACCCACTTCCACTGGGTAAACCCAGACTCTCCATCCTCGCTGTTCCGCTTCAGTGGCTAGTTGAGCATACCGCAGTTTCTTCCTCTTATACGCCTCATCTACAGCATCCTCCCATGGCACTGTTAACTCTACCAGGTGAACAAGGCGTGCTGATCCAGACCACAAGACAATATCTGGTCGAAGGTTAGTGGTGGCAATCTCAGGTGGAAAAATAAGCCGTTGACCAACATCTGCCAGCATTCACTAGATTTGTTATTGTCATCGGTACACTGAAAAAATCAAATGTAGCCCAAAGAAGTTCATGTGGCACTGAACCATATGCATTAGCCAAATCCAGGAATGTCACATGGAGCTCCTTCCTCTCCTTTTTAGCTGATTGAATTTGTTGCCAGATCACATTGATGTGTTCTAAGCATCCTGGGAAACCTGGAATGCCCGCTTTTTGTATTGAAGTGTCAATGAAGCAGTTCTTTAATAGGTAAGTTGACAATCTCTGAGCAATAATGCTGAAGAAAATCTTGCCTTCTACGTTTAATAGGGAAATAGGGCGAAACTGACTGATGCTTGTAGAATCTTTTTCTTTAGGTATAAAGACTCCACCTGCTTTCGGCGCCATGCTCTTGGTACAACCTGTTTTCCCATGCTATTTTCATCAATTTCCACAGGATTCGTAGAACTCCTGAAGCACTCTTGTACACTCTGTGCGGAACTCCATTAGGCCCTGGAGATGATGAAGCCCTTGCTTTTTCACAGCTTGCTCTACTTCTTTCCACTTAGGTGCACAGTCCTCCATTTGGTATTCTGGTGGATTGATAAGTGGGATGTCTGACGGAATTGACATAGGCTCCTGCCTTTTTGAATCTGTATGTGTTTCCTCCAAATATCTCTCCAGCTCAAACTTAGATGCTTTTAGTGTGCCATTCTTCTCACTGGTTAATAACTTCTTTACAAATTTGAATGGGTCTTTATAAAAGTTAGTTCTCGCACGCTTTTTGTAGCGTTTCCGTAGGCGCTCAGCTCTGCGCAATGGTCCAAGCTTATCTTTTAAGACCCTTTGTAAGAGATTGAGTCCCTCCTTCTGACTTTCTTCTGCTCTTCTCCATTGCTTCCTCAGCTGTCTCCTTTCTTTAACTAAGTGTTCAATCTCCTGCTGCCGTCTAGACTTTCCAGGAATAGTTTGTACTTTTTCCTTCCTTTCGCTTCCATATGCGTAGATGATGTCCCCAAATTTATCCAGTTTCTTTTCAACTGTTCCACTTAACCTTTCCAATGCAAAGCAGAGATCTGTGTTTACTGTGTCCCATGCAGTTTTCTCACAAGCTTTTGGCCATTTAACTCCAGGCTTGTGCCCGTTGAGGTTCTTTTCTCTCTTACGCTGGTTTGTCTGACCGGGTCCACAAGGATCATTAGGTTCATCACTAACTGTGTCCATGCAAGTCCTCCTCGCGTCTAATACAGGGGTGCTGATATCCTGCGAACTGTGGTTTGCTTCCTGTCGCTGGATTTCATTCGACTGACTTGACTGACTTCGTAAGAAGTACTGATCAATGCGAGGCCCTTGTCCCTTCTCCCTCAAGCATTTCATTCTCCCTTGATGAATCTTCAAACCCCTGACCGTTGTCGCCTTGCTCCAGCCGCAGACACAAACCTGGAGTTCCATGTCTTTGCTAACGGCAGATTTTGAACTAGTCTTTTGTGAAGTACTCTCCATACTCATATCCGTTTCCGTTCCTAAGTCCTTAACCGTGTTGTCCAACGTTGAGTCATCTTCCGCCCCCGCTCTCGCAGACTCTAGGGGTATTTTTCTCTTTAATTTCTTTGAAGCCTTGGGCGGGTGTCTCCAGCATCCTGTAAACACAGAGCTGGATACTGCCGACAAGGGAAGCGAACCCTTGCCAGCCCCAATGGGGTCTCTTTCCTCCAGTCAGCTGTCTCTCCAGGCTGTCATGAGGTCTTTCCCTTGTTGCCAGCTGCACTATTCACAGCAGTCACTGGACGTATCCAGATCTTCATGATTTCCATTACATGAGAGTAGATGTTAAAACTTCATGCTAATTTGAACTTGGCTCTCGCCAAGATAAGCACCAACTAAGACGTAGCTTCACAGTAAACTAATGTGATCCATATGTGTCTCCATCCATTTGCGCTTCCTTCCATATGATGATGTAGATATCCTTCTGTCTGGTGTTGATGGCTGAAGTGTAATGCTGGCTCCAGGGATCAGCTTATTGCCTCCCTAGCGCATCAGCACACACAACGCCTGCGATGCTGGCTCCGGGGATCAACCATAGTGCTGTCTCCCCAGTGCATCAGCATGACAACCGTCTGGATTGAGCTAAGTAGGGTACACCTCTCCTCCTTCTCCTCTACTCTCTCCTCTGCTAAATGTACTTATTTCCAATCTGTAATCCAAGCCTCCACTAACAACCCACGTAAACTATTCTCTACCTTCTCCTCCCTCCTAAACCCTCCCCCCCCTCCTCCCTCCTCCATCTCCCTGATGACTTTGCCTCCTTCTTCTCTTCTAAAATCTCAGATATCCGCAAACTCTTTAACACCTCTCCTCCCCGCACCTCCTCCTGCTCCAACCCCTACACCCACTGCATCCCCTACTAACTCACCCTCCTTCTCCACCTTCTCGCCCCTCTCAGACTCTGACCTCTCCTCCCTGCTCCAGGGTCACAAACCCACCACGTGTGCCCTGGACCCCCTCCCCACTCACCTCTTTCAAGCTGCTGCTCCTGCTCTACTTCCTTCATCTCCTCCCTTCTCAACACCTCTCTACTTTCTGGTCTCTTTCCCTCTGCCTTCAAAAGCCTCTATCACTCCCATCCTCAAAAACCTACCCTCGACCCCACCTCCCTCCACAGCTACCGTCCTGTCTCCCTCCTACCCTTCCTCTCCAAAACCCTTGAGCGGACTGTACACCGCCAGCTCTCTGCTTTCCTGTCCAACCACTCTCTGCTCGACCCTCTCCAATCTGGCTTCCGCTCTGCTCACTCCACTGAAACCGCCCTCCTGTCTGTCACCAACTCACTAAAGTCTGCCCGAGCTGCCTCTCTCTCCTCTGTCCTAATTCTCCTCGACCTCTCTGCTGCCTTTGACACTGTTGATCACTCTATTCTACTGTCCTCTCTCGCTGACCTGGGAGTCTCTGGCACTGCTCTGGCCTGGTTCTCCTCCTACCTCTCCAACCGCACTTACCAGGTAACCTGGCGTGGAGCAACCTCCACACCTCACCCTCTCTTAACAGGAGTCCCCAAGGGTCAGTCTTGGGTCCTCTCCTGTTCTCCCTCTACACCGCTCCCTGGGCCCCTCATCGCATCCTATGGTTTCTCATACCATTTCTATGCTGATGATGCTCAGATTTTCCTCTCCTTCCCCTCCTCTGACTCCACCATCTCCTCCCGTATCTCTACCTGTCTGTCTGCTATTTCCTCCTGGATGCACTCGCATCACCTCAAACTTAACCTCTCTAAATCTGACCTCCTTTTCTTTCCCTCCTCCTCCCCCTCCTCTGATCTCTCTATCTCTGTTCCTCTGGAATCTACCACACTCTCTCCTCTTCCTCCGCTAAGAACCTCGAGTCACCCTGGACCCCTGCCTCTCTTATTCCCAGCACATCTCCACTCTGGCACGCACTTGCCGATTCTTCTTGAGCAACATCCGAAGAATCCGACCCTTCCTCACCAACTACGCCACCCAGCTGCTGGTCCAGGCCTTGGTACTCTCCCGCCTAGACTACTGCAACTCCCTCCTGGCTGGCCTCCCTGCGGCCGCCACCCGTCCGCTCCAGCTCATCCAGAACTCTGCTGCCCGCCTGGTGTTCTCTCTGCCTCGCTTCTCCCACGCAACTCCACTACTCCGCTCACTCCACTGGCTACCGATCACCGCCGCATCCAGTTCAAGACTCTTGTACTAGCCTACAGATGCCTTGACCAGACTGCACCCAGCTACCTCCAGACCCTCATCTCTCCCTACACCCCCACTCGACCTCTCCGCTCCGCCTGCACTAGAAGACTGGCTCTACCTCCTCTACGCTCCCCTGCCTCCAGAGCCCGCTCCTTCTCCACCCTCGCTCCGCAGTGGTGGAATGACCTACCTACAGATGTCAGGACCGCCCAGTCCCTGACCACATTCCAGCCTCCTTAAGACTCACCTCTTCAGACAGCACCTGTAGAACTCCTCTGTTTCCCCTGGGACACTTTCACCCTTCCTTAAATTTGCTTTACTTACTCTTACCTGCCCCTATTTTACTGCATTTAATCCTGTACTTCAGAGTACTGTAATCTGCCATATGTTTAAACTGTAGTATTTGGTATTTATTCATATCTTGATGTAACTGTCACTTATCTGCTGTATTGAATTGTATTTTGTCACACTTGTACTTGCTTGAACTTGTCATTGTATTTATCTTGCTTTTATTGTATTACCTGTACTGTAACACTTGAAATGTATTTGCTTACAATTGTAAGTCGCCCTGGATAAGGGCGTCTGCTAAGAAATAAATAATAATAATAATAATAATAATAATCTCTGGGGTCTTCAAGTGGGCACCTTCCATCCTCGGTGTTTCGTCGACTAGCCCACGACACCTCAAGAGGGCTCGACGGTGATTCTGGCGTCCCAGCTGCTGCATTGTCACTCGTAATCTTCAAAAACAGCACAAGTACTTTACGCATAGTTAATTTACATATCAACCCCCACCTTTCCCATTCATTTGCATGACGTTGGGTGAAAAGCATGGTTTACTCGAGTAAAATAAACTGAGCGAATGGAAACCCAGAAAAGCAACGTGTAATTGACATTTTTCTCGTGTAAATGTCTCGAGTTAAAAAAAAAAAAACTTGCATGGAAACCCCATGATTGTGACTTATTCACATGGAAATAATCTGATATCTCTTTTTTTTTTATTTGCCGTTGGTTAAAATTTATGAATTGTGGCCCAGCTTCTGCTAGCGAAAGCAGCAGTCCCTTCCAGTGTCCCGCGGCTGCAGAGATGCATTTCACATTGCTGTCATATTTTAATCAAAACGTTATAGGACTTTGCATAGCCACTTAGATTTGCATTATCTTCAGTGAATACAACTATATCGTAATTTTTCCAAACATTACATTAGAGGTAGCCTCCCCTTTCCTGCAATGGAACTTTCGATAGCGACAACTGCGGTTAATAATTTTATTTTGCTTCTCCATACTTGAATATGTATAATATCTCTTTCATACATGTATGTGGATTTATTATTAATTGACTTACTGCCCACATCACAACCAAAATATTGTAGCGTTCCACGCAATAGACAGAACAGAAGGAGACAACACGGCGCTTTCAGGTTCAAAGCTTTAGTTATGATCTCTCTCAGCACCCTACAAAACCCACTGTTCTAGCTGCTTGCCCTGGAACGACCACAATGAGCGTGCAACGCCCCCTTTTATAACTTAGCTCCGCCCCTTTATGCTAATCGGGTGCCGGCGCGAACAGCTATCCCATTGGTCCCCAGTCGCACACTAGGATCAATGGGCACACACAACCAACAGCCAATGACGGGCCAGAGCGAACCATGCGTGCAGGATAGCTCGCACAGCCACAGGGACAAAGTGAACCCGCAACTACAGGTAATACAGACGTGGGGAGAGGAACACAATACAGCGGTATTAACAGCACAGACAGTAGAAACAAGAGGGAACACAGTACGCAAACATAATACACGGATCGCTACAATATGTAGAATATCTATTTCATACTTGTATAGTTCTAATCAATCTATACCACGTCGCAACCAAAAATGCGTCACATACTGGAGTGCTCAGAGAAGCGTTTCGCCCACGTGGATTCGCTTACACTTATACAGTACATTACGAAGGCCATACCTATTTAACATCCGTGAAAAACGTGACACGGACCGTGAAATTCATTCTTCATCGTGAAAACTGTCTTGTGTACTTTTACCCGGCACTTAAATCCAATTAAGTTATGCGTATCAGTCCAGGTTCCTGTTGTGATTATAAACTTGTTTCAATTTAAAAAAGAAAACTGGACAGGATTTATTGATTGACACTTAACAGCAGCGAATAACCACTCTGGGCTCTCCTCACTGATTGGTAGATATGGGCATCCGGGGCGGGTTTAGTATCCTAGGAGATCTCAACTGATATTGTTAAGCGAGTGAACATTTTTCAAGTGTCCAAAATGAATTAAAAAATCTACAATAATTACTGCTGCGGATCGTGTACAATACTTTTGCATTCTATTGGTGGCAAACTGTGTTGTACAACCTGCAATGCTTCATTGGATCACATAGCGGTATTAGACTCAGACAGCAATACAAAATGAAAATGGTTGCGGATAGTTCAAAACGAAAGGTAAAAAAAAAATCTGAAACAGCGGCACGTGACACCGTAGTAATGTTAAATATTATTCGTTTCACTCAAGACAGACGGTTACAGTTGGGACTGATTTGAAACAAAATAATATGTTTAAAATACATTAACAAAGCAGGTTACTCTTGATCTCTGCATCATCCTGTATTTGATCACATACGCATTTTCTCAGTAACTTTTTTTTAGAAAAAACAACACAGATTACGTTCTTGATAGTAAGTTAATATATACAAGACACATTTTTAATTTCATGGAATATTCGATTTCATTAAAATATTATCGATTTGTTATCATGGGTCCCAATCGATAAATAATTCAATTATTATCGTTATCTTTACAAGCCCAATTGTGACAGAAAAAAATTGGAAATAATCGAAAACAATAATTTCATTACAGTATATAAAAAGCGAAAGCCCCGAATAAAAAAAAAAAAACATAAACTTGAAAATAGCTAAAAATAAGCACCGAAAAATGAAATTAATAAAAACTGAAAAACAGAAGACGTAATTATAATATTGCATTGCAGTTACAATGGACGCTTTCTAACCAATAGCTGTTTGTTACGGATCCCAGGGGCGGGTTCAGTCTAAATGTTGACAAATCAATGGCTTGGGAGGGTGGGAATAAGGAAATTAAACTATTATGTTAACAGTGAAGCAGTATAGCTGTGATGTTTTCATATTCCGAAGATTCTCCACGTATACGCGTCTGGTTGGAGAGGTGGTCAGTCAAGAGTCTGATAGCTTGTATTTTAACATTCAAAATGTCTACGGGTATTGAGATAACTGATTAATTAAATTTGTGTGAGCCATAACTGTGGCTGTAGTAATCCCATTGTGGCACCGGTACAGTAGTTTACTATTAGACACACCAGTGTATTAGTCACTCCCCCCTTTTTGCCCCCAATACAATGCCTAGAAAATATAAAGTTTTTTTTACGGTAAGTAATTTTCTAGGGGCTGTAATGATGGGATTACATTTCATACAAATTTCGGTAACGCTTTATATTGCGTGGCATAAATTAATATTACATAGATATGTAATTGATATTATATTTAAGTTCAATTATTCCTTGTTACATTCCATTTACATTTAAGTCAGATTAACTATTTTCAATTAAAAACATGTAAACAATGAAAAATTATTACATATTTTCAAGGGTAACAAAACGTAATATAAATGGCCGTGATATGCAATTACATTTTCAATCGACATTTGGTTAACATTTAGAAAGAAACCAGCTACTGTATATTTATTAAATATTAATTTATCATTAATTTAATATGCAATTGTATATCTATGTAATATTATTTTATGCCACGCAATATAAAGTGTTACCCAAATTTCATACAGACATGAAATCACTTGTTTTGAAAATCAGATAACAGAACTACTGTATTTTTACCAGCAAGTTGTGATGAAGCTACATAACAATTGAAACCTGATATTTAAAGATAGTAATTCAAATTAAAGTCCAATTCAAGTACACTATTATTATTATTATTATTATTATTATTATTATTATTATTATTATTATTAGTAGTAGTAGTAGTAGTAGTAGTAGTAGTAGTAGTAGTCATAGTCATAGTATTGTTATATAAACATTGATGCAAAAAACTATTTTCATATATCATTTTAAAAACCTTACGTATTTAAAAAAAATAAATTGATAGCTCATCTACTTTTACGAAAGTGTTAATATACTCTCTGAACCCATTTGCTAATGTGTTACTTACTGGTTATGGCCTATTGAGTAACAAAAAACTCAAACCAGCTAGAAAGTTGTCTCTCTTCAGACTTCATTCCTTACAGCAGCAGCAACAACATTTAGAGAGCTATTGCAGTCAGCTAGAGATGTGTTAGTGAAGAGACCAGAGATGTGTTCGTAATGTTGCATTATCACTTGCTGTGGACATTCTCAAAATGTGCTGGCAGTAAATCGCTGTATATTTTATTATGTTCTGCAGTAGGGCAGATAAGGCAAATAAGTATAAGTCAAATATGTAATATCTACTACATTCATGACACATATAGTGTTAGTACTTAAGCAAAGTAGATGGGATTATAGGCTTGGAATAAATACACCAAATGCACAACTTCATATTGAATGAGTACTGCCAGGCTAAATTATTTTGATAGGTGTATTAGTATATGGGGAATCCTGTTTCCAACAGGTCTGCTGTCATAGCGTGTGACAGTTTGTATTTTTCAGAGCTTTTTTATTGAATTCAATACTTGACCTGGAGTGGACAATTTGAGGTTTCTGCATGATGGAAATGGCACACCTCAAGATTTTGTATTTGTTTTAGAGAATATGGCTGTTTTTCAAAGATTAAGTCAATATGTGTGCTCTGTCTATCATACAGAACCCAATAAGTCACTATGTTGGGTCAGAGGTCACTGTCAAATTCACTGACCCATTTAAAATGCAGTGTTTTATGTAATCCTGCAAATGCAAAGTCAGTAATTCAAACATTCTTTTTTTGACATTTGTATTAAAGGATTGCACAGCAATTCATTCACTATCACATTGTAAGCCTTTCTACACTGAGATTATATTGTAATTACGACACAGCTATACTTATAGGTGCTTTTAAGAAGTACCACATAGCAAAGCAAACAGTCACTGGCGTTTTATGCAGTGTTAACTTTAAATCATTGCACACTTATCAGAGATTGTATTATTTGATGCCTTTTAAAGCTGTTATAATGCTATTGTTATATTGCCATAATTAAAATTAAATATAATATTTATAGTTTCAGGGTGCTTTACAGAAAAGGTATTACAAATGATATGTTATCTATGAGAATTTTGGTCTTCTGTATTGAGTGGATTTACCATTTTTAGGCTGCAGCAGTGGTCTGTTTGCTGACTTCTCTTTCCTTGATGTATGCACCAGGCTTGAGTGTAGAGTTAGATACTGTAAGTAAAAAAAAAAAAAAAACATCTAGACTAGGGGGTGAAATGAATGCTCCTAAAAACAACTGAAGTTTCTAAACTTTTGTTCTGATTACAGAAGGCTCCTGTGTGTAGTATGTGTGCGGTCGGGACACCTGCAGCTCTCCTGTCTGGACAGATACTGTACAAACTGTTACATGCCTGAGCATTGCTACAACAAGTGCATCAAGAGGGCCTATTGGCACAAACAGTGTCACCGCTGCGGGATGACTGGCCACTATGCAGACGTGAGTATTGTTAGATTTTAACTGATTTTAACTACACTGTAGTGAAAATAAGCTCTATGTAAATAAAATGGAAGTTGTTTTCATTGAGGCGTGTATTAGTAATAAAGTGATGAACGAAAAAGGCAAAAGAGAACCGCCACCACAGAAATATTTTATTTAGTTATTTATTCATTTAAATGTCTTCAGTGTAATTTCAATCATTCTGGTAAGCCTGCCAATCAATGAGTGCTTGCACTTGGAAGACCTCTTCAGGCATGCACCTTCTGTGTGCAGGTTTCAGGATTCATTTAAATAGCCCAATAAACATGAATGGCATGACGGTTTCTTGCAGAGCTGTTTTTTTTTTTGCTGCTTCTGCTGCTGGAGGAACGCTACAGTTATGGAAGTCTTGGGTGGTTGGGTTTGGAGATTAGGAGAAGGCTACACTGGCGGCAGATGCTTGCTTATAATTATTCAGTAGGGCATTCTCCACATTGCCTTGAATTATTACATCATAGAGCCATGACATTCATAATTAAAATTATTTCATTTTACACATTCCTACACAAAAAAACTGTAAGTTGGTTACCCCCAACTAAGATATACTCCAATGTTCAACAAAACAGGGATTTTATAGAATAAAATATTTAAAAAGTCCCCCCAAAAATAAAAAATAAAATTATATTTTCTCAATTTTTTTCTGCCATCTTGATTTAAAATGTGGACAGTACAAACAAATTTTAAAAAGTTATACTAACTAATTAAGTGATAGTATGAACTTATTCACTGACTTAAATTTTAATGGAACTCTACCTTAGATTGGCACAGAAAACTCTTTCCATCCTGCTAAAGTTTGTTCTTTGTGATTTTAAAATATAAACCTCTTCAGCTAGACTAAGGCTGCTTGCTCAAACTCGGTTCAACTTTGGAGCACCACAAAGTAAGTGTGTGTGTGTGTGTGTGTGTGTGTGTGTGTGTGTGTAATATTTTTTTAACAAAACCTTGTCTGCCGGTTTACACTTTGCAAGCAGGCTCTTTAACGGAAGAGAAAGCTGACAAAACACCAGAGAATTTAGTTAAAAAAAATAAATAAATAAAAATGGTTTACTAATTGTAGTCCTGGTGCCAAGCCGTATCTGAGTAGCGCTGAAGGATTTTATTTTATTTTTCTTCACAAGATGAGTAGCTGTACCAGCAGGGTCCCAAGTCTCCTGGGCCGGCATCTCTTTCTCATTAAGATTTGCCGCTAGCAGTGGCACCGTTCAGCAAGTATGTGACGTGCATTCTGTTATTGTACGCTCGGCTTGTCAGCCCACAGCTTCCTGACACTCACTTATGTCACTCTTTATTCAGAGGAGGAAGAAGCTTTTGATAATTTGACAAGACAAGCTCTTAAACGATCTAGGTCATGGCCTCCACTGTCTGTGATTGTGAACATATTTCCTGAAAGCGCTGTCACTCATCACAGCTACATTTTCTCCCAGGGAGCTTCCCCAACCCCTCCCTTCAACAGGGCCCTATTTTCTTATAGTTATTCAACAAACAATTGTATTTATTAATTTAGTTTATTTGTTTATTTTGAACTCTCCTCCCCTTCTGCCTTTTTTTTTTCTAAATGCTAACATGTTAGTGAGGCTAATCCTTTTCCAGCATTGTGTTCACAGCAGGGTCTTCTATAAGGGGCTCTAGTACAAGCCAACTGCCCAAGGAGAGCTAAGAGGGTGGAAAGGGTGCTTAGTGCTGTTTTTTGTGTTTGCTCATTGTTGTGGAAATATGAGATCTGGTGGCAATAGTATCCCTTGTGGGTTTTTTTTGTTTTTTTTGGCAAGCAGTCAAGTCCAGCCTTCTGTCAAGGGGGGTTCGCACCTCCCCTCGATTTTTATATTTATTAAAACAACCAAGTGGTTCCACTAGTGGCTTAAATGTGTGCATAAATGTGTCCTTGTTTGGTTCATGCTGAAGATCCAGCTTGTTGGTAAAAATGTGTCTGTAGTCCTGTGGGCAAGTGCTTAAAAAAGTAAAAAGGCGGGGGGAGCTAGTTAAGCACCATTTGATTTTCGTTTCTAACACATATAACCGAAACAACATGTATTTGTTTCAGATCTTTTTACTCTTCATGGTAGGTGATCTATTACTTTTTTGCTGGATTAACCCGTTGTGATTTAATAGGTCGTATTCTATCTTTATGTATCCAAGAATTACCCAGGTTGCTACTCATATTTTAAGTCTTTTTTTGTCATTATTATTATTATTATTATTATTATTATTATTATTACAACCACTGTGTGGTATTTGATGGCCCAAGTACTGTTAAATGTCCATGTACCCAGGTTTCTGCAGTGCTTTTTGAATGGTGCATTTTCTCAGTCTTGATGGAATAACAATAATGTATATATATATATATATATATATATATATATATATATATATATAATTTGAACTGTAATATTGTTATGACTGTTTTCTGTGAGAATTTCTCTTGTGTGTCTTTTCTGGGCCTTGCAAGTACCCTGGCCTACAGAAGGTGAAACAAGGCTGACCATCTTTGATGATGAGCCTACCACCTCTCCCGGGCCCCCCCCCAGGTGCAACCAGATTTTCTTTTTGAGATCCAGTCGTCCTGGGATCATCCGGCTACAGCTCCTGCTGTTTCCCGGTCAATGGACACCCTATGTTACTGGGGTCCGTACGGTAACGCACAAGGCAGCCTCTCGGCTTAGCCTTGTAGCATTCCAGTTGTGCTACAATATTGCGGTGGCTTTGGTATACTTACCCATGCGGTAATGGTTACATTTCGTACTTGAAAGGGAACGTTAGGTTGTTATCATAATCCTGGTTTCCTGAAGCAGAAATATAACCATTAACCTTCAAGGTTGCTGCTCCCATGATTGCAGCAGGCTTGAAGGAAAAATGACGCTGAGATCGGAGCGTACAGTACTTTATACCCTCTGGGGTGGGCATGGCTGCATCACAGGCTCAGCTGAGCAGCTTTGGTATATAATATTCAGGTTTCAGCATCTTTAGGAGGTAAATACCCATGCGGTAATGGTTACATTTCTATTTCATGGAACCAGGGTTCCCTTTCAAGTATGAAATGTAACCGTTACCAAATGGGATATATCTTTTACCTGAGCACTTATATCAAAGCTGCTCCTTTAAGAGCCTCATATGCGTCAGACGTTGTCTCCGCTCCCAGGAGGTAAATACAAGTGACGCGTAAGGCTCAGCGCCATTTTCTCTTTCAGCCTTTGCCTGTGAGTGAGCTCTGACTTTAAGTCATAACTACGGAGATAAGCGATAACTCTTCTTAGCTTTATGTTCTGATTAAGTCCCCTCTGCGGCCTTGTGCACCGTACGAAGCAGATGGCTCTCCCTGGGATTCAGTCCCTTGTTGCGGCTAAGTTTCACACTTTCTCCCTTGCTGCATGGCTCTTCGTGATTCGATATTAAAATTATTGCTAGTTTCATATACATATTATATTATATATATATATATTTAGCAAGTTTCTCATTATTTTCTGTTCCTTTCAGAAACCCAGCGTGCACGTAGGCTGTCTCCCTGTACTAGAGTCCGCCTGTGTACACAGACAGTATACTGTGCTAGGCATTTGTTTTTTTCAGTCAGCTTTTCGCACTACAGAGACACTGCTTGTTAACAGCTTTTTAGCTACACTGCGCTGTCGAATTGGCAGGAGCCTTTTCAACTGGAGAATGTTCCGATTGTCTTTATGCCATTGCTGTGTTTGCTTTGCTGTACTAACAATGAAGGATACTAGATTTTTCTAGTTAGTAGGCAACTGCAGCCCCTGTCTTGTTTTACAGTGCATGCTTGCAGTTTGCCAGTGGCTTTTTCAGGTCTTGATCTACACGCCACTTGTCCTGGTACCAGCCCGGTACCAGTGACTCGCTCTGCTGTTACTAGAGCCTGTACCAGTTGGTACCAGAGCCTTTACCCTGGTCGGTACCAGTCATCTGGTCAGTACTAGAGCCTGTAACAGTCACCAAGTCGGTACCAGTCAGTACCAGAGCCGGTACCAGAGCCTGTACAATGACCTGGTTGGTACTAGAGACTGTACCAGTCACCTTTTATTGGTACCAAGGTTGGTACAAGTCATCTGGTTCATACCAGAGTCGCTACCAGTGACCCAGTTCGGTCCGGTTTGTTACCAGTGCTCAATTTTTGTGTTTGCTCTGTGTACACAACAGTTTTCAGCACCAATCAGCTTACTGTCTGTTCTTGTGCACATACATTGCACAGCTGAACTGTTTTTTTCAACCTTGCATCACGCCTGGGTTTCACCTTTGTGCTGTTGCAAGAGAAACATTCCAACAGAGGATAAGCACGACAGGTGCATCCACTGCCTGGGAAGGGAGCATGCAGAGGGAGCAGTTAAAGAATGCAGCTCTTGTGCGTCTTGCTTTTTTTGCTAGTCAATAACCACCTGCTCCAGTTGTCTTAAGTACAATGGGCAGGCATTGGGCAGGAGCTTGGCCACGTTGGTGGCGGCAAGAAGGCAGCTCTGGCTTTCTCAGGCCCGAGTGCTTGACGAGTACAAGGTGTCATTGCTTGATGCACCCATAACACCGAGTTATACATTTGGACGCCACTGGATGAGATGCTAAAGTGCTCTCACCAAGTACAGGAAACTTCCAGGGAGTTGGCAACACCTCCTCCCAAAGCAGAAGCCCCAGCCTATAAGCCGGCAAAGCCATGGCGAAACAAGCACCCTCAGCCCCAGAAGGAGACGGAGGCTCATACAGCCCCTGCTGGGTCTATTACGTAGAACCATTTTCAAGGTGCGCAGCACGGAGGCCGCCCCAAGCAGCAGCCGCAGGTGAAAGTCCCTGCAAGCCAGCACTCCTAGGGTTTGCTGTCACAGGTCCAGGGCCCGGACCCATTCTATCAGGCCCACCTATATTACTGCTGATCAGGCACCTGGGTTCTTACCACCATCAAGGCCGGTTACTCTCGGCAGTTTCGTTTCGACCCTCTTTCTTTTCAGAGCATGATTGTAACAACGGTCATGAAACCTCATTTTAGTGTCTTAGGACCTATCAGCCCTATTGCAAAAACAGGCGATTGCAATTGTTCGCCATTGCAATTGTTCAACCTCTCAACAAAGGAGAAGGGTTTTACTCCAGTTATTCCCGGTGTCAAAACGGAATGGCGGTTTCAAACCAATCCTTGACCGCAGACATCACAACCTATACTTGAGTACAAAGGTTCAAGATGCTGACAATGCAGCAACTATTTCAGTCAGTCAGGTCAGGTGACTGGTTCATTATGGTAGACCTCAAGGATGCCTGTAAAACCCGGCCACAGGAAATACTTGCAGTTCGCTATTCAAGGGGACTTGTATACGAGTTCCGTGTACTGCCGTTTTGGCCTTTCTCTAGCTCATCGCACTTTATAAAAAGTACATGAATGCTATACTAGCGCCTCTGAGACTCAAAGGCATCAGAGTGCTCAATTATGCTGATATGTGACAAGTTACCAGCACAGGCAGTGTTGCACACAGGACTGGTCACCAGCCACCTCCAACGGCTAAGCTTCACGGTGAACCATTCTAAAAGCCGGCTGGCGCCCTATCAGTGGGTTGTCTATCTCGGCGTAAGCCTCGATTCCATAAACATGATCGTCACTCTGCTGGACGACAGGATCTTGAGGCTAACTGTCTGCTTGGAGCTTTTCAGCCCAGTGCAGCGGTGATGGTAATGACCTTCTTGCGATTCTGGGCCTGATGGCAGCAGCATCTCTGGTTCCCCCTGTAGGACTTCTGCACATGCGCCAAGCCTGGTTCAACCTTAGGGTTTATCACCCTGTATTGCGCCGGCACCGCCTACTTAGTGTCCTATGTCACTGTTTGAAAGCTCTCTCCTGCTTCTCAGCACTGGCACAGCTCCTGTACAGCCATGGGAGTTGCTGGCCCATCACGACCTGCTGAGTCAGGCGCAGGGCACTCTGTGGCATCCAGACATTTGAGTCACCTCGGGTTATCTGACAGGGTTATTGTCACCCTTAAGAATGCCAGGGCAGCGCCTACCCTTTCCCAGTACGGCTACAAATGTGGTGTCTTCCAGACGTGGTGTCAAGTCTCATGCACTGGACCCCATGACCTGCCCCATGGCAGATGAACTGCAATTTTTGCAGGACGTTTTTGACGAAGGGAAATCTCCCTCCACACTTAAGGTCTACCTGGCAGCTGTTTCGGCTTGACATACTTAAATTGACTCGGTTTCCCCAGGAGCACACTTACAAGACCGCCATTCAAGTCCCATAATTCAGCAGAGCTGAAATTCCTGCCTTAGAGACAGCTTTACTGTTGCTATTACCTCCGCCAAGTGAGTAGGTGAAATACAAGCATTCTCTATGGCGAAAGCCTGTTTGTTTTTTTGCGGAGGTCAGAAGTCACGTTCCTCTCCGCACTAATCCTGCTTTTCTCCCTAAAACATTTCTGCTTTCCATATCAACCAGTTAGTGGAATTGGAGGCCTTCCATCCACCTCCTTTCCAGCCTGATAGGGAGAGAAAGTTCTGTGCGCTAGGGAACTGGCGTATTTTGTTGACCACACCCGGAGTTGGCGGCAATCCGAGCAATTGTTTATTTGCTTCGAGTCTGTAAGTTCCACAGACAAGCCCTGTCTAAACAGCAGCTGTCGAGGTGTATTGCAGACAGGGTCAAGATTGCATATGCTCTAGCCAACCTGCCCCCACCAGTCTGTCGCAGATATTTGAAACACTGCAGTATGGGCCACACCTCATACTTTTACCAGTTTCTATCGACTGAATGTCGTAGATCAGCAGAACAGCAGCCACTCATTCTGCTTTTTAACACATTTTTATTATGTTCCACTTTAAGTCCTAGGGTAGTTAGCCACACACCTCTTTGGTCTTCTGGTGTTAAATGCTAAGGTTACTCTGTAACCTTGCAGCAAATACACTGCATGAGGGTTCTCCCTCACTGTACTGTGGACTGTATGCCTTGGACCCTTATCAGTTCTCGGCCAGAATGCTAAAGGCCGTTTATCTTCCTGTTTAGCACATGTGCCGGTGCTGGAAGCCCTTCACTTGCAACGGCTTGGGTATTGTGTCCCATTCTGTAATGGTTACATTTCATACTACGGAAACGTTCACTCCAACGCAGCAGCCCTGAAGAGAAAATGACACTGAGCCTTATTCGGCACTTGTGTTTGTCTCCTGGGGGCAGAGACGACATCTGACGCATATGGGACTCTTAAAGGAGCAGCTTTGATATAAGTGATCAGGTAATTCGGTCTATAAGAAATATATCCCACTAGGTAATGGTTACATTTCTATTTCAGGGAACCGTTATGATAACGTTCTGTGATTTCATATAAATATTTCTGAAAAATCGGTTATACAATTAAGCATGTTACGCTTAATAGTAATAATAGCAAGGATGACTGATTTTTCAGAAATATTTATACACTTAAATGGAGATTTACACCTAAGCGGGTCGGTGATTCCCAGTCCTTAAATTAAATATTACTTTACCGTTAACAGAATGCATTAAGCAACATTAATTATTTTACTGAACTTCAATATGAAATCATGGAACCATGCCCATTTATAACATATAACATTTAAATGCACAATAATGCAAACTGCATTCATTTACCTGTCATTTTAGGCTACTTGAAAACTGAACAGAAATCTTTATGCACATACCTTAATTTACCTTAATCAAGCTATTTTCGCCTGTTTTTTTACTGTTGTTAGATTTGTACTTATAACTCTTTAACTATAAAGGTTACAGGTACATGTCATACATTAAATAAATGTGCACACACTAAGCTTCCATAAAAAGTAGTCTGAGACTCATCCTGTTTAGTACAGATAACAAAAACCACAGAAAAGAGATGCTTTTTAGAAAAAAAAACATTATTGTTTATAAAATGTATTTTAGCATGGCCAGCTCAAATCAGACAGTGAACAATGAAACTTCAAAATGGGAACATGGACATTTTTTTAACAAATTGGGTAATAAAGGAATTATGGCCATATATACAAAAGGTGAGTATTTAAGGAAATATGTTAAATGTTTATATACAGACAACATAGAAATACTATATATAATTCATATTAGTACTGTGTTTTTAAACAAACTATTGACTGTATATTTCTTAAGTGGTAACATGTAAGTACAGTTTCTTAAAAGGAAAAAAGAAACTAGAATGGTGTTTACCCAGCAAATCACGTCAAAGTGAGCTCGCTCACCAGGGGTGCACAGCAGGGGTCACAAATTCCAAGTAACTGGCACTTCTCATTATATATTTCTAATTCCTGTGACTGGAGGTGAGTAGTGTGCACTGTGGTTGCAAATACATTTTGGTATGGAAGATATCGTTTTTGCATTAGCTGCCATGTTTGTTTTGAGCGCCAGTATGGCGGCATAGCCTGCTGTGGTCATGTGACTGCAACCCCTGAATTGCTAGGCTTTAAGTTCCATGCGGTTATTTTAGTGAATGGTAAACCTGTACATAGGTGCCGGGTTTGTAAAAGTTTTGGTGGTGCACAGGGGTCAGGGAGCAGATTCCGTTATACTTGGGGTTTGGAGAAAAAATTGAAAATAATCTCTTTAAAGCCTTGTGTTTAAACAACAAAATGTTGTATATTTTCCCTATTCAATTTACCTATTCATCATTTATTCTATTTATACCACAAGACTAACATTTAATAATAATAATAAGAAGTTACAGAGTAGATTTAATTGTATTCTATTGTCATACAATTTAGAATATTAAAACAAAAACATATGCTTCTTATGCGAGGCTCCGAACGGTTTCCAGGTAAACTGTGAAAGTTCTCTGTGTTGTTGCTGCCTGTGAACACACAAACACGGTGCGTTTAAATTAAACCGGGTTGCTGCTGGCTGTGAACACACCAACACGGTGCGTTTAAATTAAACCGGGTTGCTGCTGGCTGTGAACACACAAACACGGTGCGTTTAAATTAAACCGGGTTGCTGCTGGCTGTGAACACACAAACACGGTGCGTTTAAATTAAACCGGTGTCATGAGAAAGTGGTAGACCGTAAAAAAAAGTAGATATCGTCTAAACTGCGCATGCACTCATTTCTGAATCTAAAGGGAGGGTTAGTTGGAAATTCAATGAAGATTACAGGACCGAAACAGCGTTGGTTATTTTTCATTTTCAATTTGAAATTTGTCATCATATCTCTCTAGGTGTAAAGCAAATTCATGTTTAATTTATTGATATCTTCAGCAGATTGATCGCAACGTTCAAAAATGTTTTATTTTTTTAATTGTTTTTAAATGCTGTATCGGATTAATTAATTAAATATGCTTTTAGCAAAAAATATGTAAAATTTAAAAAAATATTTTTTTTTGTTATTTATATTTGTGTGTGAATAAAATCACTGCTTGACAAACACATACTTTTTGCTTCAAAAATGTTGTTCCTAAAATACTGTAACTGTAAGCTTTATGTTACCATGTTAATTTGCAGTTTTCCAATAGTTATCCTGTGCATTTACTATGTTTTTAATAAGCAGCATTAAGTTTGCAATGTGTTTTTGTATGGTAAACGTTTATAAGAGCTGTACTAACTGTTATTGTGATTAGGGTTCAGTTAATAATTGAGCAGGGGTGAGAAGCACTGCAGATGAAACGTGATTTATTTATTTTTTGCATGCAGAGATGCATGTTTATTTTAAATCCAAGATAAAAACAATCTAATTTGATTGTCATACAATACGTGTAACATATATTAACGAAAATAATTAATACGGTTTCAATATTGATATATAGACTATATTACAACTTAAAAACTACTTAAATACTAGAGATAATTGAAGAGTCATAAAATATCTGTTCAATTTCTATAAAAAGATAACACATTTTATCATAAATATAATTCCACATAAAAATAAATCACATATTAACTGCATGACTATTCATTCACACATACAAAATAATGCAATATTTGTACAAAGAAAAATAATAAGTATTTTTTACAGTACAGATACGGCGTTTAGAAATGTAACTTCACCTTACACCTTTGTAAACAGAGTATTAAGGTAACATTAACCACTATGCTTAAATGATAATAATAGATAATAGCAAATGATTATATAGTAACAGGGACTATTGGATTTATTTATGTACTGTAAGTTTTTCTAAGTGTATTGTTTCAAGTTCCTTCCGTTTTGCGCATTACATCCCTGCATGCTATTTAATTTGCAATATTAGTTGAGATTTCATTTCCAAGAGAAATGGGTAACAGCCTCCCTCTGGTTTTGCTTTTGTATCCCTGTTAATAAATGGTCTGGTCTATCAACACAAAAGTAGCCACAACAGTGTTAGATGGAGGTTATTTGTACCCTTTGCCGGGAGATTAGTGCCGAGGATCTTGCCCTTCTGGTTTATTTTAATAAATAGGGAATCCAGTACTCTAATATCAGAACCTGTAGTTGTTTTTTTGTTTGTTTGTTTGTTTGTTTTTTGCTCTGCATTTCATACTACTTGTGTTAAAATTGATCAGCCAACCAGAAAAATAGTGAAATACATCTACTGAGTGAGAGCCCTGCCTCCAGTATTTTATTTAGTGATAACTGCGATAGACTTACTGTGGATGTTTGTGTTTGCTGTTGTGTGTAAATCTGTACCATATATGTATGTACACAGATTTTGAATACCTTGGAGACATTTCAAGAGCATCATTGAAAAATGTTTTAAAATCTATACAGGCATTTTTGCTTACCCTATTTTAAATGGTGAACTGTGTGTGTCGTCCCCCCGCCCCCAACGGGTTGTTGTCATTGTTCCCAAAGCAAGCCAGATACAACAAGCCAGATACAGTACTTTCAATATGCTTACATTGATTTACAAAAATCAAACACATTGGCTAAGCCCTCTTTACATTTTATTCACTAGCCTTTGCTGTGAAGCTTGAAGGTAAACAAATGAATCTGCATAAATACTGTTGTATTAATCAACTCAACTATTCAGTCTGTGTTAAAAACAAAAGCCACACAGAAATGTACACAGTATTCAAATCTGGTTATAAAAAGTCCAGTGTCTGGATTTAATGAAAGCACTGTAAAAAAATAGCAGGGCCTCCACTTTGGTCCATTTGAAATGTGATGCCCATTGTTTCCCACTGATTTACCAGTGAAAAGGAAGATTTATTAAGCATGTCAGTCATCACTATGTTTTGTTTAGATGTCATTAGCAACAAATTTAACTGAAAGGGCCTTAATTAATGATATCAACTTATATTAACCCCAGTTTGTGAAGCAGTATATATTTTCCTTGTTTCTTTGTTGTTGACTGTAAAGAAATTAAATTGTGTGCTTCGTAAATTATATAACATGTACATTACCTGTTTATTCCAGAAAGCAAACTCATTAAAACATGTGTTGGTAGTGAAAAAATATGTAGTTTTGGACAACCTCATTAATACCAGTATAATATTGATTTCACTAAAACTCTTAAAACAGCAGAACCTCTCAAAATCAGCAAGCCAAACCATACTTTTACAGTCTAGCAAGAATTTTTCAAGACGTGACATAACTTTAAACAGTTAGGGCCCTGTTTAAAATCAAAGGCAAATGCACATGTTCAGAAACAAATAAAACATGCTTATATATATATATATATTCATGCTACGGTAGTACAGTATTTTACCGATTTTTTGGTAAATTGTTTTCCTTTGCACTCCAAAATAGCACCCTAAAAGACTGTAGTGTGCAGTGTGGGTCATAACTAGGCTTGCTGCTATTCGATTTTTATTTTTTTGCCAAATTGACGATTTAATATCGACATTTATTTTAGAAAGAATTTACCATTTTCTTCCAATCTATATTTTTCAATTCAAACAAAAAATGGGTGAAATCGACCTTTTATGCTTTAAAAAAAAAAAAAATATGCCATTGAGAAACGTCTCATTTAGCAAAGCCCCTTATCATATTCAACATGCAACAAAACCATGGTTACCAACATTCCAATTTAAATGATGTTTGGTCACAGCAGAGCTATACCTTGTAAAGATAAAGATCCTACACAAATAAAAAAAATGTCTCAAACCGTAGAAAACACAGCATAAAAAAGTGTATTACACAGACTTTAATAGCATAAATTTACGAATAAAAAAAATAATTCACAGAACAAAACTACCTTGTAGGTATTCTTCAGCACAGCTGGAGTCACTGGAAGGTAAGGCAGACGGGCCCGCTTCGTCACGCCACGGAGACGTCAGTCGGGATTGTGCACAATACTCATTAAGTGTTTTCCTCTTGCGCCCCATTTTCAAATTAAACTAGCAACTGTAACCGTATACCTAGCAAAAGCCTACCTACACCTTAACTGACTAATTTCAAAAGTAGGCACTTTGAATGACAGGCGCTTGAGCTGGCAAATGAAAGTGCACAGTCGGTACCGGTCTTGATGATTGACAGTCATTTAAACGAATGAGAGCATTCTGGTGCTGCTTCAGTCAACTAGATCAGAACTGGGTGAAATGACAGTGACAGTGAAACTATACTAACAGATCACTGAGATGATTGACAGCGACCCCTAGCCATTCAGCGTGGAACAGAGACGGGACAGACAGCAAGTATAAAAAGTAAACAAACTATAGATGATTTCTAAATTGTTATTTTTGGTACAAAAATAAAATATATCGAGTGGTTTTACCAACGGTTATCCTATATAATTTTGTTTCAGTTGAACTGTCATTTTTTGGGAATTCGACATTTAACGAGCTTTACCGATTAATATCGAAAAGTAGCAAGCCTAATTATAACATTAGGAGCTTGCTAGTTTCAAATCCTAATCAAGCTGGGTTGGGTTGAGTTGGCCAGGTATGAAAATCATCTGGGGGATAGTTCCCCTCATCCTGCCAAGGTTGCACCATTGATATTCAGTGGGCTGAAGTAGGAATTAATCTATGTCCGTTTTACCTTTTTCTGTAATGTAAACTGTACACACATAAAGCTGAGACCCTACAAATGTCAAGCATAGAGTCAAATCTAAATTAAGAAAAGGAACTGGCAAATTACCTTGTACATTGATTATCTCAGTTGATTCTGGGGAAGAATGGGTTTTAATAAAAAAAAGTAAAAGAAATAAATGATTAATTTTGAACTGTTTCATGTAGCACTGTGTATATATGGGATATTGGGTACCAAATGCAGTTGCATGCATTTATTGGGACAGGCACCATTATTGGGAACATTACATTTGTATATCAACCATGGGTAGTTTCATTTAAAGGAGATTGATTTGGTGCCCAACAAGACTAACTTTGCACTTTGCCATCTGTCTGGTATGATGGTGGATGCAATTTGTATCTAACAGTCTTTCCATTGCTTCATAGTAGTATTCAGTGCTGCAAAGGAATAGATATTAAATGATACAATGCCATGATACTGTTGTCCAAGTGTCTATTGTGTGTCCCTGTAGAATACTGTACTTTTAAAGAGTGCTTGCTACAAATGACCACTGGAGGGTTGGTTTTGTATCTGGCTTGGGTCACACATTGAATGAAAATAAATGTCAAGGAGTATAATAAAGGATATAAGCAAAATTATATATCCAGATGCTATACATTAGATATACATTATGATTATGGTATATAAAGTATTCTGTTGCCATCTGTTGCCTTATGTCAGGCCATCCAACAAGCCTGTGGATGGCATATCCTTTGTCTAAAAGTAAATACTGTAATTGAAAAAAATCAGTCATCAAATAGATAGGCTTCCCATAAGTTAAATATCTGCTAAAGCATGTGAGGCACTTGTCATGGGTGTGATTGGAAATGGGAGGCATTAACCTTTGCAGATATAGCTTTCATCACATTTTGTTTTTTTGTGCAAAATACAGATCTCAATAAAAGAGCAGGCTGTTTGTCAATTTAAAAGATCTGATAAAGCATGAAATGGACTGGTAAGTGTGACTGCCATCTGTCTGTCACTTAAGTCTTTTGAGATTAATTACCAAAGCTGTCTAATGAAAAAGCAAAATTATAGGGTAGGGACAGGGAAAGTGCATTAATGGTGTTATTTTAAAATGTTTGTGGTCATGGATGTAGAGAATGGTTCATATTAATTAATATTATGTGGGATGTACTGTGCATGCCTGCACTGTACTGTGCATATCCTGGGAGACAGTCAGCATGGTTTTAGGAAAAGGAAATCGTGTCTAACTAACCTGCTTGATTCTTTTGAGGATGCAACATCGAAAATGGATAATTGCAAAGCATACGACATGGTTTATTTAGATTTCCAGAAAGCTTTTGACAAAGTCCCGCATAAAAGATTAATTCTCAAACTGAACGCAGTACGGATTCAAGGAAATGCATGCACATGGATTAGGGAGTGGTTAACATGTAGAAAACAGAAAGTACTGATTAGAGGAGAAACCTCAAAATGGAGCGAGGTAACCAGTGGTGTACCACAGGGATCAGTATTAGGTCCTCTGCTATGCCTAATCTACATTAATGATTTAGATTCTGGTATAGTAAGCAAACTCGTTAAATTTGCAGACGACACAAAAATAGGAGGAGTGGCAAACACTGTTGCAGCAGCAAAGGTCATTCAAAATGATCTAGACAGCATTCAGAACTGGGCAGACACATGGCAAATGGCATTTAATAGAGAAAAGTGTAAAGTATTGCATGCAGGCAATAAAAATGTGCATTATAAATATCATATGGGAGATACTGAAATTGAAGAAGGGATCCATGAAAAAGACCTAGGAGTTTATGTTGACTCAGAAATGTCTTCATCTAGACAATGTGGGGAAGCTATAAAAAAAGGCCAACAAGATGTTCGGATATATTGTGAGAAGTGTTGAATTTAAATCAAGGGAAGTAATGTTAAAACTTTACAATGCATTCCCTCACCTAGAATATTGTGTTCAGTTCTGGTCACCTCGTTACAAAAAGGATATTGCTGCTCTAGAAAGAGTGCAAAGAAGAGCAACCAGAATTATCCTGGGTTTTAAAGGCATGTCGTATGCAGATAGGCTAAAATAATTGAATCTATTCAGTCTTGAACAAAGAAGACTACACGGTGATCTGATTCAAGCATTCAAAATCCTAAAAGGTATAGACAATGTCGACCCAGGGGACTTTTTTGACCTGAAAAAAGAAACAGCAACAGCAGTGTCAGCACTCAGCACCAGTTTTACCAGTCCCAACAATGTCAGCACCAGTCTTACCAGTCCCAGCAGTGTCAGCACCAGTTTTACCAGTCCCAACAGTGTCAGCACCAGTCTTACCAGTCCCAGCAGTGTCAGAACAAGTCTTGCCACTCCCAGCAGTAACAGGACCAGTGTCAGCACCAGTCTTACGTCCAGCAGTGTCAGCACCATTCTTTCCAGTCCCAGCAGTGCCAGAACAAGTCTTGCCAGTCCCAGCAGTAGCAGCACCAGTCTTACCAGTCCAAGCAGTAGCAGCACCAGTCTTATCAGTCCCAGCAGTAACAGCACCAATCTTACCAGTTCCTGCACTGGCACCGACAGTCTTACCAGTTCCAGCTGTACCATAAGTGTCACCAGTCTCAGCATTAACTTAAGTAGCAGTGAACCAAATGCATGTCTCTCAATGAAGGTATAAACTACTTGGAGTGGTGGTTAGGGCTCTGGACTCTTGACTGGAGATGTGGGTTCAATCCCAGGCAGGGGACACTGCTGCTGTACCCTTGAGCAAGGTACTTTACCTAGATTGCTCCATTAAAAACCCAACTGTATAAATGGGTAATTGTATGTAAAAATAATATATCTTGTAACAATTGTAAGTCGCCCTGGATAAGGGTGTCTGCTAGGAAATAAATAATAATAATAATACTTATTCATATTTATAAGTTCTATTCTTCTTGTCCTTTTAATATCACATATTTCTGACAGTGTGAGTAGGGTAATTTTAAGTTGGTGTGTTTTTGCTGTGACGTGTACAGCCAGAAAAGCTGTTTTTGAATTTGAATTTGATCACATCTCGCGTGATTAGGCACGTCATGGCGCAGATTGTGCAATGATGCAGGAAACTGCATTGTTCGTAATCAGACGTACCTGTGACACTGCATTGTGGAGGAATGTTTTCTCTGTTCGTGAAAATTGGTTTCAATAAAGGGAATACACATTCCTTGAATACATACTTACAGCAGTGTTATTGTATGATATGCATGTAGAGGAAGAGGGATTGCGGCGCGGGGAGGAGGGGGGTGGAGAGCTTTGCATCTCCACTTAATGAAAAACTGAGAATTGCATCGCAACAGAAAATAAGTAAGCCATAGATGCTTAAATGCAGTGGTAGTCCTGACAGTAAAATAGTGTACTGTAATGTAATTTTAATTCAAAGGACATTACACATAACACACATGGCAGTTAAACTAGGCACCCTCACAAGACGATCGCTTCTCAAGTATACTGTCGTAAAACAGGATTGAATAAACATAATCGTGATCAAGCTGCTTACCCATGAGGACGTTTTGATGTATTGTCCTCAGTGATTGAGCAGCATTGTGATCCGTATACTGTATTTAAAGTGCTGATGGCACGCTTTTTCTAAGTGTAATGTGACAGTGGCCGAGGACAGTGTAAATTATCAGGCTGGAGTCTTGATTTATAGTTTTAAACCGGTGTTGGTTTTATTTTTCTTGCACTGCGGGGGCAAAACAACCGCTAATAAAACAACCAAAATAAACCTAGCTCTCAGATGGAGCACTAAGTAAACAATACTGTGTGTGGAACAAACACTAGATCTCTTACTCACGATTTGGTTTCTTCTGCTTCCTTACTCCTCTATACCCATACATCACAAAGCTCTCGGCTAAGCCCTTTTTATCAAGGTGCCGTTAACTTTAACAAGTAGACAGTTAACCAATTGACCATTATCCTTAATTCAATAAGGAAAAGCAGCTGTGGATTTGTGACATCTAGTGGTCAACCCATTACACTGCAGCCAGAGAACAAGCTCTTATCATTCTCAAACTAACATGCTGATTCTGCACCACAGTAATCATATTCGTCTGCTTTTAAGAATCAACGGCTTATAAGAATCAAATCATCCGGGACAAATGTGATTCTTCTAAACGTGCGCACTAAATATATATAAGACTGGTGTTGCCAGTGCATGAACTGGTAAGACTGGTGCTGCTACTCCTTGGAAGAGTCCAGAGCCCTAACCACTACTCCACACTGCTGCCCATAGGATGTGGCTGTGTTCGCACAGCCATCAGATGTAATTAATTTTTGTTTTTTTAATTTAATTGATATCACCTGCCTGTAATTAGCAGGCAGGTATAAAAGCAGAACCAAAGTGTCTGTTCAGGGCAGTCTCCAATCTGGGTGAAGAGAGAGGCTGTCTCGTTGAAGAGACCTGTGTGGTCTTTAAAAAGGTAGTGTGGAAACCTTGTTCAGTGTTTGTTTAAAATTGTTTTGTGTTAATCGGTAAATGACTTAGCCGTCCGATTTTAGTTAGGTGTGAGAAACAGTTCAGTTAGTACTCCGTGTGTCAGTTAGGTTTTTGTTTTGTTTTGATTTTATTTTGTTTCTGTAAACAATAACATTGCACAAAAGTACTTAAAAACTTCAATTAGTGTGTCTGGGTCTGTATTAAAAGGGGCTACGAACCTAAAATAAGTAAAATCTTTTACATTATTTATATATGTATATATCATCATCATCATCATCATCTTCAGCCTTTTTCAGTCCACTACTGGATGAAGGCCTCCCCAAGATTCTTCCACAAAAGCCTGTCTACTACATCTCTCATCCACGTTGCTCCAGCGTGTTTACTAATTTCATCTTGCCATCTTCCTGGATGTTGTCTTCTTGGTCACTTTATATCTCTTGGGATCCAGTCTAGTGTCTCCTTGGTCCAGTGATGGTCTTTTCTTCTTGCTACATGTCCGGCCCACTGCCATTTCAGTTTTTTCGCTCTTATAATAACATTGCATACTTTTGTTTGCGCTCTTATCCATTCCTTCCTTTTCCTGTCTGTTCTTGTTATTCCCAGCATGCATCTTTCCGTAACTTTTGAGTCATTTTTGCATTGAGGGTCCAGGTCTTGCATTTGTAAGTTAGCACTGGCAGCACACATTGGTCGAAGACTTTCCTCTTGAGGCATAAGGGTAGTTTCCCTTTCAGAACCATGCTCAATCTTCCAAAGGCACTCCAGCCCATTTTTGCTCTTCTGTTGACTCTGCACATTTGGTTCTCCTTTGCCGAAACTAACTGTTCTAAGTATATGTAGTTATTGACTTCTTCAAACTTGATCCCATTGACTTTAAATGCCTGTTGAACATGACTTGAGTCTTCTTCAGGTTCATTTTCAAACCTGCTTTGATGCTAGCCTTGTGTAGTTCTTGTATTCTTGTTTGTAATTCTTCTGAGCATGTTGTAAACATAAGGATTTTGTCAGCAAATTGTAGGTTATTCAGGTAGGCTCCATTGATCTTCAGCTCTTTATTTTCCCAATCCAATGTTTTGAAAATGTCTTCTAGGGTGGCCGTGAAGAGCTTTGGGGAAATTGTATCTCCTTGACAAACTCTTTTTTTAATCTTGATTTTGTTGCTGTGGATGTTGCATTCTTGTATATGGTGCTGATCAAGTCTCTGTATGTTTTCTCAATTCCTTGTTTTTTCAGAGAGCTTAATACAAATCTTGTGTAAACAGAGTCAAAGGCTTTTTCATAGTCGATGAATCCCAAGCAAAGTGGTAGTTCGTACTTGTTGCTGGTTTGAATCACTTGCCGTACAACTTGAAGATGATCCACTGTGCTAAACCCACTCCTGAATACTGCTTGCTCATTTGATTGTGCCGAGTCAAATTTATCTTGAAGTCTGTTGGTGAATATCTTGGTAAAAATACTGTAGATTATAGGAAGTAAGCTAATAGGTCTGTACTTCTTGAGTTCTTTATCTCCTTTCTTGTGGCTCTGTATTTGCTTTAGAGCCCCTTTTTAGAGTAGTGGAAGGCAAGGGTATTTTATCTGAATAGAAAAATGATAAGAAATTTATTTTTTGTAAAATATTGAAGATTATACCTTATTTAGATAACAGAGACAATATTGTTGCGTATGGTGCACTGTTTGCTTTTCTGCGTGGACATAAATCTTCACTTTCGGCAGACCGGAAACGGGACATCGAGAGTTTTAATAAAAGTAAACAATGATTACGTAAAATCAGGACAAATGTATACAACTAATTGTTAACATGTTCTGAGAAACAGAAGTGGATAATCTGAGTAAATCTTTATTTTTGTTAATAGAGGAAGCACAATATGATAAATCAACATGAGAAGGTGTCGTACGTTTTCACGTAACTGTCACTCCCAACATGTTATGTGAAAACAATGTTGGGACAGACAGTTATAAATTCTATATTTACATTCATGTAGAAAAAGGGTGGCTTTTATTAGTTAAAACTAGATCTATGAGATAATGTGGATCAGATACCTCTGTCTGTCCGAGCTCCCAGATGTTATGTGAATTTCTCTTGCAGCTCATATAGCTCTCAGTGGAAATTTCCACTGTGTACATCCACTGTGTACATCCTTTCCGATGTGTACATCCTCTCGTTTTCAAGGCGGGCTTTCAAATGATAGCCTTCTTTAAGGTGTATGCTGAGGAGAAGTGACGGTAATTTGTGAACGTTTTCAGTCTGCAAGTTACATGAGTTAGTCCAGTTACGTGAGGAAGAGGAATTGCCTAATAATTCTCGGTAATATGTATTCTACATTCTGTTTTTGCTTTAACAATTTACATTTTCATAATCACAAGTGTTTGAGCTATGTAATAAGAAATCAAGGTTTTTATTAGATTGTTTATTTATTGACCTGAGTGCCCTATTTTTGTTTCAAAATTATTCAAAAAGTGTCAAGAGGACGGACATTTGGTAATGAATCATGTAACAGTGACAGAACTGTTAAGATCCGTCCAAGTTACGTGAAACTAGGTTTTTAGATTTTTCTTTTTAATAATAGTAATTATAATTTGTGTGGTATTTGTGAAAAATAAATTCAAAATGTGATATTTGTGTCTGTTACTATTTCCATTCTGGTAAATTAAATGTAATTAAACTAAATAAATGAAATGAGAACTACAGAAACACAGCTACAGGTGTGTCTTTTTTAGTCTGAAACGAGCTGTTATACTTAGGGGCGTGTTTGATACCCAATGTCATCAATATTAATATACATTGCTGTTGAGCCACTCAACTAAGGTATTTTTGCTGGAGAGGTGGTAATATGATGTGCGCTCCGAGCCTGCCTCATTGACTCTGACACTGACAGTCGGAGTGAGACAATGACAGTCACAGACAAATCGGAGAGTCAGAAGGTGCCGCCTTCTTTTTCTGTACCACACCTAGTGCAATGGTTGATCAGATTATGAGGGCAGGTCCTCCTAACCAACCCCTAAACAAAACGATTTCAGTATTTTTCTTTTCCAAATACGATATTAAACTCAAAAACAGTACAGTGTAATACGAGAATCTAAGGCGATTAAAATAATTTGCTTTTTGGAGAACCTCATAGATATACAAGCAACCAAAACATTCAGTAACTACAAACCAGTTTCCTCCTGATTGAGGCTCACCAGTAACCTTGTGTCTTGACCATACTCTTGTTGTAATTGTGTCCTTCATTTCAACTGACAGCTCCAGTTATTGCTAAGTACAGGGATACCCAAAACTGTTATTTAGTTATCTGCAGTCTTCTTGCATACCCAGTTAACATTGTTTGGGTATCCCTGTCCTTAATGACTGGAGCTGCCAGTTGAAATGAAGGGAAAACTTACTACACTGCACTGATGAGCCCCAGTCATGGCTAAACCATTGCTGAATGTTTTGACTGCTTGTTTATCTTATTATTAAGTTATTATTAATTTATTTAGCAGTTATTTGTTTGTTTATCTATGAGGTTCTCCAAAAAGAAAAGTCTCACAGTGTTATTAAATTTGTTATTGATTTTGTACTTCATCCTGTATGCCTTTAAGGTCACTTATTATATATTAAAGGCTTGTCTGTTGTTTCAGCCGATCTGATTGAAATCAGTCGATTAAATGGCACTTTATCAATCAAAATCATCCCATATTAATGGGCCAGTAGATACCTACTAACTCCTAAATCTACCCTCTACCCCTAAACCTAATGTCTACAACTAACCTAACCTCAGCCCCCTTTTACTATTATTTCAACACCACTTTTTAGCACCTTCTAGCGGCTACTACATCAGACGGCCATTAAAGCACTTCATCCCAACCTACTGTACCTCTTGGGAGGCTATTAGGTACCTACTGGCCCTTTCCTATGGGATGATTTTCCTTGGTAACGTCCCATTCAATCAGCTGATTCCAATCAGATCAGGTGGTTGTTTATTAGTTGCTCACCTGCTGTCGAGGGGGGCTCCCAGGTGCACCCCCAGGTGGTAGCCATGACTTGACACAGTTTCGGCAGCGTGACAGTCGACCTGTTTGCCTCAGAGGAGTCAACACATTGCCCTCTATGGTTCTCGATTCAGAGAGGCGGGGGCCCTCTAGGAATCGATGCCCTAGCCCACAGCTGGCCTCAGGGCTTGCTGTATGCCTTCCCCCCTCTTGCGTTGATCCCATCTTTCTTGGAGAAGGTACGGAACAAGGGTGCGAGGGTCCCCCTTGTTGCGCCGCACTGGCCCAGGAGGATATGTTTTGCTGTGACCACTTGCTCGTTGTACAGGTCTAAAGGGGCAGATCTGAGGAAACAACAAAGTATTCATTTATAGGACCAGCAATCCCCCCCAAGACCCGCCTCCCAGCCACTCAGAGAGGGGGAACGCGCACACACCGTCTTCCCCACCTCTCTGTGTCACTGCCATGACTGGCAGGCAGATCCCACGGGACTGCCGCCCTCTTCCTGCAGCATCGTGCCTACGTCAGAAGGCCAGTCCAGGTCTCCCCTGTTACACCCCCATCAATCTTTTGTCACAATATAAAAATTGCTCATTTTTTTATTTTATTTTATTCTTTTACTATTTTTTAAAAAGTTGTGAAAGAAAAAAAAATTCTGAAATGCCTGGCGCGCATGTTCATTGCAAACCTCCAAGAGGTGCCAATGAGAACAAAGATACATAGAGACAATGACATACAGGGCCCTCTCCACCAATCACCATACAGCACGAATTATATATTATATTTAGGACTTCTGTTTTTCTTTTTTTTTTTTTTATAAATTACCCATTTTGGTGCTTATTTAGCTATTTTTCGAGTTTTATATAAATCATTTTTTTCGGGGCTTTCACTTTTTATATACTGTATGAATTTATTGTTTTCGGTTGCTTTCCAAAGTGCTTGGGCGTGTTTTTTTCTGTCACAATAGTAGTAACACGACAGTACTTGCACACTTAAGTTGTCTTCTTTCCTTTGCTGTCTTCCATTACGAAATCCTTATGGTCACGGGCACATTCTCCTTCGTGCAGGCATTTTTTTTTACATTTCGCCACAATTTGCAATTCTGTTTTAAATCCTCTGTATCTTAACTGTAATGCAGCTTTAAATTCTATGAACAAGCCATTCAGGTTTAAAGTCTTCAGAACGAATAAATGATAGATATACAAGTCAGGAAGGATCGAGGGACATTGCCCAGCTACACTGGGAAAGGTAGTTTGTTTTTGTTTTTTATGTGTTAGGTTTTTGTTTTTTAATTGAGAAAGTGGTGATGAAGTCAACGTGAATTGAGTAACCATTTCCAGTGTTTTTCCGGTGTTTATTATACACTGATTTTTTTGTATTGGTGGTGTTTTATCGGGTTTTATTGGTTCAAACCTAAAATCAGATCTGCTAATTATATTATAGTCATTTATATAGTATTTGTTATTGTGTGTGTGTGTGTGTGTGTGTATATATATATATATATATATACTGTATATATACACTACCAGTCAAAAGTTTGAGTACACTTGCTGGAAACTAGGTTTTTTTCATAATTGACAATGTTTACGTTGTATACGTTTCTGTAAATACTTGAAAATGAAAACACATGTTACAATATACAAAACAAAAGGAGTATCAAAGCAATGTTCAAGAAAATTGAAAATTGTCTCTAAATCTTGGATTCCTCAAAATAGCCACCCTTTGCCTTAATAACAGCCTCACAAACACAAGGCATTCGGTTAACAAGTTTCCCAGAGATGTAGGGCACTTGTGGGTAGCTTTGCTTTGACTCTTCTGTCCAGTTCGTCCCATACAAGTTCTATGGAATTGAGGTCTGGAGACTGGGCAGGCCAGGTCATTAGATTGAGTTGTCCTTCACTTTCCTTCTTCACCACGTAGTTCTTGCACAACTTTTAGGTATGTTTCGGGTCATTATCTTGCTGAAGAATGAAGGACTGCCCAACTAGCCGTAATCCTGATGGAATGGCATGCCTCTGAAGTATGCTATGATAGCCATGCTGGTTGAGCTTGCCATGGACTTGGTAAAGATCACCAACTGTGTCACCAGCAAAAAACCCCAGACCACGACACTGCCTCCTCCATGCTTGACAGTGGGAACCACATATGCAGAACTCATGCGCTCACCTTCTCTGCGTCTTACAAATACTCGGCGGTTGGACCCAAATATTTCAAATTTTGACTCATCGGTCCATAAGACCGACTTCCACTCCTCAAACGTCCAGTTTCTGTGTTTTTTGGCCCAGGCAAGTCTCTTCCTCTTACTCTGCACTCTTAACAATGGTTTCTTTGCAGCAATTCTTCCAGTTAGGCCAGCTTCACGCAATCTCCTCTGAACAGTTGATGTTGAAACATCTGTACTTCTAGTAGCATTTAGCTGAGCTTGTATTTCAGGGGCAGTTAATTGCCGGTTTCGCAGACTTGTGACTCGAATTAACTTGTTCTGATTCTGAGGTCACCCTTGGCCTATCTGACCTTGTTCGGTCCTCATGAGTGGCAGTTTCTTCAAATCATTTGATGGTCTTGGCCACAGCAGTTACAGACACTTGCAAAGTTCTTGCGATTTGTTTTAAAGATTGACCTTCATTTCTTAAAGTAATTACAGACTTTTTTCTTTGCTTAACTGAGTGTATTTTGCCATTTTCTGCTCCCTTACATTCAGGAATGACAAACTTGTGCCTATGCTACCTATATTTATAGTAATCATGGACCCTCACCTGTTAACAATAATTGGTGACAAAAGGTTAATAAGGTAACATGCTAGTTAACTCGGAGAACATCTAACAAAGACACTTTTATACTTAGGCCAGTGTTCTAACACCGTGTTATACACATTTCAGACTTTTAACTGACTTGGGCTTCAGACTGAAATCCCCTTGCTTTGGGTGACCATTTCATTGAAATTGACAAGATTTACATTTTCATTTAAAAATAAAATATTTGAATGCAATTCACTTATGATTATCAGATTATATAAGTACACGTATCAAATAATGAAATATTAAGTGTATATAGACAAGTTTATACAGTTAAAAGCATAGATAATCATGAAAAACCTGGTTTCAAGCAGGCGTACTCAAACTTTTGACTGGTACTGTGTGTGTGTGTGTATATATATATATATATATATATTTGAAAGCAAATATTAAAAATAACATTAAAATATAAACCTGTATGCTAGGGGTATGCAGACAGTTAATAGGTCAGGAATGGGGTACATGCCAATCAAAAGTTTGGGAACTACTGATTTAGAGGGTTCGGGTGACTAGTTTTAAAGAGCACATTAGTAATCTCTCATACCTCCAGGTTATAAAATGCTTCATTACCCCCTTATCACAGGTAGACTGGGAAACACTATGAATTTTGTAATAGTATTTTGTGCACTTTTTTTAAAAATTAAATATAATTTTAATTTAAAAAAAATGTGTACAGCTATGGTCAAAACATTTGCATTTGATGTTATGATTGAGACATAATAAAAAAAAATATGATCATGCAATCAAAGAAACTACAAAATGATATCATAAGTCTTTCATGTTAGATTTCAAAATGTCAATTTATTTAATTTTTGGCAGTTTTTTGTTAAATATATGGAAAACTGGGATGGGAATTTTAAACGTATGAACTCTAAAGAAGTGGTTAAATGTTTAATAATATGCTAGACGTATAATTGGTCACGTGACAAATGTCACCAAACGCATATTTTTTTATGCATTAATTTTAGTGATTTATCACCAGTAGTCCGTCGCGTATCAGACTGCTCTAGAAAACCGTGGTATGCAAATAATTACGTCAAACAAAATTGCCGTACCACAAAAAAAAAACACAAGTTCAATGCTTCACCGTTTGAAATGAAAACATTCAGAATTATTGTGGATGGAGATACTGATGGCAATAAAAAGCAAACATCAATAACAACATTTGCTATAGATTTGGCTGAACAGGGCGTGATCACGTTATCCCCTATGAGGACAGTGCGTGTGAATTGTGAATGCAGCAGGTTTGAAATCAATGTAAGATTATCCCAATACTGTGCCGACCCAACAATAACAGCGAGGCTAGAAAAACTTAAAGAAAATCGTGCTGCAGTTGTTCATACAAAACTTTCAAAGGGAGAAAAAGTTGCCACGGACTCATGGACCCCATTCCCCAATCTTCCCATAGGTGGAAGGCTTTTTTCACTTTAAATTGTTCTGTAAGTTTTTGGACTGAACTGCCGTTTGTTTAGTACAATTGTTATTTGTATGTTGGAACTGCTGCACTAAAGTAAATGACCTCTGAAACACAGTTCAAACAGGTAGGCCAGGCATCTCTTTACAATTTTATGTCAAGTTGTGTGGATACGTGAATTTGAATACTTTACATTATTTAGTATTACTTGACCACATACAATTAACTGCACAAGAAGGCAAACAAATTAATTACTTATATATTACTTGATTGTGTGTTAGTTTGACATTTAAAATAGGACTTGTGGCAATGTTTGGGAGGTTTATGTACACTAGTACAGTATGTAGAGGAGAGTGGCGTTTGATTCGAGTACTCGGAAATTGTAATGCTCAAGTACCCGTCTCGAGCAACATAGATCTCAAAAATCCTACCGCTACTATCAAAGACCGCAAACTTTTAAATCTCTGAGGCAGACTTTTTAATATCAGTCACAGTGCTCTTTAAAATAGCAAAATACTGTGCTATTTTATCCCTGGTAATTACCTTTTCCAGAAGTGAAAGTATTTCCAACTGTTTTTTAATTGTAAGCACAACTTGCTTTCGCTTTCCTGTAGCCATTTTGCATTAGCACTGTACAGTGGGTGATGTTCGTCTCTATGATTTTGGGCAAAGTTACTACACAAAAAAACTACAACACAAAAAGTAACCGGTTCCTGTTTTTTTGTTGTTAAATGAACCTTTAAGAAACACACTATTCTAAAAACATTATAGTATCCGAAAATGTGTTCAATATGTATATAGTTATATCTCCACTAGCAACTATAATTACAACCATAAATATAAACATTTCAATGTATACTTTCACTTTGTAAAACATAATGTAATATAAAAGAGTGTGAGAGTGTGTGTGTTTGTGTATATATATATATTGTGAGCTTGGAGCTCTGTTTTGGGGTGGTAACCTGACGAAAGACCAGACAAGAGGCAGGAAATGAAGTCTGAGTGAGGGTTTATTTACAGTGGAAAAAAAACACACTTTCAAAAGGGTTGCCAGAAAATAAAAACCTAGCCCACTCACCGGGCCCTAGTCTTAACTGCTTCAGGTCCCTAGTCTCAACAGTTGGGCAAGGCTAGCCCTCACCCAACTTAAACACAAAACACCGCCTCACACACTCTGGGGTGTTAAGAGTTCAGTCACTTGTAAGTCTCCTGGCCTGCAATTCCACCACTCGCCACCAGGAGAACTCCCAGGTAAGTTTTCCTTTCTAGTCTTTGCAATTGTATTATCCGTGCTCAGGGTTGTGCACAAACTTTCTCTCTGTTTCCAGGTTCCACCGATGAACAAGGGTCCCCCCTTCAGGTAAGTCCCGGGCAAAGAGGATGAAGTAATCCCAGCATTTATAAAGTACAAATGAAGAAAAGAACAAGGCTCGTTTTCCCCATCAGAGCCAACTCAAAATACCACGTACTTGTTCCAGCCAACAACTAAAAATAAAAGTCTTGAAATTAACTGTGTTGACTCTCTATCAAACAGTCCATTACTCGTGGTTCCAACACACAGTTATATACTGCAGGGACTTCTCATCACCGCGTGTCCTGGTGATGCTTTTGAATAGAACACAGTCCTTAAAACAAGCACGGTTTGAGCAAAGCGCTACTTGTTATAAAATGATACAGTCTCCGGTGCCACCGTTATTTTACAAGCGGTTTATCTCCTGAACCATGCACTCCAAGTTCAGTTAACACGCTTTAAAAAACAATGTCAACACACTCCACGCTCATGTTACCACAGGAATAAAACAGTCTTTGGCTGCTGTCTTCACTCACAGCTCCCAGCGTAAAAACATACGACACATGACTCCTTCTAAAATCCCAACCACACTCCCGTTTAGAATATTAGAAGTTTATTTCAACTACCTTGCTGCACCGTAGTTGTCTTCCCGTGTCCATAGTTTGTTTCGCTGGTATCCTCCAAAATATTCTGTTTGTTCCTGGGCTGATGCTTTATTGCAAACGAAACCCACGCTCCTGGTCACGTTGCTTACTTTTCAACCACTCGTTTCTACACACAGACTGCCCTATTGCTGTTCAGTCCCGTACCTCGCTATTCGCCACCTTGTATAATGCTCCCCTCCACCCTTCCAGCTGCTATTAATTAACCCCTTTAGCCATCCCACAAGTGGAGCCCTCCGGCAGCTACTCTGTGGGGTAATTTAAAGACGTATCAACATATTCTTTGTGATAAATTTGCTCTGTAGTAATGCAACTATAGAACCTCACCTTCCTATGTTGCATTACTACTTACTCTTGCATATTTATCACAATATATACATATATATATATATATATACAGTACTGTGCAAAAGTTTTAGGCAGGTGTGAAAAAATGCTGTAAAGTAAGAATGCTTTCAAAAATAGACATGTTAATAGATTATATTTGTCAATTAACTAAATGCAAAGTGAGTGAACAGAAGAAAAATCTAAATCAAATCCATATTTGGTGTGACCACCCTTTGCCTTCAAAACAGCATCAAGCATCAATTCTTCTAGGTACACTAGGTACACAGTTTTTGAAGGAACTCGGCAGGTAGGTTGGCCCAAACATCTTGGAGAACTAACCACAGTTCTTCTGTGGATTTAGGCAGCCTCAGTTGCTTCTCTCTCTTCATGTAATCCCAGACAGACTCGATGATGTTGAGATCAGGGCTCTGTGGGGGCCATACCATCACTTCCAGGACTCCTTGTTCTTCTTTATGCTGAAGATAGTTCTTAATGACTTTCGCTGTATGTTTGGGGTCGTTGTCATTCTGCAGAATAAATTTGGGGCCAATCAGATGCCTCCCTGATGGTATTGCATGATGGATAAGTATCTGCCTGTACTTCTCAGCATTGAGGAGACCATTAATTCTGACCAAATCCCCAACTCCATTTGCAGAAATGCAGCCCCAAACTTGCAAGGAACCTCCACCATGCTTCACTGTTGCCTGCAGACACTCATTCGTGTATCGCTGTCCAGCCCTTGGCGAACAAACTGCCTTCTTCTACAGCCAAATATTTCAAATTTTGACTCATCAGTCCAGAGCACCTGCTGCCATTTTCTGCACCCCAGTTCCTGTGTTTTCGTGCATAGTTGAGTCGCTTGGCCTTGTTTCCACGCCGGAGATGCGGCTTTTTGGCCGCAAGTCTTCCATGAAGGCGACTTCTGACCAGACTTCTCCGGACAGTAGATGGGTGTACCAGGGTCCCACTGTTTTCTGCCAGTTCTGAGCTGATGGCACTGCTGGACATCTTCCGATTGCGAAGGGAAGTAAGCATGATGTGTCTTTCCTCTGCTGCAGTAAGTTTCCTTGGCCGACCACTGCGTCTCGGTCCTCAACGTTGCCCGTTTCTTTGTGCTTCTTCAAAAGAGCTTGGACAGCACATCTGGAAACCCCTGTCTGCCTTGAAATTTCTGCCTGGGAGAGACCTTGCTGATGCAGTATAACTACCTTGTGTCTTGTTGCTGTGCTCAGTCTTGCCATGGTGTATGACTTTTGACAGTAAACTGTCTTCAGCAACCTCACCTTGTTAGCTGAGTTTGGCTGTTCCTCACCCAGTTTTATTCCTCCTACACAGCTGTTTCTGTTTCAGTTAATGATTGTGTTTCAACCTACATATTGAATTGATGATCATTAGCACCTGTTTGGTATAATTGTTTAATCATACACCTGACTATATGCCTACAAAATCCCTGACTTTGTGCAAGTGTACCTAGAAGAATTGATGCTGTTTTGAAGGCAAAGGGTGGTCACACCAAATATGGATTTGATTTAGATTTTTCTTCTGTTCACTCACTTTGCATTTAGTTAATTGATAAATATCATCTATTAACATGTTTATTTTTGAAAGCATTCTTACTTTACAGCATTTTTTCACACCTGCCTAAAACTTTTGCACAGTACTGTATATATATTTTTTTTAATTCCTGTAAGTGAGATACAGAAGCTATGGCTACTATGTTTCATTCCATCTGTGCTACCTCAGGAAGACAGAAGCAAAAATGTAGCTAATTATTAAAATAGTTGTCAATAGAGTTGTCAATAACTGTTCGTCTTTAATGATTACTTCTAGTGAATGATGTGTATCCTGGATCTAGATTCTCCTTGGATATAGTGCTGTTTGCTGTTTTTTAATTCTTTCTCTATCTCAGTCTCACTATAAGAAAAAAAAAACAAATTGAACATTGGTTTGCTCCCTGAAGTGTAGGTGTATTTTTTAAAGATGTTTCTGGCTTGTATTATTATGTTACTGTACTGGAAGTTAATCGCTTTGGCCCTGGCTTCAGTTGCAACTCAGCAGTCATGCTTCAGGGCAGTAAAACTAAAACCGAGGACAAGTGGCTGATGTGTTTAATGTAAAAGAGCAACCGCTGCTGTCTTTAGTTAGGAAAAACAGAAATGCCATAAAAAAAATTAAAAATAAACCTATCGTGCACTATTGTGCATTCTGGTATAAAGACTTAGACCTGGATTCAGTCAGTACTGTAGTGTTAACGTCCTATTCACCATGTTTACAGATCTAACATAATGCAAGAATAAAATGTTCACATCCTTCTGTAGGTTCTTAAACCTTAATAAATGGACCCTTTCAGGACATTTTACAAAGCCATACTAGGCTCTTACAGGCAGTGTAAAAAATGTAAATAAAATAGTTCAGGGACAAATACCTTAATATTCAAAGTAATATTTTTTGACATGTATTCGGATATAAAAATTAGATGTTCATATTCGCTACAAATGACATAAATACCTTGTACTTATTTACTGTCTCACCAGAATTTGTGCGAAAGTTTAAAAAAATAGCAAATGAAAAAGAGCTCAGTGTGATATGTGATGTGATCTCTATTTAAAAGTTTTAGACAGCAAAAAAATAAACAAACCAGATTAAGCGCGCGCATGCTAGTGATCTCTATGGAAAGCCATTTGGGAAAAAATGTGTTGTGCTGCTTTAGAGCGAGCCAGAATCTCACGGGACTGAAAAAAGGCAAGTACGTCATTCTGAAATGCCTCGCTTAAACAGTCCCCAACTTCCTGAAAATGTTGTATAGTGATTTTTATATAGACTGTATGTGTGTGTGTGTGTATATATATATATATATATATATATATATATATGTTTGTTTGTTTTTTGTGACTTTCTGTTATGTGGAATTTGGTAAACGAAAATCAAAATGGTGATTTCCCCCCCCCCCCTTCACGTTACAACGCCATTTCCACGTTTTGTTTTATTTGAAGTGTTTAAAGTTCAATTTCAGTTTTTGTTTGCTTGTTCAGCTACAAAAAGGGACAGGTAAACCTTGTTATTACTTTATAAAAATGTGTTGATTGCCACTGTTTACTGTGAAGAAACGGCAATGGCAAGGAATGAAAGAAAGTAAATGAAAATGCGGTCTCAACTTTATGTACTATTTATTTTGGGAATAAACAAAACAACATTTAACTTGAACTGCTATTTGGCATCCTTTGTTTTGTAGTTAATTCACTGGGGTAAAGTAAGCCCTACACAATTTATTCTTCACTCCTGGGATATTTTTCTATTTTAACATGTTACATATTGTAAGGTCTTTCTGTAAAATAAAGGCGCACACACACAGAGGGCATGGCCACGCTCCCTGCTGCTATGCTGTCTCTGCCTGCGTTCAGAGCAATATAATGGCTTTTATTACTTTTTGAAAATGAACAAATATTTAAATTATGAGCAAATATCAGAACATGAAAATCCTGTGTTCGACCCAGCACTAAAATTAAATAAATGTTACTATTAACACATTTCTCAGTTGTGAAATTTGGATAAAACACCGAAAACCATAAGCCCTATATAGATTTGAAACATATTAGGATTATACAATAGAAAATACTTTTTAAACAGCAGATCTTATTTTGTTATTTTCAATGGAGTAATGTAATCCTGCTGAACAGTTCTTGCTGTCCCAGTGCTGCTACTACACCGGTCATTTCTGTGTACTGATACGTTGTTTTGAATGGAAATGTAGTTTATTAACTTGTATACTGTACAAGATGGTAACTACCTTTATATTTTATATATATATAAAAAAAAAACGTATCGGGGGATTATGACATTGAATAAAATTATAATAATATTTATTTATAAATTTAAGATGGAGTGGAGAAGTACATACGGTAATCTAGCAAATAAATAAACTAGCTGATTGTGGGAATTATACATTTAAAATACTGTATTTATATAATTGAGAACTTTTGATGGAACAGATGTTTAGAAAAGTATAACACATTTAACCAAATACCCACCATAATAGTACCCTCCCGATAATAGTAAATATGTCCCTAAGTCTATTAATGCAGTGTTTCGTAAAGAAAAAAGTTGGTAGCTTACCTTTGTGTGATGCGCAAGCTCTGCTCATCTCATTTCTTTTTTTTACGATACAAATTTACCCTCTGATGACTTGGAGGTGGCATTTTAATAATGCAATGGAAATGTTACCAAAATATGAATACAATGTAACACAATAGAGGGGGGATTGGAGTGTCTTTCAGGTCTCTATCGGATACTGCTGAAAGTCGAAAACTTCGTGCCGGGGGGGATGATAATCTTCGGCATGTACTGTAAGACAAATACAATATTTTCTTTCTAATGAATTTTCCATTGTTAATGCTCATAGACTATCTGAAACTTCAGTAACCAAACAAGTAGTTTTTCTTATGTTTATATTGGATTGGAGACTGCAGGGTCTCATTCTTTATTTTGCTCCTTTGCACTACTGATTTTTTTAACTTGTGTATTTTGTTTTATTAAAACAAAATTGTGTGCCTGTTTCCTGACAAAAAACACATGAAGCTTAAAAAGTGTAATGACCTATGCTGTATACAGTAGGAATTAATTTGTTTGAAGATCATGTTTGCACACAGACCTGCAACTCCAATGGTACTGCTGTCGTTTAACTCAAGACTTCTGCTGCCATCTGCTGGAGATCAGGGGTTTCATGTACTGTTACTGCCAGTATACTGTACTGTATACTTTAAGGAAACTTCAGAAATCACTGGAGGGAAAAAGTATTTGCTAATTTAGGTACTGTAATCTACACAGATCTAAACATTTTAGGAACAAAGTTGTTTTTATATTTTATGGTCTTCATACCATAGTAATTTTACTGTATGCATAATGTTTATGATAAAACTAATTTATTTTATTCTTCTATATGTTGCATTGTTTAATTTTAGCTGTTCACACTGATATATATATATATATATATATATATATATATATATATATATATATATATATATATATATATATATATTTGAGGTGTGCAGTATACTCGGGTTATAGTATTCATTATACTATGGCATACATACCAACTCCACATAAACATTTTTTTTTTTAATATCCTGTGACGTATTGAAGTATTGTATCCTGCTGAACCGTTATTGCTGTCCCATTGCTGCTACTACACCGGCGTATTGATATGTTTTTTTGAATGGAAATGTAGTTTGTTATCTTGTATACTGTACAACAGTCTGCTTTTCTACAGTTAACTTTAATAGATACACACAGCTGAGGATCATGAGCTGCAAACTAGAGCTTGTGGGAAGTTTTTATTTGCACCTTCAAACTGTAAGAAAGAAACTTTGCAGATAGTCAGTACTGTACTGTAGACTTTTTGAACGTCATTGTTTTCCACACATTTTTAAACATCTTTAAATTTGACTATACCTAAACAGCGCATGAAACGTGTGATCCTACTGTATTATATTGACTTTTGCACAGTACACAGTTTTATCCTGTTAGTTACTTGATTAATATACAGTAAAAGCTCTATTTGATTAATGAACAGTAAAATCAATATTTTCAATATTGTGTCATAACCAGTGTGCAAAACTAATCCTGTGATGTTGTTTTGGAACCTTGCAATCTTTAAATCTTCAGTCACAATCTTCGTCACATGAACTATGAATATCTGAAACTGCACCATAATTGCCATATCACATTTTACAGTACAAATACATATTTGGATATTTGTAAAACACCAAATATCTATCTATCTATCTATCTATCTATAATAGCTCAATAATTTTAGTTTGTGGTTTTAATATGGCCCTGGTGTGCAGATCTGAAAGTTGCCATGTATGTCCGATGATGTTCTTGATAGAGCGTAGTTTACAAGAGGTGTGCATTTTACAAAGGGATGTAACCCAGACATGCACATTCGTCACAGGTGAATGTATTCTGAAAATGACAGGTACTTTTGGAAATTTGCTCAAGATTTTATCCTAGCAAGATTTAAATCAAAATACTTGTATTAAAAAGTAAGGGAAAGTCAGTGCTTGTCAGGTAATCCAATCGACATTTGATTTTGATTTCCTGTAATGTGACTGAAAAACAAACTGTACCTTAGCACTCTTTGAGTGCACTGAATCAGGTTTCATTTGTACCCATAGTAGAGGAATGTTTATTAATATATTATCAAACATAACTCCTACAAAACAAATTCATTTTTTGGTGACAATGTGTAGAAGTCATTTGGTGATGGTGAATTTTGCTGATTACCGATGGTTGAATTATTGAATGGTTTTATTTAAATGGAATATATTGTTTTTTAAATTCTGTAACTCATTTCAAATACTAGAAACCCCTATTCCTGGAAACAGCTGCATTCAATCTGCCTATTTCTTCTTTTTATTAACACAGTTCTGTCAACTACTGTATCACACGCTCATGACAATTTAAAGATTATTCCTGGGTTCTATAGTAATGTCTACACTCAAAGAAATAAAAATGAATTCTAAAATTAAATGGCAGGTTGGGTCTATTGTGTACTATTGTACAAATACTTGTCTAATTTTGTAAAGTTTATTTTAGTATACTAGTAGATGTCAAGTAAATGTAACAAGCGAACAATCATTGATCTTTTTATTTTTTTAAATGTGAAATTGTTACATTACATGTTCCTTATAGTCTATTACACATTAATAAGTGTTTTAGAAAATGTATTTCAATATTACTGATGAGCATAATTCCTTAATTTACAACACACATTTCTAAGAACCCCTTTTTTTAGCTGTATGAGTATTGGGTTTTTCATGTTTCATTTTTCAGCAATTAACAAGAAACAAATGTATTTGTTTTATGTATTTATTTATTTATTTAAAATAAACCATTGAAAGTGTGTGGGGAGGGGAAATCTTATGAAATTGCACCTTCAACGTAGCTAAGTTACCTCACCAAAGACAGAAACAGTAAAAGGGTGATTCTCACCAACTGGCTGTAAAACCATGTCCATGGTGGATATCTTTTTAAGAATACATAATTGTAACAAAAAAATATAATCATTGCAAAGGAGAAGGACAATTCTTTGCTATTAGTAAATAAAAATGTATTGTTTTTTCTCATTTTTCACATTTTTAACACTTTTTCCACTTTAAATCTCATTACAGTAATGCGTCCGAAGTTTTTTTTTTTATATTTCTTAAGCATTTGTTCATGAAAAAAATAAGAAATGTCACTGACATAAATATGTATCTGTTCAGAATTGTTCAGAATTTATTATAATCTTTGGGTTAAAAAAGTACACTTTAAAATTACTGATTTTTTTGGAGAAAAACTACGTGTCTGAAGCCATTTGTCTCATTACCGTAACAATTGTTCAAGTTTCTCCAGAGAATCTAGGAAGTATTTAAATCAAGTTGTATTTACCCATGATGCACCAGCAAGGAGAAAAGCTTCAAGATGGACACAACGTGAGAACATGTGCTCTGTCTTTTTCTTTTAAATTCACAGTTTACTTTGGTATATCCTATGTTTTACAGTTTTGAATCTCATTACCGTAATTTGTAAAATATAAGAAATTAATTAGATTTAAGAAAAAATTAACTGGCTATAAAAAAGCCATAAAAATGCCTGACGTTTCAAAGTAAAAATTTCTCAAAGTCAAAGTGGCTGACACATTTTATTTACAGAATTAAGGTAGGCCTTCTCAATACCGTTACACTCATTTCTCATTACCATGTCAGTTATGAGACCAGTTACAGTAATGAGAGGTGGAATTACGGTAATGGTAACTATAAGGCATATTATACAAAACAGTTGTATTTATAGTATTATATATACATCGCATCATAGATTATTGGTGAATTATTTATTTTTTTAGCTTTTTTTTAAATTTAGGCATTAAAAACATTGTTTTGTTTAGATTGACAGACAGTGTAAAAAAGAGAGCAGCTGCACGAGCAAGGGTACAGAAGCACAAAGGAAAGATCTACAGTAGTGCTGCGCTTTTTGAGGAATACAGAATAAAGGAAAGAGAAAGGTAGTTTCAGAAAGGAAGACATTTTCTATTTAAAGATAAAGTTTTTCATATCAGTCTCTATATGTACAGTGCCGTGAAAAAGTATTTGCCCCGTCTGCATTTTTGCACATTTTTGTATTTGGTCAGATTTTTTTGTGGGTTGTAGTAGTATATAGAGGGAGTCTGAGAGAAAAAATGACACCAAAGTTTGGTGCTTCTTTCATTTGTTTGGTGTGCAAGGTAATCAAACATGCAATCTTCAGGTGTGAAAAAGTTACTGCCCTCCCAAGTTAACTCAACCAATTAAAGGGATAATTAGGGTCAGCTGTTTGAGTACTTTGGTTAAGAACCAGGCCTGATTTGGGCCAGCCCTGCCCAATATAAATCTGACTAACTTTGGCCCTCACCATCAGAGTGAAGTTGTCAGCACACAGGTTCTAGAGGCACATCATGCCACGAACACAAGAAATTCCTGAAGACCTCAGGAAAAAAGTTGTTGATGCCTATCAGTCTGGAAAGGGTTACAAAGCCATTTCTAAGGCTCTGGGGCTCCACCGAACCACAGTCAGAGCCATATTGTCCAAATGGAGAAAGTTTGGGACAGTAGTGAATCTTCCCAGGAGTGGCCATCCTGCCAAAATCTCTCCAAGAGCAAGGCGTAAAATCGTCCAGGAAGTCACAAAGAACCCTAGAACAACATCCAGGGATCTGCATGCCTCTCTCTCCTCGGCTAAGGTCAGTGTTCATGACTCCACCATCAGAAAGACACTGGGCAAAAATGGGATTCATGGCAGAGTAGCAAGGCGGAAACCATTGCTCACTAAGAAGAACATGAATGCTCGTCTGAAGTTTGCCAAAAAGCACCTGGATGATTCTCAAGAGTTCTGGAACAATGTTCTATGGACAGATGAGTCAAAAGTGGAACTTTCTGGCCAACATGGGCTCCGTTATGTCTGGCGAAAACCAAACACTGCATTCCACAGTAAGAACCTCATACCAACGGTCAAGCATGGTGGTGGTAGTGTCACGGTTTGGGGATGCTTTGTTGCATCAGGACCTGGACACCTTGCCATCATTGAAGGAACCATGAATTCTGCTGTGTATCAGAGAATTCTACAGGAGAATGTCCGTGAGCTGAAGCGCAGCGGGGTCCTGCAGCAAGACAATGATCCGAAACACACAAGCAAGTCTACATCAGAATGGTTGACGAACAAGAAATTTGAAGTTTTGGAATGGCCTAGTCAAAGTCCAAACCTAAACCCCATTGAGATGTTGTGGCAGGACCTGAAACGAGCAGTGCTTGAAAACCCACAAATGTCACTGAGTTGAAGCAGTTCTGCATGGAGGAGTGGGCCAAAATTCCTCCACGGCACTGTGAGAGACTAATCAATAACTACAGGACGCGTTTGGTTGCAGTTATTGCTGCTAAAGGTGGCGTAACCAGTTATTGAGTAAGGGGGCGATTACTTTTTCACACGGGGGCATTGGGTGTTGCATAACTTTCTTTAATAAATAAATGAAATATGTATCAAATTTTTGTGTTATTTGTTCAGTCAGGGCTCTTTTATCTAACATTAGGTTTTGGTTGAAGATCTGATAACATTCAGTGTCAAATATATGCAAAAATGCAGAAAATCAGACGGGGGCAAATACTTTTTCATGGCACTGTATGTGGATCATTCTCCAGTTCTTTGTACCAAAAGTAGGAACACATGGTCGAAATTTACAGTTTATGTTTTTATGTGTATGCAATGTCCAAAACACATACAATATTTTAGAACAATATATATTTGTTTAATAATATAGATACTCTTGATCAAATGTTACAGTGCCTATTGGTACACAGAACTGGAGAATGACCCGTATATATAATATGATATATGATTTACTTCCAACATCAGAGGCCGTTAGGGTTTTGTTAATAACATGCCATAAATCTATTTGAACTCCCTAATCTAAAATGTTAACAAACAAAAAAAAACAATGCAGTCTAACATTTTTATTTATTTTTTAAAAACTATTTTTACATACCAAAGAAGAAAGCACAATGGACTTTTAAAATCAGCCAAAGAAATGCAAAAAAAAGACCATCAAAAGCAGAAGAAGAAATGGAGGGAAATTGAGCGCGCTATTATGAGAAGAAAAAAAATCTAAATGCCATTCTAAATATTACGCCACCATCACCTGAAGTTGATGCAATGAGCCAGGCTGGAGATAACAGATTCTTCAATCCCAGTTTAAAATTTCCTGTTGATAAAATCTGGTACTATAGAGAGGACATAACAGATATAATTCCTGAACCTTTACCTGCTGCATCTTCAGCCAGGCACTTCTGTGTTTTACCTGAAATTTGGGCTAAACATCAATACAAGGCTCAGTGATCGGGAATTATATTGAACATGGGGATAGGAGATCTCAGTTAGATTTGGTGCTGTCTGTACTGCATTGCTTCTGTCTTTAAACTGTTTTGTTTACAGTTAAATTAATGTTTGTTGCTTTGAGGAATAGGTGTTGTTTTCACATAGGTTATAGTGAAATTAATTAGTACTAGATGTTCAAATACTGTATGACAATGAAGAGAAAAAAACAAGCATAATAACAGCATAAAAATAAACATTAAAAGACAAATGTACTCAGACTTGGGTAAATACATTAGCGAATACTGTTCAAATACTTCTAAGATTGTATTTACCCCTATTTATCAAGGAAAGATCTTCAATTACACTACTACCTATTATCATCTATTTGAACTCAAACTCACCTGTTCATGATCTTCTCAACCTCTTCAGAACTCACCTTTAAAGGTTGAAAAGATCATGAACAGGAGAGTTTGAATGGATAGTACAGTAATTGGTTATAAAGGTATGATTAGGTCTCACTTTGATGAATACAGTGAAAACAACCTTTAAAGTATTTGAACAGTATTTTCAAATGTGTTTTAACCCAAGTCTGAGTACATTTGTTGTTTTAAGTGTTTATTTTTTATACTGTTATTACAGCTTCTTTTATCTCTTGATTGGAATATCACTGAATAATTTAGAGATTTATTAAAATTACTAAAATAGTCAAATGTGTATTGAACTCATTACCGTAATATACCATCTCATCCTCCGTCACATTTATATCATTACCGCAACAGGCTACTATTTTTAAAATAGAGGTAATGTTTTAAAAACTAATATGAAATTGGCAAGGAAAATGTATTATACAAATGATTTCCTCTACATCAGTATATGTGTATTTTAATATCCATAATTAAACAAGTAAGTAAAACAAAAGAAGACATCTGATAAATCTGTTATATTACGGTAATGAGACAAAAGTGTGGATATTTTTTATATTTATTTAAAAATACATGAATAATTGTTGATATGTTTAAGAAAATAACTTGTTATAAGTAATTTTATCACAAAATTGCCAAAGAAATATATAATTGTGTGTTTTTAATGTAAAAATGAATTGGTTACGGTAATGAGATTTTGTTTTGCTTAATCACGTAAAATGTTAAAAAAAATACAAAATTAAAGTATTTGAATTATAAAATGTACTTGCATAATATACTTGAGACTTTGTTCAAAGCATTTAACATAAATTGTTGGTGGAAAAAGTCTTTCATTTTTGCACATGAAAAACACAAACAGACAAGATTTGGTGAGAATCACCCAAAAACAGTAATGGTTTGATTATTATCTTTGACCTAAATGCCACAAAAGACAGCTTAAACATGTATTGATTTTGATAATTTAGTTGATAATGTAGCCTACTGTACATGCACAGCCAAGGGGCAGCAGTGTGGAGTAGTGGTTAGGGCTCTGGACTCTTGACCAGAGGGTCGTGGGATCAATCCCAGGTGGGGGACACTGCTGCTGTACCCTTGAGCAAGGTACTTTACCTAGATTGCTCCAGTAAAAACCCAACTGTATAAATGGGTAATTGTATGTAAAAATAATGTGATATCTTGTAACAATTGCAAGTCGCCCTGGATAAGGGCATCAGCTAAGAAATAAATAATAATAATAATAACTCCAATATACAGAGTATTCTGTATAGAATAATTGTTCAATGCATAAATATATTTCTGTCCTTGTGTTGAAGATTCATTAATATATTTTGCTAGTATGCAGCATGATAAAGCAAAATCTTATAGAATGAATTTATAAATTAAGTAAACAACAAAACACAGTAATAGTAATACTACATACCAATGTACATTGATTTATACATTATTAAAATGTGATTAATTACAATTTGAATGCAGGTACAAATTCTTTTGATATCTTAAGATTTCACAAGTTAGATTTTTGCTGTTATCTTTAAGCATATTATTTTTGAATTCCTAAAATAGTGATATGCCAAATTAGGTATGCATTACATTAAGAAAACAGTGTTCCCCTACTTTTTGATACATTCGAATGTTAAAATGAAGCAACATTTTATGTTTGTACAGAACACTTTAAATACTGTTGCTGTTACAGACCTAAGACAATGGAGTAGGGTCAATCTGGGTGATCTGGACGAATACTCAAATTATACTTTTTACTCTGGTTGAAAAAAATACATTTGTTAATATATATATATATATATATATATATATATATATATATATATATATATATATATATATATATATAGATGAATAGGTACTGATAGCTCTGCATTGTATGCCTTTTTAATATAATTGTCAATGTTTCTTTCACTGGAACCCTCTTTAAAAGAAACTAATTGCCAATTGGAAATGTTTTATTTTTAACTGAACCCCTATGTATTACATCCACATACTGAGGAAGAGAACGTTTTGGTGCAGTGTATTGCTATGGTCCAAATAACAGTCATCTTCAAAAGCAGCACTTTTTTCCTGTTTCTGAATTTCTATGTGACTTAGAAAGCGCCTGACGGATTGTATTCACAACCTCATGAAACTGATCTAAGAGCACACTACAGAATCTCATTTACCAAAAAGCAAACAAACAAGCAAACAAAAAAAGATGCAGTTCGATGTGCTGCATGGCTTCCTGAATCTCAGTTGTTATGATTAGATTACTATTAAATATGTCTTCTTTTTTAATTTAATTTTTTTTTTAAATAGCATGACTAAAACATATAAAAAAATATTTATTGTTAATTTCTTTTTGCACAATAAGATCACCTTTTCCAAGGTTGATTCAATAAAGTGAGTTACAGAAAATATTATACCAAGGTAAATAATTTAGTTAGTATAACTGCTCTAGGTCTTTTGTGTTTTTAAAGAGGCAGTACAAGTGAATACAGTCAGCACTCACATGTCTGACCCTATAAGATTTTGACTTCAGTGACGGTTAAACGCGTGTGATGCATATCTGATTATTTCATTTTGGCCCGTTCCAACCCTTGTATCTTTTTTGTGTTCCCTGAAAAATGGACAAAATATAAAAAATACATACCTGAAAGGACTGTGTTTTAAAATAAGTAGGTTTCCATTTAGATGTACTGTATTGGTTTTATTGGTACAGTACTATATTTTTAACAGAAGTATTTTAATTCAGAACAATATGATTCTGAAAATATCACTTGCCAAAAGAGATGACTGGACATGTGGACTGTAATACAGCACATACTTTTAAATCTGGTAATTTGGTACGTATTGTAGCAGTATATAAAATTCCCTGTTAACGACCCAACAGTAAAATGAAATTAAAATGTTACCCATGCACAGAACTGCGTGAAACGTAAAAGGCAATGCAATTTAGCAAAAGATTTTAAAAAAAGATTAAAAAAAAAAAAAAGTTTCCAAAATTAATACAGTATCCAAAGTCAATATCCAAAATTGCAGAATATAGTGCTTGATAAGGCCCTAATGTCACAGTTCACTTGCAAATGAAAATGCACAAAAACAACTAAAGATCACAGATTTAAAAAAATAATAATAATAATACATCACAGTATCTAAAACTTTTTAATGATTAACTGTTACGTTACCCTAGCTTGTCTCGTTCGCTTTGTTTTGGCTGCATTTTCGTCAGATGAAACAGGAGGAAGCGCTGTGTAACTGGGTAACAGATATCCGAGTGCTGACTGTATTCACAAAATATTTGTTGATGTATTAAAAGCCTCCAATAATTCTTTATCGCAGTCACCAGCATTTTTTTATTTTAAGCAAACTATAGGCTGATTGCACTATAAACTGGACACAATATGAGGAACAGCAGCTACAGTATTGTACAGAATCATTATTACTAGACAATGCACACATTACAATAAACACTACAGCTGTAATTGCATTTATAGTTTTCGTGACAAATATTAACATTCCAGTCAATAACCTCACCACACCCCTTAACTGATCAATTTCAGAAGTATACAACTGCATTGCTTTTGTATTTCAAATGAAGTTTGCTGAATAAAGTAAAGTAAAGCCTGTCTAATCCAGCCCCTCTACTTACTGATATTCTCTATAATTCGGCATGATGTTGGGGTCCTGACCAAACCCCTATTGAAAAGAATGGTGCGATACCCTCTACAATTCAGAACCGGAAGCCTGTTCTGGAATCTGGCATGATTTTGAAGACTCTTCAACCTAAAATCAATGCAAATATGACTGCAATCGAGCACCAGGTCATGTGATTTTTATTTTCTAAGTGTAAAAAAAGAACTGTGAAAAATTAAAAATTGCAAGGTAAACCGTTTCAGATATGTAAAACCTGAATGCCAGCAGAAAGTGCCCGGATCCCGCACGCAAATACAGTACGAACAAGTGAATGTCTCTCTATGGGAATTGTTTAAAGGTAAAGATTTTGTTGCTGCATTATTGTGTTTATTGTATTGTGTAGGTACAGTAATAATGTTTATAGCTATATAGTAAATGGCATCACAAAGACATTAGAAAAGAGAAATAAATGTGTGGTTACCATGGTATCAAAAGCCTATAAATACCTCCAATGTTTGTTTTCAAACACACTTTCCCTTGACAAAGGTTTATTAAACATAGGAACGTTAGGAAGTTGGCTCATTGAGCAAAAACCTATGTATTAGTGCTGGGACAAATATCTGAATATCTGAATGAATATTTTTTGACATGTATTCAGATATAAAAATCAGATGTTTGTATTTGCTACAAATGACAAAAATACCTTGCACTTATTTACCACCTCACCAAAAGTTGTGTACCAGTTTCAAAAAATGGTAAATGAAAAAGAGCTCTGTGTCATATGTGAGATTACTATATATAAAAAAACACAGGATCACCACAGCAGCTCTTGAGCCTCTATTTAAAGGTTTTAGATAGCAAAAAGTTAACAAACCAGATTATGCGTGTGCAAGCATAGTGATCTTTATGGAAGGCCATCTGGGTTAAAAATGCACTGTGCTGCTTTAGAGCGAGTCAGAATTTCACAGAAAAAAGGCAAGTACGTCATTCTGAAATGCCTCGCTTAAGCAGTACCCAACTTCCTGGAAATGTTGTGTTGTGAGTTTTATATAGATTGTATATATTAGATATATTTTTGTTGCAACTTTCTTTTATGTGGAATGTAATAAACGAGAACCTTCATTTTACAATGCCATTTCCACGGTTTGTTTTATTTGAAGTGTTTAAAGTAAAATTTCAGTTTTCGTTTGCTTCTTCAGCTACAAAAAGGCATCATGCTATTACTTTGTGAAAACATGTCAATGGCCATTGTTTACTGTGAAGCAATGGCAAGGAATGAAAAAAATAAAATGCTGTGTCAATTTTATGTACTATTTATTTTGGGAATAAACAAAACAACATTTAACTTGAACTGCTATTTGGCATCCTTTGTTCTGTAGTTAATTCACTGGGGTAAAGTAAGTCCTACACAAATTATTCTTTACTCCTGGAATATTTTTCTATTTTAATGTGTTACATATTGTAAGGTCTTGCTGTAAAATAAAGACGCGCACACACACAGGGCCACGGCCACGCCCCGTGCACCTGTTGCTAGTATTATCTTTCTTTCTGTATATACCTTTTCAGCCTTGCTTTAAAGTACTGAATTTTATTACTGAGTTGCTGAAGTAAAAATTGTTTATTTTGAGCTTTTCTTGTATTACAGTCTGTGCTGGTTAAGTCCCACCGCGGCCTTGTGCGCCGTGGGAAGCCTGCAGCTCTAGCTGTTCCTTCCCGGGACCTTAGCATATATCAACTGACTTGCTCCGGTTGGAGTTTAAAATAAATAATAATAATGTTTATTATTAATATAATTTTATTGTGAACTGTGTGGTTTTCATTTTGTGTATATTTTGTGTTTCATTTTCTTACAGATAGGTAAGTGTTGAAACTATCCGAGCAGCTAATGTAGGCGTTCCTACTTGGCAGCTAGTTGCTTTTCTAGTGCAGCTATACAGCAGCACTATTACAAAGGCTTGATTCAAGCAGGCTACTTCTAATTTCGCGTATGGAATAGAGGTTAGCCAGTGGCTGTTTTGCAGGTGGGCATCACTGCTGACTTGCCACAAACAGTAACTGCAACCTGTCGCCCCCGATCCTAAGGGACCGAGATTACTGTTTCGGGTAGGCTACTTCAGCATCCCTGCTAACATGCCACTAGCAGTAACTGCAATGTATTGCCCCCGATCTCGCAAGCGGGATCGAGGTTAGCGAGTGTCGGTACCGAGTGCATTGTGTAGGTACTGAGTGAGTGCACATTACTGTTTGCTGACACTACTGTTGTGTTCACTGCAGTATTACCATGGCTGGATTCCATGCATGTGTCTCTTGCAAGGCCAAGCTGCCTGCAAAAGACGGGCATGACAAGTGCATTATTTGCCTGGGTCCTGAGCATGCACAGAGAGCTTTAGCAGATCAAATTGCAAGTGATATTTTTGTGCCTCTTTCACTAAGTATACACTTGAAAATAGAGTGGTACGTCATTCTAGGGACCGTTCCCTCACGCCTGCACAGCGTTCGGCATCGCCACACTCTGCCAATGAGGCTGGTCCCTCCTCCCATGGTTCTGTACCAAGGGAGGGTAGGTGCAGGAGCCCAGTCAAAGAACCATGCTCCTCCGCTTCTTCATCTTCTTACTCCAGTTCTCCTTCACCTTCCCCCCCTCCAAAACGGAGGGGACAGATCGATAAGATCTGAGAGGTTGTATCAAGACAACAGGCTATTCTTGCTGAGCTGCTGAAAGAGCCTTCAGCCCCACCAGTACTGCCAGTGGCTACATCACCTGCCCCAGCTGCAACTTTGCAGACAGTAGCTGGTGAGATGGAAAGCGATATGCTTTCTATCGCAGCCTCCGAGGATGACGATCAGGTGGGGTTCCCATCTGACAATGCGGAATCGGACATTCCAGTAGCACAGCTCTCTTTGTCAGCAGGGCTTATGCCCCTGATGCAGCGGGCTACTGCGAGAGATGCTTAATATATGATGAGCAGCCAACAGTCACTCCTGCTGCCCCTCAGGTCCACCCGGATTTTCTGTTCGTCCACCTGGGAACACACAGCCACAGCATTTTCCCATACAGTGGACTCCTTGTACAGGGTATTTGATGCGGACAAGCTGAGTCTTCCCACTTTCCATCGGTAGAGGCACCCATTGCTGCGCTTGTTAAACCTGCCAGTCTGTCCTTCCTATCCAAGGATGCGGCATGCCCAAACAAGCAGTGCACAGTAGACAATGACATGAAGACGGGCCTCATTTTTAGTTTTTATGATTATTACCCCTAATCATAATGCAGAGATGTCAAAGGCTACTATTTTGGAGGTACTGCTTCGGCGCTACGTTGAAGGGGTATGTATAATACTACGATTTTTAATAAATAAATACATGATGGATACTCCTTGAACGTTTGTGAAATATTATTTCAATACCATATTTTTTGTTGTTCATTTTTTTTTATGAATTAGTGGTTCGTAACACTGTATTTCACTGACAGTTTATTGTGGCATGGACATACTAAAATCTCTGAGCCAGGTTGCTTAGTAACCAATTTAGAAACTGAAACTGACGCACAAAACAGTTGTTTTTATATTACTGAATTTATATATTACATCATTATATTGCACATTGTGCTTATAAAGACCCTGTGCTTGCACTGTATTTGTTTCTGAAAAAAACTAAAACTAAAAACAAAATATTCGTAGTATACCAGTAGTGTTTAATGCAAAACCCTATAAACCCAGGATGGAACGGGAATTAAAAAAAAAAAAAAAAAAAAGTGACGGGACGGGAAAAATTTGGACAGGACAGGATTGGAAATGATGACTCTTTCATGGGATGGGATAGGACAGGAACATTTTTGACAGGACAGGATGGGACAGGACTGAAGTTTCATTCCTGTGTCACTCTCTAGTGCAGAGTGACAGAAGTCATTCTTAAAAAGGCATATGCAGCTAGTGCTTTCACCGCAAGACTGGGAAACTACAATAGTATTCTTGTATCTTACCAGGCACACCTTATTGGGTCCATCACTGAGACCCATAAGCCCTCGCCTCAACAGCTGGATGAGCTGCACTTGATCTCCAGGAACCTGCTCCGGCTATCCAAGCTTAGTGGACAGTCAATAGGCAGAAACCTGACAACATTGGTGGCTGTTCACAGACAGTTTTGACTCTCCCAAGCACGCGTGCTTGATGGAGATAAGACCACATTGCTAGAAGCTCCTGTCACCCCAGGTCACACAGCGGTGGACGAGATGCTGCAGCAGTCTCAGTGTGCATGGGAGTCCACCAAGGAGCTGGTGCGTCTTCTTCCTAACCCTCCACATCTACCATGCAAACCTGCAACACAGTGGCACCTTAAGCCCCAGTTTCAGAAAAAAAAACGTTGCAACAGGTGGCTTCCAGATCAGGTGAACCACCCTGGAGACAGCCCACTACCGCTTTTCGCAGGGGCATTTCGGGGAGTGACGATAACAACTGTCACAAGCCCACAAGCTGTCGCTCAGGTGGCGCAGGAGGTAGCAGTCATGCTGCAAAAGCAGGCCATTTGCATAGTAGACCCACCCAATAAGAACAGGGGGTTTTATTCCAGGTATTTTCTGATGCCAAAACGGGATGGCAGCCTCAGACCAATCCTCGATCTCAGACAGGTAAAAGGCTGACAGGCCAGACGATTGGTTCACCACGGTGGACCTAAAGGACTCCTATTTCCACATCCCCATAAAACCAATGCACAGGAAAAACCTGAGGTTCGCATTTTGGGGAACAGTGTACAAGTTCAGCCTCTCTCTGGGTCCACGTGTCTTTACAAAATGCATGGAAGCTATATTGGCCCTGTTGAGGCATAAGAGTCCAACTATTTGGATGACTGGCTCATTTGCGCCGGGTCTCTAGTACAAGCGCACGACCACACAGAGCTCGTCACCAAACATCTACATCGGTTAGGCCTGAAAGTGAACTATGCAAAGAGCCAGCTGGCACCCGCCCAGACACTGACAAGACCTCCATTTGAGCCCATGCATTCAGCTGAGCTAACATTTTTGTCTTTCAAGGCAGCTTTCTTGCTTGCTATCACCTCCGCTAAGCGGGTGAGTGAAATGCAGGCACTCAGTGTTGTTTGTTTTTTTTGTTTGTTTTTTTAAATATAAATTTAGTCGTCGCCAATGGTTTTTTACCCTGGTTTTCTCCCCAATTTGGAATGCCCAATTATTATTTGTATCCCGGTTCACCACTGCAACCCCCGGTGACTCGGAAACAGAGGCTGGAACATCGTCCTCCAACCGTGTTCCTGTCAAGCTGTCATTTTTCGCACTACAGATCGACAGCGAGGCCACCAGACCTATAGTGCCGGACTACAACACAGATCTTATGGCTCTACTGCAGAACCGCAGGCGCCCTGTCAACCACATGGGTCGCTGGTGTGCTGTGAACCATGCATTCCCGTGCCGACCTAAGCCCTCCTTACCCAGACGGCGCTCGACCAGTTGTGTGCCGTCCCCTAGGAACCCCCGGTCACGGTCGGCAGTGACATAGCCTGGATTCGAACCTGGGTCACTCTTCGTACTAACCCTGCTTTTTTGGCAAAGACCATCTCGGTTTGACATTTCCCTTTCACCTCCTTGTGCCTCAGTGTCCTATCCAACAATATAACTGTTTGGATACCAGTCACCACCAGAAACAAAATCTTGTACTTTGGTCAGTATTAAGTATATAATAATATGGCCATTAGAATTCGGCATTCGTAGTTAGATTTAATAAAAAGTCTTCACTGTGAGTTGTTATTATTCAAATTAATTAAGTTTGGCTTAGTGATTAATACCATAATTTTCAGAATATACCACACCTCTCAAATGTTGTCTGGCAGAAAGCAAACTTTTTATTTTCCTTAGTGCGTGACTTTTTTTGTCATGTAAGTCTAGGTGTTCTTCCATTTTAGTTCCCCACAATATTTGCGTATCAAGAGGTATATCAGTCATTATATTATATCAGTTATTTTTTTAAATGTTTCCAGGTCTATACAGCTATGCCTCACATAGCATTTTAGGACTGAAGCAAAAAAAAACGGTATATATATATATATACTATATATATATATATATATATATATATATATACACAGTACTGTGCAAAAGTTTTAGGCAGGTGTGAAAAAATGCTGTAAAGTAAAAATGCTTTCAAAAACAGACATGTTAATAGATTATATTTATCAATTAACTAAATGTAAAGTGAGTGAACAGAAGAAGAATCTAAATCAAATCCATATTGGTGTGACAACCCTTTGCCTTCAAAACAGCATCAATTCTTCTAGGTACACTTGCACAAAGTCAGGGATTTTGTAGGCATATAGTCAGGTGTATGATTAAACAATTATACCAAACAGGTGCTAACGATCATCAATTCAATATGTAGGTTGAAACACAATCATTAACTGAAACAGAAACAGCTGTGTAGGAGGAATAAAACTGGGTGAGGAACAGCCAAACTCAGCTAACAAGGTGAGGTTGCTGAAGACAGTTTACTGTCAAAAGTCATACACCATGGCAAGACTGAGCACAGCAACAAGACACAAGGTAGTTCTACTGCATCAGCAAGGTCTCTCCCAGGCAGAAATTTCAAGGCAGACAGGGGTTTCCAGATGTGCTGTCCAAGCTCTTTTGAAGAAGCACAAAGAAACGGGCAACGTTGAGGACCGTGAGACGCAGTGGTTGGCCAAGGAAACTTACTGCAGCAGATGAAAGACACATCATGCTTACTTCCCTTCGCAATCTGAAGATGTCCAGCAGTGCCATCAGCTCAGAACTGGCAGAAAACAGTGGGACCCTGGTACACCCATCTACTGTCCGGAGAAGTCTGGTCAGAAGTGGCCTTCATGGAAGACTTGCAGCCAAAAAGCCATACCTCCGACGTGGAAACAAGGCCAAGCGACTCAACTATGCACGAAAACACAGGAACTGGGGTGCAGAAAAATGGCAGCAGTTGCTCTGGACTGATGAGTCAAAATTTGAAATATTTGGCTGTAGCAGAAGGCAGTTTGTTCGCCGAAGGGCTGGAGAGCGGTACACGAATGAGTGCCTGCAGGCAAAAGTGAAACATGGTGGAGGTTCCTTGCAAGTTTGGGGCTGCATTTCTGCAAATGGAGTTGGGGATTTGGTCAGAATTAATGGTCTCCTCAATGCTGAGAAGTACAGGCAGATACTTATCCATCATGCAATACCATCAGGGAGGCATCTGATTGGCCCCAAATTTATTCTGCAGCATGACAACGACCCCAAACATACAGCGAAAGTCATTAAGAACTATCTTCAGCGTAAAGAAGAACAAGGAGTCCTGGAAGTGATGGTATGGCCCCACAGAGCCCTGATCTCAACATCATCGAAGTCTGTCTGGGATTACATGAAGAGAGAGAAGCAACTGAGGCTGCCTAAATCCACAGAAGAACTGTGGTTAGTTCTCCAAGATGTTTGGGCCAACCTACCTGCCGAGTTCCTTCAAAAACTGTGTGCAAGTGTACCTAGAAGAATTGATGCTGTTTTGAAGGCAAAGGGTGGTCACACCAAATATGGATTTGATTTAGATTTTTCTTCTGTTCACTCACTTTGCATTTAGTTAATTGATAAATATAATCTATTAACATGTCTATTTTTGAAAGCATTCTTACTTTACAGCATTTTTTCACACCTGCCTAAAACTTTTGCACAGTACTGTGTATATATATATATATGTAATTTACAGTAGATGCCGCTTATTAACAACCTCTCGGTTCCCAGCAAAAAGTTGTCATTAACCGAAAGTTGCCAATAAGCGAAAAGCTCCCATTTTCAAGTGTATTTATATGGGACGATATATACTGTAGTTCTACAAATGGGGCACTGAAATACATGTGTTTTAAATGTTAGTGTTAAAAAATTAACATGAGAAACACGAAATACCCACTTCACGCGTGTGTAAAACAAAAACAATAGGTAGTTTTACATAGTACTACACAACTATGTACTGCAATTGTCCTTACAATGAGTAATGCAAACATAATAAAATATGTGTTGTACTTACAATCAATTATAAAACAACACCATTTTTAAATAAGAAGTTTTCCAACGTTGTAGCCAGTTTCAAAGCCATGATTCTGCCTCAGTCTCACCAGAAATATGGAAATACAGAAATACTTAAGTCAGTTGCATGAAGTATGCGCATAAATCATGCAAGTGTGCTGTAGCAACTAGTAATAAAGCTGTCAATAAGTGGCGTGCAGTTGCTAATATCAGAAGAATTCCATTAACATTAAAGTCTACGGGACGGGATTGGTTCCCGGGAAAATGCTGTTAATAACCGAAAGTTGTCTTTATCAGGGTATGAATATTAATAATCGATTTTGTATGAATAATAAACAGGTATTAATAACAATTACTGTACCTTTAATAATGTATAGAATAAAGTTAACATACACAAGTACCTCTTGATATATAGCTAGTAACCTATTCTATCACATTACAAAATGACAAAGATTTACAAATCATTAAATTAATGCAATTCAGTAAAACTTTAACACCTACGGTTAAGGTAATGAAATACTGTAATTAAACGTTAAGGTAATGAAATACTGTAATTAAACGTACCATATACCAAACTTTGAAAATCATCAAAGAATACAATTCAGTACAACTTTGACAAATTACAGAACTTTAGGACTCTTAAAAAAAGAGTCCTAAATCAGTAAAATGTTTCTATAGGTTGATACTTGCTGTTAAGGCATTGTAATAACATGCAATTGAAATGAATAAAATAAAAGTTCTTAGCTTCTCAATAACATAGACAAGATCTCCAGCCCTTATTGATGAAGTTGAAGAAAAATCAAGAATGAGGTGACTGTTTTAATTTGCTTAACTACAACAATGCTGCATCTAAGGTTTGGTGGTCTGAATAATTATAAGACTACTGTATACACAGTATTTAAACTGCACAATCAAATGTCAATCCACATTTGTCTCATCACTGTTTACGTGAAAGAAAAAAGAAAGAAAGAAAAGTATGCTTATTAAATGTTTATAATATTATTATTATATAATATTAATATTATATAATAAAGATGGAGACTGCTTTTTGACAACAAAAAAACCTCCTTAAATGTTTGTATTTTAGATATAACTATTGTAAATGAACATTTTCAAAAGAAACCATATTAAGAGCTCCACTGGGCTACTGAGTCTCATTTTAAAGCACTGTTTTGATTGTTTAGATAATAACAGTCAGATAAAATTAGTTCAATCAAATTAGATAAATATAAAGAAACCATAATGAGATATAATTTAAAAAATCACAGTTTAGATTTAGAAACATACAAATCGCTGGATTTGTTTTTGCAAGGCTTGCTGCTGTGGCATTTACAATTGCACTGAACTCCCTTACACACACAGAAGCGCTGCTTTCCTTGACAAAAATCCTTGCATAGCCCCAGAAGCAGCTGCTGCTGCCATACAAAGAGGAAGTTTGTTTTCTTTCGGTACTTCGTCCAAATTAGGAATGAACTATCAGACAATTGAAATTCATTCCGACTGTAAAGGCACTCTAGAGATCCTCCAGCAGACAGAAGACCAAAGAAGCTGTCTCTTCTTTTGTGTTTCGTTCTTTGCTTGTTTGATATTTTCCATTTTGCAATTTGATCAAAATAATTTGCTCAAAGATTGAAATAGCCTTTCATTTCATTCTTTGATAAATTGTAAATGCTCAAATCACAAAATTGTCATTATATATATATATATATATATTGATAATTTAGATATTTTGTTTAACATCATGTAATCAAAGAAACTACAAAATGATATTGCAAAAAGTCTATCGGAAGCCATAATATTAGTAGTATATGGGAAAACTACAAAGCAGTATAATTTAATATGCTAACTTAACATTATTCAGCAGGTTTCATTTGACTTTATAAAGCAAACTTAGTAAATTCTATAGGGTGATGCAAAACGCTTGGCCATAGCACTACACCTTGCATCTTGGAATAATGTATGTGGTCATGGCAGATTTCTGTCCATTGAGAGCAATTTTCTAACCGTAAATAACACAGATCTAGACACTCAAACTTGTCATTGCAAATAGCTAAGAAATATGCAAGTCTACTCTCGTTCAGACTTGCGTGTCTCCATGGTGACATACAGTAGTGTGCTTTCTTAGTTTAAAAGCACCTTTAAAATGGATGCATTATTCTGGTAACATTAGTTTTCAAGTTCCAATTGGGATCTGTGAAACCAACTGTAATTGGTAAAGACCTTCAAGATCCATGTTGCTTTCAAGAGCCATATCAATTCAGACTGGACATTCATTCTTAATCATTTCCAATGGTATTGTATAAACTACAAATTAAAAATCAGCAACTGTTATATAACTCTCTGTATATGATTGGTTAAAAAGGGTGCAGAGTAACAAATAAACACACTTTTTAGGGGAGTGTTCAGTGTCATCTGAAAAATACATTTTACTGTACAGCAATGTGAAAGTGTGTGGATGTGTTTGTATTCTTTTTTTTTTTTGTGGACACTGATGCATCATCTACTTACCAGTACATTGAGTCTCTACCTAATGCTGCAGCGCCCCCAAGTGCTTATTAACACAATTGCTGGATTATCCTAACAAGCTGGTAGGATTTGTCTGAGTTTGAATAATTTTTTGTCCAAAGCCGTTGGTACTAGCTAACTCTTGTTTCTTTTCAAATTTGCAAAAAATCTGTTTTTTAGTCCAGAATTCAAAGGTATCCTAACTTTGCAAATCGTAGTATTATTGTATTTTGTAGACTTTTAAAGATCATTGTCTATTATTATTCTAGATTGAGTTTTCCCCATGGATGATCAATTGGCCCACTTCTTAAAATTACTAAATACATTTTAATAAACAAGCATTTGTGACATTTGAAAGCAACAGCCGATTGACATCTATGCAACACCAGTAAACTATTCCGTAGATCTAAACAGTGGTAGCTCTAAATACGGACAGTTCAGATAATTAAAATAAGACTCATAGTGTACTGTGCAGTAATGTAGCGTTGGGGACGGTCCTCTCAATAATTATTCCACATAAAATGGCAATATCTACGTTCGATCAATTGAATTACTCAGGAAATCTACAATACACCCTTTTAATCAAAGGACTTATAAAAGAGGGGGTGAAAGTTTGAATGGAAACAGTTGATTACACACAGACTGTGACAGAAAATAGCAGTCCTGGCATGGTCCATTGGATGTGGAAACATAGCGTGTTGGCTTACTCTTTCAGATGTTCTTGCGGTTGCCTTGTATAGGTTACTATTAATCAGGTTTTTCCTATTGCCTATTTCCCTTCAAGAGCTTCTGTCTCTGGTACAGTAGACTCCCGTTAATCCGTGTTTCAATAATTTGTGTTTCGATAATCTGTGCTGTTTAATACAGTATATTATCAAAATGTATTAGTGCAGAAATCATCTGATCTATGCGGAAGCAGGTATTCACACACTTTATTAGTGCGGAAATCAGCGTATCTGTGCGGAAGCAGATGGTCATGATTTAATTGAATTCAATTAAACTGAGTACAGTGCAAGTCAATGGACAGTACTGTATTATAATTACCAGTGACAAGAAAGCAGACTTAAGACTCGCTTAGCCTGGCAGTCTGAATATGAAGAGCAGTTACTGCAGTTCAAGACTCAGAGCAAGATCAGTGACTCTTTTTTAAACCAGCTCTCTCTGCCTCTGAACAACGCAAATTATGTACAGTATATATTTTGACCGTTGTTGGAACGTTATATTTTATTTGTATTATTGCTTTTTTTGAGTTTTCAATTAATAGCAGGGATTTCCCAAACAGGAAACTCAATTGTGGCTAATCTTTGTCCCAATCTGCACAGATTAACAGGGGTCTACAGTATTAGTAAATTTGATTCTGAAGCACATTTTTGTCACAATAGTGTTTAAAGAGATAGCTAGAAGAAAATAGCCTAATGCTTCAGGGGTTTGTTTTAGTTATAAGTAGATTTCCGTCTTATTCCGAATGTCGCCAAAAAAATGTGTTTCAGCTGAACCTTGGTTTTTACTGATTTATACCCGATATTAAAATTAAAATGTTGTTTTATTTTGACTCTGACATTGTAATAGCTCTACACTGTATCCTAGGATACAGCACGTACGTTTAGATGTCAGAGGATCAAATAACGTTCAAACGTCGCACGTGATTGGTTCTCTGTTGAACACATTATCACCTGATTCTGTTGGCCAATGGCCAATCAAGATTATTGTGGCAAGTGCTGGTCATAGTAACTATCTTGATCAAAAACTAAATTAAATACTTACACGAAAATATTATATTTTGAAAACCTAAATCAGTTTATGAATATTCAAAAGAAAATGATGTTTTGAAGTATACAAAAAGCCAAATAGCAGAAGTGGGCCAGATAAGGCAGAGGATGCATGGCGCTGCAAATACTGTTGCATTAAGGTACATGTTCACACTGAAAGAATAAATGAAAGTAAGCGACACATTAAACTGAAACAAGAAGGTGAACTGAGAGACAAGCAATCAATTTCTCCGGCTTTTACACACGCTTTAATAAAAGAGAGCACAAAACGGCTGTGTTAGTGAGTTTATCAGAGTGCTGTGCTTTGCTGGACAGCCACTGTTTATTGCATAGGAGTATCTATTGGTGATTTTGTGCGACAGTACTGTACATCAGTTAAACACTGCCTAACGCCAACAATCTTAATCGTAAATATTTGACAGAAAATTATGATGCTTTAGTTGGTACTTTGTAAACGTACGGAACGCATTTATGGAAATGCCCAGTGTTTTTTGACGTATCTCCCGATTCCAGTTCTGTCAATTTTCTTTTCATGATCAAGGTGAATAAACCTGGCTTGTTTTGTGGTGATGTCACATTCATACCTTCTGCAGATACTCGCTTTGTAAACACAGCGATAAAAACTGAAAATGCGGAACACAAGCATTTGTAGCTATAATGCAAAAATCAAACGTTTATAATTGCGCAGCTAAACAATGAAACTCTCTTTTTTTTTGTATAAACTAGCAATAGAATCCAAACACAGGATGAAATGTGTGAGTCTTGAGTCCATCAAATTGTTGTATTTGCTATGGCACAAACAATATTCTAGCTAGCCAGTAGCAGTATTCATAGTTTTACATAAGATGTTAAGGTTAATAATTCTACATTAACTTTTACTTTCTCTTTAATGCTGCATTTTTATTAGTCATTGCTAATACTGATACAACTGAAACTCTAGTTACAAATAGCTAGACAGATTTGTCAATTTACATTTATTTTTGTTGTGGTTGGTGGACCATAATAACATTTACCCCAATGCTTTAAGCTCCTACATGCCTCTTAACTGTTACCTGCTAGTTCTGTAATATTAGGAGGGTTTTTTTTTTTCCTTAAAAAAAAAAATTCAAATAATTCAGACTTTGCACTGATGACATGCATTGTGATGGTCTGGTGTTTAATTAAGCAATATAGAACACGAAGCAGAGGGCTTTATCGTCTGGCAAAGCCCGTCTTGTGCCGTTAAATGTCCCGAGCCGAAGGCATCTTACTTTCAGAATAATTGTTTGTTTCTCCATGACATGTCTAAAACGATTTACTTTTTATTACGCGCCAGGGGGGCCTATGTTACACATTAACGATGTTGTTAGCTAAGTAAGGTATCTTATTAGAAATTATAATATAGTATTTGGCTGTTTAAAGCTTAGGGTTTATATCTTTCTTATTTTTATTTTTTTTGGTGCCACAGTATTTGTGTTCGTGGGACTAACAGCAATGAAGGTTTCCATTTTGATATTTATCATACCCCTAACAAAAACTGTACTTGTTTTAATTTTTTTGGGTGCAAGCCTGTGTACTGTGGAATGACCCATATGTGTGTAAAAACTGGAGCTTTATTTGCATGCTAAATGTATTTTGTGTCTCTAAAACTTGTTAAGGCCACCAAGTTCACTTACATGCTTACATATCTCAATGTCCCTGCATGGTAGACAGAGTTTGCATTGCCCGTCTTTGGTTGTGGTTTGTATTTAATCCAAACCATTTGTACATCATTGTCTGCAGGGTTAGAGTAAGCATTGATTAAAAATAAAATGGCACCTCCCATCCACCACCACCTACCCCCCTTTCCTGCTGATCCTGGGCACTGTGAATAGTGCCCCCCCCTCTGGACAAGCATCGGCGGCGGCGAGCAATATCCCAGGGAGGATTATTTAACCTTTCATTTTAGAGGGCACAAAGCCAGACTGATTAATGAACTTTCTGATGGCCACTGATAAGCGGATCTGTTTCTTTATTCCCTGCACAAAGACACATTCCTCCAACTCCCCCCTCCTCTCTCTTTCCCCCATATATTACTAGAATCTTAAATAGAAAATGTGGCAAACAGATTAAATTGAAAGAAAAGAAAAAGTGTGATTGTAAAGAGTTTATCTCATCGACAAACTGAAGGAGGATGAATTAAAATTGGTAATGATAGTGGAATTAAAATTGGTAATGATAGTGGGACCATGTATTTGTGGAGGGGGGTCACAATTTCGACTAGTATTACACAAAAAAACCACACTGTATTAGGGCGAAGTATTTGATGTGAAGTAAAGGCAGTATATATTTCTGTTTGGGAGGGGTGTGATGCTGTTTCTTTAATGCTTTCATTTACACCCTCCACACCCCCCTCCTAATAAAAAAAAAATGAATTGTGTTATCAGGATGAATGCAGACACATATGCATTCCCCTTTTCTTCCTGCCTGGGCAGACAAGGTCGATAGCATTACAAGGTATTTGTGGCAGTGCTTGTTTCAGTCTTCAGAGCTGCCAGTTTTCCAGCTAGATTTGAATTACAAAAGAAGAAGAAGCTGGCATGAAAATTGAAAGGGTTTATCGGCTAGTCTGAAGTCTCATAGCACTTTGCTTATTTATGCAGTCCATCTGCCACCGGTAAATGTGAAAGGAAAATACAGTTTCGAAAAAGGTCATAAAGACCAAGATAGGTATAAAGATGGTAAATAAAATGTGGATACTTGTAATATCTTTTTCCGGGGCTACTTACTGTCGCACATTAATTCTCCGATATATTTTCTTTCCTTCTATTTAAACGTGTCATGTAAACCTTGTTTGTATGCCTCTTGTGACTTGGTGCTGCCTGCAAGGAATAGCAGGATATTTTTTTGTACTGCATTAAAATTAAAATGTGTAAAGTATGAGGTTACAGTTTTAGTTAATTTACTAATTTGATCACATGGTGTCCCTTTACTTATTTTGAGCCAATTCTGTTTCCTAATTAAACGCAGAAAAATCTGTACAGTCAGCACTCACATATCCAACTGTGAAAGATTTCACTCATTTTAAGTTCTTTTGCACCCATTAAAAAGGTAGATCCAGACACAGAACGGTACTTAAGCAATTTTGTGCAATTTTATTTTGTAACAGAAATTTTAAAAAATCAAAACAAAACCTAACTCCCACATAGAGTACTAAACTATCACTCTTTCACTTCAAGTTCTAACTATATCGGACAGCTAAGCCGTTTACCAATTACAAAACTGTTACACACACAGGTTAACATGCACACACACAGGTTTACATGCACACAGGTTTACACACACACACACACACACACACACACACACACAGGTTTACACACACACAGGTTTACACACAGAGAGGTTTACGTGCACACAGGTTTACACACACACACAGAGGTTTACACAGTACCTTCCCTTTTTTTTTTCAGGCTTTACACACGGCCTTTGCACTTCAACAACACAAGACCTCTTTTCTGTACCGACAGCCTCTTCCCTTCCCACAGACTGCCCTGAAAAAATATTCTGTCCTCTTGATATAACTGCCTGCTAATCACAGACAGGTGTCCCTCATTAAAATTAGAGCCAGGTGAACATCCTCCTGACTCATTCCCGTGGCATTCTTGGGGATGTAGTCCTTTAGCCCCTCCTGGACTACATTTCTCTCCTCCTCCCCCTAGTCTGCCACATCAACCCGATAAACTTTTGACTTCAGTAACGGTTAAGAGTGTGACACATATCTGATTATTTCATTTTGGCTCGTTCCAACCCTTGTCTGTTTTTCAGGGAGCACAAAAAAGATACAATGTCAAAAATACATCGCTGAAAGTAAGTAGGCTTCCATTTAGATGTACTGTAGTTGGTTTTGTTGGTACATTATTATATTTTTTACAGAAGTATTTTAATTCAGAACGATATGATTCTGAAAATATCACTTGCCAAAAGAGAGGACACATGGACTGTAATACAGTACATACTTTTAAATCTGGTGCCTATTGTAGTATGTAAAAGTCCCCGTTAATGATCCAACAGCAAAATGAAATCAAATGTTACCAATGCACAACTCTGTAAAACATAAAAGGCAATGCAATTTAGCAAAAGATTTTTAAAAAAACAGTTTACAGAATTAAAAAGTATCCAAAGTCCAAAGTGTACTCGAAATGTTGATTGATGAGCCTCAATTCTCTTCCTTGTCGGCATTGTCACCCTGCAGAGCAGGCTTCTTGGATCGGGGTGACAATGCTATGTGAGTAATCAATAGCACCTATCACATTGGAGACGCGAGCAACCAGGATTGAAGCCCACTTTCTGTAAACCTGTCTGCTGTGTGGGAAATGTAGCAGGGTTTTTATATTGTTGTTGGTGTTGTTGTAAATTGCAGATTATTAAATAGGTTGCTGTTAAAGCTGAATGACATTGTTTAAAATAATTAGTTAATACTCTAAAGCAGGGGCATCCATTAGTTTCTAAAATTGCACTGATGTATTGTATTGTTTTGAAATTATTCTTTAAAACAACTCACCTCTTTAATATAACACGTGTATTCAACATGTGCAGTCTGCATTCCCATTGCCAATCACTGCTCACAGAGGTAGTAAAATAGCCAATCAGATGGCACACAGGATCTGTTTTCTCACACACGTGTAACAGCACAACACACATAATTTTGATTAGGATAGCGTAGCAAAGGCTTGTTTAAACTATTTATTTTACTTTGTGATAAATTTCAAATCAGTAGCCAAAAAGTAGTGATGTCGCGGAAGCAAAATGTGGAGGCGGAACACAGAAGATTCCAGAATCGTTAGCCAGATGATTATTTTTTCACTGAATAATTTTGACGACAAGGCAACATGTCTGATTTGCAGTGCAACGGTTACTGTTATGAAAGATTATAACATACAACGTCACTATGACACGCTGCACAAATCAACGCATTTTGAGTTTACTGGAAATGAAAAAAGCTTTGGAGTCTCAACGAAAGGTTTTTCTGAAAATTAGAAGAAAAAATGAAAGTGCTGTGGATGCCAGTTGTATTGTTAGCAAATGCCAAACCAGTCTGTCTCGTAACACGGTCACTGAGCGTATTACTGAAATGGCAGGTAATATTAACTTTAATAATAATACAAAAAAAAAAACCCAACTGTATAAATGGGTAATTGTATGTAAAAAAATAATGTGATATCTTGTAACAATTGTAAGTCGCCCTGGATAAGGATGTCTGCTAAGAAATAAATAATAATAAAAACTTTAAAATATATATATATATATATATATATATATATATATATATATATATATATATATATATATATATATCACAGTATTTAAAACTGTCTAATGATTAACTGTTTTGAATTACAGTAGCTGGTCTTATTCGCTTTGTTTTTGCTGCATTGTCAGGTGAAACTGGAGGAAGCGCTGTGTAACTGCACAATAAAGGCAGACTGATTTGCACATGCAAGTATTATTATTATTTTTTTTTTTTTAAACAAGGGTTGTGGTGGATAATCAAATAAATTGTAACATTGAAGAGATGGGCTTTGTATTAGAAAACTGGTGATGGAGTCGGAAATCGCATGTGATGGGTAAGTGCCTGAATTTGTTACATATATACATTGGGGGTTGATTTTATTCTAAATACAAGGACGGTAAAACGTGACTGACGTGTATCTGAGTGTCGTATATCCCAGTGCTGACTGTAATTACAAAACAATGTCACATATTTTTAACTTGATTTTTTGACTGAGCCTGATTCTGTTTCTCCTTATTTTTATTTCAAACAGAGCTGACACATTACGTTAATTGCTCTTCGCTGATCCTAATTGCATTTCATTCTTGCAGTTGCCTAGTTTATCGTTGTGCTTTTGTTATTTTCACTCGTTTAACAGAGTTGTCTTGACATTTTCTTTTCAGCATAAAATGCCCAGTATGAAGTGTACACTGAAAGCAAGTCCATCATTTAAATATCCTTCTTAAACCCGTAGTTATTCATAGTTTTCTGTTTATTAGGATGCAGAAACAGCTTGTTTGTTTTTATTGTCACCAGCCAGTATTTGATTGGTATAAATTATTATACTGAATTTAGAAAATGGATAGGGTGTTGTTTTGAAATCATATCTACTATACCAACTCTGAGAAATGGCTTGAATTTCCCAAAGCTATTACACTGTAAAGCATTGCATATCGGAATCAATATTGGCCCCATTTTGAGAAATAAGAAAGGATTATTTTGAATTATGAATGCAGACATTATATATCCCATTGTGTGGCATTCATGCTAACTTCAGATTAAGATAGTGACTTCAAAGAGGGGAAATTCAAGGCTTTTTCAATGTAAAGCATTGGGTTTTGGCTCGGTACTGGTCACATAATGGCAGCATTTTGAAAGGTTACACATTCTTACTGCACTGGATTTTGAATGTGGATATGGCAGTGTTTATTGAGATAGTGGCTGCAAGAAGGGAATTACATGTGGGGGGTTTATTTGCAGTCCTGTAGCATAGTTAACTGAATAATGTAAAGAAATGGGCATATCATTCACATCTGGTTCATGGAAATGGCAAATTGCATCAGTACTAATATTATTCTCTCTCTGCATATCTACACATGCTGTTCCCTTTCAAGTACGAAATGTAGCCATTATCGCATGGGTATTTACCTGCTAAAGACCAGAATCCTGGAAATTGTATACCAAAGCTGCTCACCAAGCCTGTGACGCAGTGGTGTAGCTAGGGGTGGTTTTAGAGGTTTGAACACCCCCCCTCCCCAAAATTCATTATTCAACAACGTGGGATAAAAAAAAAGTCAGCCCCCTGCGACACTGTAAACCCCCGACCCACCCAATGTAAGCTCTGACCCGTGAGCTGTTTGCTTCGCTGCCCGCCTGACCACAAAAACAAAACAAAGTCAAACACACATCTCGTTGTGACTGGGCCTCTCATTTTTACACTAGATTCAGCCTTCGATGCCTTTGATTGGACAATGCGTGTGTATGTACTGTTCAAACTGACGTGCGATGAGACATCCAAGTCGAAGATTAATATAGAAATTATGGCCTCGAGGACGGCCGAAATACAAAAACAAATTTTCTGATTGTCACAGGCCTTAACCAAAACAGCTGGATGAGCTGCGCCTGGTTAACACTAGAACCACCGCAGTTATACTCATACCTAAAAGCGCTGCTGGCAGTCATTATAATGGTTACATTTTAAACAACATCAATATTAAAATGAAAGACAAACTATCGGATACAACTCATAAGTTTTATTTAAGCACATCATATCAAATATCTGCACAGCCGAAATGTAAATAAACAATTAAACATAAAAGGTTTATTTTCTAACTTACCACATATAAAGCACTACTTCAAAAAAATGAAAAACTATAATAAAAGAAACATTTCAAAAGAAACTAGTGTGTAAAGAGGTATATGTACAAAAATGAAAGTAACATATGTTCCTGTTCAAGTAGGGAATATTAACCATTGCAAATGGGCCTTTCCCAGTAAAGGAGCTGCGCACAATGACAACAATGCCATTATCCTTTTCAGCTGATCCTGATTACTTGAGAGAGCGCTGATATTAAATGATCACCTTTCTAATAACCTTTCTTTCACATTTTTAGCTTTGCTTTTAAATGCTGGATTAATAATATTGAATCGCTGAAGTAAAAATTGTTATTTTCTAGCTTTTCTTTTATTTCAGCCAAGTGCTGGTAAAGTCCTGCCGCATCCTTCCTGGGATCCTTAGCACTCAGTCGGCTGTGCAATCTGTACTCCACCAGAGTTTAAAAATAATAATAATAATAATAAAAATATTTTTTGTTCATCTGTGCTCGCTTTGCGTTCCGGTTTGTGTGTAATATATTGTATATTATTTTATATTATTTTAATATATTAATTTGTGTTTCTCTCTCTCTCTTATTCTTAGAGTAGGACTGAAACAAAACCAAGCAGCTACTGTGGGTGTACCTACTTTAGCAGCTTGATGTAGCTATTAGCACACTATTACAAAGGCTTGTTTTACAAGCAGGCTGTTCCAGTCTCGTGTCTGTACTGACTGGAAGGTTAGACAGTGGTTGTTTTACGTATTGTGCACATATACTCATTTTTGTGTGTATGTTGTGCGCACTGATGCTATATTGTGTGTATAGACACTGTATTCTGAGAGCACTGACACAATATTCTAAGTGCAGTGACACTGTTCACTCTGTGCACGTGTGTGCGCACCGATACTCTGTCTGTTGTGCACTGATGCCGTCTATTGCATACAATAACACTGTATACTGTGTGTACTGACACTGTATACTGTGTGTACTGGCACTGTCTGTCGTGTGCACTTATAATGCCTACTGTGTGTACTATCGACTGTGTGCACTACTGTTATACTGACACTGCTTACTGTTACTACTGTGTGCACTTCTGCATAGTACAGAGCCAGGGTACTCAACTTTGAAGGCTCTGTGGGCCACATAAAAAGGTGACATTGAAGCTGGGAGCCGCAACACAATTTCACTTTCAAAAATACCTCATAATGTCCATGTAATTAATATAAGGGATATACAAATCTAGTTATATTTGCTTTTTTGTTGATAATAATATTTCTACTTGTGTTACTGCTTTCAAAAGGAGTTACAATACATTTTTTATAACAGTGCCCAAATACTTTGGCCCTTGATATATTGTACAAGCACACACACACACACACACACACACACACACAAAAACAGTTTCTTGTCCAGGTACAACAGCAGGCACTGTGTTAACTGAGGAATCAGTGAAAGTCACAAAGCTACTAAATGTAATTTTGAAAGGTATTGACAATGTCGACCAAGGGCACTTTTTCAACCTGAAAAACGAAACAAGGACCAGGGGCCACAAGTGGAGATTAGATCAAGGGACATTCAGAACAGAAAGTAGGAGGCTCTTTTTTACAGAGAACTGCGGAAATCTGGAACCAACTCCCCAATAATGTTGTTGAAGCTGACACCCTGGAATCCTTCAAGAAGCTGCTTGATGAAATTCTGGGATTGATAAGCTACTGACAACCAAATGAGCAAGATGGGCCGAACGGCCTCCTCTCGTTTGTAATCTTTCTTATGTTCTTAATTATTTCCATGTTTTTGTAAAGCTGAAAATTAACCAAACTAATATTTCAACGTTTTTTTTTTCTTTTCCGGTTATTCAACGACAAACCGACTTACATCAGCAAATTGTAAATACCTCTATGCAAACCATCACATTTGTGCAAAAAATAAAAACAAGTAAAATGAAAAACATGTACTTACTTAATGTGGTGACTGTGTCTGCATTCCTTTCACCATCTTCTTTACGTGGGGTTGATCCCTTGTTGTAGCTGCACGGAGACAGTCGTTTAAATATCTATCACTGAGACATGTGTGATGTTTCGTTTTGATCGTGCCCATTGATGAAAATGCACTCTCGCATGCATAGGTTGATCCAAAGCAGGTTAAGACCACCTTGGCACATGTAACAATTGCAGGGTATGTCTCATTCAATACGTAGCACATCCAGAATGCTTCAGAGTTTACTTCCTGATGCTTAGCTTTCAGAACGTTATTGTGCTGCAATTCTATAAATTCTTCCTGTAAAGTAGACTTTTTTACACCAAACTTTTTTGCTGTAACTGAAGCAGTTTTTACGTCAACAAAAAGGGGTTTTCAACCACTGAAAGTATCGATGTCAGGGGTTTCATGTCGAGAACGAGAAGAGAATTCTCTGGACAGCTCAGAAAGGTATTCTGTGTAGGGTTCTGTCAAGAAGACAGCTGGGTCGTGTAATTGTGTTACCTGTGAATTCAGGACTGGAAAGTGTGTTAAGTCTTTTTCAAGAAGCTGATCTGAAAAAAAGAGCCAATTTAGCTTCAAATGCTGACACATCACTCAACAGTGTAGGTAGGATTTGATCCTTTCCTTGAAGCTTGAGGATAAGCATGTTCAAATGTTGCGTTATATCAGTCAGAAAAGCCACTCGCATCAGGAATGTTTCGTCATTAATGAACAACAGCAAATCAAAGCGTCTTTTTTCTTCCAAGAAATCTCGCATAGCAGGAAGCAAATCCATGAAACGCGCCAAAACCTGACCACGGCTCAGCCACCTAACTTCTGTGTGCATCGACAAATCCTTGTATTGCGTTTCGTACTCCTCCACGAAAGAGCGGAATTGCCTGTGCTTGAGTGCACGTCCAATGATAAAGTTCACAATCTTCACAACACTTTCCATTGTAGTTTTGAGATATCCTTTCTTTAGTTTGCAGCAGAGTTGTTCCTCGTGCAGTATGCAATGATATGCAAAGAAATCCGGAATGCGTTCGTTTTTTCTAAGCAGTGCCACCAATCTTTTCCGACCATGAGGGTGCGCCATCTGTAGTTACTGAAACGAGTTTCTTTAAGTCAATATTTTTACCAGGTCCTTCAAAAAATGTCACCATCTGTTGATAGATATCTTCTCCCCGCGTTTGCCCTATAAGAGAAAGTAGTGTGAGCATTCCTCCACAAATTGTTCTCCGTTGTGAAAACGCACCCAAACTACGAGCTGTGCTGTGTCAGAGCAATCCGTAGACTTGTCTAGTGCCAGACTGAAATATTCAGCATTTTCCAAGTCATTGCAGAGTTAAGAAAACAAATCATCAGAAATATTTTCCACGCGCTTTGATATTGTGGAATCTGACACTTGCAATTTTGAGATCTGTTTTATTTAATTGTCATCCTTGTTTTTGAATTCTGAGAAGAGTGAATCGCTGCAATCCAGGAAGCACTGCTTCATCAGTTCCCCTTCTGTGAAAGGCCTTTTGCTTTTTGTTAGATGCCATGCAATTTTAAACGAACCTTCAGTAACTACATTGCTGTCTTTTAATTGCGATCGAAACAGACTTTGCTGCCCACGAAAACTTGCAACGAGGTTACGTACCTTGTCTTTCCTTAGATTACTGCCAGGTGGATGAGACCGGTTAAACTCCGGTTGACATGTTTCTTGGTGACGTTGTAAGTTTATTTTCTTCAGCACAGACATGATTCTTTGTCACAGCAAACACATTGGTTCTCTTTCAAGTACGAAATATTAACCATCACTAATGGGTTATTCCCCTTTAAGAAACCAAGAACTGAAAAGCATTATGCCAACAAACTTGTGAGAGTGCATGACACAATGTGAGTTGCCCCGACAAAAGCACATTGCAGCCATTTGCAAATTCTCTTTTTTTCCTTTTTCACTAAGAGTGAAAGCATCTGAGATAAGTATTACTTAGTAGTATTGCTTTGTTTAACCTGTTTTTGCAGTTTTTCTGTCTCTAGCAGTGTTTTACTCACGGTCACTCCCGTTGTTTAAAATTATTATTATTATTGTTGAGTTTTTGATCTAGTCAGCCCGAACTGGCAGTGAGCCAGCAGGAGCCTGCGACGTGCGTTCTCCCTCCCCCGGGTCTAGTTCACTAGTACGGCAGATAACGTTAGGTTATTATCATAACCCTGGTTCTCTGAAATAAAAATATTAACCATCACTAATGGGTTATTCCCCTTTAAGAACCCAAGAACTGAAAAGCATTATGCCAACAAACTCTCGGGAGAGTGCATGACGCAATGTGAGTTGCCCCGACAAAGCATATTGCAGCCATTTGCAAATTCTCTTTTTACTTTTGAGTCTCGCGGCTCCACAGCGACCGCGAAGACTGATGGTTAATATTTCTATTTCAGAGAACCAGGGTTATGATAATAACCTAACGTTCTCTTTCAAGTACGAAATATTAACCATCACTAATGGGTAAGTATACCCAATCTGTCGTGAGGACAGGCGCAAGACTCTTATGAGCTAACTGCTCTAGCAGTCCAAGGTGACAAGTTACTCACCGATCAATCTGTAGTTGAGGGGACCACCACCGAGGCAGCCCTCAACACTCGTGATCCAAAACCAGGACACAGCGGATCCACGATGTTCATCCTGTAGAACCTCGTGAGCGTGTGGGGGTCGCCCACACCGCTGCATTGCATATGTCCATGACAGATGCACCCTGGAACATTGCCCAAGAAGTGGCCTGCCCTCTAGTGGAATGGCCAGTGATCTTCTCAGGCGGGGCAACTTTGCAAGTTGATACGCCATCTTCACGGTCTCCGTTAGCCACCTAGACAGGCGCTGTTTAGACAGAGCCTGACCTTGGGACTGAGAACCGTAGCAAACAAAGAGTTGCTCTGACTGGCGCCAACTTCTTGTCCTCTCCACATATCGCCAGCGCTCTGACAGGGCATAGCGTGTGGAGCATTCTGTCTCTGTCGGACTGAAAAGGAGGAGGGTGAAAAGCCTCCAACTCCACCGACTGATTGACATGGAAAGCCGAAATAGTCTTCGGCAAAAGCGCAGGGTTGGTCGGTGTCACCCGTGACCGACCTTTCGCAAAATATAAACAGGCTTTGCGACGGAAAGTGCCTGCAGCTCACTTACTCGCTTAGCAGAAGTGACTGCCACCAAAAAGCTGTCTTAAAGACAAAAGCTTTAGCTCTGCGGAATGCATGGGCTCAAAAGGAGGTTTCGTTAGTGCATTCAGCACAACATTCAACCGCCAGTGAGGAACAACGTCCTTCCTTGGAGGACGGAGTCTCCTAGCCCCCTTCAAAAACTGTCCCGCCAGGAAATGTGCTCCTGGGGAGACTGAGTCTATCTTCACATGGCAAGCTGAAATAGCTGCCAGGTAGACCTTTAGGGTAGAAGGGCTCTTCCCATCGTCCAGCAGGTCTTGCAAAAACTGCAAGATCACTGCCATTGGACACATTGTGGGATCCTCTCCTTTGACAGACACCATGTCTGAAAACGCCCCACTTGTAGCCATACTGGGAGCGAGTGGAAGCAGCCTAGCGTTCTGTAGGGTGTCAATCACCCTATTAGACAAACCCAGACGGCTCAAATGGAGCCGCTCAGGGGCCAAACCCAGAGCTGTAGGCTCAATGGGTCGTGATGCCACAGAGCACCCTGTGCCTGGCTGAGCAGGTGGCGGCGACTGGGCAACTGCCAAGGCTGTCCGCACAGGAGCTGTATCAGTGAGGCAAACCAGGCTCTCTTGGGCCAGTGAGGTGCTACTAGTAGGACCGTGGCCCTGTCCTGTCTGATCTTCTCCAGACACAGAGGTAGCAAAGCTATCGGCGGAAACGCATACAGTGGGCGCTGGCCATTGGTGAGCCAATGCGTCGACCCCTAGACACCCTTCGTCTCTCATTATGGAGAACCACAGGGTGCAATGCGTCGACTCCTGGGAGGCAAAAGGTCGATCTCCGCTCTCCCAAACCGTTTCCATATGAGGCTGACAACCTCGGGATGGAGTCTCCAATCTCGCCGCCGGAACCTGCCTCGAGAGGAGGTCTGCGGCAATGTTCACCACTCCAGGTAGGTGTACCGCTCGGAGTGAGAGGAGATGGGTGTGTGCCCAGACCAGAAGCCTGTTGACCACCTTGTTGAGACTGGGTGATCTTGTACCACCCTGGTGGTTGATGTAAGCCACCACTGTCGTGTTGTCCGTCCGGACAAGCACGTGTCTCCCCTGATTTCCTCTAGAAAGAACTGAAGAGTGAGAAACACTGCTTGCAGTTCTAGAAGATTTATGTGTCGGCCCAGCCACGGAGGCCGCCAAACCCCTTGTGCACCCGACCGTTCCACACCCCACCCCAACCATGGTTGGGCGTCGGTGGTAACGACTTCTCTTCTTGTGACTGCTCCCAGCCTGGCGCCTAGGCGTAGGTGGGCGGTTGTTTCCACCAAGAGAGAGTTGGAGACAATATCTGGACACTGTCACCAAGCGGTTGCGGTTCAGCATTGGGTGAGGACCATCCTGTTGAACCAGGCCTGAAGGGGCCGCATATGCAGGAGGCCCAGGGGAAGGGATTGAGAAGCTGCTGCCATCAGGCCCAGAAGTTTCTGGAATGTCACCACTGGTAAAGCTCTGCCTACCTGGAATAGGTCTAGGCAGGCTGATATGCTTGACACCCTGTCGTCCGACAGCACTGCTGTCATGGATCGGGCGTCCAGACTCAAACCCAAGTAGCGCGCTACTTGAGCTGGCGTCAGTTGACTTTTCGCATGATTCACCTTCAGACCTAGGTGATCGGTGACAAGTTCCGTGTGTTGCAGCGCCTGACCTGGCGACTCCGCACAAATGAGCCAGTCGTCCAGGTAGTTTAGAACTCTGATACCGTTGAGTCTCAGAGTGGCCAGGATAGCGTCCATGCATTTCGTGGCAGCGTGGCGCTAGGGATAGGCGAGCGGCAGTACACGGAACTCGTAGCCTTTCCCTTGAAAGGCGAACCGAAGATACTTCTGGTGCCCTGGTTTTATGGGAATGTGGAAGTAGGCGTCCTGCAAGTCCACTGTCGTGAACCAGTCGCCCGGCCTGATGGACTGCGACAGCTGTCGCAAGGTCAACATCTTGAACCGCCTGCGGCTCAGATACAGGTTGACCTGTCTGAGATCGAGGATCGGTCTGAGGCCGCCGTCCCGTTTGGGTACCAGAAAGTATTTGGAGTAGAACCCCCCGAACATGTCGGAGGGTGGTAAGATGCGAATAGCCTGCTTTTGCAGGAGGGTCTTTAGCTCCTGAGCCAGTGAGTCGTTGGCACAGGGGTCCTTGACCAGCGTATGGACCACCCCCCGAAAGGATGCTGAATTGTAAGGAGTACCCCCGACGTATAGTGGTGAGCACCCACGAATCGCGGATGCACTGGCCCCAGTACTCCAGATGAGCTTTGGAGAAGGGGCCCTGGGCCTGTGGCAGCAAACTCCTAGGGCTGCTGCTTTGGTTTAGGCGCCTGCGGTCTCTTATCAGGCGCATTGCGCTGGAACCGCCTTTGCCTACCGCGTCCCCGGCTTGACCTATCAGTGACCGCTGGAGAGCCCGTGGACCGCCCTGAGGCTGCCACTGTGGCGGCGGTGGCCTCTGATACCACTGCTTCTTAGGCGGTGGTGCGGCTTAGGGGCAAGGTCACTAAATGCCTTTGTCGCTTCCCTTGCCGCTTTGGACCGAAGCAACAAATGCGTCCACTGCAGGGCCGAATGTATGCCCTGGCGTGATGGGCGCGTCCAGCAGAGCAGCCTTGTTATTCTCCGTCAGCCTGGCCTGAGAGAGCCACAGCTGACGGCGCGCAGCCACCAATGCTGCCATACTGCGCCCTGTTGCTTGACTCAGAAGCTGTGCTAGTCGTAGCAACATTCGGAGATCAGCCGCAGCTCCTCTGTCTGATCGAGGGTCAGTCCCCCTCAGCAGCGGAGCCCCAAATGTGGCTCTGGTAAGCCACCAAACAGGTATTGTAGTTGCCCAACCGGGCAACAAAGGCATTAGCGGAGTAAGCCTTCTTTACAAGGACCTCCGTGACCCGACATTGCTTGTTTGGGCAAGCCGCATCTTTGGACAGCAGCGCAAGGTTAAGCTGGTTGCGCCAAAGCTGGAATAGTGGACCCGACAGGGGAAACTGGACCAGACCCATTTTATCCCCTCGTGAACCCTATAGGTCGTACCTGACCTAGGGACCGCAGGGGCTGTGGCCGGTGCTGCCACGATGAGGTCAGTTCCTGCCAAAATCTGGGTGGATGGGCGGGGCCTCAGAGGGTAGCTCCTTACGCTCGTCATAAACAGAGCACCTCTCAACTGTCGCACTCGGCCATGGCACCCTAAGTGCGTCATTGGCTCGACGCATCAGGGGTATGAGCTCCCTAGGCAAGGGAATCAGAGGCAGCGATTCCGACGCCGGATCCTCTGAAAAGAACACCTCACGCTCCTCAGCTCCTTCTGAAGCGAGGACAGAGAGCGTCCTCCATTCCCCCAACTCAACCTCTGCCAGGTCAGGTGGCGGAGTGGGGGAGAGAGAAGCCGCTTGTGAAGGTGGAGCAACAAGCGCTCGCATCACAACAGGTGCGTGCACCACAGCAGGTGCCTGCACCGGCAGAGACCGCACCTGCAACAACTGGGTCAGAGTTGACTGCTGTTGCTGGAACATCTCACACATATACCGCCAGCAGTCCGATGATCGGGACCTGTGCCTCCTTTTCTTACCCCTTGGGGAAGGAGAAGCAGGAGAGGAAGAGGATGAGGAGGAAGAGGGACTCCTCCTCCTGTGCTTCCTGGACTCCTTGGAACCCCGTGCCCTGGCACCGTGCTCAGCGGAGTGAGGCCTCTGGCTAAGCTCCCTGGAATGGCTGGAATGGCGCTCCGTGGAGCAGCGCTCTACAGAACTGCGCTCCCTAGAGCCCCTACTACTACCAGCTGCCTCTGCAGGAGGTAACTGCGCCGGGGTAATGGAGACATCACTGGACTGGCGCATAAGCCTGGACCGTAGTGATCGCTTGCTGAAAACAGCGCACTGCACACAAAGGCAGGGTCTGCCAGAGCTCGCTCTGCGTGTTCCTGACCTAAGCAGCGCACACATCTTTCGTGGCCATCAGCCACTGGCAGCTTGCGCCACAGTCAATACAACCGTGAAACATAGTAGTGTAGGTACCAACAGGCTTAGTAAACTAGTGTGGGTACCCAATGTAAAGTACACCCAACAGTTAGCTTGGTACCGAACCTGGTACTGAGCGTTTGTTCTAGGTACTGAGGGAGTTGGTACCAACAGACTCAGTAAAACTAGTCTGGGTACCAATAAAAGCCTGGTACCGAACGTCAGTTCTGGGTACCGTTGGTATCAACAGACCTGGTATGAACCAGTCTGGGGACCAAATACAAATACCTACCGTCGGTACCGAAGCATATGCTTAATGCAGTAACGTCCGTACCGAAGCGTATGCAAATGCGGTACCGAAGCGTGTGCAAACGCGGTAGCGTCAGTACCGAGCGTATGAAAACGCGGTACTGAGACGCGGTACTGTGTCTCAACAGAGAATCAATAAGTCAAAGGCTGCGTCAACTCTGGTACCGAAGTACAAAGAAGAAAAAACGCAAACCTATGCTAATGCACAACAGCAGCAGCCAGCAATCCTACAAAAGCAGGAGATCTCACAAAGAGATGCACGCCAGCTAACCGCACAGTGAAGAAGACTGTGTAACAGTACTATACTTCAAAGGTTGCGTCAGCTCTGGTACCAAGGTACAAGAAGAGAAAACGCTAACCTTGTGCTAATGCACAACAGCAGCCAGCAATCCTACAAAAAAGCAGGAGATCTCACGAAGAGATGCACGCTAGCTAACTGTACAGTCAAGAAGACTGTGTAACAGTGGAATGAGCAGCACGAATACTACACTCAGTTACAGGTTATTCTCAAGCCTGAAAACAACCTCTGTAGTACAGCCGTAATACAGCGTCCTGTGAGCCCACAGAACTGAATCCCGTTTTCTGTAAGAAAAAACAAGGGAAGGGGTATACAGTAATGTAAACAACACTGAATACACAAAATAATAATACAACAACAAAACTATCTCACGGGGATAGAGCGTTTTTTTTTTTTTTACTGGAACAGAGCCCTGTCCAGATGAGAGTTATCTGCCGTAATAGTGAACTAGACCCGGGGGAGGGCGAACGCAAGTCGCAGGCTCCCGCTGGCGCACTGCCAGGTCGGGCTGACTAGATCAAAAACTCGGCAATAATATAATATTTTAGCGACCGTGAGGAAAACACTGTTAGAGACAGAATACTGCAAAAACAGGTTAAACAAGGCAAAACAACTAAGTAATAAGAAATACTTAGCTCAGATGCTTTCACTCTTAGTGAAAAAGGAAAAAGAGAATTTGCAAATGGCTGCAATGTGCTTTGTCGGGGCAACTCACATTGCGTCATGCACTCTCGCGAGAGTTTGTTGGCATAATGCTTTTCAGTTCTTGGGTTCTTAAAGGGGAATAACCCATTAGTGATGGTTAATATTTCGTACTTGAAACCCTTTCCCTTGTTTTTCTTTATCTTGCAGAAAACGGGATCAAGTTATGTGGGCTCACAGGACACTGTATTTCGGCTGTAGTACAGAGGTTATCTTCAGGCTTGAGGATAACCTGTAACTGTGGTTAGCTGGCGCGCATCTCTTCGTGAGATCTCCTGCTTTTTGTGGGATTGCTGCTGTTGCGCATTAGCGCAAGGTTTGTGTTTTTTCTTCTTTGTGCCTTGGTACCAGAGTTGACGCAGCCTTTGAGTTATTATTCTATATTGAGACAGTACCACATCTCAGTACCGCGTTTGCATATGCTTCGGTACTGACGCTACCGCGTTTGCATACGCTTCGGTACTGACGCTACCGCGTTTGCATACGCTTCGGTACTGACACTACAATGTTTTTAGCTACCCTTCAGTACAGACGGTAGGTATTTGTATTTGGTACCCAGACTGGTTCATACCAGGTCTGTTGATACCAACGGTACCAGAACTGACGTTCGGTACCAGGTTTGGTACCAGGCTAACTGGTTAGAGTTCATACCAATAATATTTTATTGATACCCAGACGTTATACTGAGTCTGTCGGTACCAACTCCCTCAGTACCTAGAACAAACGCTCAGTACCAAGTTCAGTACCAAGCTAACTGTAGGTAATACTTTACATTGGGTACCCAGACTAGTTTTTACTAAGTCTGTTGATACCAACGTCTCGTCTAATATGTTTCACGGTTGCATTGACTGTGGCGCCAAGCTGCCAGCAGCTGATGGCAACGAAAGATGTGTGCGCTGCTTAGGTCAGGAACACGCAGAGCGAGCTCTGGCGGACCCTGCCTTTTGTGCGCAGTGCGCTATTTTCAGCAGGCGATCACTACGTTCCAGGCTTATGTGCCAGTCGAGCGATAGCTCCATTACCCCGGCACAGTTACCTCCTATGGAGGCAGCTGGTAGCAGTAGGGGGCGCTCTAGGGAGCGCAGTTCTGGAGAGCGCTGCTCCAGGGAGCGCCATTCCAGTCATTCCAGGGAGCTTAGCCAGAGATCTCGCTCAGCTGAGCGCGGTGCCAGGGCACGTGGCTCCAAAGAGCGCCTCCAGGAAGCACAGGAGGAGGAGTCCTTCTTCCTCCTCATCTCCTTCCTCTCCTGCTTCTTCTCCTTCCCCGAGGCATAGGTCCCGATCATCGGACCGCTGGCGGTATGTACTGTATATGTGTGAGATGTTCCAGCAACAGCAGTCAACTTTGACCCAGTTGTTGCAAGAGCGGTCTCTGCCAGTGCAGGCACCTGTTGTGATGCGAGCACCTGTTGTGATGCGAGCGCCTGTTGCTCCACCTTCACAAGTGGCATCTCTCTCCCCCCCTCTGCCGCCAGAACTGGCAGAGGTTGGGGGGGGGAATGGAGGACGCTCTCTGTCCTCGCTTCAGAAGGAGCTGAGGAGCGCGAGGAGTTTTTCTCAGAGGATCCAGCGTTGGAGTGCCTCTGATTCCCTTGCCTAGGGAGCTCATACCCCTGATGCGCTGAGCCAATGACGCACTTAGGGTGCCATGGCCGAGCACGACAGTTGAGGGGTGCTCTGTTTATGACGGCGTGGAGATACCCTCTGAGGCCCCGCCCATCCATCCTGATTTTTGGCATGAACTGACCTCATTGTGGCAACACCCAGCCACAGCCCCTGCAGCCCCTCGGTCGGGTACGACCTATAGGGTTCACGAGGGGGATTGTTGGGTCAACTATTCCAGCCTTGCGCTGCTGTCCAAAGATGCTGCTTGTCCGAACAAGCAATGTCGGGTTACGGAGGTCCTTCTGAAGGTTGGGCATCTACAATACATGTTTGGTGGCTTACCAGAGCTACATTTGGAGCTCCGCTGCTGAGGGGGGACTTACCCTCGATCTGACAGAGGAGCTGCGGCTGATCTCCCGAATGTTGCTACGGCTAGCTAAGCTTCTGAGCCAAGCAACAGGCCGGAGTATGGCAGCATTGGTGGCTGTGCGCCATCAGCTGTGGCTTTCTCAAGCCAGGCTGACGAAGAGTAACAAAGCTGCTCTACTGGATGCGCCCATCGCACCAGGGCATACATTCGGCCCTGCAGTGGACAACTTGTTGCTTCGGTCCAAAGCGGCAAGGGAAGCAACAAAGGCGTTCAGTGACCTTGCCCCTAAGCTGGTACCATCGCCTAAGAAGCAGTGGTATCAGAGACCACCGACTTGCCCACAATGGCAGCCTCAGAGCGGTCCACGGGAATCTCCAGCGGCCGCTGGTAGGTCGAGCCGAGGGCGCGGTAGGCAAAGGCAGTTCCAGTTCAATGCGCCTGATAAGAAACCGCAGACGCCTAAACCAAAGCAACAGCCCTAGGAATTTGCTGCCACAGGCCCAGGGCCCCTTCTCCAAAGCCCATCTAGAGTACTGGGGCCAGTGCACCCGCGATTCGTGGGTGCTCACCACTATAAGTCGGGGGTACTCCTTACATTTCAGCCATGGACCACCCCCCTTTCAGGGGGTGGTCCATACGCTGGTCAAGGACCCCTGTGCCAACGACTCACTGGCTCAGGAGCTAAAGACCCTCCTGCAAAAGCAGGCTATTCGCATCTTACCACCCTCCGACATGGTCGGGGGGTTCTACTCCAAATACTTTCTGGTGCCCAAACGGGATGGCGGCCTATCCTGGGACGGTGGACGCTATCCTGGCCACTCTGAGACTGAAGGGTATCAGAGTTCTAAACTTCCTGGATGACTGGCTCATTTGTGCGGAGTCGCCAAGTCAGGCGCAGCAACACACGGAACTTGTTACCGATCACCTATCCAGACTAGGTCTGAAGGTGAATCATGCGAAAAGTCAACTGACGCCAGCTCAAGTTGAGCTCTACTTAGGTCTGAGTCTGGACTCCCAGTCCATGACAGCAGTGCTGACGGACGCCAGGGTGTCAAGTATATGAGCCTGCCTAGGCCTATTCCAGTTAGGCAGAGCTTTACCAGTGGTGACATTCCAGAAGCTTCTGGGCCTGATGGCAGCAGCTTCTCAATCCCTTCCCCTGGGCCTCCTGCATATGCGGCCCCTCCAGGCCTGGTTCAACAGGATGGTCCCTCACCCAATGCTGAACCGCAATCGTTTGGTGACAGTGTCCAGATATTGTCTCCAGACTCTCTCTTGGTGGAAACAACCAACCCACCTACGCCTAAGCGTCAGGCTGTGAGCAGTCACGAGAAGAGAAGTCGTTACCACCGACGCCTCCAACCACGGTTGGGGCGGAGTGTGGAACGGTCGGGGTGCACAAGGGGTGTGGCGGCCTCCGTGGCGGGGCCAACACATAAATCTTCTAGAACTGCAAGCAGTGTTTCTCACCCTTCAGTTCTTTCTAGAGGAGACCAGGCAGAGACACGTGCTTGTCCAGACAGACAACACGATAGTGGTGGCTTACATCAACCACCAGGGTGGTACAAGATCACCCAGTCTCAACAGGGTGGTCACCAGGCTTGCTGGTCTGGGCTCACACCCACCTCCTCTCACTCCGAGCGGTACACCTACCCGGAGTGGTGAACATTGCCGCAGACCTCCTCTCGAGGCAGGTTCCGGACGGCTAAGATTGGAGACTCCATCCCGAGGTTGTGAGCCTTATATGGGAATGGTTTGGGAGAGCAGAGATCGACCTCTTTGCCTCCCGGGAGTCGATACATTGCACCCTGTGGTTCTCCATAATGAGAGACGAAGGGTGTCTAGGGGTCGACGCATTGGCTCACCAGTGGCCAGCATGTCCACTATATGCGTTTCAGCCGATAGCCTTGCTACCGCTGTGTCTGGAGAAGATCAGAATGGATAGGGCCACAGTCCTACTAGTAGCACCTCACTGGCCCAAGAGAGCCTGGTTTGCCTCACTGATACAGCTCCTGTACGGACAGCTTTGGCAGTTGCCCAGTCGCCGCGACCTGCTCAGCCAGGCGCAGGGCGGTCTGTGGCATCACGACCCATCGAGCCTACAGCTCTGGGTTTGGCCCCTGAGCGGCTCCATTTGAGCCATCTGGGTTTGTCTAATAGGGTGATTGACACCTTACAGAACGTTAGGGCTGCCTCCACTCGTTCCCAGTATGGCTACAAGTAGGGCGTTTTTCAGACATGGTGTCTGTTGAAGGGAGAGGATCCCACGACATGCCCGATGGCAGTGATCTTGCAGTTTTTGCAAGACCTGCTGAATGATGGGAAGAGCCCTTCTACTCTTAAAGTCTACCTGGCAGCTATTTCAGCTTGCCATGTGAAGATAGATTCAGTCTCCCCAGGAGCACATTTCCTGGCGGGACAGTTTTTGAAGGGAGTTATGAGACTCCGTCCTCCAAGGAGACGTTGTTCCTCACTGGCGGCTGATTGTCGTGCTGAATGCACTGACGAAACCACCTTTTGAGCCCATGCATTCCGCAGAGCTAAAGCTTTTGTCTTTTAAGACAGCTTTTTTGGTGGCAGTCACTTCTGCTAAGCGAGTAAGTGAGCTGCAGGCACTATCTGTCGCCAAAGCCTGTTTATATTTTGCATGAGTGATACTCCAGACCAACCCTGCGTTTTTGCCGAAGAATATTTCAGCTTTCCAAATCAATCAGTCGGTGGAGTTGGAGGCTTTTCACCCTCCTCCTTTCCAGTCCGACAGAGACAGAATGCTCCACACGCTATGCTCTGTCAGAGCGCTGGCGTACTATGTGGAGAGGACAAAAGGTTGGCGCCAGTCAGAGCAACTCTTTGTTTGCTACGGTTCTCAGTCCCAAGGTCAGGCTCTGTCTAAACAGCGCCTGTCTAGGTGGCTAACGGAGACCGTGAAGATTGCATATCAACTTGCAAAGTTGCCCCGCCTGAGAAGATCACTGGCCATTCCTCTAGAGAGCAGGCCACTTCTTGGGCAATGTTCCAGGGTGCATCTGTCATGGACATATGCAGTGCAGCGGTGTGGGCGACCCCCCACACGTTCACGAGGTTCTACAGGATGAACATCGTGGATCCGCTGTGTCCTGGTTTTGGATCAAGGATGTTGAGGGCTGCCTCAGAGGCTGTCCCCTCAACTAAGGATTGATCGGTAAGTGACTTGTCACCTTGTAGGACTGCTAGCGAGGTTAGCTCATAAGAGTCTTGCGCCTGTCCTCACGACAGATTGGGTATACTTACCCATTAATGATGGTTAATATTTCATACTTGAAAGAGAACGTTAGGTTACTAGCATAACCCTGGTTCTCTGAAATAGAAATATTAACCATAAGTCTTCGCGGTCGCTGCGGAGCCACGAGACTCAAAAGTAAAAAGAGAATTTGCAAATGGCTGCAATGTGCTTTTTTCGGGGCAACTCACATTAGAACATAAGAACATAAGAAAGTTTACAAACGAGAGGAGGCCATTCAGCCCATCTTGTTTGTTTGGTTGTTAGTAGCTTATTGATCCCAGAATCTCATCAAGCAGCTTCTTGAAGGATCACAGGGTGTCAACTTCAACAACATTACTGGGAAGTTGGTTCCAGACCCTCACAATTCTCTGTGTAAAAAAGTGCCTCCTATTTTCTGTTCTGAATGCCCCTTTATCTAATCTCCATTTCATGCACTCTCGCGAGAGTTTGTTGGCATAATGCTTTTCAGTTCTTGGGTTCTTAAAGGGGAATAACCCATTAGTGATGGTTAATATATCTACTTCAGAGAACCAGGGTTATGATAATAACCTAATGTTTTCTGTTTACTTCAGTAAACATGTATTCCAGCTCCCAATTAGGATTAAATATTCTATTTTCGTCCACTATTTTACGTTTTTTGGTTGCCATTTTGTTATTACTTGTAACTTTCCACTCTATTCGCTGTATTTCCACTTTCTTTCAAGCGCTCTCTCACTAGCTTTGCTAAACTGTACTTTGACGCCAGTTGCTGCTCCCACCCGCTCCGTCCTAACCAGCCAACCGGAGCCTTCCCTCTCCCCCTCAGGTGCTTAACACTCCTTTTCAACAGTATTCAGTCATACACAGTCGCATTCTCACGTCCCCTTATCGGAAAAGTTTGTGCCCCTGTTACAGTTGGCTACTGCAGTTTTGCAGCTGACAGCACAGTGGCACCCTGCACCTGCTTTTCGCAGAGGCAGGCTTACTTTCTATCGCTCTGTGCCTACGCAGGCTACGCCTCAGGCGAAGCAGCACCACAGAACCCTGGGTGCTCACTACTGTTCAAACTGGTTACTCGCTCCAGTTCCAACACGGCCCTCCTCCCTTCCGGGGCGTGACAATAATAGTTGTCACAGACCCACAAGCCACCGCTCAGGTGACTCGGGAGGTGGCAGCTCTGCTGCAAAAGCGGACCATTTACATAATAAACCCCTTTAACAAGAACAGGGCTTCTATTCTAGACATTTTCTGGTGCCAAGAAGGGATTGCGGCCTCAGACCGATCCTCGATCTCACACAGGGTAAACCTGTATCTGAGTCTGAGACGGTACAGGATGCTGACTTCGCAATGGCTGTTGCATCTCAGCAGGCCCGGCGTCTGGTTCACCATGATGGACCCAAGGGATGCCTAGTTTCACATCTCCATAAAACCAGTGTACAGGAAGTACATGAGGTTAACTTTTCAGTCTCTCTCTAGCTCCACGCGTACTTGCATAGTGCATGGAGGCTATACAGGCCCCGTTGCGACTCAGCGGCATCAGGATCCTCAACTACCTGGACGATCGGCTCATTTGCGTCGAGTCGCCAGCACAGGTACACGAACACACAGAGCTCATTAACAACCACCTACGTTGTTTGGGCCTGAAGGTGAATTACGCAAAGAACCAGTTAGCGGCCACCTAGATAGTTACCTATCTAGGGGTGTGCCTGGAATCAGGTCTCATGTTTGCCACCCTGTCAGACGACAGAGTGGAGAGAATAACCACCTGCTTAGAGCTGTTTCAGCTCAGCAGAGCAGTGCCAGTAGTGGCTTTCCACAGGTTTATATGCCTGATGGCAGCAGCATCCAACACCCTTCCACTGGGTTTGAACCCACTACATGCCCCATTGCAGTTATACTGCAATTTTTACAGGACCTTTTTGATGAGGGGAAATCCCCATCTACATTAAAGATCTATTTGGCAACCATCTTGGTGTGCCATGTAAAAATCGATCCATTCTCCCCAGGAGCTAATTTCCTGGCGGGGTCATTTTTGAAAGGCACCCGACGGCTTAGGCCATCGGCGAAGGATGTAGTTCCTCGTTGGAGGTTGAATATAGTGTAATGTACTGATGAAACCTCCATTTGACCCCATGTACTCAGCTGAGCTCATCTTCGAAGGCGGCTTTCTTGCTTGCAATCACCTCCGCTAAGCGGGTGAGTGAAATGCAAGCATTCTCTGTATCAAAAGCCTGTCAAATATTTTCAAAGGCCAGAACAATGGTTAACCTTTGTACTAACCTGGCTTTTTTGCCGAAGACCGTCTCGGCTTTTCATGTTAACCATTCGGTGGGAGGCTTTCCATCCCCCTCCAATCTGACAGGGAGCGCCAGCTCCATACGCTGTGCCCAGTGTGGGCATAAGCTTATTATTTTGACAGGACTATAAGTTGGAGGCAGTCAGAACAATTCCTTGTCTGTTACGGAGCAGCGTCTGTCTAAAGTTCACTGGCCATTCCACCAGGGGTCAGGTGACTTAATGGGCTTTGTTCCAGGGTGCATCTGTCCAGGACATATGCAATGTAGCAGTGTGGGTTTCCCCCATACTTTTACTAGGTTCTACCGACTGAATGTCGTAGATTCGCATAACCCTGGTTACGGCACTAAAGTGCTGAGGGCAGCTTCCCAGTCCACCCTCGCAACAGAATATTAGGTGAGTTTTCATCGTATGTATCTTCCAGTCATTGCTGGATGCTGATTACTAGCACAAGTCGGTTTTGGCTCAGCTTTGTAGCTCGGTGAGGTACTACCATGTCCTTGCGGCAGTTTGGGTACACTTCGCCATTTGTAATGGTTAATATTCCCTACTTGAAAGGGAACGTTAGATTATTGTCATAACTCTGGTTCCTTGAAATAGGAATATTATTATTATTATTATTATTATTATTATTTATTTCTTAGCAGACGCCCTTATCCAGGGCGACTTACAATCGTAAGCAAATACATTTCAAGTATCACAGTACAAGTAATAATACAATTAAGAGCAAGATAAATACAATGGCTTTGGTTCAAGCAAGTACAAGTGTGACAAAATACAATTCAATAATACAGCAGATAACAGTGTCAGTGATAGTTACATCAGGATATGATTAAATACAAAATACTACAGATTAATACTACAGAATATTAACCATTAACTACATGGTTCATGGTCGCTATTCTCAAAGGAAAATGACATCGTTGTCAGTGTGTGCAGCTCCTTTATGCTCTCGGGGGCGGAGCAGCAGCCGCATCACACTACACTGACAAGAAGTCTTTGGTATAAAGTTTTTCAGGTTCGGGTGTCTTAAAGGGGAAACACCTATTTGTAATGGTTAATATTCCTACTGTATTTCAGGGAACCAGGGTTATGACAATAGCTAACGTTTTCTCTTGCATGTGTCACTCGGGGCAGCACAGAATCCAGGTTGAGCTGCTGCAGCCTGCTGCTTTGCAGTTTTCTGATCAAAATGTTTGTTGTGTTGTTGTGGTTGCTCCACCCTGTTGTTTACTGTTTATTGCCTACCTGTTATTTTTTAGTCAAAACCTTTTCCTATGACAAAATAAAAATGTATATTTATTTGTTTTATTTATTTACGGTAAAAAAAATTTTGTCTGTATTTCGTCAGTATTCATTATATTCATACAAACATATACACTACCATTCAAAAGTTTGGGGTCACTTAGAAATTTCCTTGTTTTCGAAAGAAAAGCAAATTTTTTGTCCATTAAAATAACATCAAATTGATCAGAAATACAGTGTAGACATTGTTAATGTTGTAAATGACTATTGTAGCTGGAAACGGCTGATTTGTAATGGAATATCTACATAGGCGTACAGAGGCCCATTATCAGCAACCATCAGTCCTGTGTTCCAATGGCACGTTGTGTTTGCTAATCTAAGTTTATCATTTTAAAAGGCTAATTGATCATTAGAAAACCCTTTTGCAATTATGTTAGCACAGCTGAAAACTGTTGTGCTGATTAAAGAAGCAGTAAAACTGGCCTTCTTTAGACTAGTTGAGTATCTGGAGCATCAGCAATTGTGGGTTCGATTACAGGCTCAAAATGGCCAGAAACAAAGAACTTTCTTCTGAAACTCGTCAGTCTATTCTTGTTCTGAGAAATGAAGGCTATTCCGTGCGAGAAATTGCCAAGAAACTGAAGATCTCGTACAACGCTGTGTACTACTCCCTTCACAGAACAGCGCAAACTGGCTCTAACCAGAATAGAAAGAGGAGTGGGAGGCCCCGGTGCACAACTGAGCAAGAGGACAAATACATTAGAGTGTCTAGTTTGAGAAACAGACGCCTCACAGGTCCTCAACTGGCAGCTTCATTAAATAGTGCCCGCAAAACACCAGTCTCAACGTCAACAGTGAAGAGGCGACTCCGGGATGCTGGTCTTCTAGGCAGAGTTGCAAAGAAAAAGCCATATCTCAGACTGGCCAATAAAAAGAAAAGATTAAGATGGGCAAAAGAACACAGACACTGGACAGAGGAAGATTGGAAAAAAGTGTTATGGACAGACAAATCTAAGTTTGAGGTGTTCGGATCACAAAGAAGAACATTCGTGAGAAGCAGACCAAATGAAAAGATGCTGGAGGAGTGCTTGACGCCATCTGTCAAGCATGGTGGAGGCAATGTGATGGTCTGGGGTGCTTTGGTGGTGGTAAAGTGGGAGATTTGTACAGGGTAAAGGGATCTTGAAGAAGGAAGGCTATCACTCCATTTTGCAATGCCATGCCATACCCTGTGGACGGCTTGATTGGAGCCAATTTCCTCCTACAACAGGACAATGACCCAAAGCACAGCTCCAAACTATGCAAGAACTATTTCGGGAAGAAGCAGTCAGCTGGTATTCTGTCTATAATGGAGTGGCCAGCACAGTCACCGGATCTCAACCCTATTGAGCTGTTGTGGGAGCAGCTTGACCGTATGGTGCGTAAGAAGTGCCCATCAAGCCAATCCAACTTGTGGGAGGTGCTTCAGGAAGCATGGGGTGAAATCTTTTCAGATTACCTCAACAAATTGACAACTAGAATGCCAAAGGTCTGCAAGGCTGTAATTGCTGCAAATGGAGGATTCTTTGACGAAAGCAAAGTTTGAAGGACACAATTATTATTTCAATTAAAAATCATTATTTCTAACCTTGTCAATGACTATATTTCCTATTCATTTTGCTATATTTCCTATACAAACTCATTTCATGTATGTTTTCATGGAAAACAAGGAAATTTCTAAGTGACCCCAAACTTTTGAACGGTAGTGTAGCTTTCAGCTTGTTTGTCAAGCGCGTGCAGAAGACTCACTCCCGTAGGGCTGGCAGGGCATTTTAGAACTCACTACTCAAACCTGGACCTGTTTGACGTGGGGAAATCCCCCCCACATTAAAGCTCTATCTGGCAGCTATTTCAGCTTGCCATGTTAAGATTGACTCAGTCTCCCCAGGAGCTCACTTCCTGGCGGGGCAATGTTTGAAATGGTCTCGGTGGCTTCGGAGGCTTTGAGGACATTGTACATGGCTGGAGGCTAAATGTGGTGCTCAATACACTCATGGAGCCTCCATTTGAGCCCCTGCATTCAGCTGAGCTGAACTTTGTATAATTTAAAGCAGCTTTCTTGCTTGTTTTCACTTTAAATAATATAGAAATCGGGTCCAATTCAGATTAAGATAGATAGCATTTACAGATACATTTTAAGCCTAAATGTTTTAGATATGAGAGCACACTTTTTACTCTACTATGCATCCTGGTATTCTGTCCACAGTAACTACCCTACCTAGTATGGAGCATCTGGGGGAAAATGCTTACTGTATATCTAATTATAAATGCAAATACTGCCTAGGGCTTTAAAATGTTTGCAAATCTCACATTTAAACAAGACCTGTTTGCACACAGAGATTGCCATTTGTAACAGTTTTAACTAATGTGGGTTTAAAGATTATCCCTTCAACTCTCCATAATAATAGAAAAAATAATACAATTCTCTGTGGTGAGTGTTTGGTAGTGTACCATAGGCCTCTTTGAAATCTGATGAGGTGCTGACTTTCTGTGAGCCTCTGAAAATATAGCAGAAGATCTCAATCAGTAGTAATTCTGTCAAATTATCTTTTTGTGTGTATGTGTGTGGCATAGTTAATAAGCATTATGTGTGTGGGGGAAGTTTCCACGGGGTGAATGTGTTGCTTAACCTACTTCCCAGTGGACACTTCATGTGCTCATGACTTTGCAGACCAAAATGATAATTTTCTAGAGGCAATGGGCTCCATTGTGCTGTAATGATGAGGTATGTAAAGTTTACTATATACAGTATATGTAGTAGCACCAAAATACATTCTTATTAGCTCCATCGTCAGTGCTTTAAATGACTGGTTGTGGCCCGTCAGCCTGCCGCCTTAAAACCATAATGTGAATGTTAAAACAAAGCAGCTTTGAGTATTTATAGCTAATGAGCTACAGTAAATGCCACTGCCCATGAATGTATAACCTACGGCAACATGAACCTCATTTTTATAGGAATAAATAGTATTATTTGGAGGATTTTGCTTTGGATTGGGATTTGCTTCAACCTTTGGACTTGTATGCGTTTGACAATAGCAGTTTGGTTCCTGTAAGATGTACTGTAGCAATGAGATCCTTTCATCCCATTGAGATACCTTTTGCTGGTGCTATTGGACTTTAACCAGTATCTGGAGGATGAGATGGCTGAGTGTATGGACTAGCCATCACACTCACCTGACCTGAATCATGTTGAATATGCATCAAGCATTCTGAAATGTCATGCCTCCAGTTGCCTTATTGGTATTGGCTTCACTTACTACTTTACATATTTCTCAAAACATAGTAAATGTATACAAATGTATTTACATTTTGTTCCTGTGATGTTACATTTATAAGATCTGTACAAAAACGAATTGAAAATGACATGGCAATACCCTAGATTTTCCCACAAAGTTCACCTTTGTATCCAAGGTGTCATATTTGCTTATGTTTAGTGCAGTTTCTAATAGTCTGATTTGGTTTGTTTTAGTATTTATTCATTGGTTGTTTAGAGTATTACTGTATATCTCCTGAAATGTATCACAAGCTTAAGACTTCACTGGATAACAATGTATTTGTTTATTTTAATATTCAGTGAATATTATTCAGAAATATAGTTGACATTGACCAGTGGATAAGATAATCTTTGGATTCCTGATAATGTATCACATTGTATTGTGTTTTGACTAAACATCCCCTTTAACAAGAATGCAGTTTAATTGTAATATGGGCTTGGTGCATGAGCTGTGCCGTGACTGGTTTAATTTTACGTAATTAATGAATTTTTGCTGGTGTTTCAATTAAAATTCATGAGTTAATATAATCTGTAAACCTAAAATAGCATCCATTCTATTTTTTAAAATATATATATTTACTTGGTCATAACAATAGAAAAATATAAAAAAATATTAACAAAAAATGTATCTGTCACAATGCAGTATATTCATTAATATGTGCACATTTTAATGCTTGTTTGTATCCTTCCTTTAATTTTATGTGAGAGGTTCTGAGGAGTTATTCCAAACACTTAATAAGATTAAATTTCCTCCTTTTCAGTTTATTGTAGTTGACCGTGGTTTACAAATTGTCTTCATTATACTGAACTATACATATGGGGAGGCAACTTCTGCACTATCAGACTAGGTCTTTGTTCCAACCATGTTTTTAATTATTTAAATGAACCTGACCGTTTATAGCAGTGGCGCTAGGATTTATTGGGCCCTGGTGCAAGACTGTAAAGTCAAAAAACTTAGTTTTTTTATTATTATTTTCCAACAAAACATATTCCAACATTATTTTAAGCTGACTGTGATCAAGACAGAAACATATTAATAGCATCAAATTAGTCACAAAAACGTATTAATCATAGGCATGAATTGGATTTTTAAATTCATGTTATCAAGTACAAAAAGTATGAAAACATTTCTATAATAAATACATGGCAGCGTCTCAAAACTTAGCCCACAGTGCAAATGCATTCAATACATCTCATAAGCGAATTAAGATTGTTTCAGTTATTTACTATATCCATATTGAACATTGGTATATACTATAGGTACCTATTTTTTTTATAAACAGAAATGTATTAAACAAAATAATAATAATACAAAAATCTTACCTACAAGGCAGATTTTAATAATGCAAATGTTTCGATTACATCAAAAAAGTTTACTTGTCTTGCAAGTCTATTTTCAATTGATAGTACAGCCAATGCAGACAATCTTTCCTGTGACACTGTTGAGTGTAGGTAATTTTTTATCAAAGAAGGATCGCTCAGCACTAGCAAATGAAATTGTAAGCAGTGCTTACTTTTAAATTTGGGTGTTGGGGAATCCTCTGCTCATGTCTTTCTGAACTAGGTTCTGTACCACTTGAAATGGAGAGTTCACATCATCAGGTAAGAGACAAGCAAGTAAGGTTATTTCTCTGGCCATGTAGGTACCCTCTAATCTACTGGGATTAGAAAAATAAACCATAGCAAGGTAGTATAAAAAAGATATGGAAAATAACCCAAAACCGTGTAAGCAAAACCAACGGCCCGCTCTTAAACCATTTACAATATACTTTATTTATTTATTTTTAGCATTTTCTGCTTTCTTCTGACAAAGCTGTAGCTGCTGTTTTTGCTCTTTATGCTTTGCACAACCTGATTTGTTCTTTGGTAGCGGATTCGACACATTGTACATTTTTTAAATACTGAATTTTGACCATCCATTGGTTAGTATCACATTTGCCAGCAGAGCAATCACATGACCTTAACTCTGACCTATTGCTAGAGCTCTCGCTCTGTGTCCCACCAACAGTTAACTCTGATTTGCGAATTTATGTTTTGATTGACAGTCTGCCAAATACTACCTTGCTACAGTTTATTTTTCTAATCCCAGGCTGGGCCCAGGTGCAGTTGCTTCCCTTGCAATAAAGGTTACAAAGTGAGTCTCATTTTTAAATGAGGAAATGAAAGGCGTGGCAGATAACTGGCTCTGGACTAATTAGCAACTGCCAAGCCTTTCAATTCCAAGATGTCACACTGTGGCTCACATACAATACTCCCGCATCACCAAAGAGTCAAATTAAACTCCCTTTTAGGTTTTGTGTTGGTCTTGACAGATCTGCAGGAAATTGGCAGGTGAGGTTCTGCACAAGATTGTGTATTTTATTTTAAAATGTTGCCATCTTACAGTTAGCTATAAGGACTGGGAGACAATCCTAGTTGCATCCCAGTTCAGCCACTGAACTATATGTGTCAATTCACTTGATCTCCCTGTGTATTATTCCTACCAGTCCTTAAGTATGGTTATATGAGGTGATGCCTGTAGGTAGCAGGTTTTTAATTAAAATATAAAATAGGTCCATCATTTTACAACATTTAATAGTTAATACAAAATGTAAAAAAATAATAGTTACCCAGCATATTAAATTAACCGTTCTACTGCGTGTGAGTTGACTGGGAGGGCTAAGTGAGTTTATGAGGTGGAGAGTTTCTCCCCAGGGGAATTTGAAAATCCAATAATAAAAAAAATAAAAACACTGTAGGACAGTATTCATTTTGTCTCATAGAGCCATTCATACAGAAGAGATACTGTCTTTGTTTGTACCCTCTGCAGCACTTCTGGAGAGGAAGTTTTACAGAAACATATCAAGAACATTATGGAATAAAGCATGGCCACATTTGAACCATGAACCAACTGTTTGATGGCCATTTGGAAAGACTTGCTTTATGCTTTCCAAGGTTCTGAGCAGGATTTCAATAGGGCTAGGCTGGGAGTCTCAATAATACATGCTTACAAGTATGCATTTCTTTTTACATAATTGTATCCAACTGTAATCAGACCTGGGGTCAATTATAATTACAACTACGGCATAATTGTTTGCTAAAATTACAATTACAGTACCTATTTTATACAACTACAGTTAAAAAGTAACATAAATAGCTACACGCATTAACATGTTTACTCCAAGCAGTAATCATGGGTGCAATATAGAAACATACTATGTAACATTTTTTCAAACAAATGGGGTCACTCAAAGTGGTTGAACATACAAGAAGAATGGCGGTGTTTACATGCAAGTTTTAATCGCGCTACTGTAGTGCATTCATGACGTGTCACGTGCAAATGACGCATGATTGTGCTCGTTCCAAAAGTGCACGGCAAAAAAAGTGTGTGACTTAAGTGTCATTACACTTTGGTAAAGCACGGTAAAGTGTGCGCTAATTGGCCTAATTAGTCCCAAAGCAACAAACTCCACAGTCGTGCAAAATACTTAACGATAGACTTTCAAGGGCTCCCGAGTGGCGCATCCAGTAAAAACACTCGCTAGAGTGCAGGATGCGCTCTATAGCCTGGATGTCGCGAGTTCGAATCCATGCTATTCCACAGCTGACCGTGGATGGAGCTCCCAGTGGGTGGCGCTCAATTGGCCGAGCGTCGCCCGGGGAGAGGGAGGGTTAGGTCGGCCAAGGTGTCCTCGGCTCACCGCGCACCAGCGACCCCTGCAGTCTGGCCGGCGCCTGCGGGCTTGCCTGTAAGCTGCCTAGAGCTGCATTGTCCTCCGACGCTGTAGCTCTGAGGCGTCTGCAGAGTGTAAAGAAGCGGGCGGCTAATGGCACACGCTTCGGAGGACAGCGTGTGTTCATCTTCGCCCGTCCCGAGTCAGCGCAGGGGTGGTAGCGGTGAGCTGAGCCTAAAAATAACTGGGCATTTCAAATTGGGGAGAAAATAATAAAAAAAAAATAATTGGCAAAGATGGACTTTCATGAAATAACACGATACCTCCTCCACTTCCCCTTTGTAAAAGAATGCTCTTCTCTAGGATACGGTCTTTCTGTCCTCCTCTGTAGCGTAAGTAAGATTTTCCTTATCCCAGTCTTACTAATACAAATCATTTAAATATCCATCCATCCATTATTATTAATCCGCTTCTCCTGATGAGGGTCTCGGCTAAATTATATATAAATTGCATATAGAGATGTTGATTTATACCATTATTTATTCATTTCAGTGTATTATGAACGATGCATGAGAACTACTAGATCGTTATGACCAGCATTATTATCATAATAATAATACTACGAATAATGTAGCTTTTTTCCCGCAGGATGTTTCAAGCTTCCACCCCTTCTGACAGCACGCAACACCAGGTCCGCTGGTCGGATGAGGAAACTCGTTCCCTCCTCCAAATTATTGCAGACCTGGGGATTATGGATGAACTGGATCGACCTCGCCAAAGAAATGCCACCATTTTCACCAGTATTACCGGTGCTCTGGTTGAACTTGGTATAAATAGAACGCTCCTCCAGGTACGAGATAAATTCAAGAAACTGAAATATCTGTACCTGCAGGAGACAAAACGCCTGCATTCCTGCGGTCAAAGCTAGAGGTGCCAATTTCGGTTTTGGGAGGAAATGCACCGGTTAATGGGTGACCGGCCAGTGGCAGTGGCATCGGACCATTTCCTGGAATCCTCATCCTCCCAGACGTCCTGTGAAATACCAGCCCCATCAATACAATATGGTAATTGCACCAGCCATCATTTTCTTTTCTAAACTAAAAGTTTGATATTCGACTCAAGCTTACCTGACATGAATGAAAATGGCTGTATCTCGCCAACCACAGTAGCTAGAGTGCTCAAACCAACTTTAATTTAAAGGAGACTAATTGTGAATTGTTTCATAGTCTCTGTTTTACATGTGAATCCTAAGAATAATTTCTGAAAAATAATAACATACCGCACATACACACGCTTAGCCTCAGCCATGCGTAAAAGGGCTTTTTCTCCCCAACCACAGTAACTAGAGCGTCCAAACCAACTTTAATGTGAAGAAGACCAATTGTGAATTGTTTCACAAGCTCTCCTTTACATGTGAATCAAACAAATAAATTGTGAAAAACAATAACATACCGCATATACGCACACAGCCTACCTGACACGCGTAAAATGGCTTTATCTCCTCAACCACAGCAGCTACAGCACTCAAACCAACTTTAATTTAAAGGATGCCAAATGTGAATTGTTTCCTCAGTCTGTGTTTTACCTGTGAAGCCTAAGAATAATTTGTGAATACAATAACATCTTGCATATACACACCACCGTCCCAGGGTCAATTAAAAGTGCTTGATATCCCCAACCACAGCAGCTAGCATTTTCAAAAAAACTTTAATTTAAAGAAGACCAGTTGTGGATTGTTTCACAGCTTCTGCTGTAGCTGCTGATCCAGGAGCATCATCTGATGCGCCTGGAGTACAGAAGGATGTACCATCTGATTGCACGCACGGCTGCCAGGCAGGATCGGCAATATAGCCAGCCACCTCTTGGAAAGGCTGGACCACAATGATCAACAGCACCAAGAGGTGGTTGCGTTGCACGCCGAATTTCTGCGCACAATAACAAGAGAACAGCAGGTGCCTACCCCAGCTCCCGCTGAGGTGGGCACCCGTTCTGCTGTGCGCAGCCCTGCCGAATCAGCGGTCCAAGAAGTTTGTACAGAGCAATACCCACTCGATTATGCAGCAGCACAGGTGTACGGACATGTATTGGTGACGGCTCCATGTCCACCCGTACAAGTTCCACCAGTTGGTCAAACGTAGGTCGGATGACCCGAAATGTTTCAATCCATTGTTCGTCAGAGAAAGACTCGTGAAGCACAACCTCCTCCCACCAAACTGAGGGACGATGATGCGCCCGCATTCGTCTTTCTGCCGATGCACAAATAGAGGTCTGTACAAAGGGAAGAAGTGGATGAGTGTGTCTGCTGGAAAGAGCTCTAGATAAGAAAGCAATAGATGCATGATTCCTTTCCTGCAAACCCATTGCATGGGTCTGAAGGAGACTTAATCTAGCCAGTGTTTGTCTGTGTCTTCTCCATCCATCAATTTTTGTCGCAACTACTTTGTAAGTAGACCTATGATTTTATATACCCTTATAACTAATTAGCAAATACACACAAATTATGTGTTTATTATATTAACAGCGTTTGTGTAAGTTTCCACATTTTCTGCATAATTCATTTTAATATTTCAACAAAGTACTTGTGTTTGAAACCAACACATCATGAGTTGTTTTTAATATATTTGTTCCAGATTCACGCATATTTGTAATTATTGAACGCATAATACTTTTGTTTAGCACATTAACAGTTACACAGTTGGCTAAGACTAATATATATGGGTGTGTGAAAGGACATCAGTAGCCTAAGAAGCATAAGAAAAGCAGTAATGGGAATTGGTGAGTGCTGTCGGTTTTTGTACACATGCTACTTCTACCATTTCTAGCACAACTAATTCTAAACAATAATAGTAATAACTATTATTATTTTCTCCTTCTTGGCAGCATCAACCATTTTAACTGCAAGCCCTTTGCATTCTAGACAGAGGGGGGAGGGAGGGAGGGAGGGGGTAACCTTCTCTTCATCTCTACCTAGCGCGTAAAGCCTCATGTAAACCCCTGTGCATTATTTGAACGATATCCTTTATAGCGCAGCATCTCTTTTCAGCGCATTTGGTGATATTTAAATAAACCCTTCCATTATTTTATTATTAATGAGGTCGTTTGCATCTGGACGACTAAATTCTCTCTCTAAAATAAACTCTCATGTAAACGTGGAAGCAGAACTGCCATGACCAAAAAAGCGCGAGAGATCTGTTGTCACGCTTTTCAGTTTTTGCTTGTAAAGTGCCCCAATGTTCGCTCAATGTAAAACACAACATGGAACTGTGAATGATTAAGCTTGGAAAGGTGTGTAATTGACTGTAATTGATTAATTATGGGGCAATTACAATTACAACTAGAAATTGCAAGCAACTTTACGGCTTCCAAGGAGTTTTTCAGCATTTTGACTGGTTGCCATCCATTGGTTGCCATTCACTCAGTTGTAGACATCATTTTCAATTGGCCTTTTTTTTTTATAAACTTGACATTAATAGTAACAACGATAATAGCTATAGCTGCATGCAACAGACTGTGTGACCTATGACCGTATTTCACATCTGGCATAGTACCCTATTGGCCTCTATTCATCTTTGTACTATATTGTACCACAGATTAATAGTACAATATATGCTGAAATTTGATTTGCTCGTGGCCTCCATGTTTGTTGATGTAGCAACTTTACTTTTAACAAACTTCACAGACAACCTCCGAGGTTAAGTATGCAAAGTTTAACTTCAATTGGCAAAACGGTTTCAGGGAAGATGTTTCAGTATTTGACAAATCCAATATGGCCACCAATGCAGTTGGATGGTGCCCTTATGGTTTTGTATATAAGTTCCATAATAGTTACCATATCTACACTTGTAGGAGTTATTATCCAGTTTTACATTTGACCTTAAGGAGAGGTCAAAGGTCACAGGCAATGACATTTTTTTATAGAGCATACATGGGTTACTATATGTGTTCCTGTGACAGAAATACAATAAATCTTGGTTGTAAATCTCCCTCCCGACTTGTGAGGGCACTAAGCAGCGAGAACAGAGTTCTTTGGACGGGCTGGTCTGACAGTTCTTTCCCAGGGTCGGGAAGTCGGCTAGTCTGGATGAAGGCGAGACTCTGTTGCAAAAACGCATTGACCCGGAAGGGAAACGACGTGGCAGCCGCAGATTGGAGAGTCGGTTGCACTCGTTTTGCAAGGGGTCATGTGTGATGGCATAAAAGGGGGTGAAGAATCGCAATCTGTTCCTTCGTGTTGGTTTTGTATTTTAATCTAGAAGGACTGTGAGAGACCCCAGAGAACATAGCAGTTTCGTGAGTGTTTTGTTTGTTTTGTTCTGTCTGTTAGTAATTGTCTTGTTTGTGAATCACCAGACAGCTAACACGTTTCTGGAGCTGTTGCCTTGGGCCGGCACAAAGCTGGAACAACACTTCACCACTGTCACAAAATAAACTGTATCACTCACCACGAGCACTACTGCACACACCCAGGACTGGTGACCGTGTTTGTATTATTGTGGGGTGGTTATTATTGTTTATTATTTGGGACTGCAATCCTAGTTGTTATTTACCCCGTGCAGTACACATTGATGTGTATTGCTGGAGGATTATTGTTTGGTCGCCAGACCTGGAAAACAAAATAAAACTCCTTTCCAAACCGGATTATAATCTCTGTCTGTTTCATTCACGCACTGCATTACTCCTGTACCCAAGCAAGCACTTTGCCACAGTTCCATAGTATCCGTGGCCCTATCTGCACTCTACAAGGAGTTATTAGCCAGTTTTATAAATTGATGATGTCACCCAATGTGGCTGCCATGTTTTTTATTGTAGCATCTTCCCTTGAGCAGCGTTTAAAGAAAACCGATCATGTGTGGCAATTTTTGGTTCAATCGGACTAAAGGTTTTTGTAAGCCAGTTTTTGTATGTTGATGATGTCATCCATTGTGGCCGCCATGTTTTTTACCATAGCAACTTCCACTGAACAAGCGTAAAAGCCAACCATACTTAGATCATGTATAGCAATTTTCGTTTTATTCGAATAAGCCATTTCCAAGAAGAATATGTTTATTTTTTGATGATTTTACATGTTTACTGTATTTTTATTACATTATCCAATGTGGCAACCATACTACAAAACCAATCAGCTTCTTATCAACAACAGATAATGTTGGACTATCCCTAAACATGTATAGCAAGTTTCAGAACTCTGCAATAAGTTGTTTTCAATACGTAGACGTTCTAACAATCTCCACAGAATCCAATGTGGCTGCCGAACCATGTGACCTGTGACATTTCTTTTTGTTTCTGGTACACTGTCCCATAGACATCTACCAACCTACCAATTTTCGTGATTTTTTGAGCAACTTTGGGGAGGAAGAAAAAGAAAATAATAACTAGAAGTTGCAAGCAACTTGACGGCTTCCAAGGCATTCTTGTTCCTATCTGTGTTCCATAGTAACCATGACCCTATCTGCACTCTGTAAGGAGTTATAAGCTAGTTTTGCATTTAGCAAGGTAATATGTGCAAATATGTGCAAATTGACTATAGCTCAGATTTGACTGGCTCACAGCCATGTTTTTTTTATGTAGCGACTTGCTTTGAACAAACTTGATAGACAACCTTGCCAAGTCTATGTATGCAAAGTTTTGCTTAAATCGGCATAACAGTTTCAGAGAAAAAGACGTTTCAATATTTGTCAAGTCCAATATGGCCACCAAACCATGTGACCAATCAACTTCTATAGAGCAAATGTAAATATAGCGCCTAAGGTAGCATGTGCCCCAAGTTTCACATCTCTACCATAAGCGGCTTCGGACAAGATTTTTTTTAATTATTGAAAAATCAAATATGGCTGCCGAACCATGTGACCCATGACCTTCATTTTTGCTCTGAAAGAACTTCCCAAAGGCCTCTACCACACTACCAAGTTTCGTGAGTTTCCTGCAGCAGTGTTGATTTTTAAGCTAGTTTATCGTTTGACCATTAGGAAAGGTCAACAGTCATGGGCAAGGGCATTTGTTTATAGAGCATAGATGGGTTCCTATATGTGTTCCATAGTAACCATGACCCTATGTGCGCTCTCTAAGGAGTTACATCTCTACCACAAGCGGTTTCAGAGATGAAGATTTTGAAAAATCCAATATGGCTGCCAAACCATATGACCTATGACCTTCATTTTCGCTCTGACACAACTTCCCTTAGATGCCTGCCACCCTACCAAGTTTCGTGAGTTTTTTTCCAACTGTGTTAGGCTTGGAAGCCAATCTGTCAATATGTTTGTTCATCTAAAATAGTTTAGTCTTATTTTGAACCACACAAATATTTGATTGATTAGGCATGCTTTTTTTCTTGTATTTTGTAACAAATACATGGGGTAACTTCAAAATATAACCCTACCTTTCCCTGAGGATGACAGAATCTTCTAATGTCTGCTTTACTGCACTCACACCAACTGCACGGACAGTACTCAGTCTAAAAATCAGAGAGGTCAGTTTGAAACTCTTCACATAGAATATGCTGTCACCAGCCTGTGATGCTACCAAGTTCTGTTCATGTGCCAAACAGTGTATTCCCTTCCTGCTTGCTTTTTGGACTGTGTTGCTGCCACTTGGAGTTTAGAAGACTGATTTAATTCAGGATGTTGATGGGCAACTCGGTTTCTGTTTTGATTTCTATAAATCCAAAGCCATTTCCTGAAATAACAATTGTTATGTTCGAAGTGCTTTACATTTTTCCATACAGTTTTTTTTGGCCTAATTTTAACTTGTTGATGTAAGTAATGGGAATATTTGTCAACCTTTGACTGTTACTATAGGTTTAGGAATGCATTTACCAGGTATTTTAAAGTGTCTGGGGGTTGGTGGCACTTGCTATAGAAAGGAAGCTCTGTGTAATTACCATTTAAAAAAATAATGTGGGTCACTTCCATGCTGAACATCTTGCTTGAGTGCTGGGCAGCACTGTGGATAGATACTTGGCTTTCAATAAATAATACATATATTTAATTTTTAATTTGAATTATAGGGGGAGTGGAGAGAGGTCAATTGATTTTTTTTTTAACCACATAGCAGAGCACAATGATAATCAGGTCCTTGCATTACATTCTTTAGTGTTTTATAACATGTAGGTATTTCTTTTCTACAGGAATACACATATATTCTCATGTATAATACATCAGCCTTCTCTTATGCATGAATTTGACTGCTTGCACTACTGAGGGTTAATTCATAATTAAGTTGTTGCCACAGCTGACTTATGCAGACAGAACCTTGAGGTGTACCATACATTATTATCAAAAACACAGGGGACCAGAGTTCAAGAAGGAGACCCCCAGACTTGTAGTCAATTTCTTTTAACCTCAAACCAGGCCCTAAAAAAAAGAATAAAACATAGATAGACCTATTTAAGCTGTTTTTGGAGGACTGGGGTTGTGCAGTAGAGGCCATGGACTTCATGAATTGGGGCTCTCAGGTTTGCTGATGTAAATATCTGAATTTTGTCAGCAGTGTGACTAACTGAATGACTGTCCTTATCAGTAACTTGCTTATATTCAAACAGGTTAGCATCTTTAATCTTTAGGGAAGCTATTGCATGAAATGACTGCTGGAGATTTAGGAACGGTTTTTATTATTTTTAAGGCAGAGTTTTTATATTTTGTATATTGTATATAAATAGACATTTTACATAGTCGCTTCTACAATCTGATGACAGCTTGAACTCTCTCTCTATATTTTGATCGTCTCAGCTTGCATTCACAACCAAAGAACTTCCTGAGATTGCATCAAAGTCACAGTTGTCATTGGAATTCATGTTAAGTCTATTCGGTGTAGTGCACAAAGATTCTTTAGAGCATTTTTATCTAACTAAATAGAACAAAGTCATTTTAGCTATGCAACTAAAACCCAAAGATTATTTCCATGGCATATAATACATAATCTCAAAAAGTAAATAAAAGCACACTGGTATATTTGAGTGAGTGAGATGAGTGTATACTGTGTAAGGTGTGTGATCTATTTCTAGTTTGCGTTAGCCCAGATGCCAAAACTAAATATTCCATTGTGGAAGGGTGGTGGGCAATTCACTGACACAGAGACAGACAGAACTTTATTTGTAATGCCGCTCAGGCGCACTGATTTATTTTTTACCCGCAGAGGGCGCTGTTGTCTGTGGCCTGAATACTGGCAACAGTAAACAGGACCACAAGGTTACCAATACTGGTATACAGTCCAGTGCACATACAAATGCTCAAAAATAATAATTGTTGTGCTCGTTCTTCTCTGGCCGTGCTCGGTCCGGCAGCAGAGCTTCCGCCAGCTGGCTCTTTTCATCTTGGTGGGGCAGGCTCAGGGAACAACAGAACGTTATCTTATAGGCTCAGTAATCCCCCAAGGCCCGCCTCTCAGCTACTCAGAGAGAGGGAAAGCCAACACAGCCTCTTCCCCACCTCTCCGTGTCATTGCCATGACTGACAGGCGGATCTAGGATCTTCCTGCAGTACCCCACATGTGCCAGACAGTCAGCACAGATCTCCCCTGTTACACCCATGTTAAGGATATAATGGAGGCATCCATAGTATACAGTATCTAAAGCAATATCGGTGTTTTGCGTATACAGTATCTAAAGCAAGTTAGCTGAATGTGTATAATGTTAATGGTACCCACTGTGGATTCATAACCTCCACCACTGGGTCCCATCATCATACACTTTACAATATATCAGTTTACTTACCCCATGTTACACAGTGCAGGACTGTGATTCAAACCCAGAATCTCCTTACACAGTCCTTTTATTTATTTATTTATTTATTTATTTAATTTTTGGTAGTCGCCAATTAATTTTACCCTGCTTTTTTCCCAATTTGACATATCCGATTGTATTTTTGAGCTCAGCTCACCGCTACCACCCCTGCGCAGGCTCGGGAACGGCGAAGACGAACACGCGCTGTCCTCTGAATTGTGTGCCGTCAGCTGAATGCTTTTTTTTTCACTCTGCAGGCCCGCCATGCAACCACCCAGAGCTACAGCGTCAGAGGACAAAGCAGCTCTGGGCAGTCAAGCCTGGAGGCGCCCGGCCAGTCTACAGGGGTCACTGGTGCGCGGTGAGCTGATGAAGCCCTGGCCGACCTAAGCACTCTGTGCTCTACACTGACATTCTGTTTTTTTGTTTGTTTGTTTGTTATATTATAGGAGGCTGTGTGGTCCAGTGGTTAAAGAAAAGGGCTTGTAACCAGGAGGTCCCCGGTTCAAATCCCACCTCAGCCACTGACTCATTGTGTGACCCTGAGCAAGTCACTTAACCTCCTTGTGCTCCGTCTTTCGGGTGAGATGTAATTGTAAGTGACTCTGCAGCTGATGCATAGTTCACACACCCTTGTCTCTGTAAGTCAACTTGGATAAAGGCATCTGCTAAATAAACTAATAATAACTGTAAGTGACTCTGCAGCTGATGCATAGTTCACACACCCTAGTCTCTGTAAGTCGCCTTGGATAAAGGCGTCTGCTAAATAAACAAATAATAATAATAATAATAATAATAATAATATTATATTTATTTATTTCCCCCAATTTGGAATGTCCAATTATATTTTTTCTCCTCAATGCAGTGCGTCCCCACACAGCACAGACATTCTGAGGGTGTGTGAGCATCCTCCAATCTCACAAGCCTAAAACCAGAATTTTTTTACGCCGAGCAATCCAGAGGGGACGGGCTACCGATCCTGGAGAACAGAGACCAGTCCTGCTTTTTATCCATTCTGAATGTGCTCGGTGTCTGGCCAGTAGGGTTTGCTGTTGCGCGATGAAGAGAAGCAATCCCTGCCGGTTTCCCATCCCCACCCGGGGCGTCAGAGCCAATGTGACGCCCCTTTGGGGGTCCACAGCAAAGTTCGGCCTCTTTGCACAGACCGGACACGAATTGGCGCCGTCCAAGCTGTGTGACTCATCCTGCACTCCCAGCGGCATCGCTTTAACTGGATGAGCCACTCAGGGACCCCCAACAATTCTGTTTTAAGCTATTTATTGATAGTGTGTTTAAATATGGAATAAATATTACCAATTATAGTAATGTAGCAAGATGAAGGTTAGCAGATAATAATTACATTTTTTGTTGATCTGTTTCAGTGGACAGATATTTATATATATTTATATTTATAGAAAATTATCATTACATTTACTCGTTTATGTTATGGAAGACTTATTATATATGAATGTTAAGTGGCCTTTATTTGCTGGAATGACAGCAGGAATATCTACTGGTTCCCAACTGGCTAGTCAGCAGCAGTTGCCCCTATTCTAAGCAAAAAGATAATAATGTTCTGTTGATGCAACTTGAACTACAAAGGATAATTCATGGATGGGTAATCACAAGCCACCAGCTCGCTGTGCTGGTTCTTACATTCCTGGCCATGCATCCAGGAGGTCCTCAGATCAAATCCCGAGAGCAGGCAGCTTTGCATACAGGGCCCCTTAAAACAGGGTTCAGAATAGCCGTGCGACTGTGTAAGCCATGCAGCAGCACTATCAGATTTTACCAGCTGGGAAGGCTGCATGACACTCACAGCAGCTTTCTTATCCAAAAACAGAACTTGAGGATAGCAGCCAATTTCATAAAAAAGATTTTTAAATAAAATAAATAACATTTGAAGCCAAAGAATTTCACCTTTGCATCCCTTTGCAGTCAATGACCTATCGTGGAAGTCACTTCTGCCAACCTACAAATCCAGGTCTAAGCAGGGCGTGTTGGGATGTGGGTAAATTAAGCATGTCAAGATCTGAGAGTATGACTTTATTGTGCACAACCAACCACTTTGTCAGTTTCTGTATCTCCCCCCTGTGCCACTTAATGGGTTGAAAGGACCAGCAACAGTTACCCCCCCCCCAGCTTTTTACTAACTTATCAAAATAACAACTAAGTATCTATAGGCTGACTCAACTCTTGACTAGCTGCAAAAATCAACAATGGTGTTAAATCTTGGCTGTTTTTCTATGTATTGGGGTGTGGGGGGGTGTAGGGGGTTGACCTTTAAAACCAGTACAGTATAGTACAAACTCATCTCTTATGCATATGTACTGAGGCATATGAGAATATGAATAGAAGTTTAAGGTAATCTTTCATGCATACAAATATGGTGGGGAGGGTATGGGGTTATATGACTGTTGTTAGCTGTTTTATTTACATGTTCATTTTTACCTACGTATGCCTCCATGCTAGAGCTCTGTGACCCATTAAAAAACAACAAAACAATAAAAGTGAGCCCAAATTGTAAGACACAATCCCATTAATTAATAGAGTTGATTGCATACACATGTAATAATGAGTTTGGATTTGAAGAAAGCCCTTATTGGATCAAAGTCAGTTTAGATAAGGGAAGCTCAAGGTCACAGGGGGAGCTGCCCGACAGGCCAATTTGCATAAAAAACGAGTGACTCGAAGATAGGTCGGCCCAGCAGCCATGGGTGTGCTGATCTCTTGGCCTTTGTCATGGAGATTCCTGCCGGAGAGGGAGGGAGACCAGTGTCGCCAAGATAATGATTAACTGTTTTAATGACATTCTGCAGCTAACTACTCATGCAGAAAAAGGGGTTATGTAAAATGACATTAGAAGAAAATCATTTGTAATCGTTGCATCGGGCTGCACTTTGAGGAGACATTAGGAGTAAATCCGTAGCGTGGTAGGCTTACGCTTTATCGGCTGATATTTACTGAGTTTACTGGTGCATGAAAAGCTTTCAGCTAAAAGAGCAGATGGGGACGGACCTTAGGTAATGCTATCTACCAGGATATTACTTATATATATTGATAGCCTGAGTAATCTCTAGCAGATATCGTCCCTACAAAATATAGATTATTTAAATGTTTGGAACAAAAAAAGACCAAAACATGAAGGACCTTTCATGAAGAGTTTATTATATTCAATGCTTGTATCCTGAGCTTCAGAGAAATATAAGGACTTTAAGGGCCTTTTAAAAATGGAATGAGAGACCTTTTATATTTAATAATTCAGCTTTTGTATATCTTGAAGCTTCAATCAAATACATAAATAGGAAACCTGTGTTAGTTGCATTTATATGCAAGTGTATCCACCATGTAATTCTTGGTTAGGCTACATGATTAAGTCCTGTAAGATTTGTTTCAAAGCAACTGCTGTGCAATGGTAATAACATTTTTACAGTGTGAGAAATGGAAGGCTTATGTCGTCTGGGCTCTGTCAGCCTTTATGTAAAAAAAAATCTGCATTAAAGTTAGTGTTTGGGTAGGGTGACCACCTGTTCGTAATTGGGTGGGACAGTCCCGAAATGTAAAGATCAAGTCCAGGTCCTGGCCTTAATGCCTCCGGGACGGCATTTGTCCTGAATTCGTAGACAAATCTTACAATTTATCGCCACAGTCAAATCATAGCATATCTGTTTATAGTGCAGAATAGCACCGCCCCTGCCGTATTATTTTTCAATGCCTTACACTCACTCACTCCCAGTTAAAACAATAAAAAAAATGTGTATGTATATATCCAGGCGTGCCCCCAGAAATCTTTCACACGGTACGCACAACTGAACCACACCGACATCTCATCTCATGCCGATAGCGACTCTGCATCAACATGCTGTAAAGTGTTTCAGTCAGAGTGCTGCATTTCTGTTCTTTCCTGAGTTTCCCTTTTTAAAAATGAATAAACACAGCATGCTGCCATCAAGACAGAACAGCAGCTACAGTGACAGCCAAATAGTCCACAACAATAAAAGCTACAAATAAACCTATTTGAAATACAGACTTAAAGGAAAAACAAGCTCACAAATATTTTATGCTGGTTCATTTTTCTAATCATTTTACAAACACGACAACTAATCATTACTCCACTTTCTCTCCAACCAATTGGGGGAAACAGTAAAAAAAAAATGTAAATATACCCCAGCATAAGAAATGGCAGGTGTCCCGTTTTGCATTTTGAAAAGGTGGTCACCCTATGTTTGGGCGAACATGAATTTTTCAACAATTTGATTATTTTGAATATTTTGTTTTTAATTGGCTGACAAACTCGTGAAGTAAAAGCCAATCATTTACAACAAAACAATCGATTTTTTAACAGTTAATATTATATAAAACCTGGTATCAGGGACACTTCATTTACAAGGTTTGAATTGCTGTGCTATACTGTACTAATAATGCATTTTAAGCAATGTTGTCTAAATTGTCAAACATTTTCTGGTTTAGTATACAATCTTTCATGCTATATGCTAGATATGGACCCATTTAAAGGCACTGTTTTACAATAACTTTTTTTTACCTACTACAGTCGACGCCGCCTAATCGGGATACTGATAATTGGGATTTCTGCTTAAATGGGTGTGACAGGGTGGCTGTGTGGTGACATCAGGTCAGAAGCAGGAAGGGAAACACTGACACCAGGGAAGTACTGCAGTTCAGAAAGACGCAGGGCGCCGTTTATTTAAATACAAAAATAAAATAAAAAGTTCAAACAGAAAACACAGTGCTCACAGAGCAAAATAAAAAAAGTAACAAAACATGTCTCGAACACAAACAAAACAAAATACAGGTCCGTCTGGGCAATTGCTGTCACTGTTCCTGTCTTACTATTTTTTTTAAGTTTCTCGCTCTCGCTCCTAACACACCCACACTAAGGGTAGAGAGCTGCAGGTTTATATACAGGTGATCATCTTCCGATTAGCAACAAATTATCACTTAATTCGGGAGATGGCCACCTTCTGCACAAGGTTTTTAAATTACTGTGGATGGGGCTACCCATCCACGCTACTAAATACAATTTTAAAAAAAACAACGGCTACACTGTCACATTTATAAATAACAAAATAAGAACAAAGCTTGCAGCGCTTCGCCGTCATATTTACAAAACCATACACCATAACAATAATACAATAATAATAATAACCATTATAATAATAAACCACAAATACAAAATAATAAACAGCACATGGGCGGAGGGGGAGACCCCGAGACAAATATGTACAGGGCTCCTCGCCCTGTTACAATGGCATACAACTCTGGGAGGTTCTTTACAGTGCTATTTATGTTGTTTAATTGGTACATCACTTTGTTTAATTGGGATACTGTATTTTCAAATTATGAACAAAGAATGCTTTTCAGAGCAAGACGTAGCACAGTGCAGTGAGTACGTGATTACACTGTGACTTGTGTAAATTGCGTAAACCACGCTGAACTCTTGAAGGAGTTGGAGTCTTCTGTGGTTTCTCAGGCTGCTGTTGCAAACAAAGTTGGTGTGTCAATATCGCAGGTGCCTCACCTTGTGATAAGATGTGATTTCATTATTTTTCATTTCATGTAGAATAAAAAAACTGATTCATTTTGTTTAGGAATAAAAAAAAAATTAAAATGATGTATTTAACATTTAATCATAAAGTGATGTGATTTGATTCTTTTTCTGTTCTAAGGTCGTCTCAAATGCCTCTTGTTTAATTGGGACAGTCGCTTATTCGGGATATTTTTACTTCTCTTGAAGCTTCCCGATAAAGCAGCGCCGACTGTATCTATAGTCATCAGAGTGACCAAGACCAAATACAAGCGATGAGGCTAAACAAATAAATAGAACACTCTTCCTATTTGTTTGGCTTTCTTTTAGCAAGAGGACTCCCATTGACTAGTATAACTAGTGTTTCCCTTTCAAGTAGGGAATATTAACCATTACAAAATAGGTGTTTCCCGTTAAGACACCCAAAGTGAAAAACTCTATACCAAAGATTCCCGCCAGAGTAGGGAGGCGCTGCTGAGGCTCTGCCCCGCAACTATAAGCAGCAGCGAGCCTTATAATCGGTATTTTCTTTTTTCAGCTGTGCTGATTACTCCAGAGACAGATAAGTGTATATTTCTTCTCTAGATAGTTATTGTTAGCGCTTTTTAGCTTGGTTTTAAGTGATATATATATTTACAAAGTCGCTGAAGTAAAATATTATTTTGAGGTGTTTTTCTGTTGTTATTAGTCTGTGCTGGTTACGTCCCACCGCGGCCTTGTGTGACGTGGGAAGCCTGCGGCTCGAATAGCCGTTCCTTCCCGGGATCTTAGTACATTAGACTGGCTCGCAAATTTTATCATGTATTTATTACATGTAAATAAATATAAGAATATTTTGTGGACCGTGCGGTTTTCGCTTTCGTTTCCACTGGTGTGTATATATGTTTTTCTGTTTTCCGTTCTTACAGAGAGGTAGGTATTGAAGAATTCCGCGCAGCTATTGTAGGTGTTTCTACTAGCAGCTCAATGCTGTTTTAATCCTGCTTCTGCAGTGCTATTACAAAGGCTTTTTGAAGCAGGCTTTTTCTATTTTCATGCGTGAATTTAGAATTAGCCAGTGGCTGACTTGCAGGTGGGCATCCCTGCTAACATGCCACTTGCAGTAACTGCTTCGGTACTGAGCGTCTGTACCGAGTGCATCGAGTCGGCAGTGAGTGTCTGTGCCGAGAGAGTACTGTGTCGGTGGCACCGAGTGATGGATCGGCACCGAGTGTCTAGTGCACCAAGTGCAATGTGCAGGTACTAGTGTACAGTACAAAAAAAAAATAATAATAATTTCACTTTTTAGTGTATTGCACACTATTGCACAGCATTGTTAACATGTCTGAGTTCCATGCATGTACCACTTGCAAGGCCAAGCTGCCTGCTCAGGACGGTCACATGGAGTGTATTGTGTGCCCGAACATGCACAGAAGGGTTTAACAGACATCACTTACTGTGATATCTGTGCATCGTTCAAAAAAACGTACTCTCTAGAACCGAGTAGCACGTCACTCTAGGAACGATCCTCACGCCTGCGCAGCTCTGCATCGCCGCTCCACCAGTGCAGCTGGCCCTCCTTTTCGTGGTCCTGTCCAGAGAGGGTAGGAGTTGAGCTAGGAAGAGCCCTATATCTAGCTCTACCACTCATTCCTCTTCGTCTTCCTATAGTTCCCCCTCACCTTCCAACCCCCTCCAAAGCAGAGGAGAAAGAAAGCCCACCGATCATGTTCGGCAGGCAGGGGACAGATCGACAAGATCTGGGAAGCGGTTTCGAGCCAGCAAGCAATCCTTGCGGAACTGCTGAGAGAGCCAGTAGTGTCACCGACCGCTCCAGTGACTGATGAGATAGATGACATGCTCTCTATCGCTGGTGGATGATCAGCTGGTCCTCCCATTAGATGATGCGGAGTCTGACGTGCCAGTGGCACAGCTCTCACTTTCGGCCAAGCTTATGTGTTTAATGCAGCGAGAGACTGCAGTGTTACAGGTGCCCTGAAAGGTGCTCTGTTTATGATGAGCAGCCAACAGTTACCCCTGCTGCCACTCCAGTCCATCCGGACTTCCTGTACGAGTTACAGTCTACCTGGGAACATCCTGCCACGGCTGTGGCGGTTTCCCATTCAATGGATGCACTGTACAGGGTTTCTGATGCTCACAAGCTGGGTCTTACCCACTTTCCACCAGTAGAGGCTTCACTTGTTCAGCCTGCTAACTTGTCCTTGCTTTCCAAGGATGCAACATGTCCAAACAAGCAATGCAGAGTGACTGAGGTCATTCTGAAGAAAGCATATACAGCTAGTGCTTTCTCTGCTATGCTGGGAAGCTACAACAGCATCCTTGTAGCTTACCAGGCTCAGCTTATCGGGTCCATTGCTAACAGCTGCAAACCCTCATCTCTCCAATTAGACGAGTTGTGCTTGATCTCAAGGAACCTGCTGAGGCTTTCCAAGCTTAGGGACAAGATATAGGCAGGAACCTGGCAGCATTTGCACGCAGACAGCTTTGGCTATCCCAGGCACGAGTGCTGGATGGAGAGAAGTCTGCTTTGCTGGACGCTCCTATCACCAATGGCCACAGATTTGGTCCTGCGGTAGACGAAATGTTACAGCAGTCACAGCGTGTAAGGGTGTCCACCAGGGAGTTGGTGCGGCTTTTTCCAAAGTGCCCCCATCAACTGCGCAAGCCTGCAGCACAGTGGCACCCTAGACCACAGCTGCAGAACAGACCAGTTCATGGCGCTGCTGCTTCTTTGGGCGGGCCCGTCCGCTTTTAAGCACCTTGTGCCTAGACAACAAACACAGGCTGCACCACAGGGAAAGCAACAGCCCTAGGACATTGCTGCCACAAGCCCAGAGCCTACTCTACACCGGGACTACTGGAACCAGTGCACCACAGACCCCTGGGTTCTCAACATGGTGCAAATTGCTTATTCTCTCCAATTCCAATGCAGCCCCCCTCCTTTCTGGGGCATAGCAATAACAACTGTCACGGACCCGCACGCAGCCGCTCAGATGGCTCAGGAGGTAGCAGTTTTGCTACAAAAGTGGGCCATTTGCATAGTAGACCCCCCCCCCCAACAAGATCGGGGGTTCTACTCCAGGTATTTTCTAGTGCCAAAACCGGATGGCGGCCTCAGACCGATTCTCGATCTCAGACAGGTGAACCTGTACCTGAGTCTGAGACGGTTCAAGACGCTGACTACGCAACGGCTGTTGCAGTCCATCAGGCCAGGCGATTGGTTCACCTTGGTGGACCTAAAGGATGCCTATTAAATACTTGAGGTTTGTTTTTCAGGGCTTAGTGTACCAGTTCTGTGTTCTCCCTTTCGGCCTTTCTCTAGCTCCACGCATGTTCACAAAGTGCATGGAAGCTATTCTGGCCCCATTGAGACTTAAAGGCATCAGAGTCCTCAACTATCTGGACGATTGGCTCATCTGCGCAGAGTCTCCAGTACAAGCGCAGGAGCAAATCCCCTCTCTGTCTACCCCAACTGTCCTGTTAGGTGACTTCAATATCCATCTCTCCAACCCAGGCCACTCTGCTGGATTCCTCCCTCTCCTTCACTCCTTCGACTTCTGTCTCTCTCCATCCCCTCCTACCCACAAAGCTGGCCGTCAACTGGACCTCACCTTCTCCAGGGCCTGCTGCCCCTCAACCTCTCTGTCACCCCCCTGGACCTCTCTGATCACTATTTCATCTCTTTTTCTCTGTCTCTCCCCTCTCTCCCTGCTCCTCCTACCCCCACTGTCACCACTCGCCGTAACCTCCGTTCTCTCTCCCCCTCTGTCCTTGCCTCCACTGTTCTCTCACACCTCCCTCCTATCGACTCCTTCTCACAACTCTCCGTAGACTCTGCTACCTCCACCCTCTTCTCCTCCCTCACCTCCTCCCTCGACTCCCTCTGTCCCCTCACCTCCCGACCTGCCCGCCCCTCCCCTCCCCAACCCTGGCTGTCCTCAGCGCTCCGCTCAGCAAGAATCACACTGAGAACTGCTGAAAAGAAATGGAAGAGAACCAGACTCCCTGCTGCCTTAGACCTTTACCGCACTCTCCTCTCTTCCTTCTCCTCTACTCTCTCCTCTGCTAAATGTACTTATTTCCAATCTGTAATCCAAGCCTCCACTAACAACCCAAGCCTCCACTAACACCCTCCCTCCTCCATCTCCTCTGATGACTTTGCCTCCTTCTTCTCTTCTAAAATCTCAGATATCCGCAAACTCTTTAACACCTCTCCCTCCCCCGCACCCCCTCCTGCTCCAACCCCTACACCCACTGCATCCCCTACTAACTCACCCTCCTTCTCCACCTTCTCGCCCCTCTCAGACTCTGACCTCTCCTTCTTGCTCCAGGGTCACAAACCCACCACGTGTGCCCTGGACCCCCTCCCCACTCACCTCTTTCAAGCTGCTGCTCCTGCTCTACTTCCATTCATCTCCTCCCTTCTCAACACCTCTCTCCTTTCTGGTCTCTTTCCCTCTGCCTTCAAAAAAGCCTCTATCACTCCCCTCCTCAAAAAACCTACCCTCGACCCCACCTCCCTCCAGAGCTACCGTCCTGTCTCCCTCCTACCCTTCCTCTCCAAAAGCCTCAAGCGGGCTGTACACTGCCAGCTCTCTGTTTTCCTGTCCAACCACTCTCTGCTCGACTTCCGCTGTGCTCACTCCACTGAAACCGCCCTCCTGTCTGTCACCAACTCACTAAACTCTGCCCGAGCTGCCTCTCCTCTGTCCTAATTCTCCTCGACCTTTCTGCTGCCTTTGACACTGTTGATCAGTCTATTCTACTATCCTCTCTCGCTGACCTGGGAATCTCTGGCACTGCTCTGGCCTGGTTCTCCTCCTACCTCTCCAACCGCACTTACCAGGTAACCTGGCGTGGAGCAACCTCCACACCTCGCCCTCTCTCAACAGGAGTCCCACAAGGGTCAGTCTTGGGTCCTCTCCTGTTCTCTCTCTATACCCACTCCCTGGGCCCCCTCATTGCATCCTATGGTTTCTTATACCATTTCTATGCTGATGATGCTCAGATTTTCCTCTCCTTCCCCACCTCTGACTCCACCATCCCCTCCCGTATCTCTACCTGTCTGTCTGCTATTTCCTCCTGGATGCACTCGCATCACCTCAAACTCAACCTCTCTAAATCTGACCTCCTTTTCTTTCCCTCCTCCTCCTCCCCCTTTTCTGATCTCTCTATCTCTGTTCTTCTGGAATCTACCACACTCTCTCCCTCTTCCTAAGCTAAGAACCTCGGAGTCACCCTGGACCCCTGCCTCTCTTATTCCCAGCACTCCACTCTGGCACGCACTTGCCGATTCTTCCTGAGCAACATCCGAAGAATCCGACCCTTCCTCACCAACTACGCCACCCAGCTCCTGGTCCAGGCCTTGGTACTCTCCCGCCTAGCTGGCCTCCCTGCGTCCGCCACCCGTCCCCTCCAGCTCATCCAGAACTCCGCTGCTCGTCTGGTGTTCTCTCTGCCTCGCTTCTCCCATGCAACTCCACTACTCCGCTCACTCCACTGGCTCCCGATCACCGCTCGCATCCAGTTCAAGACTCTTGTACTAGCCTACAGATGCCGTGACCAGACTGCACCCAGCTACCTCCAGACCCTCATCTCTCCCTACACCCCCACTCGACCGCTCCGCTCCGCCTGCACTAGAAGACTGGCTCTACCTCCTCTACACTCCCCTGCCTCCAGAGCCTGCTCCTTCTCCACCCTCACCCCGCAGTGGTGGAATGACCTTCCTACAGATGTCAGGACTGCCCTGTCCCTGACCACATTCCGGCGCCTCCTCAAGACACACCTCTTCAGAAAGCACCTGTAGAACTCCTCTGTTTTTCCCCTGGGACACGTATCATCCTTCCTTAAATGTGCATTACTTGCTCTTATCTGCCCCCTATTTTACTGCATGTAATCCTGTACTTCAGAGTACTGTAATCTGCCAAGTGTTTAATCTGTAGTATTTTGTATTTAATTATATCCTGATGTAACTATCACTGACACTGTTATCTGCTGTATTATTGAATTGTATTTTGTCACACTTGTACTTGCTTGAACCAAAGTCATTGTATTCATCATTGTATTTATCTTGCTCTTAATTGTATTATTACTTGCACTGTGATTCTTGAAATGTAATTGTTGACGACTGTAAGTCGCCCTGGATAAGGGCGTCTACTAAGAAATAAATAATAATAATAATAATAATAATAATAATAATAATAATAATAACACAGAACTTGTCCCCAGCCACCTACATTGGTTAGACCTGAAAGTGAACAAAGCAAAGAGTCAGCTAGTGCCTGCCCATATAGTCACCTATCTAGGGGTGTACTTGGACTCGTAGCTTATGTTGGCCACCCTGTCGGAGGACAGTGGAGAGAGTAACCCCCTGCCTAGAGTTGTTTCAACTTGGCAGAGGACTTCCAGTAGTGGTTTTCCAGCGGCTTCTGGGTTTGATGGCAGCAGCATCGAATATCCTCCCCCTGGGTCTTTTAAATATGCGCCCTCTGCAGCTCTGGTTCAACCGCACGGTTCGCCAACTGGTGTTGAACCGCAACAAGCTTGTTACAGTGTCAAATCACTGTGTACAGACACTCTCTTGGTGGAAACAGCCGGTTCGCCTACGCCTAGGCATAGCGCTGGGCATAGTCACCAGGAGAAAGGTCATCACCACAGACGCGTCCAACTCAGGCTGGGGCGGAGTGTGGAAGGGCCGAGGCGTGCAGGGTGTGTGGCAACCCCTGTGGGAGGGTCGCCACATCAATATTTTAGAACTGCAGGCAGTGTACTTGTCCTTGCAGGATTTTTGGAACAGGTTTGGGGGAGACACGTGCTCTTCCAGATGGACAACACATCTGTGGTGTCATACATAAACCACCAGGGTGGTTTACGGTCACCCAGCACCCAGTCTCCACCTTGTGGCCCACAAGCTTCTGCAAGTGACCCTCCTCTCACTCCGGGCAGTCCACCTGCTGGGGGTGATCAACTGGGCTGCGGACCTCCTTTCGAGGGGGGTCCCCAGCGGTGCAGAGTGGAGACTCCATTTGGGAGAGGTTCGAGAGGGCAGAGGTGGATCACTTTGCCTCTCAGGAGTCGACACACTGTCCCCTGTGGTTCTCCATAAAGGGAGACAGGACCTCTGGGAATAGATGCACTGGCACACCTGTGGCCAGCACGTCTACTCTATGCTTTTCCACCGCTTGCCCTGCTTCCTCTATGTCTGGAGAAGATCAGACAGGACCGGGCCAGGGTGCTCCTAATAGCCCCTTTCTGGCCCAGGAGAGTCTGGTTCTCCTCCCTGATGCAGCTCCTGAGCGGCCAGCTCTGGGAACTGCCAATGCGTTGCGCCCTGCTCAGTCAGGCGCAGGGCACTTTGTGGCACCCCAACCTATCGAGCCTGCACCTCTGAGTTTGGCCCCTGAACTGCTCTTGATCCGACTTGGACTATCAAACAGGGTGATTGACACCCTGCAAAACACAAGGGCGGCCTCTACTTGTTCCCTATATGGGTAAAAGTGGGGCGTATTCCAGACATGGTGTTTGGCTCGTGGGTTTGAAGCTGGAGGCAGTTGGAACAACTGTTTGTTTGGTCCCAGGGACAGGCTCTGTATAAACAGGCACAGTACAGACTGCATACGAACTGGCCAATCTGCCCCCGCCCGAGAAGCTCTCCAGCCATTCCACCAGAAGTGAGGCAACTTCATGGGCGTTGATCCACAGTGCTTCTATCCAGGACATATGCAGTACAGCAGTGTGGGCCTCGTCCCACACGTTTGCCAGGTTCTACCGGCTGAATGTCATGGACCCGCAGAATCCTGGATTTGGCACAAGAGTACTGAGGGCGGCGTCCCAGTCCACCCGCACGATGTAACGTTAGAGGTGAGTCCATCTTCATGTTCTTAGAGCATTTTGTAACACAAGCAAGCTTGCATTGGATTGTTTGCCATGTCCTTGTGACAGCTTGGGTATACTCACCCATTTCATACCTCTGGCGGGAATCTTTGGTTTAGAGTTTTTCAGTTTGGATGTCTTAAAGGGAAACACCTATTTTGTATTGGTTATTATTCCTATTTCAGGGAACCGGGTTATGATAATAACCCAACGTTCTGTATATTCCAGTGAGCATTGTTATAACTGATGAAACATCTCATGCTTTGCAGATGCTAAAATGGTAGCCGAGCTGAAAAGAAGTGTAAGAAACTGCGAAAATAAAGGTTTGAGCCAATTGGCAAATATTAAAAAGCTCTAAAATTGTAGGACATGTGGTTTTGTAGTGTCATAACAAAGCACTTCTACAACGAAATGCATGTCCTATATGATTGAAATGCAGAGCTCTGATTGGAGAATAATGATGTCATTCTATTAAATATTACGTACTGTGTAGGTATACACAGTTTTGCATATATATCACTCCCTACCAGTAATGTCACATTTTGTTGAATCACAAATAATGTGTGCACAGTTTTTCAAACAAACTTTTTTTTATTCAAAGCTGTAGACTGAACTGAACTGAACACTGTTATATGAGGAGGAGGGTAAATGTCAGTGTACTGGTTGTATAAGGCTGTGTGGTCCAGTGGTTAAAGAAAAGGGCTTGTAACCAGAAGGTCACCGGTTCAAATCCCACCGCAACCACTCATTGTGTGACCCTGAGCAAGTCACTTAACCTCCTTGTGCTCCGTCTTTTGAGTGAGACGTAATTGTAAGTGACTCTGCAGCTGATGCATAGTTCACACACTCTAGTCTCTGTAAGTCGCCTTGGATAAAGACATCTGCTAAATAAACAAATAATTATAAGTATTCAGCCCCTTAAGTCAGTACTTGGTAGAAGTACTTTTTGCAGCAATTACTGCTATGAGTCTTTTTGGATAGGTCTCTACTAGCTTTGCACAGTAGGATGGTGAAATCTTTGCCCATTCTTCACTGGAAAATTGCTCCAGTTCTGATAAGTTGGTTGGGGATCGTCGATGGACTGCAATCTTCAAGTCTCACCATAGATTTTCGATTGGATTCAAGTCAAGACTTTGACTGAGCCACTCAAGAACATTAATTCTCTTCTTGTTCAACCACTCCAGTGAGGCTTTGGGTTATTGTCCTGGTGAAATGTGAGTTTCCTCCCCAGTTTCAGTGTCTTGGCTGACTCAAACAGGTTTTCCTCAAGGATTCACCTGTACATTGCACCATCCATTCTCTCCTCTATCCTGACAAGCTTCCCAGTTCCTGCTGAAGAGAAGCATCCCCATAGCATGATGCTGCCACCACCATGCTTGACAATTGGGATGGTGTTGACTGGGTTATGTGCAGTGTTGGGCTTGTGCCAGGCGTAACGTTTGGAATTTAGAGCGAAAAGTTGAAGGTTTTATCCCGTCTGACCATAAATCCTTTTTCCACATGTCTGCAGTATCATCTACATGCTTTTTCGCAAACTCCATACGTGCTTTAACCCTTTGTGGTCCTATGTCGGACCTGGTCCGACATTATTATTTAACCTTTCCGGTCCAATGTCGGACCCTGTCCGACATCATCAAAAAGACGTAAAAAACAGGTCTCTAGTCTTTTTTTCTCCGGAAAAAGCAGAGAAAACCATTCAATGGCCAAGTGAGACCGATAGGGGCTGAGTGAGACCGATAGGAGCTGAGAGAAGCCGAAAAAAAAGGGGGCGTATCTGAGAAATACAGATAGCCCCGGCACCACAGAGATAACACGGACATAAACAAACAAGATAGCTACTTCTGCATCCAGCGCTCAAAGAACATCACAGACATTTGCAGAGCTTTTTTGAGATGTTATAGTAATAAAATAATGACTTTTGATCGCATTATTGAGGAGTTGGGTGATAAAACGAGTGATCAGGAGATGATTTATCGGTATGCACTTCTGTGAAGAGGTATGTGAAAAATACAGCGAACAAGGGGTGGGGCGGGGCTGGAGATGCAGTACTGAGTGTCCTGTTGATATGCAATGCCTTTTAACCCTTTGCGGTCCATTTATTAATTCTGCGTCAGGCTCGCCAGGTCTAATTAATTTTTACACGCGCAGTTAATTTTAGACGCGCTGTTTAAAAGTATTTTTTTCCACAGTCAAACGGGTTTAAATGGCCCTGCATATCAACAAAGCACTCACTAGGCATCTCCAGCCCCGCCCCACCCTTTCGTTTGCTATCGCTTTCACATATGCTACCAAATAAAAAATAATAATAATAATAGTCGTACATACCGATCAATCGTCTCCTGATGACTCGTTTTATCACCAAACTCCTCAATAATGCAATCCAAGTCATTATTTTATTGCTATAACATCTCAAAAAAGCTCTGCAAATGTCCGTGATAGTCTCTGTGCGCTGATACTGTACTTCCAGCTTGTTTCCATACGACAGCCCCATCTGAAGAAGGGGGGCTACTATGACTATTCATGAGATACTTCTTTTTTTTTTTTTTTTTCTTTTTTATCGGTTTGTCTCGGCTCCTTTCGTTCCCACTCGGCCATTGAATGGTTTTCTCGGCTTTTTCCGTTGAAAAACCGACTTTTTTGCGTTTTTAAAATGATGTCGGACAGGGTCCGACAAAGGACCTGGTGGGAATAATTGCAATGTCGGACCCAGTCCGACAATGGACCGCAAAGGGTTAAACCTGTTTTACTGTGAAAAAAATACTTTTAAACAGCGCGTCTAAAATAAACTGTGCCTGTGAAAATAAATTGGACCTGACGCACCTGAGACGTGCTGAATAAATGGACCGCAAAGGTTTAAGATGAGGCTTTTTGAGTAATGGCTTCTTTCTTGCCATCCGTCCATACAGGCCAGCTTTGTGTAGGGACCGGCTTATTATTGATATGTGAACACTGACTCCCATCTCAGACACAGAACTTTGCAGATCTCTCAAGGTCATTGTTGGCTTCAGAGTGACATCCTGAACCACTTTCCTGCTTGCCCAGCTGCTCTGTGCCTCTCTACAACTATATTTTTATTTTATTTATTTATTTATTTATTTATTTATTAGCAGACACCCTTATCCAGGGCGACTTACAATTGTTACAATTTATCACATTATTTTTACATACAATTACATTATTTTGTACACATTATTTTTAAGCTCCTTGGTCTTCATGGTTGCTTTGTTGGATCACTATGTAAGTTGCAGCTTGAAGTCTTTATATACCTGAGGGAAATTATCTACAAGTTAAACCACGTTGAGTACACACAGGCTGAAACCATTTCACTAATTTTGTGACCTTTCAAACAAATCATTTGCACCTGAGCTGATTTAGGGTTGTAGTAGCAAAGGGGTTGAATACTTATGCAACTGAGATAAATCTGTTTTTCTCTGTAAATCTTACTTATTTATATTCTATATGCATTTTTTAACTATCAATGTGGAGTAGTTTGTGTAGATTCTACATGTAAAGTCTAATTTGAAAGCATCGTGGAGTATGCTCAGGTGCCAACAAAATGTGAAAACTTGCCTGTCTGTCTCAGATTTTCCTAGAAAAATTCACTTGGGGGTTTTCAGACACGCTGAGTTCATTATTTTTTTTTTAATTTCCCCTTTGACCTGTGACCTTGCAAAGGTCAACCTAAAGTGAGAAAAGGAACTTGACCAGAAAAATCACCCTGAGTGCAATTTAGATGCTACCATCATGTGAAGCAGCTTGTTCTACTTGTATTGAATAGAGCTTTTCAGAGCAAAATACTAGCAGCACCCTACTCACCTCTGGCAACAGACGAGTTTTATTTGAACTTCAGCCTAATCCTTTACCCTGTAGGGGATGTGGGTCCTGAAATGTAAGTATTGCTGTAAGACCCTTAGGAACCAGTCTTCCAAATTCTGTGAAAAACTTTTGGTTTCAAGTCCCATCACTGGTCATTAAACCCCCTTGAAATTTGAATTTTTGCTATTTGTACCAATTTTAGGCCGTAATAATTTGTGAAAAAATCATCCAAAAAATCACCCAAGGATGTTTGGATAGATAGATTAATAAGAACATAAGAAAGTTTACAAACGAGAGGAGGCCATTCGGCCCATCTTGCTGGTTTGGTTGTTAGTAGCTTATTGATCCCAGAATCTCATCAAGCAGCTTCTTGAAGGATCCCAGGGTGTCAGCTTCAACAACATTACTGGGGAGTTGGTTCCAGACCCTCCCAATTCTCTGTGTAAAAAAAGTGCCTCCTATTTTCTGTTCTAAATGCCCCTTTATCTAATCTCCATTTGTGACCTCTGGTCCTTGTTTCTTTTTTCAGGTCAAAGAAGTCCCCTGGGTCGACATTGTCTATACCTTTTAGCATACTTGCTTGTAATTAATGCTACTTGCTTGTAATTAATGCATGCTCAGTAAGTACATATTGAACGTTTTATGCTGAAACACCCAGGGGCGGGTTTGTCAATTTTGTGGCCCCAATCAAAGCTCAGTTTAGGGGACCCTCCTCCTCTACCTGTCATGACCATTTTAGCGTTACCACACACACCAATGTCTGCCATAATCCTATGTCATTGTAAGGGTGGGCTACAGTACAGACAGTCCACTTGAACTAAGGTGTTCTCTTGTAAGTTAAAATAGGAGAGTGAACGACATTTTCTTACCTTCTAGTAGCTCTTGCTGCAATCAGAACCTAACCATCCTGGCTTTGGCTTCAGCAAAAGCTTTGATTATGTCCTCCATATTCAAGGATCTCCAGACTCTCTGCTCAGTAGAGATCATTGCTAAGCCATTCAGTCTTTCCTGGGACATGGTTGACCGCAAGTACATTTTAATCAGCTTCAAGGAGGAGAAACTCCTCTCACCTGAGGCGACAGTGACGGGCAAAGTCAAGAGTAAACGCAGGGCAATGCTCAAATTGCCATACAGCTCCAACAGATTCTCCTTGTAGATGTAATCCAGCATTTCTGCTGGAGAAGAAATGTGACCTGGAAAAACAATGACAGCTGCCCTCACTTCAAGGACCAAGTCCTGGCTGTCAAGGTCCCCTAGTGTCTGCTCCAGGTTCCTGAATGACTCCTCCAGTGTGTCTTCTTGAATGGCTTTCTTCATGTTATCTGCTGAATATAAAAATCCAAACAAAGAAAAAAAATTGGTCCACCTGTGTGAACCTCTCACTGACACTATTCAGTGCTATATCAACCAGGGGAAGGAAAAAATCTTGCTTAAAGTTCTGTTCTGGTGTGAGTAACACCAGAGAGGAACTGGCAAGTTGTTCTTTTCTGTCTCTCCACTGGGAATGTCATGTCAATCTGCATTTTCTCAGCTATTTCTTTTTCATCTATCTGGGCTGAGGCAAGTCCACCATCCCTGTATTCCTGGAGAAACTGTTTAACACCATCAGTCTCCCTCTTAACGGTCTCAATCGACACACTGGGGCTTTGCAGGAGTTTGCTGACGCGGTTTACCTGATACAACACATTGTACCAGATCACAACACAGAGAATGAACCGCCATGTTGTCAGCTCCTTCCACAGGCTCTGTGATAAAGACAATGTCTCCCCATCCTTCTTCTCTGTTGCGTCGTGTTCACTGAGTGCAGTTAAAGCCTCCACCACTTGAAGCATTTGGTAGCGAAGTGCTTTCACACTGTCAATGCGGCACTCCGATCTTGTTGTTGACAGACTTTTCATTGTGAGCTTCACATGATTTTGTAGTATTGACCAGCGCTGTACTTAGGAGCTGAAGAATGATGAAAAACTCACAGAGAGTACAGATGACTTGGCTGCATCAGCAACAACAAGGTTTAGTGTGTGACTGCTGCAGGGAACACACATTGCCTTATTGTTCAGTTCCAGCACTCTCCTGCTTGTGTCCCATCATATTACTTCCATTATCGTAGGATTGCCCACGACAGTCTGCAGTGTTCAATTTCAAGTGGTTCAGCTGCTCAAGGAGGGTATTGCACAAGCCTTTTCCTGTGGTGTCATCAACACTGATAAACCCAACAAAGTGCTCTGAGATGGAGGCCCCCACAGATGACTCACAGTTCACAATGCGTAGCACCAGGGACAACTGTTCTGTGTGGCCGATGTCTGGGGTGCAGTCCATTTTGACTGAAAAGTATTTGACCTCTTTCACTTTCTCCACAATTGTATCACATGTTTTCTGTCCAACTAATGCAATTAGCTCATTTTGGATGGTGTTACTCAAGTAATGATCCTTGATTTCCTTTTTGTCAATCCTTCTAAGATGTTCGCTCATTATGGGATCAAACTGTGCCATCAGCTCTATCTGTCCAAGAATGTTGCCATTATGGGACTCAAAAAGTTTCTCTGAGTGTCCTCTTAAAGCCTGGTTGCGTTCTGCTAAATGGCAAACAATGACAATTATTCTGCTTAACACAGCCCTCCAGTGCTGTACTCCCAGAGCCTGTAATTCCTGACTGGCACTATCAATGGTTTTGCCAGATTTCAGCCTTTCATCTAATTCACGCCAGCTCTGCATATTGGCACAGTGCGATTTGCCCTTTTCATGCTCTTTCAAGTGGCTATGAAGATTTATCCACAAACGAAATCCACTGCTGCTAACAGCATATCTGGTCCCTCTTTCAAACAGCTTGTAGCAGAAACAAAATACAGAATCACTGCTCACTGAGTAAACTAACCACTTACAATGTATTTTTTCTCCGTTTTTCATTTTATTTTGGTCATTCTCTTCAGTAAAACGACATGGGAAGTTGTCATCTTTTTGTGGGAAGTCAAAATCCTTAATTTGAACTGGCTCCCTTTTGATCAGCTGACATTTATCTTGGTCGGTAAGCTTGTCTGGCCAAACCGCTGGGTCGTCCGAGAGAATGACAGTTTCACTCACCACCGGGTCATCATTCGATTGTTGTTGCGAGGATTTGGGACATCGGCAAGTTCCGTGGCAGATGGAGCTGCTTCTTCTGAGCTAGTCGCTGTAACTTCATCCGGTAGGTCTGTGCTGACGGTGCTGCTGCAACAAGCTGAGGTGGTGGCAAGGAGGACCAACATTTTCCACCTCCTCCTCATCGGATGATTCCTTTGCAGTGTTACTCTTAAAGAAACTAGTGAGCTTCTGCAAACTTTCCTGTCGAGTTTTCGATTCTTTTATCTTCTTTCGTTTTTGAGCTCCGCTAGGATATGTGCGCTTCATTTTGCTAGCTTTCACTGACGGAAGCTGGCCTAGTTACTGTAGCTCAAATGTGTCATGACGATCGCTGAATGAAATTACCTTTTGTAAATAGATAGACGTGCAGACAGGGTGTGTGTGGTCTATGAAATCAAATGTGTATATTCTTTTACTTTATTTGAGAAAATAAGGATTTTGTTGCAATTCAGGCTGTAATGTAACACTGCTACTAGACAGCAGGGGGCCCCAGGCAATTGCGTGGTTTGCGTGTTGGGAAACGCCCCTGGAAACACCTGCCCATTTTTGTCGGTTTGCAATTTACCAGGTAACTACCTGCCTGACTTCTATTATATGTAAACTTATGGAAACTATAATAAGATCTAAAATGGAAAATTACCTTTATGGTAACAATATCCTGGGAGACAGTCAGCATGGTTTTAGGAAAGGGAGAGCGTATCTAACTAACCTGCTTGATTTTTTTGAGGATGCAACATCGACAATGGATAATTGCAAAGCATACAACATGGTTTATTTAGATTTCCAGAAAGCTTTTGACAAAGTGCCGGATAAAAGATTAATTCTCAAACTGAACGCAGTAGAGATTCAAGGAAATGCATGCACATGGATTAGGGAGTGGTTAACATGTAGAAAACAGAAAGTACTGATTAGAGGAGAAACCTCAAAATGGAGCGAGGTAACCAGTGGTGTACCACAGGGATCAGTATTAGGTCCTCTGCTATTCCTAATCTACATTAATGATTTAGATTCAGGTATAGTAAGCAAACTTGTTAAATTTGCAGACGACACAAAAATAGGAGTGGCAAACACTGTTGCAGCAGCAAAGGTCACTCAAAATGATCTAGACAGCATTCAGAACTGGGCAGACACATGGCAAATGACATTTAATAGAGAAAAGTGTAAAGTATTGCATGCAGGCAATAAAAATGTGCATTATAAATATCATATGGGAGATACTGAAATTGAAGAAGGGAACTATGAAAAAGACCTAGGAGTTTATGTTGACTCAGAAATGTCTTCCTCTAGACAATGTGGGGAAGCTATAAAAAAGGCCAACAAGATGCTCGGATATATTGTGAGAAGTGTTGAATTTAAATCAAGGGAAGTAATGTTAAAACTTTACAATGCATTAGTAAGACCTCACCTAGAATATTGTGTTCAGTTCTGGTCACCTCGTTACAAAAAGGATATTGCTGCTCTAGAAAGAGTGCAAAGAAGAGCAAACAGAATTATCCTGGGTTTAAAAGGCATGTTGTATGCAGACAGGCTAAAAGAATTGAATCTATTCAGTCTTGAACAAAGAAGACTACGCGGTGATCTGATTCAAGCATTCAAAATCCTAAAAGGTATAGACAATGTTGACCCAGGGGACTTTTTTGACCTGAAAAAAGAAACAAGGACCAGGGGTCACAAATGGAGACTAGATAAAGGGGCATTCAGAACAGAAAATAGGAGGAACTTTTTTACACAGAGAATTGGGAGGGTCTGGAACCAACTCCCCAGTAATGTTGTTGAAGCTGACACCCTGGGATCCTTCAAGAAGCTGTTTGATGAGATTCTGGGATCAATAAGCTACTAACAACCAAACGAGCAAGATGGGCTGAATGGCCTCCTCTCGTTTGTAAACATTCTTATTTTCTTATGTTCTTAGGTATAGGTACCCAAACTGACTCAGTGTTATTGAATAAGAACGTTTATTGGTCTACTTTCAAAGTGAGTATAATTTAGATTTTTGTTATTATACAGTTAAGTAAAATAATGAAAATGTTTTATTTTTACAGATGGTTTTTAGTTATCAACAATGAAAATGGTGTCAACTGCTCAAATTACGTCTTTGAAATTTGTCAAAATGGTCCTTGAAAAGTCTTTGAAATTTGTATCAGAAAAACTGTATGAACCCTGTTTTATGAATCACCCGATGAAATACTGTCGTTAAACACTATTACTAGCACGATAAAGTTTTATGCTTATGGGCCTATGCATTATATATATGAGCAGCAGTGTGGAGTAGTGGTTAGGGCTCTGGACTCTGGACTCTTGACTCTTGACGGTCGTGGGTTCAATCCCCGGTGGGGACACTGCTGCTGTACTCTTGAGCAAGGTACTTTACCTAGACTGCTCCAGTAAAAACCCAACTGTATAAATGGGCAGTTATATGTAAAAATAATGTGATATATTGTAACAATTGTAAGTCGCCCTGGATAAGGGCGTCTGCTAAGAAATAAATAATAATATTCAGTGCATATTCATTATGTCTGGTGTACATTACATTATCATCACCAATGCATACAGTATTCTTCTGTTGTAAATAGCATATTTATGTTTTGTATTAGTTTTTTAAAAAATATATTCTATTGTAGTTGGTTCATAATCAGTGTTCCTAAAATGTGCAAATTTTTCGCAATAACTGGCAATGACCTTCGTATTCAGTTCACTAACTTTCGCAAGTTATTATCATATATATCAACCTCAATCGAGACTTCCCTGAGGAAAATCATTTTTGAGAGAATTCTTGCAAAGCAGTAACATATTTGATTTCCTTCTGTAAAAATGCACGTCACATCCGTGCAGAGCTCGCTCGGGCGCCAGCGAATCTACTGGTACAGGATGGGTGAAGCAGGCGTCTGGTGATTCTGCCTCTATGGAGAGTGCTGCTCATGAACTTTGCAGTTTTGAACTCATCATATAATTGAATACTAATCAACTAAGCACAATCTTTCTGCATTATTTAGAAGTATAAATACACTGGTAAACATAAATAAAAATCACAGTACTCATATTGTGACGGTTTTTGTTTTATTTCCCTTTTAACAAAACGACAATTTCATAAATATCATTATCTCAGGTGAAAAATAAAACACAGTTCTATTCCTGTGGAGTCGCTCGCTTCACCCAGACTGGCTGCTCGCAGGTGGTGTAGACGCACCCATACATTTCGGTCACTATTAAATGAACTGTTGTAATATAATTCTTAGGTTTTCCTGATTATTTTAATGCCAGCAATGAGCCAATGTATGTTTCTTGTCGGTTAGCAGCTCCAATCAGTCATTTGCTACTGCATTTTTTAACTGAAGCTTTTAGTTATGCAGACTACATTCCAATACCAGGAGAGTTTCCATTAATTCTGTGGTGAGGATCCAGATACCCTTCGTTTACTGCTCTGCTCTAACTTTATTAACAAGGGATTCCTTTAATCCTGTGGTGAGGATCCAGATACCCTTCATTTACTGCTCTGCTCTAACATTATTAACAAGGGATTCCTGTGGTGAGGATCCAGATACCCTTCGTTTACTGCTCTGCTCTAACATTATTAACAAGGGATTCCTGTGGTGAGGATCCAGATACCCTTCGTTTACTGCTCTGCTCTAACATTATTAACAAGGGATTCCTTTAATCCTGTGGTGAGGATCCAGATACCCTTCGTTTACTGCTCTGCTCTAACATTATTAACAAGGGATTCCTTTAAGCCTCTTGGTTTTCAGTTGCTTAATATGTAAAGCAGCCCAAACCTCTTAAGTGCATACTTTATGGAAACTAAATATTTTTTAATGCTAGTGAGTTTTAAATGTAATTGTAATGTATACTATATTGATAACCTTGGAGTGTTTTCCAATTTTCCTTTTATTGTAGTAGTATTCTTTCCCTCATTCATCTAATCAAACTTGGCCCAGGTTAAATAGGTACCTCCTGCTGGAGATACATGCCCGTGACCAGGCATACTGTATGTAAGTCAAGGGAACCACTCATCCAATTGTAACGAAACACAGTGAAAGTATTTTTGTACAAGCTATGAGTGTATCAGAATCTGGGGCTATATTAATAAAACTATTATTATATACAAGTCACATTATATATTTTGTCATGTACATACAGTGGGTGTAGTAGATAATGTTATCTACTTGTTCTTGATTCTTATGGCTCTAATTTTGTATTTGCAGCTATAACAAGATGTAAAGTATATCATGCTAAAACACTATGTTTATGTAATGTATTTACTATTTTAAAATGATATTCCTTATAAACCTTAAAAGCGATGTGATGTAATTGTTTTCAGAACATTTACCGTAAAAATCGCTGCATCTGTCACACTGGCGTAAAAGTCACTCCCCCCTTTTGAGACTTTTTTGTGTTTTAAAATACTTACATGCTCAACAGCAATGAATCAAGAAAAATACACAGGTTTAGTTTCGAAATAACGCTTGTTTGCAATATTTTATTCCATTAATAATTTTACAGTGTTGTTTTTCATTTTTAGTTAAACTGCTAGAAACTATTCAGTTTTTCAAAATTTCTAAACTTGCTTTATGGTAGGTGTCAGTAAAGATGTTGTTTTATTTACCATGAAAAGATCCATCGGGGAAAGAAACTCTCTTCTTTATGTTTTTTGTGCCATGAGCTGACACAATTTTGAATAGAAATGTACACGCTGTTCTGTAGACAGGCATGATTGACACAAAGCTTGTGATTTATTTTTATTTTTTTTCTATCCAGAAGAACAGAACAAAGTCCGAAGGACGCACTCAATCTCTTACAAAGGGTCATAAAAGATAAGCTTGCAACATTGCGCAGAGCTGAGCGCCTATGGAAACGCTGCAAAAAGGAGCATGTAAGAACTAACTTTTATAAAGACCCATTCAAATTTGCAAAGAAGTTATTCACCAGGGAGAAAAATGACACACTAAAAGCAACTAAGTCTGAGCTGGAGAGATATGTAGAGGAAATCAACAGAGATTCAAAAAGGCAGGAGCCTATGTCAATTCCTTCAGACATCCCACCTATCAATCCACCAGAAAACTAAATGGAGGACTGCGCACCTAAGTGGAAAGAAGTAGAGCAAGCTGTGAAAAAGGCAATGGCATCATCATCTCCTGGGCCTAATGGAGTTCCGTACAGAGTGTACAAGAGTGCCCCTGGTGTTCTAAAAATCCTGTGGAAATTGATAAAAGTAGCATGGAAAAAACAGGTTGTACCAAGAGCATGGCGCCGAGCAAGTGGGGTCTTTATACGATTCTACGCGTATCGGACAGTTTCGCCCTATTTCCCTGTTAAACGTGGAAGGCAAGATTTATCTTCAGCATTGTTGCTCAGAGATTGTCAACTTACCTAAAGAACCGCTTCATTGACACTTCAATACAAAAAGCGGGCATTCCAGGTTTCCCAGGATGCTTAGAACACATCAATGTGATCTGGCAACAAATTCAATCAGCTAAATAGGAGAGGAAGGAGCTCCATGTGACATTCCTGGATTTAGCTAATGCATACGGTTCAGTACCATATGAGCTTCTTTGGGCAGCATTTGATTTTTTCAGTGTA